>CM066225.1:0-1200000 GCA_033675125.1 Athetis lepigone | reverse complement strand
TGTAATTCGTGATACAAAAGAAAGACAATAGCAGTCCAACAGCCGGCTGTCGCTTGGTCGTTGAAAGGTTAACAGGGTTCAGTCGAATATCAGTGTTTTACACAACCACTAACTTCTACACCTCTACAATTTTACTGGGTAATAAAAAATGACTGACACAAACTTTTGACTTCTTACTGAAACTAGCTGTCAAAGATCTGTGAGTGACAACGAGGGAGGGGCTTACATGTTTTCAAAATTACGAGATTTGTGATCTGAAAAGCATTTTTCTGGAACAATCCCATCATTATTTTCCGCCGCTGCAACTTCTTAAAGACAGAATTAAAGATGGAGTCTACCAAAAATGCGCTGAGAAGTTCGATAAGCTTCGTAGAAACGATCCAACCATTTTAGATCCCGCAATGAAATTAATCAGAAAAGAACAGCAGAGGAGTAAGAAGTCGTGGAATGTTTATAATAGTTACCGCGACCCTGGAACATAAAGGGCAATCGAAGGAACATGAGTGGGTTTTAGTCAGTAAGAGTCTGACACGCCCTCCCGCCACACCCAGGACGAGAGCAGTCATTGGATGATTTCCCACTCACCGAAAAAAAAGGAGTAAGAAAAAATAATATGTATAAAAAGCCATCTATTGAATTCTATAAGCCAACTCAAAGCAAAAAAAAATTACTAGGTGTAAAATCCTGGTAAATTTTCCCTACATATCCGGGTTCAACCACTATAAAATTACCCTAAAACTTATTTCTTTTGGAGGGTTTACGAGGGAATCTGATAAAGAATATAAATGCCTCCGATTCCTCCTGACGTATTGAAATGGCGCGGAACGTTGAGCACTGCAATAAGGTCGGCTGGGAGTAATAGGGTATTAAAGGGATTCACGCTGTTTTTGTGACGATAATATTCAACTGCTGGAGGAAGTTTTTTTAATGTATTTGTTTTGGAAGATAAGGAGAGTCTGATTTTAAACTTGATTTTGATATTGGCTACATTTTAATCTCGTGTATGAGTGAAGCAACTCTACGCTAATACGAGGTTGTCAGATCATCAATTTATTACTTCGTTCAAGACGGAGTCCGGCGGGGTTATTACCAATGGAACAGCAATGAGCAATATTTGCGCAGTGATCGCGCGATCACCGCGCGATCGTCAAAAAAAATCGTATTATGTATGAACCGATTGCTAATCGCTCGCTGATTGTTCTAATGCACTTATTGCTACGATGACGATAAAGTAGCAATCGCTGGAACTAATTAAATATCACCTTTAACAAAAAAACTTAACTTTGCTCTTAAAAACCATACTTAATACGAAACCACCAAACGAAAAATGCATATTTTAGTTAACTGATTGCTCCACAGAGGCAGCACTATCGCTAGTTTGCTATTTGACGTGACGTATTTTGAATTGACGTTTGAGCAGCAAAATTTTGCTAAATTATCGCGATCGCTCGGCTATTGCAAGATACGTAATCCCAGTGCGGATCTACATTTATTACAAGTACAGGTTCCACGGCGTTTTCCTTTCATTGAAAGTTTTGATGCCAAAGAAAACTTTAAATAGTTACTATAAATTGAAAAGCCACATTAATACTTGACCTCAATTATATGAAAGGCGCTTCACTAGTTCACTACATTTACATGTTAAATAAATAAATATCCTGGGACAACTCACACACAGCCGTCTAATCCTAAACAAAGCAGAGCTTGTACTATGGTAACAAGACAACTGACAAACATAATTATATTATTTACAAATACATATTATAGACTAAATTATTAAATTAACACCCAGGCACAAGACAAGCATTCCAAGTTTGTGTTGGATGGGAATCGATCCCACGACCTCTGGCACGTGACCAACAGGCCCGTGTCAAATGCCAAACTTTAAAAAAATTAAAAGCCCAACACAAAGCATTGTTTCCAGGTACAATTCAACAATTCATAAAGCAGGAGATATTCTATCGTCCACGATAGCCTGTAGCAGTATTCCCCGAGGACACAAAGTCGTAGAGACTCGTTACTAAAACAATAGACTTTGACAAAACCCCTCCTAACTTTTGTGATGCTCGCTTTATTATTACAAGTGATTGTGATTGATAAAGGGAACCATCTGCCTCGAATTTTATGTAGGGGTAGGAAGAAATGTAGCTCGGTAATCTTAGAGAGTAAGAATTGTTCTTTTCAACTTATTTGCTAGTTAGTTTGAGTATATTTTTGACAGGTGTAAATTAAGAAAAAAGGGTTTCTCTTACCAAAAAAATGCTAAACAAGTATTACTTAAATTGATTACTTTCTTGAGCAAAAAACATGTTACTTGAGTGCAAACCAGAATTTAGTGTATGGTGACTTATACGTGAGGACTTGTTATTGGCTTTGTAGTGATTATAGTTTTCTTTCTGTATTGGTTTTATTAGCTGTAAGTCCTCCATATAATAAATAAAAAATATATATAAGAAACTAACAGTAACTAACTAACAAGTGGAGATTAAAGTTGAGCTCACGATGCTTTTCGAGGCAGTTTTACACAAATTGTTACTGGCACTTTCCTCAAAAAACTAGCTCAAATGTTATTCTGCATGGCTTGTTGCACAAAGATATTGAAAATATGATCTGGACTATAAAAGAGACGATAATCCATGAGTTTGTTTCGGCGTTTGTTCTCAGAGCTTATAAAAAATATGACTTGTAAAAGTGATTTTAAGATCCTACTTGCATAATAAACGATTTCATTTCATTACACGATTTCATTTCATAACAATCATTCGTTCTATTCCGAAGTTTCTTATGACAAAAGTCACAAAACTAAATTGCGAAGTCATGTTATAGATAAGGCAACCAATCAGTGTACCTAATACAATCATTCTTGGGACCACTGAAATAGATTGATGGATCAAATAATAAAAGAAAAGATGAATGGTTTTTTCCTGGTACAAAAATTGGTAGAAGTCAATTTATTTCAAAACTAAAAACATGAAATAAAATTGTTTGTCAATGCAAGTAGGATATTAGAGTCACTTCCACACGTTATTGTTCTTAAAACTAGTTGGAGCTTTTAAAGTAACTTTAAAATTCGTTTTTTAATTTCTTCGTTTGCTTAAAATGAGAAAATCAAAATCTTGACGTGTAAAAGTGTTATTTCGAACCAAGTCACATTATTAAAGTTAAACTAACGTATCTACGTCTCTACTGATTCTCTTGTTCACAAACTAACCGAAGTTTAAATTAAGTGTACCTTTCTCTTTTTAATCCATTATGAAAATGACAAAAGATACATATTCGTTTAGTGCTGCTTTATGCTTGCACTGTCTGGACAGTTTCTCTCATCAAGAGAGTGCCTCAGACATTAACCTCCATGGTTCCCGCACATTTTTGACCAATACGATTGTATGGACTTTAAAAGACTTTGACCTCTGAGTTTGTTTCGGATGTTTCTTCTCAGAGCAGTCCAGCTACGAAACACCGGCCCCATCATTCGCTTAAAATAAATAAAAAAAAAAACAAAATTTTGACGTGTAAAAGTGTTATATATATAACCTATTTACAAAAAAACTTTTTACAAAAAAAATATTAACCGCCTTCAAAACTAAAAATACAAAATTAACTAAGATTTCGGAAGTCGGTGGCTTATATTTTCTGCCCGTCAATTTGTGTTGCCACCGACTTCCGAAATTTTAGTTATTTTTGTGTTTTTAGTTTTGAAGGCGGTTAATATTTTTTTTGTAAAAAGTTTTTTATTTTTTACTTTTTAGTGTCGATTCCCAATGTCTAAGTAAAGTATCCAGGCTGCCATGTCCATACCAAGTTTCATATCAATAGTTTCATCCAAGCGTAAAAAAGCATCAAACATTTAACAACGCAGACAATATACAATGAAACTTCTTCTTCTGAATGTGCTCCATTTAATAAATCATCGATTTAAAACGACAAATCATAACCAATTTCAGTTTTAAGTTTACTTCAATGAAGCTGGAACACGAGGTAGCTGCTACGAACCATTTAGGATATCCTTAAAGTGTATTTTGTCTGCACTATCGAATCTGCAGTATAATCAATCTCGGTGTAAATTACTCATCAATACAAAAAACATAAGCCCAAACACTATGTAGCTGCTATCAACCATTAAGGAGTTCTCTAAACTGTACTGCACCTGCATCACGGAGCTTGCAGTGGCAGTCATAACCCATCTCGGTGTAAAGATCTTGTCATCACGAATAAAATAAGCCCAAAGACGATGTAGCTAAGATGTACCGTTGAGGAGTTCCCTTGATTCTCTGTCATCTCCATCATCAGATCTGCCCTAAACCTCCATGGTATTGTAGTCTCACCAGCTATACACATTAATATTAAGTTTTTACCCGATGCTCGCCTACAATTTTATAGAGATGCCCTCAATTTCTCAAGGTTTCCACCATCAGATCCTGACCTGATGATAATGGGACCAAATGACAAACATACCCTTTCGATTAAAAAAAGAATTTTTGAAATCGGTCCAGGCGTCTTCGAGAAATCGAGTAACAAACATAAAAAAAAAATACAATCGAATTGAGAACCTCCTCCTTTTTTTGAAGTCGGTTGAAAATAAATATGATTTTATGATTTTTATGATTTTAATCATATTTTTAATCTAAATTATCTATTAACTGTCTCAATTTGACAGGACTTAACTAACATTTCATCTTCTGTAATGAAATGAAAAGAGAAAGATGCACTTAACTTAAATTTAGGTTAGTTTGTGACCAAGAGAATTGGCACCGTTGATAAAAAATAACACTAAAGAAAAAGCTACGATATACCTTTCTTTGTCCACGTCATGGGGTAACGAGGGGTAATTTAGGGCGGATAGGGTGCGGCGGTGTTCAGCCATGGTGTCAAGGGAGGGCTGTTTGATCAGTGATTTGGACCCGCTTGGTTTGTCATGGTTGTTGTTTTATGTGCCTTGAAATTTAGTAGCTGTTTTTATGTGTGTCATTTTACTGGTTTGTGGAAAATTTTTGACAGGAGTCCCGTTTGCTAGTAAATCTAGCTGTTGCTCGCAGGTTCATCCGCGCTATGAAGCAGAAAAAATATCATCACTGTTTTGTTCATACCACTAAGGTTATGATACGGTTATACGGTCGGATTATGGTTTGACGGGCCTGTTGGTCTAGTGGTTAGTGACCCTGACTGCTAAGCCGGAGGTCGTGGGTTCGATTCCCACCCAGGACAAACTTTGTATGATTAGCATGATTGTTTCTTCTGTGTCTGGCTGTAATTTATCTATAATATGTATGTATTTATAAAGTATATAAGTATGTATATCAGTTATCTGGTTACCATAACACAAGCTCTGCTTAGCTTGGGATCAGATGACCGTGTGTGATTTGTCCTGAGATATTTATTATTATTATTATTTATTATGATAATTTAATAGCCTTGTGTCGACCCAACTTCTTGGTAGAATTCATGCAAAATTTGAATGAAATCTTTGCAGCACATTTTTAGTTTGTCCAGGACAAACATACAAGCAATAACTTTAAAAGCTATATTTTTGTTTAATAAGTATTCTTTTAAAAAAATATTCCATGTACATTTTCGACTTGCTGTGATTTTATTTTTTGTATAGATACAAACACGCGCCATACATGCTCACAAACTTTCATATTTGTAATAAAATGAATGAAAAAAGATCCAAATAGTCCAGAAATTATCTCATACAAAAATACCAATAAATAATAATAATTTATTATATTAGCGTGGAATTATAACAAGAATTTACCGTTCAATCCTAAACAGTAATTTGTGAAAAGTTTAAAGTTATAATTTGTTGATAAAACAATTACTAAATATAAAAATTAAGACATAGCCATTTTGCTGTGTCCAAAACAGAAATAGTTTTCTCTTCAAAATTAATGTCGAAAACAAAACCGGTTACACAATAGTATCCATTTCAAAAGGAACTCTAAGTTACAACAATGGATTTGTCTATCCCGTTGCTTCAGAACGATAAACAAACAATATTGAGTTCGAATTCATTCAATACTTTAGAGGTATTAAATTCTGGATACCAGGAATCCAGTAAAACTAAGGAGATATCATTTCTAAGCAGACTTATTGTACTACACTTCAATAAAATTCAATACAGATAAATAACCAATGTCGATTTTCACGACGACAATGCTCTAACATTCAGCTGAAAATATACACGGAATAATCCAAGCAATAATCAAAAATGTGTACCGGTAATAAGGTCGAAAATACAATACAAAGGCCGATTTCCCAAAATTAGTAGAGACCATCTTTCCTTTCTTTTAATTTAATAAAAACTTGGGCAAAGAGACTTCGTTTGGTTCTTATCGAGTGTCAGAAAAAAAAAGTTTATTAATCAGTCCATTTTATAGCAATCCCCAGAGACGCTTTGGGCCAGATACTTTCCAGAAATAATTATTTTCTTTTGGTTGTATTTATTTTGGCAGAACCGAAATAAGGACTTTCCTCCATAGCCATAAGGTAGGTTTTCTAGTGGCTGTCAAGCAACAGAAATGTAGATACATGACAAAAAGGTACATTTCAAGTTAGGCTTCCTTAATTGGGGTTCATTAATCTTTTTTAGCAGAAAAGTTCTGATTAGTAAGAAGAAAAGCTATACAAAGTTAATTGTAAATATCTAAAGAGATTGAATAGACTTGTTCAAGATATCATTAGTCAGCTTGACCTTAGGTGCCCATTACACGATAGATTTTTCTGTCCACACTCGAATCGAGGATTGTGACTGACTTTAATTAAATTTATTTTAATTCATTTTTTTTAATCCATGCAAAAGCATGGATTAAAAAAAATGAATTAAAATGAATCAATAATGATCAACCTGACGGGCCTATTTTTTTATATTATTGATAAATATAGATATATTTTAGGAAACATTTTCAACAGTTGTGTGGTAGTGGCAGTTTAATTTTCTTAGCCAAAGCACTTTATAAGGTTCATACTTCACTGCTTATCGGGATTTAACGCGCACGTACCTTTTTATTTGTTTTTTGCTTGACGTTTTGGCAGGGTTACACTTGCCATGGTCACAAACAGACAGCGTACGTAGATATTTGATGCACCTAAATGGCGAGACGGAAACGCGGCAGACCATGAAAAGGAATGATGGCGGGATGACTTGGCCGACGAATTGGCAAGACGTAGCGTAAAGTTGTGACAGATGAAAGGAATAGGGATGCCTTTGCCCAGCAGTGGGTCAGTATAGGCTAGTTAATAAATACGTAGGTATCATAGAGTTTCTGCTCCCTGCTTCATACAAAACAGCCTTTTGTAAATGGGCGACTATTTTAAAATAAAACCAACATTTTAAAGTTTCTTCAAAGTCAATTTGACTTTAACTTTCAAACTAGTTTATGGATTTATAAGGGTTAAAATCAAACACGACAAATTGACAACTTGAGTCATGTTAGAACGACACTCAAGCTATACCTACGACTAAATAAAGATAGAAAATATTTCACAAGTTCCATAAGGATGGTAGCGAAAACTCACGTCTCTAGTGATTTGCAGCTTCCATTTAGATGATTCTGAAGAGCATCGTGGGCACTCGCTTGTACAGTTTTAATCATGTTCAAAGTAAAATTTTTAATAATTTCGGCTTTTAAAGATATGAGTTTTACGTGAATATTTATTTTGAAGGAGTATATATATTATGACTTTGGTGCCTGATTAAAAGTATATATTTTTTGCAAAGGAGTTCGTTTCATAAAATGTAGTCGTAAAAGTAATAATTGTATGCAACTCTAAATTATGCGAAACCGTTATTTATACCAAGCAAAATTATATGAACTAAAATGTTATGTCAAGATGAGAAGTCCCGTTAATTTTGCACAAAAATACTGAAAAAAAAGTTGTACTAAAAATAAATAAGAATAAAGTACACGATGTTCAAAACCTTGGCGGATTAATCAATCTCCGAGACAAAGCTGTTTACCTGTCACTCTTTGGTAAGCACTTTAAACCCTCTTGAATTATTCACCGTGACTGATGAGACAAAAGACATATTGAAGAAGGCTACTTAGTATCTTTTCTCATTCTAATTAGGTAAAAAATGAATACCTAAAAATGATATACCTAATATTTTTATTTGTTAATAGGTTATTTACATAAAACTTTACACGTCAATATTTAGATTTTTGTTATAAGCGAACGTTTGAAACACGATGATGCAGATATTTACTGCCACAACTACGCGCGTAGAGGCATTGATGCAACATCAGCTTGATGCGTGGCAGTGTAATAACCGCCTTAGTCAATAAGTCATAGGCTGAACATTTCCTAATGTATTCAAAAAAGTTTTATTGAGCGGTCGTGCCTCCCTGATAATGTCAGCGCCAATCAAACTCACGAAATTGTCTGATGCTAAATATAACGCGAAAATGTTTTTGCCGCGTTTTGCTACCACAGCGGAGAACTTTTAGATTTTTATGGATCGATTTTGGAAGAGTAGACGGAAGCGTGGTTATTTTTTATAATACGTTGTGTACGTAAAAATATAGAAAAGTAGGACAGGTAGACTTCAATAAGAAAAAGATGAATACAATATTATCTTAAAACCGATTTCCAGTTGCAGCTGTCAATCTTAATTGAGATTGATCAAATATTAATGCAGTTAACTTGTACAAACATAGGTGCACTTCCTCTTAATTTATCCTGACTGACCAATGGGGCAGTAATATGACAATCTCACATTACAGGGACGAGATCATGCGGAAACCTAATAGATATTCATGCTTCCTTTTTAATTCCAAGTTCTTAGCCACTTGCTTTGCCTACTGAAAAAATCCTTATAGAAAAAAACTTGATAACAATTTGGTCTGACCTGGGAATCTCAACCACTTGCTCAGCAGTTATTCGATGAGGAGAGTATTAAATTAATGACAGTCTACGGTGATTGCTAAACTATGTTTGCTCGCCAATTTGTCCGTGTATATTTAATGAATTAACCAAGTATTAGATAAACTATTAACTATTTTCAAGCACTATTGAACTGTCAAAAACAGATAGTTTAAACTAGTTGAAGCTATTCCAAGCAGTCTAGTGGAATATTCACGGTATTAATTGCAATTACATAAGCTTCCCTGTCTCCCGCGGTTTCATTTAAGTTACGGATAGTTTTTGGTCCACATGGTGATTTTACTATAAGTTTAAACCTTCAAACACACGTAATTCGAGAGACAATAGGTAGCAGTGCGACAGCCGGCTGTCACTTGGTTGTCGAAAGGCTAAGAACGCTAAAATTAACGAATTTCCAACCTCGATTAAGGAGTGGAATTTTTAAATAAATTAACCTTGTGCTTACCTACCTCACCTAAGGAGCATACTTGTATTTTTTTTTGTTTCTTGACTAGACAGGGAACTTGAATCAATCTGTCAGTTTAATCTCTTATACTGGTAGTTTTTGTAAGTAAGAATCAAATTGGACAAGAGTGTGCGTAAAGTTGTTGCCACATTTTTTAAGGATTCCGGTGTTGTTTTGCGGTTCAAAAATTATTTATTCAAAATAATATAATTATATATCTATAAATATAAATCATTTGTTTAAAAAATCGACTAACCTACAACTGATCTGCGATCCAATACGACAGCGAGGCCTTACATGTCAAATCCTACATCTTATAAAGTTATAAACTTTAACTACTGACAGTTTTATGACCAATTTTAGTTTAAATTCACTTCTTTTAAAAGTTACAATGGTTATACAAATAGCATGACCCATAATGAGAATTCGAAACACAGATAGAACATTTTGATATAGTCCAATATATAGGAGCAAGTCTACATCCAGTTAATGATGAACTTTTACCTTAAATGACCCCAAACGCTCACATTCACCTGTAATTACCCATAATGTGCTCTACCAGATCAGCAAGGACCTCGTAATGGTAACGAAATGGCGCCGACAACAGGAATGAGCGCCATTAACTCAGGAACTGTCCCTAAACCGATGGCGCAGCGCCATATATCTCCCCAAATGAGGAGAACGATTTATGTAGGTCGTCTGCGAATGTAGTACCTATTTGAAGGGTATTAGGATTCAGTTTTGTTTGTGGATTTTATGATCAAGATAGTGATTAAAATAAATTGGATGTTGTCATGCTGATGGATACCTGACATTAAAATATGTTCACTGCTGCCTATAGACATCTGCAGTACCAGAGGTCTCAAAACTACGTTTTCATCCCAGACACCAAGGTAATATGACTAAATAGCTTTGCTTTGCTTTCATGGATGTCGATACTTCCATTCCATAATTACCATTTTAGAGATGGAATTTCCAAAAAAATACTTTTGTAGTGGATACTTCTTTTCACAAAGAACATACCCTCTATTTCAATGATATTATAAGTAAAAAGGTGTAGATAGGTTACCCAAACGAAATTCTATCTTCAAAAACGGCACACTAACGCACACATACATTACACGTCAAAGTAGGATGACATGATTGAGGTAGTGCGAGTGAAAAAGAGATAAACGTCAAATGTCAACGCGTTATTCAGTATCATGTTGGTAAATTGGCAAACTTTTAATGTGCCACTTTTTGACTGCATATAACCTATCTACACTTTTTTACTTATAACATCATTGCTCTATGTTTCATGTCTCTAGGACCCGTGGTTTAGACTATACATTGATATACTACCCAGTCGGTCAGTTTACAATTTTAATATAGATGGGCCTGTAAGTATATCGGCACCGATGTTCTTTGAATTGGAATACAGCAAGGCTGCAACTAGGCAGATATAGACATGAAGGTAGAATTATTTAGCCGGCCACCGATAACTGAATAAGTCCAATTTACCTTACGATCGGTGTTTTTCTTCACCGATTTCAAGTGTATATACATATATAATGTTGGAAATAAAAATTCTAGGGTCATTTAAATACATTGTAGATCCACTTAATATTAATTGATTCTAGGATAAACTTTTTGTCACTAGCTATCTGGGTTTGGCTTTATAGGCGTTTCTGCCGTTGATTTTCATCCACTCGCGTCGAAAATGAAATTTAGTTATTGGACATATATTTTTGAGGGATGATTCAGCCGATACTTTTTTAAGCTAATTTTGTAGGGTCAGAAAGAAAAACCTTTTTCATGATGTCTATACGAAATAAAGTGTATAGGCCAATATGAAAAACCTTCGTTTAGGACACCCCTCAAAAATATATTTAAAATGAAAATCCTGTTTTGACCGGCGGGATAAAAATCAGCAACTGTAACGCCAATAACTAAGCCCTGACCCTGGGTTTATGATGATATCGCTAGAAAATAAATTACATTTCTGTATAAAAACTCTTCGATTGATAGGTAAATTGCGGAAACCGCCAGACCACAAAATTGCGAATGAAAAGGTGAAAAGGGTTGACCTTCGATGACCTTTACACAGATTATTATTCGACCAGTAAAAATCATTAACTTCTAATTGGATTTCCGACACCGGGAAGCTTTTCAAATGATATATCGTTTTTGGTATCAGATTGGCGTTTTGTCTGGATGTCTGGTGGTTAATTTCTTTTTACTTATATTATAAATATAAAACGGTGTGTGCATGACTGGTTGTAATTCACATCCATAATTTTTACTTTTTCAGACAAAAGCTACTGAATAGATTTTGTTGAAATATTACAGTAAAATAGACAAGGCGTTGTCCTAATAGAACGCGAATATGCGATTATCGCGCGAGTAAGCGATGCGACCATCACGTATTCGCCGCGATTCCAAAAACTAGGTGTCCCAATAAACCGTGAATGTGCGATCATCGCGCGGTGAGTTATTAGATTATAGTGGCGCGATCAGATCGCGCGAATGTCAATTAGGACACGTATTCGAAACCTATATGTTTGATCGCGCGATTCTACGAACAGAGTTCGTGCGAACCGCGTACTCGCGTTCTATTAGGACAACACCTAAAACCCTGTGTGTTCTTTGTTTAAAAGAAAGTGAAAAAATTGAGTGGACTTAGTATGTCAATAAAATCAATATAAATCAATTCAAAGATTACGGAACAAACATAATCTAAAACCCGACTTTTACTATTTCGACGCAATAAATTATCAGTCTGACGATCTCCAGGATTTCATATCTGGGACTATAAACAAACAGGGATACGATCCAGGATTCCCAGATTTTTTTCCGCCACTGACATTTTGCCTGGGACTCTAAACTTCTTCGAAAGGGATTTATACATCAGATTAGCATATTTATCTGTACCTTAGGGTTTGCTGAAGATTGATTTTTTTACTTTTGTTGGTAAAGAGTTTGGTGGTGTTATCTACTATATAAAAATAAGTCGGGTTTTCCTTCCTGACGCTATAACTCCAGAACGCACGAACCGATTTCCATGGTTTTGCATTCGTTGGAAAGGTCTCGGGCTCCGTGAGGCTTATAGCAAAGAAAATTCAGGAAAAATCCACGCGGACGAAGTCGCGGGCAGAAGCTAGTTCGGTATAAATATCCAGAACTGCTAGGAAGTTTAGTCAAGTAAGTTATAGGGTAGTAATGCTGCCTGTCTACAGGATTGGAACGAGGTAGCGGAGCGGTAAGCGAGTCAAAAATCCACCAATAGAATTACATAGAATCTCCGCTAGCGAAATTCTATTTTGAATCGCTTACTGCTCCGCTGATTCGCTTTGTTTCTATGGACAGGCTGCCTTAAGTTAAATTCCTTTGACTTTTAAGTTTAGAGAAATGTTTGTTGTGTTGTGTCTTATTTTGCTTATACCCGACTGCCAAAAGAAGAGTTATGTTTTTCAAACGGAATGAGCGTATGTATGTAAGTATGTGGGTATGTATGCAAGTCTCATTCTTTGTCCCCCTCTACAGCCTAAACCGTTAAACGGATATCGACATATGAGGTGTAATTAAATTCTTCTCAATTAATGTAGAAGGAGTGTCCGTGGGAGTGTGTATCTGAATCGCCTCTATAGCTAATAATAAACCAATTACCTTTGTGAAAAACTTTCAGTTTTTTTATGGATGGTTTACATAAGAGTAGGAAGCCTGGTTATGATTTTTATAGATATGTTGTGTGCGTAAAAATAGAGAATAGTGTGACAGTAGTACAATAAGATAAAGAAAACAAAAATTAACACAAACTGTGCATTTCTATCGCCCCTATAGCTACGAATAGTAAAAAATGTAAAGGTTCGTTTCGTTTGCTCGAATTGAACATTGTACGATTGCAATACGGGACGAATTTATTTCGACAACATTTGGAGCATGGCTGAGTGATCGGCATGACACAAATATTTGTCTGGCCTGCACATTGGTCCCAGCTTGGCTGTTTGTGTATGTAAATTTATAGATATGTTTGTAAACGTCCCTAGAATACAGGAACGTGTCCAAGTTTTGTATATTTTTTATTGATTTGTGTTTGGTTTCTTTCATAATTCAAACTTCTTGTAAAAGTGGTTATTACCTAAAACTAAATCTTTATATAAGCTTGATTAAGGTAATCATTGCACTTAAATAATTAAATAAACAAACTTACAATTAAAACAAATCAATATTAGTAAAGAAAGGGACTACAATTTGAATGAAAATAGGCTGGCAAACCAAGGAAATGGTGACACGATTGTGGTTTAATTTATGCAACGTTTGTTCTTTGTTTAATTTTCAAAAACTAGCTGCCCCCATTGTTTTAACTGAGTCTTTGGATACTTTAATGTTAACAAGTTAAAAAGTTTGTTAGGTTGATCATGCTTATCGAAGGAATTGATCCGATTAAAAAAATATTTTAGGGTCACATAGTCAGTTTATCCAACAAGACTATATGCTTAAGTCATTACGTTACAAGCGAGCAGAGCAGTACTGAAAGATATTACATAACGGGAGTGAAACCACGAAGAATAACTAGTTGATTTATGTAGACTATAAGACAGAAAACGCCCTTGATAAACCATTATTCTGCAGCATTTATGTATAATTCAAAAACACATCAAGTTGTCACTCAACACAGCAAAAAGAACTCAAACACATCTGCTGACCAAAAAACTTCATTGAGATGAACACTATCCTAAGCCACACATCCACCCACTCAGTCAAGGTCACCGGTCAAGGGGCGCTTTAACAATGCGACCTTGAAACTACTGAATGAAGAGTGACTTTGAAGTTATGAAGTATGCGTGGGGTTTTAGTCTGAAAGTAGATTATTTAGTTACATATTTGAGTGTATGTAATATTAGTTATTTAAATGTATGCTGATACAGGTTTTGTCTGCGTTTTGTCTGCATAACAATTGGTTTTTAAGGATAAGTACATAGCCAAGATGTTAAGGCTTCTCGTGTACTTTCTAAATTTTATTTTAGACATCCCCTGCCTCGGGGAGCACGTTAACCCGGCGTCATGGGGGTTGGGTCTGTGGGACCCGTCACATTTTATTGCGCTTCTAGTTCGGTTACTAGGAGTGCGACATTACCTTTCTTCTCAGTAGCTGGAGCTGTTGAGTTGTTCTATGCAACTCAAGCAACATGTTGCTCGTGGCACATCCGCAGCGGGAGTTACAAGTGCACAAAATTGAAAAAGGTATGTGAGACCCATCCCCGCAGTCGGTTACAACAATTTCGCGCCATATTGTTTAGATATTGTTTTACTTATTATCTGTGTTTTTATCCTTTTGTAATTGATTTTTTGTTGTTGTTTATAATTGTATTTGCTTTTATATGGTTTAAAGTATTTTATTTGTATTTTTGTAGGTACTTACTTAGTAAAAAATGGATCATTAAGAAGGAGAACGACAGCGTATTCTTGCAATTTTACAAGAATCTGAGTCTGATTCTGAGTTGACAGACCAGGATTTGTGTGACGAAGAAGATCGCAAAAGGCGCAAAGTGTGTTCAGCCAAAAAAGACCGTAAGACAAACTACATCTGCGAGAGTTGCAATTAATTTATTTGTGGAGAACATATAGTACCTTTTTGTGCTGACTGTACCAAAGATATAAAGCGATGTTGGTTTTTTTCTTAAGGCAATTTCATTTCCTACAAAAAAGGGCCATTAAAACATTGAGACTGATTGTTAATTAATAATAAAATTAGATTTTAATAGAAGAGGAAAATTTTGTTGACATTTGACGTTATGTTTTTGAAGTTCCATTTATGTGATTAAAACATAAATATAACATGATATTTGTGTTTCATTTATTTACTTAGATACCTAAATAACTAAACATGAATAATATTAACTTTATTATTTATACAGTATTGGAATAAGTTTGACATTAAAAAACGGGTCGGTGAGACCCACTCCAACGTCCGTGTAACACTTTTCCACCCCCATGACGCCGGGTTAAACCGTTGGTCCCGGTTATTATTTGTAAAATTTTGACAGTCGATTTGTAAGAATGACAATTGGTTTGTAAGGAAGGACATAGTCGTGATAGCCTAGTGGTTAACGGGTGCCCCGTTAGTAGAACTTTGACAGTCAGAAAATCTGACTGGTCTAACCATTCCTAGGTTAGATTGGTCAGACTTGTGTCACCCAGTAACTGGGTTGTGGATGTCTGATAGGCAGCAGCCTCGCGTAAAACACTGATTTGATATCATCTGCTTAATCCTATTACGCTGGAAGTCGACCCCAATATAATTGGGACAAAGGTTAGGGAGATGATGAGTCGTGATTCTTAAAACACGAATTTTGTTGTAAGACTACTTCTTTCATTAAATAATTAAGTTACAAAATTTTACGTTCATCAGATTAGTTTTTGTGACTTGTAAATAACAGACTACAGTGCTAGAAACCTGTCGAAAAAGTGTACCACCAAAAACTAACAAAATAACTTGAAGCAATTCAAATAATCTCAAAAACCGAAATACACTGCAACGCCTTTTAATTTTCCAACTTTTAATTAATCCACTTGTAACGAACCACGGACTAACTGCCGTGGACGCGTCACCAACAAAAACTAAGTTTTCGTCTAGTAATCCCCTATAATTGAGTGGGGGCTCTTAAAATGCCCAAAATGGACTCGAACAAATTGCCCAAACTACCCCTCCACCATTATAGAATTTTTCCCGACATGAAATAGGGGCTGTAATAAATTATAGAAGAAAATAAACGATTGCTGTAATTTTTCATGATAAAGGAAATATGAAAAATCACTTTTCTTTGTAACAGTTAAGAGTTTGAAATGAGGTTAACTTTTCGTGTGCGTTTTGTTAGGGTTCTGTGTAATAAAGTTTTTACGGAAAACCCTTTTTTATGTTAGATAATATTGGGTGATAAATCGTGTGGAAATGAACATTATGTACCATGGGCGTATCCCCTTGTTTGAACGTGTCCAAGTCCTTGACGGGATTGGCCTTGGTCACCTTTGCCCGAGTTAAAATCAAATCAATATCCACAAAATGCTTAACTGGCTGACTGATTGTCGATATACCAGCCTATCGAAACGCACAGCCCAAACCGCTGGGCATAGAGACATTATTCTTTGTGAAGAGTAGGTAGACACTAAGAAAGAATTGTAGGAAGTTCAACTTCTAAAGTGTCAAGTGTATATCAATGTATAATAGTGGATGAAAGTCCGAATCTTATGGCTAAAGCTCGTTTATTTTGATAAAGCAATATTCTATCTACGAGACAATATTGTTTCGTTTTTTTTAATGAAAAATACTTATCAGCCGGACAGTACTTTCACAGTTTATTCATGTCAAACACTAGTATAAAAGTATAAATTATTACAAAATTATTATTATAAAAACACATGCAGCCTTTATTTGAGTAAAACAGGAAATTAAATTTTGTTAACTGAATGTTTACTTTAATGTTTGACTGAGTTAAAAAGGCTACTATATCTTTCATTTATTTAACACAAAATTACTAGTGCCATAGATTTAACTGTTACAAAAACAGGAACAATTTTCAAGCTAAATAATTAAGTATGTTGCTTTTTCATCATAATTTGATGTGAACTTACCTACATTACAATACAAATTACATTCCACCGCATTTAAATAATGATTTAATGATACTGCATTGTATGGCAAGCAGACTGGATTGTTTTGTGTGTGAATAGTTGCGGCAGTTACGTCTATTAACATAATGGACAAGAAATATACTTACTCACATAATGAGTCCAATTACTTGTAATCTATTACATAAAATTGACTGATTGACTGACTGTTGATATAATTATCAACGCATAGCCAAAACCACTGGTCTAAGAGACTTGAAACTTGGAGGGTTCTTTGTGAAGAGTAAAAGGATTTTTGGAAATTTGAAACTCTAACCCAGAAGAGGTAAAACAAGGGGATCGAAGTTTTAACGCGGGTGAAACCATGGGCGAAAGCTTATCCGTACTAATATTATAAATGCAAAAGTAACTCTGTCTGTCTGTCTTTCTGTCTATCTTTCTCTCTCTCTCTATCTGTCTGTCTGTCTGTCTCTTCTTCACGCCTAAACCACTAATTCGGTTTGAATGAAATTTGGTACAGATATAGTCTGGGACCCGAGAAAAGACATATGATAGTTTTCATCCCCCGGGAACTATATAAAATGGTAAAAATTTTATAAAATGGTAAACGAAAGAAAGTAACCAGTAAATAAGGATTTATTGAAATCACAACTCTGAAAGGGTAAAATAGTGGATTTTATAGTAATAAAAAAATAATAGTAGTTTTGTACAGCAATCACGCGGATGAAGCCACGGGTAAAAGCTAGTTAAATATAAATAAATAAGTCAACTTTAAACCATGCTGTTGACTACGTTTGCCAAGTCTTCTCCCAAAGGGCAAGCAGAAATAAAATCCAGAAATATAAACTCACAATATAACTCCATATATAAATCCCTTGACGATAACATTTTTCCAGACTAACTCACATGAATTCCAAACACACTGATTTCAGAGCTCTTTCATAATTTAGAAAGCTCATGAGACCGGTTCTTCGTGAAAACATTTCATAAAACAAAACAGCACATACGATAGGAATGTAAGTAAAATTTTATGAAAAAGTGTCACAAGAGGATTTTTGGGACATAACTTAGTTCAGTTTTGATGTGTTGCTTCTAACTTGGTGACTTGTTATAAATTATTGAATTCGGTCGTCACGTCGGCTTCTTCCAAACTGTGATGTCACAAAGACTTTTTAGACGTGCGAGTTATACGGACCGGGTACCCGGTGATAAACATTAAAGATACGGTAGAGTTAAATATTTGTACCCTTTCTTTTACTTCCCATTAACATAGAATAGTAAAATTTGGAAAATAGCAATGTCTCTAAAAAAATCTTTATTATTATACACAACATTATTTACAACTCTTTGGTCCACATTTCTTATAAAAAGCAAAGATACACATATATTTACTGCTTCAAAAAAGAAATTAAAACAATTGAATTATTAATTAACTTACAAGGTTTTAAATTTTGAAGTGAATGTATATATTTTCCTATGATTTTGAATGACCATAACCATACACATATTGAATAATGTCGTCCATTTATCTCGATAACCGCTTCCTACTTTACATCATTTGAAACAGAAAGCCAGTATTCAACCTACCAATTTATACAAGTTCAAAGACTTTTTTCTCAAAGACTTTCAAAGGGTATCCGGCTTCATGTTTCTAACAAAGGTTTAGGTATAAATAGGGGAGATTCTTAAGCCGGTCACGTGATTCCAGAGTGCGAATTTGGCACGTTGGAGCATGCCTAATAGGTGGACTCGATCGGGTCCGGTCGTTTTTCATAGGCTGTGGTGCAGGGACAAGGCTTGTCTGCGGTGGCAAGCAATCTTGGTGACGGCTTGACGTCACACCAACTTGTAACGTAATGAAATGTTTTTTGTTGTAGCATTTTGGGGACACGTTGTACTCATTTTATATGTCAACAGCGGGCCATCCACTAACGTTCATTCCTGCCGGAATGTACAATCCTTACGGAATGAACGCCAGTGGATTTGCAAGAGCGAGAAAGAATGACGGTATTAAAATCCCACCACCCGTCCCGTCGCGACAATCCTTACGGAATGAACGCCAGTGGATTTGCAAGAGCGAGAAAGAATGACGGTATTAAAATCCCACAGCCCGTCCCGTCGCGGCAATCCTTACGGAATGAACACCAGTGGATTTGCAAGAACGAGAAAGAACGACGTTATTAAAACCTCGCCACCCGTACCGTCGCGACGGGCGCGACGCGCTCTGTGATCAAGTTAGAGTATCTGTTTATTTGTCCGGCGTGATTGAGCGCTCGTTTGTAATCATTTTGTGTTCGTATTCGTCCCGGAAGGACAAAATGCATTTCCAAGACATAGACACACAACACAATACGGTGTTATCAACTTGAGCAGTTCGTTAAAAGACGAGACATCGCCTCTTAAATATTTCTTAAAATCATCAGATTCGTCGCATGCCAGATTTTTTTAAAGTCCTATATTTCTACTTTTCTAATAACCACTTTTTCCCCACATCCTATGTCTTCATTTAGGTTTAAATAGATATTTACTTGCAATAAAACTCAAAGTAACAGCAATCTCTTTCTTAAAGGTACACATGTTTATTTATTAAACCTCATGGACATAATGTGAAAAACACTGCCCACAGGCGGACTTAATGCCTAAGTGTAGGGCCTGAGTGCCCGCTCAAATTGAGCGTCCAGCAGGGCGGGGCGTGCGGCGTCCATATCAAACAGATGCATTAACACGTAGGTGTCCTGAGTGGCGACCTAGCGGCGCGAGAACAACTTCCACGCAACGCTGCACGCTCCGCTCAACGCTCTTCACTCAGTTCGTACACTCAGGCATTTACTCCCAGTCTATCTTAGGGTGATGCAGAGACAAATCATGGTAGATGCAAAATGCAAAGGTACAAAAATAATACCAAAATTAAATATATATATTTTTATTTATTTATTTATTTATATATTTACATACTATAGTACTAAATACATATAGGTACACTCACATAAACATAAAGATAAATATAAACATAAATATATAAACATAATTGTTGCAAAATGAAAATAATCCATAAAGATTGTTTAAAATGACGAGCATTCCTTTCAAATGACAACAATCTTCATAAAATAGTAGGATTGTCACCATCCACACACGCGCAATGGTATCAGGACACATGCGCGAAAGACATTTGCGCGAAAGACACTTGCGCGCGGCCATTTGGGCGAATGGACACATGCGCGAATGGACGTTTGCGCCCATAGACATTTCCGCGAATGGACACCTGCGCGACTAGACGTTTCCGCGCCAAACCACTTGCGCGAAGCCCTTTGCGCGACGGACACTTGCGCGCCAGACAGTTCCGCGACAGACGTTTGCGCCCAACCACTTCCGCGACTAGACACTTGCGCGAACTTTTTATTCAAAGGACATTGGGCAAATTTAAAAATATTATGTAAGGGGTACAAATATTTTTTATTTACTTTTGGTTTACATGGCGTCCACATATCTACCGAGGGTGGTAAGTCGTCTTCAAAAGCAAGATGGCGGCCATAATATTTTTCACAAAATACGTCATGGGTGTCGATTTCATGGTTTTTTGGGGTGCCAAGGTCAATAATGAGGTCGCTTTGAGAATCCAAGATGGCGGCCGTGACCTTTATCATAATATGCGTCATGGGTGTCGTTTTCATGATTTTTTGGGGTGCTAAGGTCAAAAATGGGGTCAATTTGACAATCCAAGATGGCGGTCGTGACCTTACTCACAATATGCGTCATGGGTGTCGTTTTCATAGTTTTTTGGGGTGCTAAGGTTAATAATGAGGTCGATTTGACAATTCAAGATGGCGGTTGTGACCTTTCTCATAATATGCGTCATGGGTGTCGTTTTCATGGTTTTTTGGGGTGCTAAGGTCAATAATGAGGTCGATTTGAGAATCCAAGATGGCGGTCGTGACCTTTCTCATAATATGCGTCGTGGGTGTCGTTTTCATAGTTTTTTGAGGTGCTAAGGTCAAAAATGAGGTCAATTTAACAATCCTAGATGGCGGTGGTGACCTTTCTCACAATATGCGTCATGGGTGTCGTTTTCATGGATTTTTGGGGTGCTAAGGTCAAAAATGAGGTCAATTTAACAATTCAAGATGGCGGTGGTGACCTTTCTCACAATATGCGTCATGGGTGTCGTTTTCATGGATTTTTGGGGTGCTAAGGTCAAAAATGAGGTCAATTTGAGAATCTAAGATGGCGGTGGTGACCTTTCTCACAATATGCGTCATGGGTGTCGTTTTCATGGTTTTTTGAGGTGCTAAGGTCAAAAATGAGGTCAATTTAACAATCCAAGATGGCGGTGGTGACCTCACAATATGCGTCATGGGTGTCGTTTTCATGGATTTTTGGGGTGCTAAGGTCAAAAATGAGGTCAATTTGAGAATCTAAGATGGCGGTCGTGACCTTTCTCATAATATGCGTCATGGGTGTCGTTTTCATGGTTTTTTGGGGTGCTAAGGTCAAAAATGGGATCGATTTGACAATCCAAGATGGCGGTCGTGACCTTACTCACAATAAATTCAAAATTCAAAATTCAAAGCATTTATTTCACTTAGACCATTTACAGGTACTTATGAATTGTCAAAGAGTCGGTCGGTCTGTTAGTCAGAAAAGAAAAGTGACGCTAATTGCCTGTTCCAAAACGTAGATCTCTATGGAGAAGAACAGGCAAGAAACTCCACGGACACTCTTTTAAAAATATCATGTTTTACAAAGTCTTGGTTACATTTTCTTTTTGGTGCTTCTATATGTGAAAACAATGTAAGTATGTAACAAAATAAACAAATACAAAATTAAAATAAAAAGTCAAAAATAAAAAGTCATGGCAGTTAAGAGATGACCCATCTCAACTGATAGCGCCCGTTCACGAGCATGACGCGTGACATCAGCACCATTTAGCTCAACCATTTTGAAGGGAACCGAATGATCCAACGCACTCGCCACCATCAGCGAGACTTTTTGAGCGAGCATGACAATGCTCCTAACCGCCATGTCTATTTGTGTCAGTAGAAAACTATCGTAATAAATCACTGCATCGTACTCACATTTACAAAAACTCAAATATGCATCTAAATTACACAAGACAAAGTTTTGTACTGTAAATAAATATAAATAAGTGAAATTTAATTGCTTATAAAAATTATAATAATAAAGATCTTGAATATTAATGTCAAAAATTAAGGGGACAAGAAACATTTTCTATCTTCCAATGATTAAAATTTCTAATTTGTGAGCTGATGTGGAGCAGGACCAGCATTTAGCCAAGCATGTTTGTCATTGATATAATCTTCTAACTTATAATATGCTTGATTACATAGCGTGCGCTTAATGCATGTTTTAAATTTTTTCTCATTTAGATGGAGAATTTCAAGTGGTATTTTATTATAGCATTTTACACAGTACCCCATAAAAGAAGTGTGGACTTTTGATAATCTAAAACTCGGTTGATCCAATTTGTTCTTATTTCTGGTATTAAAATTATGCCTGTCACTTATTTTACTAAAAAGATGAAGATTTTTCCGAACGTACATTATGTTTTCGTATATATATTGACAAGGTACCGTCATGATGTTAATACTTTTAAACAAATCCCTTAGAGATTCGCGGCTGCGGAGATTATATATAGCACGGACAGCCCTCTTTTGCAATACAAAGACGGAATCTATATCTGCGGCACGTCCCCAAAGCAAAATACCGTAAGACATCACACTATGAAAGTAGCTAAAATAGACTAGTCTTGCGGTGTCTACGTCAGTTAATTGCCGGATTTTTCTGACAGCGAAAGCAGCTGAACTTAACCGCGCTGTAAGAGATGTTATGTGAGGGCCCCACTGCAGCTTTGAGTCGAGCGTTATCCCCAAGAAAACCGTTTTGTTCGACGAATTCTAGTATATCCTTATTCAATACAACATTACATTCAGTACTTCTAACATTCGGTAAAGTAAATCTTATGCATTTCGTTTTTTTTTCATTTAGTACTAAATTATTAACAGTAAACCAGTTATGAACCTTAAGCATAGCGTTATTTACGTCGTCAAGGTGTTGTGCTCGTCTATTCACTTTAAAAATCAGTGAAGTGTCATCAGCAAATAACACCATTTGAGGTTGGTTTTCCAGCAAACTTGGTAAATCATTAATATAGACTAAAAAAAGCAAAGGACCCAAAATTGATCCTTGTGGTACTCCCATTTTTACCTTTGAGCCCAGTGAATTTACACCATTAATTTGAACCTGCTGCAGTCGATCATTTAGATAGGATTTTACTAAACTTAGCGCTAATTTCCCGAGTCCGTAATGCTCAAGTTTTAAAAGAAGTGTTTCATGACTCACGCAATCAAAAGCCTTGGAGAGGTCGCAAAAAATGCCAATAGCATCTTGTGACTCTTCCCATGCTGTAAAAATATGTTTAATTAAAGTGACACCGGCGTCAGTAGTACAACGACCTCTGGTGAAACCATACTGTTGATCATGTAATATATTATTGCTGTTAAAATGACTGAGCATCTGGGCCCCAAGTCTGCTAATTTTATAAAATCGGTCATACCAACACGACGTCATTGTCATTTTGCTAAAAGTTCGTAATCTGCTAATTCATAATGGTCGGTCAATGGTCTCAATAGAGAATTGTGCCAGAATGAAATTGCGGGTATTGCCATTATTATGAAACCTGTTGGTAGAAATGGTTCTCGAAAAACTACTACTACATTTAACAATTTATTCATGGCAGATTTTATTAACATATCATTTTACATATTATTAACAGTGTCATAAGCAGTCTGAAGTAGTAAGAAGTTCGTAAATACCAAAAAACATTAAATGTTCGTGTAACAAGTATAAATGTGAAACCGTCAATGTCAGTCTTTGACTCTGACATTGACAATTTGACAGAATGTAAGAATGTCACTTCACAGTTTCACATCTTTCATGTTGTTGAATGTTTAGCATATGATGTTGTATGCCTGTCTTATTCTTTCACCTACAGTCTGTTTAAGTTAGAGTAGGAAAGGTATACTCTATGTATGCTATATTTGCCATTTAATCCGACCCGATCCACGAAATCTACAGGAGATTTCCGGACAGACGAGAGGAATTATTTTGTTGTAATTCGGCCGGTGTTTCATTGTACCTATGTTTGTTTTTATTTAAAATGGTGCTAATAGAGCAGATTTCGGCACTCATTGATTACGTTGAGTGCCACCAAGAACTGGCGCTTGGCCACTGCAGGCGCATTAATGAAGGACGAAGTTTAAGATGTTGGATGGAGTGCGCCCAAATTCGATTTCGGTGGACTGCCTAAAACGCCGGCTGAGTGGCGCACAGTGAGTACCTTGTTACATATAATGTAGGTATGCATTATAAAATGAAAGTCACAGAAAGTCCGCAGAATTATAATGCCTTCGGATTCTGAGTCATACTAGTTTCATGAAGGGTGCAAGAGGTAATTTTGACTTTAAAATATTAGTCAAGATAAATGAAATCTATATTAGCAGGACTCTGTGTTCAGCATTTGTTTATAAATGGTTGTAAAGATAAATGATTAAATGAAACTTGTTTATAAAAAGAGCATTATAAAATTTATTCTTCATATTATAAACATATTAAAATCTCCTTTTCTTTCACCTTGTTTTCTTCGATGCCATGGACCTGTAACAAAGATTTATATTTTACTTTACCAGAATATTAAGCTGGGTTTACCTTACATACCTGCTAATTTAATTTATGCATTTCTCCACAGTCTGTCAACAAGAGCCTGCTGCAGTGCTCGACCTTCAAGTAGATCCCGGTTCACCCTTCGATGATCTTCATAATTAGGTGCTGCATAATTATTTTCCTGCTTAAATTGAAAGGCTGATTAGTGATTAATATTGTTATTTTATTATAAAAGTAATTTTTTTTCCTCCTGTAATTGAAAGACTGATTAGTGATTAATGCCAATTAAATATTGAAGAACTTTATTGTTGTTTTGTATAAAGACTGATTATGAGACGTAAGAAAGAGTAATAATAATATTTGATGTTGATTGTTAATAATAAATGTTGATTTTTTAACATAGTAGTATTATTTATATATTTCATTGAACATATTCCAAAATAGTGGAATAGAAATTACATACCTGTTGCAAGCGAAGTGCTTCTGCATAAACCTCATCAGGTGGTAATGGGTCCCTTGCTGAGTTGGCAATATTATGCAATATGCAACATGCATTTACTATTTTGCCTGCAGTTATAGGGCTATAATGTAGAGCACGCGCTGCAAGCAAACACCTGAAAAAAATAACAGTTTACTTTTATACAACCCCATTTAACCAAACATCTTAATCTATAAACTTTAATATATCATTAAGACAAACAATTTGTGTATGGTCCAATTTACCTAATTTGTGATACCTATTTTTGAGTATGTTAAACAATTGCCTTAAAATGTTCATTACCTGAAACGTGCTTTTAGTACACCAATGCAACGCTCCACTGTATTGCGTGCAGTCACATGTTTCACATAATAATGGTGCTGTGGTGTCCCTTCCACAGTATTGAGAATGGGAGTCATCATAGTTTTTCTTAGTGGATACCCACTATCACCTGAAAATTATAATCATTTTGCCAACAAACACTAACACATGAGTATGATAAAAGAGAATATTTTTGAACAAAAATATTGTAAGTAATACCTAGTAAAAATGTCTGTTCGTTACTATTTTCTGTTATTGTTTTTAAATGATTACTTAGTGGATGACTCTGCCATACTGTGGAATCATGAGTGGAACCTGGGTTGCTTGCATCCACACATAGAATATTCAAATCAGCATCGCAAATCTGTAAATGAATTAAGTATATTTTAATATGTGTAGTCATCATTACAGACATTATATAGTTTATATAGTATACATTTCTACTATCTACCCAATACTTACTATCATAACATTAAGGGAGTGGAAGCCCTTTCTATTATAATAGCGCTCCTCATGTATCTCTGGCCTTATTATTGCCACATGGGTGCCATCAATACAACCCAGGACACCGGGAAATTGAAATTTTTGATAGAATCTGAAACATTTTTAATAACTAAACAATTCTGCTTAGGTACAACAAGCAATGCAAACAAAATAATCAGGATATATTTAACTACTTACTTAGCCTTTAAAATGTTTCTTTCATCACATTGTGTGGGCCATTTAACATATTTATGATACAATTTATTAAGTACCTCTGTTACTTGATTAATGGCTCTTGACACAGTAATTTGTGAGACATTATGGAGGGCACTCTGTCCAATTAAAGTTTGGTAAGAACCAGATGCATAGAACGCAAGTGCAATGAGAATCTGCAATAACAAATATTATATTAATCGACCTTAGACGACCCACTGATCGACCTATGTGTTTATAGATATATAGAATAATGAAGCAATGTCAAATTCTCACCTTCATTTCTGTCGTAATGCCATCATTTCGACGTCGTTTAGCCATAAGGGGAATGAGTTCTTCTATTAACCCCCTTACTGAGTTCTTTCCGAGGCGAAAAGTTTTGACAAATTCCTCCTCGGGAACATCAATAAAGGGGTTAATATTAGTTCTCATCAACCGACGGGCTAAACGACGCCTTCTGGACTCCCTGCTTCTTCTTTCCCTATCATCCACTGCGTCGGCTAGGTCCAGAATCGCAGATCGCAACGAATACATCGCAGTAATGTAATTAATAAGACACTTAATCAAAAACTAGTATTATTGTTCGAACACAACGTGATTCGAGACACACGGCTACCGGCTTAAAAGCAATTACTGCACTATGAAATTCAAATGGTACGTCAATGTTCAAAGGAACTGTCAAAATTTTAGCAGATTACCGAATTCGTCAGTCATTCTAGTGTCATTATGTACGAGATTACCAATTTAGCCATTTTTTTCAATGAAGTGTCAGTGATCGACCTTATCAAAGTCATAATGACGCCATTGTGTTAGTAGATTACCAAACTTGCCAAAATCGACCACTATGATATCAAGATGAAGCCATTCTGACACAATTGTAATAGCAGACTTGGGGCCCTGGTTAAACATGATTTTTTCAAATACTTTACTAAAAACCGGCAAGACAGATACGGGTCTATAATTATTAGTGTCTTTGCTATCTCCAGATTTAAAAAGTGGGATTACTTTGCTATGCTTCATTAGATCCGGAAAAACTCCTTGATCTATACACAAATTAAAAATACAAGCTAAGCATGGGGCTATTGTCTCTATAACCGATTTACACACATTAGTAGACATGCCCCATAGATCTTCAGTAGCCTTGATTTTCAGTTGCTTAAAAGCCTTTACCACAACTACAGGGTTAATATGTTTAAATTTAAATTCCATGCGGCAGGCTGAAACATTTGCTTTTAGCAAATCAACGGCAAGAAAGGGTGAGGAATCTAAACTTTTAGTGGTTTCAGTTGGGATATTAGTAAAAAATGACATAAATTCCTGAGCCACATCAATATTACTACTTATGAGACCACGCGACGTCTCCAGAGTATAATCAATATTGTTTTTCTTATTCCTATTTGTTTCATTATTAATAATTTTCCATACGGCCTTTATTTTGTTGTCTGCTGACTTAACCTTGTTGCTAATAAATAAGGCTTTGGCTGCCTTGCAAGCATTTTTAAAAATTTTTGAATAATTGCTAACAAACTTATTAAAAGTGTCTGTATTGTTATAAGGCTTAAGGCCATACAGCTCAAATAGTCTATCCCTGCTTTTTCTAATACCGCGAGTTGCCCAGTCCGAGAATACAAATTTCGGGCAAATAGTTTTGATTTTTTTCTCGAAAATATTATTAAACCCAGTTTGCACGACTGCAAAAAATTGTTCATACAGATTATTTCCATTCTCCATGTCAAAGCTTTGGCTATTTAAGTTATCAATTAAAGTGCTATTAAATTTATTTAAATTACTCATTGTTATTGGTCTAGACTGAATCTGCATTTTTTGTAATGGTATATAAGACTCAAAAGAAACAATTTGTCCACTGTGATCAGACGGGAGATAATCTACTATGGCTTTATCCAAATAGTCGCAACAACAAAAAACATTATCAATACATGTAGCAGTAGTCGTGGTAATACGGGTTGGTTCTAGAAACACATTTGACAAATTGAACGACTTAAATAGACTTACTAATCTACTGCTATTAGAATTATTATCTAAAATATTAACATTAAAATCGCCACAGACTATTATTGATTTATTACCAGCTACGAGTTTAGTCAAAACATCTTCCATTGTGGACTCAAACACAGAATAGTTTTGATGATTTGGGGGTCTGTAAACACACACTATGACATACTTATCTAGCTCAACACAAGACAGCTCAATAATATGTTCAACTGATAAATCAACTATGTCTTTACGAGATTTAAATTTAATACTTCGTTTTATCAAGATTAATGAACCCCCACGAATCATAAGTTTTCGGTTATAACAACTCCCCATAATATAATTCTCATAATTAATTAACATTTCATATTCTTTTAACCAATGTTCAGTGAAACATACAATGTCAAACATAGTCTTTTCTAAGAATAATTCAATTTCTAATTGTTTGGAAGTAAAACCTTGAATATTTTGATGAAATAATTTTAAGTTATGTTGCTTAGCCCTTTTTTACAATTTGATAAATAATTGCCAGAAGGTACCTTAATGTTCATAAAATTATTAAAGTTATTACTAGTACCTTCTGTTGTCTTACTGACTAGTTTAAACAATTTACCACCTTAACATTAGTATGATTACTAACTATGGTGGGTCTTAATATACAAGACTTCGACATACTAACTATGTCTGAGTTAAAATTAAAAGCTAATAGCCGAGCTATCTGACGTCTAAAACTAATGGGCAGATACACTGTATCTCTAGTCGATTTCAGTTTTTCATCAACAATAGTGTTGGTGTCAAAAAATTCTAACTTGTCACTATAGTGACTAACTAAGAAATGCATGTGATTATTTAACATATGGATCTTATAATTTTGACTATTAGATAGGTGCTCAAAGTAAGGAAAAGCACACAATATTATTTTTTTGCAATTAATTTTCAATATTTCAATGACACTCTGGGTAATATTATCTAAATGTACATTAAAACTATTTCCCACAAATACAGTAATAATGGAATTGGGATCATATTCTTTCCCAGTTACAGAAGCCATTATCTCTGTGTAGGAACTCCCTAGCAATATGCGTCATGGGTGTCGTTTTCATGGTTTTTTGGGGTGCTGAGGTCAATAATGAGGTCGATTTGACAATCCAAGATGGCGGTTGTGACCTTTCTCATAATATGCGTCATGGGTGTCGTTTCCATGGTTTTTTGGGGTGCTAAGGTCAATAATGAGGTCGATTTGAGAATCCAAGATGGCGGTCGTGACCTTTCTCATAATATGCGTCATGGGTGTCGTTTTCATGGTTTTTTGGGGTGCTAAGGTCAAAAATGAGGTCAATTTGACAATCCAAGATGGCGGTGGTGACCTATCTCACAATATGCGTCATGGGTGTCGTTTTCATGGTTTTTTGGGGTGCTAAGGTCAAAAATGGGGTCGATTTGACAATCCAAGATGGCGGTGGTGAACTTTCTCACAATATGCATCATGGGTGTCGATTTCATGGTTTTTTGGTGTGATAAGGTCAATAATGAGGTAATTTTGAGAATCAAAGATGGCGGCCTTGACCTTCATCATAATATGCATCATGGGTGTCGTTTCCATGGTTTTTTGGGGTGCTAAGGTCAAAAATGGGGTCGATTTGACAATCCAAGATGGCGGTCGCGAGCTTTTCCCAATATGCGTCATGGGTGTCATTTTCATGGTTTTTTGGGGTGCTAAAGTCAATAATGAGGTCGGTTAAAAATCCACGATTTTATAGCACCCCAAAAACCATGAAAACGACACCCATGACGCATATTGTGAGAAAGGTCAAGGCCGCCATCTTGGATTCTCAAAATGACCTCATCATTGACCTTATCACACCAAAAAACCATGAAAACGACACCCATGACGTATTTTGTGAAAAATATTATGGCCGCCATCTTGCTTTTGAAGACGACTTACCACCCTCGGTAGATATGTGGACGCCATGTAAACCAAAAGTAAATAAAAAAATATTTGTACCCCTTACATAATATTTTTAAATTTGCCCAATGTCCTTTGAATAAAAAGTTCGCGCAAGTGTCTAGTCGCGGAAGTGGTTGGGCGCAAACGTCTGTCGCGGAACTGTCTGGCGCGCAAGTGTCCGTCGCGCAAAGGGCTTCGCGCAAGTGGTTTGGCGCGGAAACGTCTAGTCGCGCAAGTGTCCATTCGCGAAAATGTCTATGGGCGCAAACGTCCATTCGCGCATGTGTCCATTCGCCCAAACGGCCGCGCGCAAGTGTCTTTCGCGCAAATGTCTTTCGCGCAAGTGTACCAGATCCACGCGCAATCCCTCGGTATGACTGACAAGATGCAAAGTGACAGGAATGTACATAAACGAGTGGATGGTCACTGAAGGATTGTTTTTTCTGCCGGACTGGCGTGTCGTGATAAAATCAGGGGAAAGAACGTAGGATTGTGGTTTAGTTAGTGGCTTCAACGGTTTTATTTTATCCCGTCGCATTTCTGTACGGATTGCACGACGGGACAAGCCTGAAGGAATGAACGTTAGTGGATGGCCCGCTATTTGACATTCAAATAATTATTTAGTAAAATTTTTTTTCGCATATTGTATTTGTTATGTTATATTTTATTGAAAATAGATAATTCTTTTATTAATTTATAGCAACCCTCCCTTTCAACTTACAGTATACTGATAGGTTTTTGTTTTGTTCGAATGGTTTAATTTGATTTCTATACATTATTAGATAGTTACAGGTGAAGTTACTAAAGACGTATTACAAAGTAACTTGTTTCATACAATTTTTCTTTATCCAATTCTCCAATATTAATTACTTTACTTTAACATTAGGGCTAGATTCCATGAAAACGGAGACTTTTACTCCTTTGCTGAAGCTAAGCGCTGAGCTGTCAAAATGCCGCAAGCTGATTGGCAGCACATCTCCTAGCTCTCCTCCCCACTTTTGAGCTTTAAAATTGTGTGGTAATTCTGGTGTAACAACAAACAAAAACTCGTCACACTAGTGTTACAAACTGGTGTGACGAAAAGTCACTAAGGCAATTTAGTGGTCACGCATCCTGATTAGACAAGAGCATTAAGGAAAAATCAAATGAACCCTTCGACCCTCTTCTACGTCAATCCATAAGCCCACAGACCATTTATTAGGTAATTTCCTCAAATTGATTGAACAGTATTGTATTAAAGTAAAATAGAAAATACTAGCGACCCGTCCCTGTTTTTTTCTGTAATGTGCATGTATAAGACATACATATATATATTGATGGGCCTGTTGCTCCAACCAAGACAAACTTTGTGTGATAAGCATGATTGTTTGTTCTGTGTCGGGGTGTTATTTTTCTATGATATGTATAAATTTATATTAGTATTTATATCAGTTGTCTAATTCTTTGAATCGCATCAAAATCCGTTGCGTAGTTTTAAAGATCTAAGCATACATAGGGACAGACAGAGGATAGCAACTTTGTTTTATACTATGTAGTGATAATGATGATTGATGAAATGGGACTTCGATTAAAATATTATTTCATGGTTTGGAAGAGCGTTGAAGGTTAGGTGATGAAGATTAATGCGTATTATTATATTGCGGTACTATATTTTTTATTTCTTTCAAATAATTCGTGATGGATGAATTTTATTCTTTGCGAGCTGTTTTTACATCTTCAGGTGGAATAACAATTTTATTACTGGCATATTTTAGTACATAAGTTTATGTGAAAGCATTATCTTTACCACTTGCTGTACCCCGTGGGTTCACCCGTGTTATGTTAAGTTTTTGTTTACTGCTTCTGCTGTTGCGGAATGTTTATAATAGTTACCGTGACCCTGGAACATAAAGGGCAATCAAAGGAACATGAGTGGGTTTTAGTCAGTAAAAATCTGACACGCCCTCCCGCCGCACCCAAGACGGGAGTAGTCATTTGATGATTTCCCATTCAACAAAAAAAAATGTATGCCTATGTATTCTGGTATATAAGATATTTTACTGTAAAGTTTTACCAAATTCCGTTCAGTAGGTTTAGCTTAAAAGAGTAACAAACATCCACACACACTCATAGATTTCACATTTTGAATATTAGTAGAATTAAAAAACACTTACGCTGGCGTTTCATTATAGTGAAGTGATTTCCAAAAAATATTGGAGTGGTAAATGATACCGAACAGAACACATTTTATCTTTTATTTGTGTATAAGTCTACTTGTCGAAGTCTCTGTTTATTCAGCTGAGTATTACGTAAAAAGTTTTAGACACTTGTTCTGTAAACCTGTGTCGATAACAAAGAAATAAACAAACACATTGTGTCTGTTGAGTGCATTTTTTTGAGGAGGACTCCATCAAATGACTCTTTCCGCCCTGGACGGGGCGGGAGGGAGTGTCAGACTTTTACTGACTAAAACTCACCCCTGTTCCTTCGGTTGCCCTTTATGCTCCGGGGCCACGATAAATATTAGAACTATTTCGCAGGCTCGGAGTGCCTAAGCCGTTAAGTCCGCCTTAGTACCTCATACAGATATAACATCAGATTTGTATTAATTCTGCTAAGGCTATGTGCGGTCGCAGGACAGTAATACAAGGTGTATTTTTGGTCTTGCTCAACCCGCTAGGAGATGATTCTACCCATAAAAACAAACAACTTTCATTATGGAACCAACTCTGAAATCGCGAAAAAAATATCAGCTGGTTCATACATTATAGTCCGAGGGCATTGAACTTTTCTTAGAAACAGCTGATATTTTTTTCGCGATTTCAGAGTTGGTTCCATAACAAAAGTTGTTTGTTTTCATGGGTAGAATCATCTCCTAACGGGTTGAGCAAGACCAAAAATACACCTTGTATATTACACAGGAAGGCTACTGGCGGGTCAATGACATTAGGCGGCGACACGTGTATACAGAGGACAGGTGTACTTTATAGCTATATTGTATAAACAACAGGAAATGAATAGAGTACGACAGGAAACAAGGTTTTTGTGGTAGCACATGGCCAAAACCACTGAAGTTAGTTTTTTTATGTCGTAAAAACGCGCTGAGATTTTTTTTAATGCTTTAATTATTGAGTTATATACTGATTTTCTTTTGTAGTTTTTAGGTAATCTGTAATTTTATTTTGTTATTATTCTGTTTGTTATTATCTGATTTTAGATTCTCTATAATTTAATTTAGTTTGAATTGAATAATATAGCATTTAGTCTTAATTATATTATGATTGATTTTTAATTATGTGGCTGATCACAGAATGAACTTAAAATATACTAGAGTTTTTAGACCTTTATATACCTGTGCATTTTAAATAAAAGATTTGATTTTTGATGAAGACGCGATTTTTGACACTCCAAGCCCTACCGGGCTAAAACAGGTGGTGAAAGAAAGAATGAAAGAAAAACAGTTTATTCGTGCAAAAGTTTTACAGCAAAAGAACTTAACTATTTTAATAAACTTATTTATTGCACGAAAGGGCTAGCGCTCAGCATAATGCCGGGCCCGTACACAGGTGCGAGTCCACGGCGGCGGCGCTAGTTTTCAGCGCTAGCCGAGGGCGTGTTTCTGACTCAGAACAATGGAGAACGTTAGTTGCTCAATTGTTCTGTGAACGTTTATATAACATGAACGGGCACAGTCGCAAACAATATCCAGAAAACCATATAAAAAGTATTTAAAAAGTAATAATCCTCAAAACCGAGGCCCTAATATTATCGTTAAAAGACTAGAAGCCTCATTTTATCCGCCAATAACTTGCAACACTCCCGTTCGATCCGAATACTTTTATTGCTGGCATAAATTCTATCCCAATCGTTTTGCCGGTTGCACACTTCGTATAACTTGGAATAACTCTGACGTAACGTGCAGTGAAGTTCGAAGATTTTATGAAATAACTAAAGTTTTCAATAACATGAAGTTCGTACCGGCTATCTAAGCTAGGATTTGCAAACTGTTGCTTTTTGAATTTGTAAGCCGGAAACATGGGAGGAAATTAAACAAGTTTATTGGGTATATTAAATATGTTGTGGTGAAAGGAAACTTTATTTATTTTGTATACAAAGTTTTCGTATTAGTGGTTCAGAAATGTGATGTTAATTCACTGACGTAAATTTTTTGGTGGGGTAAAAAGTTGGTATTATTATAGAAATTGAATTTTGGATGTTATGACAACTGAGTGAAATAAAACGTTTAAGGAACACTCACTGTTAACGATGTTAACAAGTTGTAAAGAAACATTTAATAATCTGTGGGCGAACGAGCGGAGTGAAGTTCGCCCGCGCATACTTCAAGCCGGTACGGCGCTGCACGGCGCCCGCGCCGCCATTACAACCAGAGACATCAAGAAGTGAACATTGTTTAAAATTATATCGACGCCGTCACACCCATGTAAACCTCCATTATTACAAGTATAAATTTCAACTTACATCGCATTTTATTTGTGCCACTTCATACCTGCGCAAACACTCACATTTATTTAGCTCTATTCTGCTTTTAATGTCTATGGACAGCCACGGTTTTAAACTTGTCTTGTTTGCCGCGAAAGCTAAATAGAAGCGGCAAGTTGAACGGACGGTACGCGTCTCTATACAAAAACGTTGTTTTCTATAAATATAAGCAGAATAGAAGTGAGTAAATGTAAGTAGTTGGTAAAAGAGGCTTTCGTTATGCAACTGCATACGGCGCGCATTGTCCGGAGGTTCGTCTGCCTGGAGCCCAGACAATCGCTAGGTTGAGTTATCTTCAGATTTTTATGGACAAAAGGCCTTGTCCTTGTCGGGCGGCAAGCTACCCATTGCTCACCGTCCGCAGGCTCGCGCCAACGATGGCCGGTAATCATTTTGCGTCTCTCGACGACTACGCCTGGGTCTATGTCCGGGGCGCGAGGCTTGACGCTGCCTCACGCGCCCCAGCCGCCACCGAGGCGACGGCTTCCCATTAAGCCTCGCCCCGGAGCATGGCCTAAACCAGCGCCGGACGCGAGAGGGCACGCCCGCCTATTGCCTCTGCGAAGACATTGCGATGGCTCGGCCAAGCGGGGCACACCCGATACGTGAGAGTGCCGTGGCGCTTCTCCAGCCACTCCTCAAAGAGGAGCCTTACCGCCACTATTACTGCGTGCCCAGTTATGTGGAATATAAATCTTGATTTTAGTCATAAACTCGTTAAGGTTGGTGATAGTATTTTCTTATAGCTTAAGTAGTAAAATTCACTTGACAGCAACAACACTACACAACCCCTGAGTACCTTTTACTTATCTTTCGTATCAGTAGCCTACTTTTACCTTTGCCCAGTAACATCAAAAATCTTTAAAATATAATTATAATATATAACCCACATACAAAATTTAAATATTTAAATATTCTACTCGAAACCAAACACAACAAAAGAAATTTGAATGGAGTCCAAAATCATTTCTAGTTGAGAGAAGCGTTCAAAAGCGATGTATTGGGCGCCATTCTTATCTGCCCGGCCTCACAATGGCGACGCTAAGCAAATATATTCAATAAATCTTTAATATAAAGAAGCATTTAGAATATTATGAAAAATGCTCTGCTGTCAGTTTGATCTACGAGCTTGTATGGAATTTTAAAGTGGGTTTTGAAAAATTGCATTCTCGTGTTTTATTTGGTTTAGTTTAGTTGATAAAGTATTATTGACTATCTTTGTAAAGTGCTTTTAGTGAACTTATGGTTTAATATTTTGTGTAAATCTATTAGCCAAAATTTTAAGACAAGGGTTGATGTACCTATTAAATAAGGTCAAAGAGGATTTTTATTCTATTTATGTGTACAGTCTGAAATAGGACGCTGGAAAACATATCTTGTAATACATTTATTAGAAGTCTACAAGTTTATGTATTTATTTATTTATTGAACTTCATGCACATATTATAAAAAGAAAAACACAGTCTACCTTAGTTGAGGCAGAGACAAAACAAGGCAGTCATATAATATAATATATGACTGCCTTTCACAGGCAATTTTGTATGGCATAAATCGGCAAAATTTCAAAGCAATCCAAATAGCATTTATTTCTGAGCTCCTCTACTCTCTGCTCTCGTCTTTGTCTACTAACCTAACCTATCCCATTTTACATAACTGCGAACGGTTACACCGTATATGAAATGTCGTAAACGGCAGATTATACAAAATGCGTGCGATATATGTAATTATGTATTCTGTTCACGTTAACGCCAAACGCTAAACACAAATGTTCAAATGGAATGCCTTCAGAAAACTCACGTGAAAAAGACGCGACTGAAACCATGGGGAATAACTAGTTAACAAGACGATTATTACGTAAATATTGCCTCCATTTTTCTTACCAGACTTTAACCAAGATAACCCGCTAAGCAGTAAAATGTAAACCTAATAAAAATTTAATTTGTCAAACCAGAAGCTTTCACCTTAAAAGAAATAAAATTTAGCTTACGGGTTTACCAGTAAGTATTAACCAACTAATAGTGTTACCATCCGCTTAAGTTCCAAGTAGCACTAATCTATAATTGAATCTGACCAGCTTACCCGGCGCTTAAGGAGGGGGGGGGGGGGCTATAACATCCACACTTCTATGATCTAAGTCATAATGACGTTATGTCATTATGTTGTCACTCGCAACATGCGAGGTTTTTGGTTTCTGTTTCGATGTTTAAGCTATAAAGCTTTTAAGTTTTATCAAAATCCGTTCCGTAGTTTTTTTTTAAAAAGAGTACCAAACACATCTAGTCAATGATCCATCATACTCATCACACAGTTTGTCCTAGGTGGGAATCGAACTCCCGGCCACTGGCTTATCAGTCAGGATCACTCAACACTAGACTAGACTAACAAACCAGTCGAAATATGCTTTATAGACTCTTATCACGCAATGGGACAGTTATTTAGGTATTAATATTATTTTCTACAACACAGGGTTTTTTTTTGAATGGGAAATCATCAAATGACTGCTTTCGTCCTGGGTGCGGCGGGAGGACGTGTCAGGCTTTTACTGACTAATACCCACTCATGTTTCTTCGGTTGCCCTTTATGTTCCGGGGTCACGGTAATATTATAAACATTCCGCAACCCCGGCAGGATAACTACACAGGGTTTCACGAAAACAACGTTCAATATAAAATGTTGAAAGCATTTTTTCAAGGCTCTTTCAAGTTTTCAAAACTAATTTAGGGTCATTCTTCGGTTTTTTAGTGACCTAAATCAACAAAGTACAAATCAGACCAATTTCTCAAATTGCTCCAACGTGAGATTATTTTCAGACACTTTGGCAGTTGCTGAGATTTATTCGAATTGTTTGATACCGCAATAAATGCACGGATGTTTTTGACTGTATCCTAATCATGAACTAGTTTATAAAATCTATTTTTTTTTACCTCACTAGATGTCAAACAAGCTAAGGCTCCTGACTGATGTTTAGCAGACTCCGATTCGGTGAGCTATGCCGGTGACCTTGGATCTCCTACGGATCTCCTCGTTCCTGATTCGATCACGTAGGGAAACTCCGAGCAGAGCTCTTTCCATCTAAGCGACTTTGAGCTTCCTTGTGTGGCCCATAGTTAGCGAATAAATCTCAGATTCGTATCTCGTCACTGGCAACACACACTGGGTTATTGAGGACGAGATAATAGTGCTGAGTTTCCCGAACGCTGCCCAACCGAGTTGGATTTAATGGTGGACCTCGTCTCTGAAAGAATTATTCAAAAAATAATGTCACAAGTGTATGCAAATATCGACCAAACCTTTTAAGAGACAAAATTAAGCACCGCATTAGTACTTTTCCAAACGACCTCTTTCACAAAAAACTCCTCTGTCGTTCAAGGCCTTAGAAGCTTAACAATAAACATTTGGATTCAGAAAGGGCTTACCTTTCAGAATCCCTCACACATACATACGTCAAACCTTTCCTACATAAACAATTTTCACTCCACCCAAGCCAATCATTACATGCTTGGATTAATCAGAACTACTTACAGACTTAGAAAGTGAAGCACAAATTAATTTAGCGAGTTTTTGATTAGTTTGACCCTATTTTATGGGACGAGTTAAGTGGCAGACGAGTTTAGTAAGTAATGTAAGGTAAGTACAGGAATTAGTCAGGTGCCTAATTGAAATGGTAAATAAGGTTGACGGTAAGGTCCGAAAGGGTAGCGATAAGTCTTAGAATGGTTTTTCGAACCTTTATTTTACTGAAGAAACGTCGAGTAAAAAGGTTTATTTGGTTTAATAGACAAGTATTTTTTATCATGCTCTGACGGTTTTTAAGGCCCTGTCCAGGAAGGGCGAATTCGCCGCGATGTATTGGTGTCTAGTATCTCGCCAACGCGCGAGTGAATTCGCGCGAATCGAATCGCGGCAAATTCGCCCTTTCTGGACAGGGTCTAAGGCAGCTCAGCTGTCATACAAATAGAAGCAATTTCTTTTTGCTAACTTGTCTTAACTACCAATTGGATTGAAAATAAAACTAAGTTTATAATGAAGAACTAGCTTTTGCCCGCGCCTCGCCCGCGTGTGTATGTTGAAATTTCCATCTCCTAGTATACCTCTGTAAGAGTCGAATTTCCACTTATCTTTCCATAATGGATACTTACTATTCACAAAGAATTGCAAGTCAAGAATCTCAATCCTTCAAGTTTCATATCTAGGACCAGCTATAGATACATAAAAACAGAAAATAATAATTACACTCCAAGTTCATTAACTTTTATTTTAACTTCAAAAGGTCTATTTCGTGTCGACCCCATCGGCAATTACGCGGTATTTACGAGGTTTACATAACCACGTAAATTACTACGTCAAAGTTCATGGTTAATTGCTAAACAATCAGTGGGTTGTTCGTTTGAATATCAATTTCGTGTTCAATTGTTTTTGAAATCAAATTAAATTCATTTTCAGAAAGTAGCCAATCATGTGGGGTCATTGAATTGTACAGGGTTTCGTTAATAGTCCTTTTAAAAGTGTTAGTTAGATACGTACTTATCTTAGTTATCTATTACTTGGTAACAAAATAATATTAAAGTGCCAATCCCCGAATACATGTAACTCTTTAGTTGTCTGTGGTTCTATTAAAAATAAATCAGTCTGTGCAAAAACCCTCTGCTGTTTTATTAGGTTATGGGCCCAGTCCCGCTATTAAATTTAAATAAAGACTAATAATTCAGTGTTTGGCAAGAAAATATGTCTACGAATTACTTAGCGAGTATTCCGAAACTTAAAGGTCGCGATAATTACGATGACTGGTGCTTCGCGGCAGAAAACGTGCTCGTGTTGGAGGGAATGGCGGATGCCATTAAAGGACCTTTGTCGTCGACAGCTACTCCGGCTCAGAAAGCAGATGATTTGAAGGCGAAAGCAAAGCTAATATTGACGATTGATTCGAGTATTTATGTGCATATCAAACAGGCGGCAACAACATACGACTTGTGGAAAACGTTGAAAAATATGTTCGACGATTCAGGATATACACGAAAAATTAGTTTGCTGAGAAACCTTATTAATATACGCCTAGAAAACTGCGAGACCATGACTAGCTACGTCAGTCAGATCATAGAAAATGCTCAAAGATTGAACGGGACTGGCTTCGAAATAAATGATGAGTGGACAGGGGCACTCATGTTAGCAGGTTTGCCAGAAAAGTTTGGGCCAATGATTATGGCGATCGAGCACTCCGGCATCAATATCAGCGCGGACGCTATAAAAACTAAGTTACTAGACATGAGTAGTACAGATTCTGATTACGTTAAATCAGAAGGTGCATTTGCCGCAAAAAAATTTCAACGGCGTAATGTTGGCACTACTGCAAAAAGTCAACATGGCGGTGCCAGAGCAAACGGGACGCCCACGCCACCACATACCGGTACGGCAACAAGTGAAAACAACATGGCGTCGCCGTCGAAGAAAATAATTCGTTGTTATAAATGCAAACAAATTGGGCATTTTAAAAGTCAGTGTCCGGGTGCAGAAAAAACAAAGTCAAATGCATTTAGTGCAGTATTTCTTGCAAAGAATTTTAGTCAAACAGACTGGTATTTGGATTCCGGCGCAAGTACACACATAGTTTCAAACATGAATCTTCTTTCAAACGTATGCCATCAACCCAAGACTACAGAAATAATCGTTGCAAATCAAACTGCAGTTAAAGTCTTGTGCTCCGGAGACATGCAGCTCGTGACGTGTGTCGGCAATAAAGAGTTCACGATTGCTGTGAAAAATGTGTTATGTGTTCCTAACCTCACCACCAACCTATTATCGGTGAGTAGGATAATCGCAAGTGGAAACAGAGTGATATTTAACCAGCATGGATGTTTGATTATCAATGCACAAAACGATTGTATTGGTGAGGCACACTTAGAAAATGGTGTGTACAGATTAATTGTACAGAAGTCCGAACAACATTTAGCAGCAGCAGTAAATACATCAAATATTACTTGGCATAGACGGTTAGGCCATATTAATACAAATGACCTAAGAAAAATGAAAAATGGAGCAGTTGAAGGTGTAAACTATGAAAATAAATGTGATACGGGGAAGGCCAGTTGCATTGTCTGCTGTGAAGGTAAACAATCAAGGCTACCGTTTCCGACGAGCACCACCAGAAGTCAGGAAGTCCTAGAACTGATTCACACGGATTTGTGTGGGCCAATGGAGAATCTGTCCTTAGGTAAAGCTAGATACTACCTATTGTTTATAGACGACTTCAGCCGATGGTGCACAGTATATTTTCTTCGCTCTAAGGATGAAACATTCATGTACTTCAAACTATACAAAGAGTTTGTTGAAAATCAGCAGTCAAAGAAAATTAAAATATTGAGGTCGGACAATGGTACAGAATATTGTTCACAGAAGATGACTGATTATTTGGGTCAGTGCGGTATACTTCACCAGAAAACGAACAGTTATACACCTGAGCAAAATGGACTGAGTGAGAGATTTAACAGATCCATAGTCGAGAAGGCACGATGTCTCCTCTATGATGCCCAGTTTGAGAAATATCTTTGGGCAGAAGCTGTAAACACAGCAGTTTACATTAAAAATCGAACACCAGCAGCAAGTTTGGACCAGAACACCACACCGTACGAAATATGGACGGGCAGCAAGCCAAATTTAGGTCATCTGAGGATCTTTGGCAGCCCAGCAATGGTCCATATTCCGAAAGAAAAACGAAAAAAATGGGATAGAAAAGCGAAGAAAATGTACCTAGTTGGATATTCTGAGAATGTCAAGGGCTATCGCTTATATGACCCTGTTTCAAGAGATATTATTGTAGCCAGAGATGTTGTTATCATGGAGAAATCAGATAATGATTCAACAACATCTATTGTGATCAAAGAGAACAAGCAACCTGATGAGTCAGCCGATGTGGTTCCAGTGAATAGTTCAGATGATGAAAATGAGAGTGATAAGACATATGTACCTGATAATTCATCAAGCGACACAGAAGATAGTTTTGTTGACTCGTCATCTTTGTCGCCAGAAGCCAGGAATATCACTAGGCAGTGTGACGTCAATCTACCAGAAAAACGTGTAAGGCGCAAACCAGATTTCTATCACAATGCAAACATGTGTGTGGAAATGTCAGGTGGACAGATTTCTCTTAATGAAGCAATGAGTGGATCTGAAAAAGATCAGTGGCAGTGTGCAATGAAAGAAGAATTGAAATGTTTTCATGATAGTAATTCATGGGAAGTAGTGGACAGACCAAAAAACGGTACGGTTGTGAAAAATAAGTGGGTGTTCAAAAAGAAATACAACAGTGAAGGTGAAGTGCGATTTAGGGCCAGACTAGTGGCAAAAGGATTTACCCAGAAAAAAGGTATTGACTTTAATGAGACATTTTCACCAGTTTTAAGATTTTCTACTTTCAGACTAATGTTAGCTGTAAGTGTTGAATTGGGTTTAAAAATCAATCATCTTGATGTACCCACCGCATTTCTTAATGGTCTTCTTCATGAGACAGTGTATATGGAAATACCAGTGTGTTCAGACATACAAAATTGTGCTAACAAAGTTTTAAAATTAAACAAAGCAATTTATGGCCTCAAGCAATCAGCTAGAGCTTGGTATAGTCTTGTTGAAGATTGTTTGTTAAAGTTAAAGTTTAAAAAGTCATTTTATGAACCATGTCTCTTTATAAAAAATGATCATAATGTTAAAATTTATGTAGCATTATTTGTTGATGATTTTTTCGTTTTTTATAATTGTCAGAATACCTATGAAAAGTTAATAAATAAATTGGTAGACAAATTCAGAATAAAAGACTTGGGTCAAATCAAACAATGTCTTGGTATGCATGTAAATGTTTGTAATGACAGTATCACAGTTGATCAAAAGCAATATATTGAGACTATTCTTAAGAAATTTAACATGTTAGACTGTTGTCATTCAGATACTCCAATGGAAGTTAATTTAAAATTAGAAAAAGATTTAGGCAATAAATGTGTTGAAAGTTACCCATATCAACAATTAATTGGAAGCCTAATGTACTTGTCTGTACTTACCAGACCAGACATTTCCTATAGTGTGAGTTTTCTGAGTCAGTATAATAATTGCTTTAATGAAACACATTGGAAACATTTGAAACGTTTGTTAAAATACCTTAAGAAAACTATAAGTTATGGTTTATTATATAGGAGGAATGGAAGTAACCTATATGGGTATGTTGATGCCGATTGGGCCTCTTGTACTATTGATAGACGGTCATATACTGGGTTTTGTTTCATAATGTCTGGATCTGTGATTTCCTATGAAGCTAAAAAACAAAAAACCGTGGCACTGTCTAGCACAGAAGCCGAGTATATGGCCCTATCTGAATCTTGTAAAGAAGCAATGTATCTGAATAATATATTAGGTGAAATGATTGTGTTGAATGGGAGTATGCCATTGTGTTTGTATAGTGATAATCAAAGTTCTATCAAACTAGCAACTAATCAGCTGTTTCATAATAAGCGCACCAAACATATTGATACAAGGCATCATTTTGTAAGAGAATGTATTTCAGATAATAAAATAGAACTTAAATATGTATCAACGTTGGAGATGCCAGCAGACATATTTACAAAAAGTTTAAGTGCAACTAAACATTATAAATTTATGAAAATGCTTGGTATGACTGAAGTTTAATAAAATACAAAATTGTTATGTTTTTATGGTTGGATTTGCACTTGTATTCTTGTAAGATTATTTTGTTAGGTCAGGATGTTAGTTAGATACGTACTTATCTTAGTTATCTATTACTTGGTAACAAAATAATATTAAAGTGCCAATCCCCGAATACATGTAACTCTTTAGTTGTCTGTGGTTCTATTAAAAATAAATCAGTCTGTGCAAAAACCCTCTGCTGTTTTATTAAAAAGTCTGTTGATTTTTCAATTAAATTAAAACTGAAATACGAGTATGGTTTAAAAACGTTTTTTTAGCCTATTTTGTAACCCTTTTTTTGATCCATCTCTCCACTCCTTCTAAATTTCTCGATTGGTCTTTCTAGTTGTGAATAAATCGTCTTTTTATACTTGATCATAACACTAGAACTAGAGGCTCTTCTCGTATGCAGAAGGCAAGAGCATCAATCACCAAGAATTCTCAGGGTGGGGTATTCAGCCTTCCGTATTCATGGAAATGTCACATTGGTACTTGCCCGAAATTTAACGTTTATTTTTACATCAAGTACATAGTTTGATAATAATATTATAGTAGAGGTAAATATTAAAGAAGGCTGTTCAGTATTTGATTCTCATTCCAAATATGTAAACAATGATAATACCTATATACAACACTTTTGACTAATTGATTCAAAAAATAAATACATTATTTTAATACACGAGCGCTAGATAGACACATCGAAAGGAAATCGGATTATATCTACTTCAATTTCTTATGGTAAGTGAGTGACCCGATGCAACCGCGAGCACAAGAGTGTCCTTTTTTTGAGATTTGCGCTGCGCAAACGTAGACACTTTTGTGTCTTGTGACGGACACCGAACTCTTTTTGATCGTAATTAGTATGGTGTTAATTGGAAGCAACTGGACACAACAAATGTAAACGTTTGCGCAGGGAGTGGATGATTTCATACTGATTCTATAGAAAAGTGTCAACGTTTGCGCTATGCCTTATTGCGATAATTTGATTACGGTTTGACAATTATTTATATTTTTATTAGTTATTTTGAGCATCTACTGTCGCGTCCTTAAATATGTCCCTCGACTCACCAGTCATAGTGTATTATAATAACGTCTAAAATATATTTTGTACCAAAAAGGGCACTGCTTAGCCCTAACCACAATGGGTCCAGTCCTTTATAGTCCTTTCCTGTACTATCGACTAAAGTTCCGCTTGCCCATCTCTAAGGCGACAATCGCATAGCACGGCTCTCGGCTCGATCGCGCGGAGCTTGAGTTTCGACCAATAGGAATCGTATTATGATAGTGTTTGTCTACACAACGACATACAATGAAGTTTAGAAGTGAACACTCACACTACTATGCACGTGCTTGTTAGCAGGGTTCATTCATTTGTTTTGTGGCGTGTTTGTAATTCTTACTCGGCCTGCGTAAACTCTTTTGCCCTTACTAATAATCACTGTGTAAAGTTATGTCATGAATAAAGCCTGTGTAACCATACATTTTTTGACGTATAAACCTGTCATAACTTTATGCAGCGATTATTAGTAAGACGCTTTATGAATCATTGTTAACTATAAGTAATTACGTATTTATACATTCTGATTGTTTTTGGCAAAATGTTTTATTGGTATTGCTTTATTTTAATATTTAGCTATATTCCTGGGAAAAATGTTTTAAGACATTATAAACTTAATTTAAACTGTAATAAACTAAATGTATTCCGTGGTCTCACCCGCATTATGTTGTTTTAGATTACAGCTTCGCTCCCATAGGTCTTAGGACCAGCACACACCGCTGAATGCGCAGCGGAGCGCATTTGTAGTCAATAATATAATATAAACCTTAACTACCTTAACATACGGTCAATATTCGAGCGCGCTCCGAGCACTGCGTGCAAATTTATTCTTTTATTGACCGTCTGTCAAGGTAGTTAAGGTTTATATTAAGTTGTTATCTTCAAATGCGCTCCGCTGCACCTTTAGCGGTGTGCGCTGGGACAAATCATGACGTCATATAGCCCATATGTTATTCTGGCTATTTTACAGTAAAGTTCATAAAAAATCGTTTCTAAGTTTTTGTGTGAAAGTGTAACAGAACAAACATAAAAAAAACACATTTAATATTAGTGGGATTACATCTAACGATCTATTCTATTAACTCTGATGTTATTTTCTTGCAAAATGTTATTTCGTTTATTTTACGTTTAACTCTGCATGCCATTTGGCTGCCGGAGTGGAGCCAATATTACAAACCTGAAGGGTTGTGTTTGATTAGTTGAATGAGCCAATCTCAAACTACTGGTTCAAATAGAAAAAATATTTTTGTGATGGATAGTACAATTATTAAGAACTTACGTGTTTAACTTACGTGAGCGAAGCGGGGGACAGTTATTACAGCAGGTAACAGACAATTGTATGGGCATAATAAAAGAGTTACTATGTTTTATTATACAGATGTCGAACACGGGCGTGGGTTGAAGATTTTTTACGGCATGTTTTTTTTTATTTGTCATTAAGTGTTAAACATTTTTGCTTTTTGTTTCAAAATCTCTACAGAATTAGATTTCTTTTAGGGTTATTAGGGCGTTAAATAAAATATAATATAATTTTAAGAATTGGCATTTGTAGAAAAACAACGAATTAACTTATAAAGCATTTATTTTTTTAAACACAATTTCCTAATAACAATAAAAATATGTTGCAATTAACATAAGATAATATTGCTAAGTAAATCATATATTTTGGTTTTTATTTCTAAATTACATTATATACCTTTTCAGTATTACTAACAACACATAGACACATAATAACATAAACTAAAAAATAACATAATAATAAGTGTTTCGTCTGGTAACATTATTGTTAATATTAAGAAATGACTAGAATGCATTCAAAAAAAATCAAGACAAGAAAACGTAAAATGCATGAATATACGAACGAATAAATACATTCGACAAGTAGAGACTGTGTTACAATGCGGTCTCTGCTTATAGTATTTATGTTGTACTGATTTAACATGGCGTATTCAAAATCGTTGACAATATTAATAATAACATGCTGATATTAATTTATTAACAAATTTTTACAGATTAGTAAAAACCAAACACATAACATTTACCTGCACATAAATAGTTTCTTTTTTTAGGAATTACTTTTTATGTTAACACTCCTGAAAAATTATGGTTTACTGGAACATATAATACAGAATATAAGAGTAGGAACCTCTTCTGGTAAGTTAATTACAATAAAATGATTGTAAAAAACAACAGGGCTTAAAAGTGAACCTTTGAACCTCATTATTTACTGTGCAATGTTTTATTATCGAATCAAAATAAACTTAATTACACTCCAAAATATGGTCATATTTTATGGCGTGGGAAAATAACAATTATATTTATTTCAAACTGTGTAATGCAATTTAACCTGGTGGTTAGAACAGGCACTATTATATATTATTGTGAAAGGGTAAAAAAAGTTACAATACAAGCCATTCTGTATACAAATATGATTATTATGTAATGTTACACAGTTATACAAGATGATTTTCATTATTCAAACTTCACTGTATAAATTATAATTTATTTTGGTATCGGTAACCACCTATCCAACCGGATATAATAAAACAAATGAGAAAAAAGGGCTTAAAGGTGATATCTTAAACCAGTTCGTAATTATTTAAAAACAAATTCGTTTTCAACTTTCATAATTGTTCATCTTTTAATGAATAAAGATTAAAATTTTATTCATAATTCTCCTAAAAATAAAAAAATAAACTATAATTCAATTATACAGGATGGTTTTGTCTGATACTTTATTATTATTGGAAAATCGCAAAATATTAGTGAAAATTGGAACCAACTTGAATTAAAACCTTATTGTTTAATATACAGCATGGTTTTGTAATAATCAAAATCTTTCTGTTGAAAAATCTAATTGTTTAAGGAATATAATTACACAACATGGTTACGATATAGGTGGTTAGATATTAGGTATGGTGATTTCATATAGGTTAAATATTACACAATTAGTTTTTTTTTTCAATCATAAAAAAATAAATAAAAATCATCGTATCCAGTTGTATTAAAAAGAAACATGTGTAATCTGAAAATTTTAGTAGTTTCGAGTTAAAAATATTTTTTAAATTCTCTTGATTATTTATAAGTACTGCTTTAAAAACTTATATTATCGATATTTTTTGCATTTTTTACTGTTATAAATTTGTGTAAAGTAGTTTCCATAAAAATTAAGAGGTATTTTAAAATACACAGGGTTGAAAGTTTCAATGGGCTCTGGAGGACAACTACTTTAAATCGTTAAGTCAAAGAATTTTACTTAAAGGAAACATTCCTTTATTTTTGAAAAGAAATAAAATGGCATCCACACTCGGACACACATGAAAATCGAACTGGCTAAAATTAAAAAAAAAATATAACGCCCTGTATTTTTATGACAACAGACGTCAAGGACGAAATTTTTGTAACAAACATGGTTCATTAAATTAAAGGAAAACAATAAATCTGAAGAATTTTATGTATTAAAAAAAAAACAAAAATTAATTTAGATTTTAAAAGTTGAAATTTTATGGTTTTGCTCTAATTTAATTTACTGTTTGTTTGAAAGATTTGATCCTTATGAGTGACCCTATCGATTGATGTCATAAAATACAGAATGTTGTTTTTTTATATTTTAAGCCAGTTCGATACCCGGGTGTGACACATTTTCAAAAATATTTTAATGCACTTTTATTTATTTTTTAAAATAAAGGAATGTAAAAAAAATCTATGAATGATTTAAATTAGTTTTCTTTCAGGGCCCATAAAAACTTTCCGCCCTGTATATAGGATAATATATAAACCCGTTTACACCGTAATACTGTTAAAAATTTTACGTTTTAATATTTTGTTGCTGCTCCTTCTGCATCTATTACAGCATCACACCGGTTATGCATGGACCTTACAAGGACTTTACACAAGTTGGAACCTCGTAACGAATCCCAAGCTTGTTCGCAGTGGCTTACAAGTGCTTCTTTATTTCTTTCTGCCCTGTTATCCTATTTTTGAACCATTAAACCCCATAAATTTTCAATGGGATTTAAATCTGGCGAGCGGGAAGGATGTATTGACCATGTTGCTTAATAAAATTGATTTTGACTAATAGCCCGCGGTCGAGGTGCACAAGCGCGTTCGAGGATACTCCCTTCGTCTTCATATCTTCGCAACCAGCGGAGAACCGTGGACCTCTGCAAAAAATTAAATCACGATTAGCGTTATATTGTAACTTAATATTTCCTATATTATACACTACAAGCAGTTTATTAAAACTATAATAAAATATTGTGTGCAAAAGGATTAAGTTCATGAGAAATATCCCATACGTTTTTAAATAATATTATCTATTTTGGGTCGTAGTAACAGTCTTATCTGTTTTATGGTTAGTAAACAACAAACAAACGTGGCAAATTCTATCCGTGTATGAAACTCTTTTAAGCAAATGTGTGCTTTATTCAAACCACTTAAGAGCGCAAGCACAGTTTTAAACAATGGTGACGAAGAGCCATTGTTTAAATGTTGAAAGATTTGTTATAGGGTCATAAAAGTCCCAAACAATGTCTTTGAAAAGATAGGAAAAAAACAAACTTTCTGACTGCATTATACACGATTACAATAAGGTCTTTAAGCTTAAATATTTTGCATGATAATATATGTATATAAACGAAAATAACAAAAAGAAACTTTTTGAGCGAAAAAAACTAATCCTAAATTCAATCGGAATTGCTGACGCAGCATAATACTCAACTCAAAATATAAGTAAATTAGCAACCATTTGCAGCACTATTTTTTATGAACGAAATTAATTAATCAAGGACGGAAGGAAAGATTGACGGAGCCTCGCTTTGCAGGGCTTCTACATCCGTCTGTATAAATAAAACGGACTCAATAAAAACCTACTTCGGGGTGCCCAAATTTTTTTTTCGAAAATAAGTATACTACATGCACACTTGTTATTTTTGATGTGCAGTTAGAATTTTCTTTTGAAACAAAAGATGTGTTTATACATTGTTTCCCGAACACCACCAAAGGGTCATTATTTTATCAATTTTTTTTATTACCGAACCAACCATTCGATTGTAAAAACCTGTTGAACTAACTTTTCTTCATACATTTAGGAATATTTCGATATTGCATCAGACTACAATATATTTAAATCACACAAAAAAAATTATATATTATAACATGTAAGAAATATTTAAAAATCTATTACCTATATGAAACGAAGCGACGTCAGAAATTTCGTTAGTAGTTTAAAGTTTAGTATTGAACGTTTGACAAATTTTGTTTATGACATACAGAAATAATGCGATTTATATAATTGTGCCTACAATGAAAATATTGGTATAGTACTAAAAATAAAATAAAAAATAAAAAAAGCTTTATTGACACAAACGACACACTTTATAAATACTTTCATGGAACAGTACTTAATAATATAAACCTTTATTGTCAGGCAACTGAGGCCCATAGAAAAAAAAATACACAAATAATTTGCTTAAATTAATAATTCACGCCCCCACTCAATAATATGGTAATGTGGCAACACTATAATTTTTGTGTTATTGCATATTCGGTGGTCAGAGCATTTATTACACTCATTGCATTTTTTTTAAGATTCCTCGAATTTTTTTATAAGATTTATTATGCGGCCTACCTTAATTTCAATAGTTTAGTAAAAAAACAATTATTATTCTCTAAACATCTAAATACACTTCAATAACACAAGAAATTATTAAAAATTTCCTTTTTTTTGTGAAATCTTTCAATTGTGAGATTGCTAACTAATCGGTAAGCTATGTTTACCATTAAATCATTCGCGTAAGAAAATAACATCATTTTACTAATTTACAGTATCTTATAATTAAATTTTTTAAAGGAAAATATATTACTATGCACTATCGCTTAGATTTCACACGAATACTAAGCGAAAGGTTTTATAAAACATTATTTAAATGAATAAACTTTAATGTATGAATATTAACAACGAAATCGTTACGATTCTCGCTAATAAAATGTTTATGATGCATTACTTACTAAATTTCTGCCCTTTAATTACAGTAATGTTTTTTTTTGTAAGTAACTTAATTTTATCAAACTATAATATATAAAACATTGTAAAAAATGCTTTGATTTGACGTATAAATGTCTAACTTGCGATCTACCCATGCTTAGATAGTAATATTTCCATAAAATAGTTTTTTATGTATTCTGTAAAATTTATTTATCCTGTAATATTAATAAAAAACAATTACCATTTTATTCGGTGGGAGGAGTGAATTTATGTTTATTTGTTTTTGAATAAAAAACTATGACTTACTTGCAAATTCAACTCCACAGCAATTTGTGATATATTCAGCCCTTGTCTATACAAGACAATAATTTCGTTTCTTTCTTCTTGGTTAAGGTTTCGCGTCGTCATGATAAAGCGGCAGTAGGCACAATACACAAAGTCCAGGATACGAGCAAGAGTCAAAAAGAGTTCTACGATCACAGTCCGATATACAAAACAAGGGGTCACAGTTAGGCAGGCAATCAGTCCGGTAGAAATAAACAGGTCGTAAAAATTGAGGCGGGAATGACAACGTGAGGCGTGAACAATGAGCGAGTAGCAAATTCGCACTGGCTAATGTTTGTTGTTATTTTTTGTGACACGCACACACTGCACTCACACAATCACAGATTGTCTCTAATTGGCCGGAGCAAAGAAGGGCGTGGTTTTGTCACTTGCTGCGCGTTCGCAGGAAAATTTTCATAAATGGGCATGCCTAACTTTTGTTGATAGTACAAACATTTTATGGGCTTTCCATTCTATTTTACCCATTTACTCTCGTATGTAAAGGGTTCAGAGCAAGCCTTTTATCAGTGTAGGTATATACATTATGCTAGGTGGCGATCCCTCCATCAATAAAATATTATGTTTGTATGTCTTTGCACGTATTTAGGTATATTGTTAGTTTGTATTTAAAAAATGTAAGCAAAATAATATAATGTAGCTATCTCTCGCGATTTAATTTTTCTCATGTGAAGGCATCACACACACAATGTGAAAGTTTATGAGTATTAATGTATGGATGTTTGACACTCTTTTACGCGAAAACCGTTAGACCGATTTTGATAAAACTGTACAGTTATGTAGTTTATATATCAAAATAAGACATGGATTACATACAGTCGCGCTATGACCTACGAGAGCGTGGCAGTAACCAAAAATGTAAAACACGCGAGTGAAACCAGGGGGAAAAGCTACTAACAGATAAAGGTATAAGTATAAATTTTGCACTACCGGATCTTAGACTTTAAGTATCTTAATAATTAATCTTGTACAGATCCCTTATTTAAGTTTCTTCATAATTCTAAAGAATTTGCGGAAGAAATTATGACTTCAATGTCTGGACTTGACGGTCCCTTCCATAAAGTTTATATTTAGTACTTGCCGATGGCACTTAAAATATGTGCTTAAATTACCCACATTCAGTAAGTAAATATTATCCTGGATAAAATAAAGCAGACAATAGGCGAGACGACAAAGAAAAAGTAATTAGTTCGTCAGATAGATTATCAAAAAAAATTGTTTTTTTTTTTCTCTTAAACGAAGAATGACGACGATACAGAGGGCCTAGACAAGTGGCATTGTAGAATAGATAACGAAAACGAATCGATTGTCAAATTTATGGAGATGTCAAATTGTTTAGCGAAAGCTTATGTCAATTCCATACATTTGACAATCGATTCGTTTTCGTTTTCTATTCTACAATGCCACTTGTCTAGGCCCTCTGTGCGTTGAAATTGCGCATGACGTCACGATTTGATATAATTTTTCAGGGCGGTGACGTCAAAAGGCCCTCACTCCGGAACTTTGTTGCGTTATATCTTTGTATTATTTTATTCAAAAAATACGGACTAAACAGAATGTCATATTTTTAATGCTGTCGTCATCCCTATTGCTGTGTAATAAATCCTAAGCGAATACTTTATTTACTCAGCGAAATTATTTTATACATAAATATAAATTTATTAAATACAATTACTTTTTAAATGTTATCCAAATATATCTAGGAGCAAGAAAATTTAAAAATAAAAAATTCATAACTAATTCATATATTTTGAACCAGTAAATAAAGAGTTATTATAAAGCAGGCGGCTCCACGAGAAACAGCTAGCTATATACACAACAGTTATATAAATGCGTTCACAAAACAATATTTTCAAAGCCGCATGATTTACGATTGTCTGGTGTGAATCTAGCTAATGAAAATAAAGAAATCAAGAAACCTAAACAAAAATACATAATTATATTATAAGCCCTTTATCAAATTGCAGGGGCCCGCAAGGGGCAACTCCTGCCGTGGTTGCGGGTCGTTCGAAAGAGATACCGCGGCCCCGGACACAAAGGGCTGAGAAGGAAAATAGATGGGTTTTAGTCAGTACAAGTCTGACACTCCCTTAGGAGTCATTTGACGATTTCCCATCCCAAAAAAAAGCTCTTTATCAAAACTCAATCCACCAAACAACCCGGCTGGGACCAGGACCGCGTCGACGGCGCGTTAGTGTTCCACGCGCGCCTCAAAGAGAAGGAGTCAGCACAGGAAGGGGCCCAACAGGGCCAACGCCTGCCGGGGTTGCGGAATGTTTATAATAGTTACCGTGACCCTGGAACATAAAGGGCAATCGAAGGAACCTGAGTGGGTTTTAGCACAGATTAATAACTAGTTACTACGTAACAGATACTTCACTCCAATACAAAAACTAAAATACCTACGCTATAATAGCCTACAAAATCATAATAATAATACCAGCTGTTTGCAGCGAGGAGAAATGTACCATAAATACGCATAAAGAGAGTTGAGATTCTTTTGCCCGCCGCGCGACTAACGTGTGTGTATGTCTTCCAGCAAATGTGCTAGGGTTATACGTATGACGATAATGGTAATAAAACGAATGTTTTAGAAAAACAATTTTTTTTTATTTGTTTATCAAATATTTTAAAGTTTAATAAAATGACTGATGCATATTTTTCGTTCCTTGAATTCCCGATTATTATATTTTAGTGTCGAAAATATCCAAAACCGCGTGAATAATTGTAATAAATAATCAAAAGGGAAACAGGAGAATTAGGAAACAGGAGAATTGCACTATAATCACGCAATAATTACGTGGTTTCGGCATTTTGATAGTCAGCGCTGTACCCGTGACGCGCGAGCACTCAGCCGGGCGCGCGACAGCCCGGTGTTCGTTGTATCGTCGACGATACGCGAAGCGGTAGGCATAAAACGCGTGGCCTTGAGCGAGTGACGGACGCCTGGTTTTAGTCAGTAAGAGTCTGACACGGCCTCCCGCCGCACCCAGAACGGGAGCAGTCATTGGATGATATCCTACTCACCAAAAAAAAAAAACCACCAAACAAACATTTACTTCGCATTGTCACCCCAAGACCCAGTTCAAACTATTTACACCCAAACGACAAGTTTCACCACACACAATTTATCAACAACTCGCTTCGATCTCCTAAATTCGAACTTCGACGTCTAAAGTTAGACGATCGGGTCATTTAAGTTTAGACTTAGTTGAATTAGGCTAAGAACTCACGACGCAGTTTTTATTCGCGCCCGCCGCGGTTGTAGATCCCATAAATTGCTAATATACGCTACTGCTACGTAAAAAAATAAAGCGCATTTTACTACGCACAAATATTTACACGCCTCACCTGGCAGAATGTGATGAGACCATTAATGTATTTGAAGACTATGTACCATATTCTGACAAAAAATAAATTATTTATGATTTATTTACGCGTTTTATGTCCATCGTGTGGTATAGGCTGCTCCCGCTGTATAGGCAAGCAAATAGTAGAATCGGTCAGACCACGGTCTCACGCAGCCTTGGCGGGCCGCCCGCATGCTCTGCGAATAATTGTCGTGCGAGCGCATTGACCGGCAGAAAAAAAACTGACGCCATTTTTTTATTACTGCCCGTTTTGCTATAATTGCTCACCAAGTTTGCGAGTGATCGCAACCGCGGCGGCTGAATTATCACACAGAATTGCGGTTTCATGATGGGGTCTCATGATTTTGGAAATAAAACCGCGGCGCGGGTAAAAACCGCGTCGTGAGTTCATAGCCTTAAACTCTAAGAACTTAATGCTACTGACGTCAACATCCACGACATGCAGTATCTTCTTATTACGTACCAGTTTCTCTTGAATGAATAACTGATGTATACAATTCAAAGTGAATTGTAATGAACTCTCTCCAATTCAAAGTGACTTGTGATGAATTGTATTTTGAATAATGTCTTCATACGAGCCTGTTGGAAGGCATCAACTGAACTATGATACTGTTCTCGTATCTTGTAAAATTTGAGTCAATTTATTAATATTAAATTATTTTAGATAATTAAAAGGTATTTTTTAATGTGATTTATAAGGAAACAAATTGAATGGAACACTGAAGATGAATGAATGAAGATTATCAAACACTTCAATGTTTTTTTTTGTTTATGATGTAACCCGTACCTCGGAAGACACGAAAAGTCTTTTGTCTCCATTGTCATCCGAAAATCTTTGATGATAATACCAAGTTGAATGTCTACGAATGACATGTGGTTGGATAAAAGACACCCATTGTGAAAGGCCAAAAGTGATCTTATAAAGGTCCCGATTTTCTACAAAGGTTCATAACCCTAAATATTTGATACCAATCCCTCTCAATGAATCAACCTGTGTACGAAATAGAAATCTTATAAAATTACTTATGGTTTTTTTTCCTAACTCGGAAGACGTATAAAAGTCCAGAGGGATCTTAATAAAAAGATTTTATGAAACCGGATCTTGAAGGGGTCTCACAATAACTTCTATTTTCGCGAAATTTGCAGTAATTGAAAGAAAATGAATTTTCCTTCAAGGGAAAGTACTCGTTTAAGACATAATGAAATTATGGCGTCGAGTTTGAGCTCCCGCGGTTGGAGTTGCTAAACAATTATGATATAAATAACGATGTGATGATGGAACTTTACGAACTTTTTAATTTATCGTTTAAAAGTAGGGCAAGTCCGGTAGATTATTTACGACTCACTGTGCCTCGTGGTTTTACCCACATCTTTGGTCACTACTTCGCTTTCGAAGGTCGTCGTCATGTTATGGAGCCTATAGCCTTCCTCGATATGATCTCGCATTGAAAAAATATTTTTGGGATGAATAAACGTTGGGTAATGATATGAATAAGGTTGAAAAATCGTGACTATGTCGAAACTATACTTGCAATATAAAACAAAACTTGATAAAATTAAATGTTCTACAACTGATGTTAATGTCAAATAGGTGGTATTTATATTATTGTATGAATATTACCAAAAGGTCGGTACCTATTAAATAAAAATTAATCTTTTATAACATTTACCTATAATTATTTAATCATACTCAAACATCCACTTCTCCAAGCCAAAATAAATGAGAATTGTACCTTCTCAAAGACGAGTAAGCTCAAACGTTCAGTGTCGTACCGTACCATCTTCTAGGGGTCCTTAAGGTCTCCTTAACAAAATTCGTATGCAAATGCAGGACCCCAAAGAATCTGAGTACATGTCTATATGCAGATAAAACTGCATGAATATTTAAGGAAGTGTTGAGAAACTTCTTTGCATTCAAATTTTCTTATTATGGTACCTTTTGGTATACTTTTCTACTTTGTTCCGCAATGTGTTTAAAGTTAGAGTGAAATAAGCTTTTTAGAAAAATTCTTCCAAGTCTTTCAATCGATCTGAAGGTCTTGTTTCTGCAAGTCTGTCTAACAGCCTACCTGATGTAAAGTATTCGCCGCCGCCATTTAGATATTTGTATCACCACAGGCCATCATAGAGATAAAGATAATAATAATGTCTCATGTCTTGGACGAGTTGCTTCACAAAAGCCTTTTACAAATAAATACTAACGCCATTTATAGGACTTTTTCCAATGCAATAACCCATTGCGATATCTTAATTTGAGCCGATCTACGGTAACTAGACAACATACCAATAATTACACCCATTCAAAGAACAAACAACCATGCTCATGAAACAAAGTTTGTCCTGGGTGGCAATCCAACCCACGACCTACGGCTTAGCAGTAAGTGTAACCACTAGACAAACAGACCCGTCAAGTAAAATAAATATAATTAGGTTTAACGCGTTAATGACTAAATTACACAGCATTTCTGAGCAAACCCAATTTATTATAACCGCAGCTTTTAATTTAAATCCTAGTTTATCAAAAAATGGGATTTTAAGGTCATTTCCTTCAAGCCCGAAGGTGTTCACGACCAAATTTTTAGAGATGACTTTTGCTTAATTTGAAATACCTGGAAGGATTACCGACAAACGAAGTTTATTTATAGAATAAACCTTCTCCAAGGAGCTCCGCCTTTATTTGAATAGAACCGTGTATTTAGATAGGCGGCAGCGAAATTGAAGTGTTCATCAAGATGAAAATTAAATTAGTATCGGAATTGGTACATCTGCCAATTTCAAATAATTAATATTCTCTTGGCTTTGTAAGGCTGAAATAGATAGGAAGGGGCCCAACAGGGCCAACGCCTGCCGGGGTTGCGGAATGTTTATAATAGTTACCGTGACCCTGGAACATAAAGGGCAATCGAAGGAACATGAGTGGGTTTTAGTCAGTAAGAGTCTGACACGCCCTCCCGCCGCACCCAGGACGGGAGCAGTCATTGGATGATTTCCCACTCACCAAAAAAGGCTGAAATAGATGATTTTATTACCAGCTTATTGATAGAAGATTGTACAAAGGAAACTTGATTTTTTGGTTTAGACCTAAGGAAAATACTGCGTGTATAATTTATTACTTAGAACTTTAGAAATCAGTTTTTTTTGAAGTGAAAACTTCTTTAGCGGCGTTGAGTACTTTTTCTGTAATGGGTATAAAATCTTAAACTCGCGTCAGGACACGTGACCTGATCGAAAAAGCGTAGGACGGATGGATAGTAGACAGCTATAATCAAGTTTTCACTTCTGCCGGCACTCCCGGAGTGCAACCCGTCTTTTTTTTTTCTAGAAAAGTTGATTCATAAATTATTAATATGAGGTACTTAATTTATGTCAGTAGATTCTTCGAACTAGGAATGTCATTAAAGTATCAATCGCTACTGTTTTAATGTATTTTTTACGATTCGTTGGTTCAACAAGTACCAAGAGCAAGCCCATAAGATATAAAAAAAAATTCCTGTCAAAAAAAAAAAACTCTGGTCAACCTGTCAGGCATAAGTTAGCATATTTAGTAATATTAGTTTATATTCCAAATTATAAAAAATCTTCATAATATACCTAAATGTTATTTTCGTATGAAAATATACGGAAACATTGACACAGCAGAAACATTAACCGATTTGACGTCGCAATAAAATTTTGTACCCTTACACACCACATACTTTGCATAGGTTTCATGTCATGGCCTTGAATTGGTATTCTTAAAGAAAGTGAAGTAAATTAAAATGGGAAAGACATAGACCTAATCAAACGATCGCGATGTGCACTTTCCGTGGACAAATTTTGACTCATCAAGAGATATGGGGTTTTTCATTTTGAGTAAAGGCAATAAACATAATTCTTTTAGGTAGAATCACCAAAACAAAATGTTTAAAATTATTTAGTTTTACACATTCACTTGTTGATTCTTGTTTAACAGATTTATGTTCAATTGTCATAAATGTTAACGATCTGATAACTGTGATTTAAATCCCCTGAAAGAGCTCAATTTTAATATGAGGTGGTAAATTATTATCAAATGCTATTTTAAAACATTTTGTAAAACATATCCATATGTTTTACGAAATGTTTGCTTCAAAGCTATAAAAGATATAAAGACCAACCAAAATAAATCACTAAAATAGGTAGACTATTTAAACGAACGCATTAAAAAATGGTAACTAGGGAAACCAATTTACAAATAATAGGAACTAGGTGGAAGAAAACTACAGTAAAAGTGGTATAAGTCCCTTTTGCTTCCCTAGTATTTAGATTAGCTTAAGATTATAATCAAATAAAATTTAAGCATTGTTTGTATAAAAATATTGAAAGCAGTTGCATATGAAATATGTACTCCTTTGTGTTACATTATTAATCTTTGCATAAGTGCAGGTGTATTTCCTGATGCATTAAAGAAGTCTATAGTGAAACCGCTATATAAGAAAGAAAATCACGAATTAATGGTAAATTACAGACCAATCGCGCTTATACCAGTAATGTCTAAAGTGTTTGAAAAATATATATATGGTGAAATGAATACCTATTTAGAAAAGTATAATATATTAAGTGACGATCAAAAGGGATTTCGGAAAAACAAAAGTATAAACTTGGCTATTTATGATTTCTTACATAATGTCATGCTAAATGTTGATAAAAGAACACCAGTCTGTGCCATATTCTGCGACATGACACAGGCCTTTGACTGCGTCCATTATAATACCCTGGTAAAGAAACTTGAGGCTTATGGTATCAGAGGCAATGTCTTACAATTAATTACATCATATCTTCATAACCGTAAACAAGTTACAGAAATAAGCAGTATAAATAAAAAAAGTAAACGTGAAGAAACTTCAAGATCAGAGGAACGCGAAGTTATATACGGAGTACCTCAAGGCAGTGTATTAGGGCCTCTGTTGTTCACCTTGTACATAAATGACTTGCCTAAAGTAACTGAACATCCGATGACACTTTTTGCTGACGATTGCACTTTGACAATAGCTTGTAATGACGTAAACACATATGAACATGACATTAATAATTCTCTAATATCTATATAAATTGGTTAAATGAAAATAATTTAATAATTAATTTAAAAAAGACTAATATAATGCACTTTAGACAACGTACACAAACAATCAATAATTTTAATATTTAATAATATAAATATCAATGCAGCTGACACAAATAAGTTTCTGGGACTAATAATCGATTCCAAATTGAATTGGAAACCTCAAATAGAGGCGCTTAGTAAAAAAATGAGTAGTGCAGCCTACGCTTTAAAACAGCTTGCTGTGGTTCTCAACACAGATGCGCTAATTACTGCTTACTATGGTTTAGCCGAATCAGTACTTAGATATGGAGTCATCTTTTGGGGGAATAGCACGGACAATGAAATAGCGTTTCGAGCACAGAAAAGGTGCATTAGGTCGATGTTTAGACTGAAAACAACGGACAGCTGTAAATCTTATTTTATAGAACGTAAGATATTGACATTGCCCTCATTATATATCCTGGAAACTGTAATGTTCATAAAATCCAATGCTTATTTATTTCCGCGTTTGTCTGATGCTGTCCCTAGAAATAGACGTGATAATTTCAAACTCTGTGTTCACGGCGCTAAAACAACCCTTATGCGTAAGAGCATCTTTTGCATGGCTCCGACCATATTTAATAAATTGCCTAAAAGATGGAAAGCTTTAAATATAACCTCTCTTAAAAGTAAACTGAAGAATTTACTAACTGTAAGGGCATATTACAGTATAGCGGAGTTTATGAAAGAAGACAATTTTCTTTGATTTAAGATGACAATGTTTTTTCTTTTTGACATGATATTGTAATCTATTGTATTTTTTTATTTATGTAATTGACATTGAATTGTAATGATACCTAATCTTTAATGAAATATGATGAAATGTAATTTTGATGAAAAATTATTATCACGGCTTAGGACCATCTCTTCCCATCAATTTGTACGCCACTATATGCGGCTGAACATGTTAGAACTTTTTTTGTACTCCACTACCATCTTGCATGCAATGTATGTACACCATGTTTAAACAAATAAATTTTACTTTACTTTACTTTACTTTACTACTTTACTGTACAGTTGGGTATATTTGTGTTTCAAAATCAATAAATACCAACCCTGATAAAGTATCGATTAGTACTAACGACGGTTAGAATCTAATACTACAATCTAAATTCGTATTTAAATATGTAGGCTTATGATTCATAATAAATATACCTACCTGTATGACCCCTCAGCCATTACGCAATAAACAAAATGGCGGCGAAAATTTCACTACTACCCTAAAAAGAAAAACGTACGAGCATAGATTATAACATTTATTTTCTGTAAATAGTAGGAAATTTATCCAGGAACTTAAATAACCAAACTTGTTCATACAGTAGTAGTATTATGTAAGTAATAAAATGAGGACTATAATGAAATGGGATCACCCAACGGACAGCCGGCTGTTGGTTGGGTGTCAAGGGAATTATATTTTAGAAATGTTTCTTTTTATAATAGTTTTCAAATGGCATACCTGATTGGGTTGTCCAGGACATCAGAAGTGTTAGGTAGTTCCAAAACTGCTTTCCTGGCAATAGGCTTACGTTTTCCTGATTATATTGTAAAACTCAGAAGAAACGTAACTTCTGTTTCACCTGAAACAAGAGAATATTACAATTAAACAAATGACAGTAACTGAACAGATCTATTGATATAGTAGATAGTAACCCCGACTAATAAGAAAAAAGTCATGAGTTCGATCCCCACCCACATCTTTGCGTGTTGAGCACGACTGTTTGTTTATTGTCTGAGAGTAATCTAATCCATACTAACATTATAAATACGAAAGTAACTCAGTCTGTCTGTCTGTCTCTTCTTCACACGTAAACCAATTTGAACCTATTTTAATTTAAAACTATTTAAGTAGGTATATCAGTTGTTTGCTTATTAAAGTAAAGATTACCTATTTCAGGATCAGGTGGCAGTGTGTGAGTTGTCCCAAGATTAAATTACGCACAAATTCTTACTACGGTTTTCAGTGACAGTTTTCTCGCACAAACCTAGGACAATTAATTATCTGGCAAAGCTTGAACACGCTGATTGTGTCGTAAACCAGTGGAGACCGTAAATCACGAGATTTTCAAAGAAACGCGCTATCATCTTGTAGCGACGAATAAAATTAATTATTCATACAATATTCCGTGGAACTGATCCCAACAGATTTTTTTAAAACCTCAATTTGCTAATGTTTGAATAGATTATTCTTTTTAGATCCTAGGCAGTTACACGCTCGGGGGATGTTAAATATTATTTTTGTAATTGGGCAAAGTTATGCCAAAACGGATCACTCAACATCAGTTCTTTTTGCAGGACTAATACGTCTGCGCGCAGCGTATAATGGGCTATCCAACAATTTTTTTTACTAACCAATAAATGAAAGACGCCATTTCTATAAAACTTCTTTTACTTTTAGCTCTATAAATCTTAATTAACAATTCACTTTAAACTACATTTTTAGCATTGAGTTATAATGTACTTCGTACTAGAGGAGTCACCTCAACTAAATTTTTTGTAACACGAGTTAGAGTGCATGCACCCTAACTCACTTAGTCTATGTCGAGCGCTTGCAGCAGCTAGACGATTTCGAGTGCAAAGTTTTGTTCAAAAATTTGCCGTCGTGTGCATTGAGATACTGTTCAAACAGCTTGAGAAATATAAATAAAATTCAAGGAGTGATTTTTTACCAGTAAGTACAAAATATTATCTTTAAAACATGCCTAATTTAATTTTATTTTTGTAATTTGGAAAGTATGACGAGTCACCTCGACGGCGGCCATGTTGATGTTAAATCAAAGAGTAAAATATTTGTTGCATGCGCAGAATGGACACTATCGTCGGGTAACGTTAAACAATTACGAACAAGAAAATGTTATTAATAATCATGAGAAAAAATGTATTAAGTAATATTAATATTTTTTATTTATTAAATATATATTTTTTTAAGGTTTCGTCGGCCGTGTCCTAGTACTAGAGAATTATGGATTAAATTTATTCAGAAGAATCGCAACAAAGTCACTTGCCAATAGAATATTCACGAATATGTTCCGTTCATTTCAAGAAAAACGAGAAATACACCACAAAGTCAAGAAGAGTACTTATATTATTTCAAGGGAATTAAAAATTGTACAGTTTAAATTCGTTTTATTTATATAATATCATACACGATATTGTGAGGCAACTGAAAATACTTATGTATCTTCTAAATTCACGACTTCCCGACTAATTTTGCCTCTGCCAAGTTCCAGGTATACACTGACCGACACTTTGATACTCTATCTCACACAACCGACACTACACTCCCTCACTACCCTTTCAATATATTTTTTTTATTTTGTTATATTATTATTATTATTTTCCACATAATTTTATGTTATACATTTCTTATTTTAAATATAACTATTTCTATAACGATACCCATAATGCACATAATATTAAAGAAGTCTATAGAAGTCGACTTCAAAAATATGTCGCATCTGCGTGCATTGGTGTTATCTATGGCACCCGCTTGCACTGCGCATGCTCCGCTGTCACCAAATTACGCGCCATATTTTGTTTGAGATAGCTCCTCTAGTACGTAGTACATTATAACTCAATGATTTTTAGTTGTTTTGAAATCAATACATAGTTAGCCAATTGAGTTGTAAACTTAACCCGGCGTCATGGGGGTTGGGTCTGTGGGACCCGTCACATTTTATTGCGCTTCTAGTTCGGTTACTTGGAGTGCGACATTGCCTTTCTTCTCAGTAGCTGGAGCTGTTGAGTTGTTCTATGCAACTCAAGCAACATGTTGGTCGTGACACATCCGCAGCGGGAGTTACAAGTGCACAAAATTGAAAAAGGTATGTGAGACCCATCCCCGCAGTCGGTGTAACAATTTCGCGCCATATTGTTTAGATATTGTTTACTTATTATCTGTGTTTTTATCCGTTTGTAATTGATTTTTTGTTGTTGTTTATAATTGTATCTGCTTTTATATGGTTTAAAGTATTTTATTTGTATTTTTGTAGGTACTTACTTAGTAAAAAATGGATCATAAAGAAGGAGAACGACAGAGCGTATTCTTGCAATTTTCCAATAATCTGAATCTGATTCTGAGTTGACAGACCAGGATTTGTGTGACGAAGAAGATCGCAAAAGGCGCCAAGTGTGTTCAGCCAAAAAAGACCATAAGACAAACTACATCTGCGAGAGTTGCAATTAATTTATTTGTGGAGAACATATAGTACCTTTTTGTGCTGACTGTACCAAAGATATAAAGTGATTTTTGTTTTTTTCTTAAGGCAATTTCGTTTCCTACAAAAAAGGGCCATTAAAACATTGAGACTGATTGTTAATTAATAATAAAATTAAATTAAAAAAAAAGACGAAAATTTTGTTGACATTTGTCGTTATGTTTTTAAAGTTCCATTTATGTGATTAAAACATAAATATAACATGATATTTGTGTTTCATTTATTTACTTAGATACCTAAATAACTAAACATGAATAATATTAACTTTATTATTTAAACAGTATTGGAATAATTTCGACATTAAAAAACGGGTCGGTGAGACCCACCCCAACGTCCGTGTAACACTTTTCCACCCCCATGACGCCGGGTTAATGACGTCATAAGGTGACATTGCCATACAAAATCTTTAGGAGAATCGCGTTTCGACAGCTTATAAAAAGTATGTCAATTGATGATGGTGTAAAATGCCATTTTATCGCATTCAACCAAACAAAAATCGAATAAAAATACTCTTCATCTTTAGTATAGATTGAAGAAGTGTCCCAAATACCCGGAATTTCATTAATCGCCTTGTGACAAAATTCTTGCACCTAATATCGAGTCTTTTTGGTACAATGAGCGCTATGTGAAGGCTCAGCTATGTGCTGCTAAAGGGCTAAAGCTTAATATTCGCACCAAATACGCTAAGGTTGTGGACATGAAGTCAGCGGGGTATATTCCCAGTCGCCCCTACATTGATTGCCACCAGATGGCAATCGGGGTTAAAATTCCTCACCACCACCAGTCACCAGTTGAAGTTGAGGCCGAGTGACGAATTCTGTTTGTTATAGAAAAAATGCATAAAACCGCACAAAATCTATATTGTTTAAGGTAGACAAATTAAAATTAAAAAAGGCTAATAAAATAATAATAAGTAAGTTATTTTTCTTTTAAGGACGATGATGTAGTGTGAGTGATTTTTAATGATTTAATTTTTAATTTTATAACATTAGGTACTTTGTGTAATAAATACACACATCAAAAGTGTCTAGGGATATTTCAATTAAACCTAAACCTAAAATTCTATTAACTTTTTGTTAAGACACCAACACTTTAAAATAAACCTTGTTTAATTGCCTATCTATTCTGATAATAAACAATTCGATAAAGTTAAATTTAATAAAAAAATTAGAAGAAGAGGAAAAACTCAGACAAAATTTCAATCTTAACTTTATTTTTGAAACATCACATCCTAAACAAAAAAACTGTTTTTTTTTTACAAAAATTGTTGAAAACATAAAATTAATAATCCGTGGATCCACTTAAGACTCTCCTGACACATCTGCAGCGGTTCTGCATACTCAAAACAAGGTGTCAATATCCTGTTGTGGAATACTGTCCCAAATTGCGGTTTCTGAAGCCATGAGGACCAGTCAGAGCGTTATATCCAGACTTTGGTCACGTTATCGTGTTACAGGGGAAGTGGCGGAACGGCACCGAGGACCTCAACGCATTAAAACACATTTACAGGACCGATTCATAGTAAATGCTGCATGAAGTCAACCAAACGTAACGGCAATGCAATCGGTTCAAAGGCTACAGAGAGAGTATGGTTTGCTGGTAAGCGGTCAAACTATGAGAAGACAATTGCAGACAGAAATTAAACGACTCAAGTACGTCGCTCCCGCGCCGATACCTTCGAGGCCTGTCTCATATAACTCTATACATTTGATAACGCTGCTCCCCGCTCCGCTGCTATCACACCCGCTTACTTCGTGGCCGCACACGCACTTATGAATCAATTGGCGTCGTTCAATCATTCACTCGCACGTGACGCTGTGATTAATGTATTCATTCGATCTATGAATGAACATGAGTTATGTTTATCTCGCCTGCCGTGGATTTTGGATTAATTTGGGTTAGTATTGGATTTGACATAATTAATATTTAATTAGCTTCTGCCTACGCTTTCGTCTGCGAGGAAGTAATTTAATTGATTTTATTGTTTTGTCTAATTTAATCCTGTTTGTACAGTGCAAATAGCTGTTCAGCCGACATCAATCCACACTCAGAAATGAAATTTATAATTCATTATTTAGTTAATTTATTTTAATAATTATTGTGTAACTGGATGTAGTTAAACCATCATAAACTGTATATAAAGCAAAAACACTGCCGGGTGTGATCAATCTCAAATTTTAGGCTTATTTCCATTTAATCGAAATCATACATAATCCAATATTATCTGTGTTCCTTCTCAAACCTCTCCAAGAGAATTCAATCTCCAACTACATCGAGACTGTTTCCAATCAAAAACAAAGTTACATTTTACTTTGCACAAAAACAGAAGCTACGAACTCGATACCTCCGGGATTCCCAACTTGGATGGCCCATGAATAGAAAGTGTGAGGGATTCTCAACAGGATTACAGACTTTCGAAACGCGACCACAGTAATCCAAAATTTCCACCAGCCATGGATTAAAAGTTACGTTCAAATCAAAATCCGATCTGAATTTTAGCCAGACGTTACGAAATCATTTTACATTCCTTGTTTCTGTTTAACCTTTTAACGACCAAGCGACAGCCGGCTATCGGGCTGCTATTGTCTTTCTATTGTGCTTCGAATCACGTGTGTTAGAAGGTTTAATTTTCAATAAAAAACAACGTTGAAGCACAAAGCGGGTTATCAGAAAATTATTTCCGATGTGATTCTGGAAGATTTCAAGCGAATCTTTTTGTTATAGGAAAAATAATGCCTGCAGCTGACGATGTTTTTAGAAAGGACTTTACTGAATTTCTCGTCCCAATATCTGAAGCTATTTAATAATAAGGCTGTAGTAAACTGACTTTTTCCTCTTATGAAGGTTCCTAAGGGAAGTACTACTTAACTTTAAGTATCAATAAAGATTAGAGGGAAGCTGATACAGGATCTTAGAAAATATAAAAAAATCTGGTGAAAAGTTGTGTGTTTAATTCATTACCTTCATCTTATATTCATCTCAAATTCTAAATCAGATTTGATTGAAACGAACATACATTTTTGGTTGCTAGCAATTTATTTCCAAACCATTAGATAAAGTGTGGTTTTATTTGAAATCCAATTGAAGATTTGAATAACGTACCCAATTTGTTGATTCATGACGGTTTCGCGAGATTTTATTTCTCACCGATATCCTCACTTCAATTTAATTGCCTGGGTTATTTTCTAAGCTGGTTAACCTATTAGCGTGATGCCCATCTTTATGGTTCCCGGTGGCTCATAAGTGCTCCCATACACATAAAAATCTTTATAGCCTCTTTCTGAATGACTTTCAAAATGAGTACTGAGGGGATTTGCCTTTATTTCTGGTTTAAGCTCTTTTACTTTATACATTATATGGAAGGCGTTGTTCACGTCGAGATGAAATTGTTCGAGAAGGTTACATGGAATCTGTTTTAGCCTTGGGGCGGTTTTTGTTCTTTTATCTAACAAATAATATGTAGTTAAGGCGTTTCTTTTCTAAACTCTTGAATAATAAATTGGGTCGTTTACTTACTTTCACCTTTCTAGAAAATTCTGTTGTCTGGGTGTAGAGTATTTATAATTATGTAATATGTAGTGTGTCTGTGTATGATGTATGTTATTATAGTTTGTAGTTATTGAAGATTTTTTTTTATACTGTATTAGTTATTTAATTATTGGCTGTCTTGAACTTCGTACCGCCTAACAGTAGATTCTTTCATTTTAGTTTTTCTTTATACTTATTTTGCTATTCGGTCAGCTAGATACTAACGTCACTCAATTGTTTTGCTTTCCTGGAATCTCTCCACTAACACTTGAACTTTATGATATGGTATTAAAGTTCAAATTGACTTTTAAGTATTATTACGAATCATTCGTATTTATGGGAGTATAGAAAAGTGTTGTTTTTTTTAGATTTTTTCAGGCAATAAATCAGGTAAGCACTACTCTCGTACTGCAAGGAATATTCTAAAAAAAAAAATTAGAGAAATGGGTTAAGCTGTTCTCTAGATTTGCGCTTAGCAACTATAACTTATAATAGATAAAAGAACTACATTTGCAGACAGTTTTTTAAAATACTAAAAATTTACCGGTAATAAATTGTTGAGCTGTATATTTTATTTCGACCAAACTAGCAATTTTTTGTTTTTGTTTTTTCTTTCCACCAACGGTCTGATTACAATATTATTACAAACAGTATTTATATAGTTAACTCTACGAGAAACACCACAAATCCTACGCAATTTCAAACCCTATAAACCAGATTTTTCAATCTAAATTCACCAGTCTTTCTCAGTTTTCTACATTGCCTAGAAAAACTCCGTAAACGCATATGAACGCAATAAAATGTAACGCGCGGAATCTGATAAAACCAGCGATAAGTAGCCACCTGGCACGAGAAGCACGCGCGCCGAGACATAGCCTTACGAACACCTATTCACCACAATTGAAATGGAGCTATTGGTTTTATGAATCTTTTTTACACTTTCAAAGGCGATAGGTTTTGTTATTATATTGGTAGAGATGTCGCGCGTGTTGATATGTTTTTTTTGTAAGTTTTTAAAAGGCTTCATGTATTTATAAATATGATTAGAAGGTGACCAGCAAATCCACTTGTCTATGGGTGAAGATGATCTGTAACTCCGATCTATCTTCTCCATACACCATTTTCAATTAAACCTTTCAACGATTAAGCGACAGCCGGCTGTCGCGCTGCTAATGTCCTTCTATTGTGTCTCTAATCACGCGTGTTCGAGGGTTTAAGATTGTACTTATTATATTATCAGCGCCTTACTAATAAACGCTGCATAAAGTTATGACAGGTTTAAACGTCAAAAAATGTATGGTTACACAGGCTTTATTCATTGCATTACTTTACACAGTGATTATTAGAAGTGTCCATATACTGAGATAAATAATGATTTATTACATATACAAACAAGAATCGTATTATTATAACGTAGCACAACCAATATTAAATTAAACATACAACTAAAAACACAATCATAAATATACAAAATAAAATAATGTAATTGTACATTTAAAAACAAAAAAAAAAACAACATTAGCAAACATTGTAGTGGAAATAAACATCATAGCCCAGTCAAATTAGGTAAAAAATGGGGTAAACCTCGGAATGAAAGATAATAAGCTGAAAATTGGTATGAGCCTTTGTCTCATCGTTCTGAATGTTGTCTCAAAAGTCACAATTGTTATCATGTCCGCGTCTTGAGATATTGGAGGTCAAAGGTCACAAAAATCAGTTTTTCGCAAATATCTCGTTTTCTATTGCTTAATGAGAGTTGCACCTTTTACAAAAAATGTGGAGTATTAAATTCTCCACAACTTGTACCTTAACTTTTTTTTCATACGATCGACCGTTTCTGCGGTAGACCGCAAAGAGTGCGCCGCGTACAGTCACGTATGGCCTTATGCAAGAACAAGCGTGAGTTACGGTTATCAGTACGTTGAATTAAGTTAGTTACTACAAAAATATAATTTTGATGTACTAATCATTAATTATTTTATATTTAAATATTTCTATTTAACTATAGAATATTAATAATTCTGAAATGTATGTTTTAGTTATATTCTGAGTTAAAACGACAGTAAGGGAACATCATTATTTATACATTTATTGAAATGTGTGTTCAAGTATTAAGAGATTTTTTGTTGATTTTAATTACTTATAATAAAATTGTAAATGTAACCTTCCAAAATTTCAGGATCGTATGCGCTTTCTTCATCGGGATTATTTGGATATAGTAAAGCGTTGAGGCAAGCTTGTCCATTGCACTGGCCACAAGCTAATAAACATAGTAGCCCTGCTTTCCTGCATCCACAGCGGGAACCACAACCGTTTTTGCAATTACAAAATATTATATTTAGTAGTTCAGCTGGCGCTGGAGGCAATAACGTTTCTATGGGCTCCAGGATTTCATTTTCAAGCATCCAGCCTCATTCTTGAGGTTCTAAGTCCTTTCCTAACCACGTTTGAATTTGGTAGTAGACTCGATTTTTGTGTTGTTAAGCTGCTGCACTTTTTGGTGGAAGTATTGATAACTGTACTGGTTTATTTAGTTTAATTTTGTATTTTTATGAATTGCGTGTAGCGTAAATGATCAATGTTGTCTTCAGATTTTGGAGCATTATACAATGACAACAAGATACTCCATCCAATAGAGACTCCATTTTCAAATAATGTTTGTACGGGGAAGTTTTCTTGTTGGAATACTTATTTATCTTATCTAACTTCCGGGAATTTTCTCCAATACTCTAGTGACAGTTTTTTTTTTCCTTTTTTAAATAGCGCAGAAGTCGTGTCACAGCCACTAAATGCGTGTAAAAATAAAATGTGTTTTTAGTACGAGGATATTTGTCGAAACTTTTAGAAGAGTATATTTTTGTCCTTACATTGCCTCTGCCAACCTTTTTAAAGAAATTTTCCAGTTGATGTGATTTAGTAATATTGAGTTGTTATTGATTGTTGTTTTCGAAGGATTAATACTTAAATAAACATTTTAATTTCAATTCACTTCAATAAATGTATAAATATACATTTGATGATAAATAAAATATATGTATAAAGTATGAGTTATATTTTGAGTTAAAACGACAGTAAGGGAACTGTCGTTTTAACTCAAAATATAACTAAAACATACATATCAGAATTATTAATATTCTATAGTTAAATAGAAATATTTAAATATAAAATAATTAATGATTAGTACATCAAAATTATATTTTTGTAGTAACTAACTTAATTCAACGTACTGATAACCGTAACTCACGCTTGTTCTTGCATAAGGCCATACGTGACTGTACGCGGCGCACTCTTTGCGGTCTACCGCAGAAACGGTCGATCGTATGAAAAAAAAGTTAAGGTACAAGTTGTGGAGAATTTAATACTCCACATTTTTTGTAAAAGGTGCAACTCTCATTAAGCAATAGAAAACGAGATATTTGCGAAAAACTGATTTTTGTGACCTTTGACCTCCAATATCTCAAGACGCGGACATGATAACAATTGTGACTTTTGAGACAACATTCAGAACGATGAGACAAAGGCTCATACCAATTTTCAGCTTATTATCTTTCATTCCGAGGTGAAACCCTAAATTGACTGGCCTATCACAGGTTTAGATGTTTTCAGCTATCTAGACATGTAATCTGAGCGTGTTTACATGGAATAACAAAAAAATAATTTTGCTTTTTGTTTTCATTTCTGTGTTAGATTAAATTTATAAAGTCATTTACTTATCTATACAAAGCTTGCTTGCCCTACTGTTTTATTTTGGTTTAGTTTAGTTACGTCTCTGATAAATAAATAAAATCTTGGGAAAAATGATATTATACTTATTTTAGTTTTTTTATCGATTTATTTTCTAAATAGTACCCAATTCTATAAAGTGTCACCGCGTAGTAGGTCTATCTAACGATTAGAAATTCTTCATGTCAGTAGCAGTGGTATTATGAGTCTTACTTAGAAATATTTATTGGTCATACTAAACATAGGAAGACAGCTTTTTATGTTACAAGCTGTCTCTTGCGGTTGTACCCGCGTGGTTCCCGTTTTCATACTTTTTTTTTAGATAAAAACTATTCTATGTCCTTTTTCAGGCCATGGACTATCTCTGTACAAAATTTCATTTGAATCGGTTTTTTAGTTTTGGGTGAAAGCGAGACAGACAGAGTTTCTTTCACATTTACAATATTAGTATCGATTTCTTCTGATAATCAACCTATACAACCTTTAAACCTCTTTAGTACCTATGGCACCAGAAAACCAACACGACGCAGATATAAACCATTTTACCTACTTCACAATCTAGAAACAAAACCAAACACAAAAAACAATCTAAAACATTGTCAACAAAACATCAAGCTATTTCATCAACACGCCTGTAAAAAGGGCAGGTATCAGCAATGGTTAAGGAGTGCCAATTTACAGCACCAGGTGTTCCACCCCTTTGTTCCAATTTGCGACTTCCACGAAAGCAATCATAACAAACGAATATATTGGAAGAAATTCACTCGACGCCATCTTTGTGACAAATATATTGAGCCTGAGAAAATGGCGGCAATCAATTTTTGTTGGCGCTTATAGCGAAGATCTGAATTTGTTTTTAGGATTTGTACTGGAGTTGATGTCTTATGTTTGTGCTTGGTTTGAGTGGTAGTAGTAAATGAAAATAAGGCAAGGAAAAATTGTAAATCTAAGAGAAATAAGAAAAATTTTATGTTCTCTGGTGGGTAAAAACTTAAACAGTTTTTAAGTCATTAGGTAGAAATCTAGCTGATGGCCTACCTGATTTTAACCTTTCGACGACTAACCGACAGCCGGCTGTCGCGCTGCTATTGTCTTCGAAGGGATAAGTAGTCACCTACGCTTATAGAATTCTGCTTTGAAGGTTCGCAGCCCAGAGGCAAGTTGGAAATGATTCATTGACTGTAATTATAACCGCTGCAATAAGTGGGAACCTGAGACAAAGCAATGTTATTCAGAGCTAGATTTTCCTTTGTAAATTGATATTCTGAAATTCTAGAGCTTGGTGGTTGATCTCAAATAGGATCGAAACATAACTTAGTAAATTTATTCCCAGTGAGTAATTTTACCTGTCGGTGATTGTAACTGTAGTTACAAAACCAATTAAAAGTTATTTATTGTTTTACGGGCTAGTACTGGCCCAGGGACCTCCAGACGCTGCAAGGAGGCAGCCCAGTCGTCGACCTATTGTACATTATCTTCGCTGGCTCCGACGAGCAGTTCCGCGCGCAGTACTATGACAAGAGACAGTGCTTGACAGACTGAAAAATGTGCCTGAGAAATCTGTTCTTTATGTAAAATTTGCATGCCCGAAAGGTAGGTTAAGGAGAACATATTGAATGTATTTTAAACACCACTGTATTACCATTAATCAGCAATTAAATGAATAAATAAATAAAATGTTATAATTTTATTTGTACTAGCTGTACTGGCGCGACTTCGCATGTTTAGTTACTACATCGACCCAGTAGGTTGTAGGTCATGTTATATGTAGTCTGTAGCCTTCATCGATAAATCGGCTATCCAATACAAAAATATTTGTTTCAATTGGAACCAGATATTTCTTAGATTTGTACGTTGAACTAAACAAACAGTCTCTTCAGCTATATTAGTATAGTTTAGTGATAGAATTGTTTTCTAGTCATTAAAGTGAATGTGAACGACGACCGAAAGGCTACCAATTCATTCATTAGTAATGTCTGAAGTTAGTTGAAGGTGGACTGACAGTCCATTTCAAGTTATAATTGCCAGCTTACAGTTTTTCATTCACCTGCCTCACCGTACCGCAGTTTCCTATATTTATTGCATCCTAACCATTTCAACGTAACGGTCTTCCACTGTGTTCTTTTGGCAGGTTTCCTTGCAACACACGATCTACTTATGAAGTCAGTTTTCAGTGTAGTATTTCCAGATTGTTACGACTTAGAGACATCCAAGAAAAAGTTGAAACCTCCCAGGACAGGAAAGATGAAGACTCCCCTGGAATTTGAGTGTGGCGATGTTTTTCTCGATATCGATCAACGATCGTGGCGATGGTTGCTCTTTTTCCTCATGAATAAAACCTTGATAGGATGACTTATGCGAAACTGCACAGCTTTGAAACTTCCTGAGCTACAAAAAATAAACCAAACTTCTAAAGCGTACCAAGTAAAAAACATGCTAAAAATATCCCCATTCACCTATCTAAACTTCCCCAAACCATCCCAAAAACGCAAGCAATAAATAACCAAAGGTTTGCAAGAAACTTCGTAAACCTTATCAGTTCAAATTGATGACTGCTGTAATATCCACTTACATGACTGCTTCCGACGCGTCATAACGGTGACGTCATTCCTGGGCCATCAATCATGGCCTACTTTCAGGCCCCATATGTTACTAGAATGGATAGAGGAAGAAAATTACATGTGTTTGGTTATAATGTAATAAAGGTAGTTTCGTGTTGTAGGTCTTAGAAATATTTTATTTCTTTTATTAACTTTTTATCACGGTAGAAAGGCTGACTTGGCCTTAGGCATTTTCTGCCAATCTATTTTATAGTGATTCTGCATCACTCTAAAGTAGGCAGGCAGAAAATGCCTAGGGCATTACCAAAACCGTTGAAATAAACAAAAACTTAAAATTATTTTATTCTATTTTGAATGAAGCATATTAAACAGATATAATATTGAACACTTTTTTAAAATCAATAGATTACAAAACTAGTTACGTTATTGATTGTTGAATCGAAGGTAGCTACTATGTGAGAACAATGTTAGTTCGTACATGTTAAAATACGTTTTGTGAATATAATAAACAAATAAAAATGTTATAACAACAGTTAAAAGGCGAACAGTCTCAGCAGACAGCTTCCGTTGACGAACATAACGTCTAGATCGGCACCAAATAGCTCAACCATTTTGAAAGGAACCAAATACTGTTTAAAGTGGAAATTAAGTTTTTCTTACTTCTCCGTTGTTGTAATATATTTTTATTAGTTTAGTTGCGGGGTCTGAGACAGTTGAATAGTTTCATCGAGATTCAATTAGTTTCATTTGCTCGGAGCTTTTCTTCTGGTCGCTATATTTTTTGTAGCTTTCAAGAGCTGCTGTAGTTAAAATTGACTTGTAGCGAATAGCGATAGATTTGTAGCGAAACTGGTTTTCGTAAAAGATTTAAAAATTATATCTACGTAAAATAAAAACAATTTATCGTATTTATTGTTATCTTTTACTATAATTAGACAAGCTTCTAGGCAATTTCGGTTCTAAACGAAACAACATTTTGTTATTTTATTTCTAGTTTTAATTTAATTTTGATTTAATGTTATTTTTTATTCGAATGTTATTTTTATTCGATTTGTGACTTTATTTTTTTTTCGTTATTTATCGTAATTATTATTGGTGACTTTGTTTGTTTTTTAAATTTGATTATACATACATTTTTTAAATTTTATTTATGAATAAACGTTGTGATTTAGTATTGGTTAACTTTAATTTTATCTTAATTGAATTTTATCATCTTGGTAGAAACCTTAAGGTGTTGTGGATACTTATCGCTTTTGTATAAATAAATAATCATTATTTATTATAAACCAAACATGACTTTCAAAATAATTAGCCTGTAACATTCTGGAGCACAGTTTTATCCCTCTAGTAACGACGGGAACCGCAGAAAGATTTACCTTGGTGGAAATTAATAAGCGAAATTAATTACTGAAAGCCAATTAACTTTCATATTACCTACATTAATCACTTCTTGTGAGCAGAAGCTTAATAACATCGATATTGAAATTGATTTTGGTTCTTTTGAATAATGTTGCGTTGGAGTAAAAAATATGATTACGAAAAATTTTAATAACATTTTACACAAACTTATGTTATGTAAGGTCCTTTTACTAAATATTGGATGTGTTTATAAGGTTTTGAGTGTTTCTTAATGTGAATATATTTAATATCATGGTAAGAGAATGCGACAGGAATATTCTTAATAATAGAAATCATCTTTACCTTAGCCTTTCCTAACGATGTAAGGATCAGCTTTCTGTCTAACCCGATCTAGCTTGGTACCAATCTACACTAATAATAATTATAAAGAGATTATTGTTTGTAAGAGGTAATCTCTAAAAGTCCTCGATCGATTTGAAAAATTCTTTGTGTTGGATAGCTCATTTGTCGAGGAAGGTTGGGCTTGGTTTTATAACATCACGACCTACGTGAGCGAAGTACTAACCAATGATGTGGGTGGAACCGCGGGAGACTGCTAGCATTTTATATAGAGTGACTGCCTATCAGACTAGACTATAGCTTCGCCGTTTCGCTACCGTCGTCGTGGAGGTGATGCGAATATTTAGTTTCTGAAGTAAGTAACGAAACAGCCAAGCCATACATTTTTACTGATATGTAGAATTTGTGAAGTTAAGGTCGGTAGATTTAGGCCGTGTAGATTCAGAAGCTTGGCTCTACATGAGATCTGATATATTTTTCACAGGGCAAACCTTTATGGTTGTCTTGGCAACATTTAACATGAAATGTTTTTGGTGGGATTTCAGTTCTTGTTGTAAGTTGCAAGGCAGTCTTTTTGGTGTTTTTTTATTTCTTTTTTTTTTGGGTGTATTTCTTGCACATCAGCAGTGCCGATTTTTATAGCCCATTCTCTGTTTTTGCATTTTTACTTAGATGATTTACTTGTTTCTTCACAAAACCTCCACCCCCCATTTTAGGGGATGGGGAGCGAAAGTTATAAGTTTATGAATTATTTAAGAATGTGGCACCACATTTATATTTATTCAAAATCTGCATTTACAATACAATACATTGAAGTCTGCCAAACTGCATAACAGTTTGTCGGCAGTGTTCTCGTACAACAATTAGTTAACAAATTTTGTTTTAACAATAACTATTATAAGTGTGCGTGCAAACAATAGTAATCGTAACATGATTAACAAACAGGAGCAATCTATAACAATATCAGGATCCGACATCTTCCATCCACGGACACTTTCAATGACCATGGATGCACAATGCAAATCCCGTTACAAAGCATCGATTATGGGCACAATGACAAGTAGTGTTTCTTTAATATTTTCTTAAGATGGTGTTTAGATTTAACACACTTTATTAAATTTTTATTAAATTTGGATAGAGATACAAATGTATGATAACTTAGCGAGTTACCTAGTTACTTCATGCGTAAAAAACGGGCGCTTTTAACATAAGGCCATCACGACAATGCGATCAATAATAAGAATGTTATAACTAATATATTATAAAATAATTAATGATGTGACCCTACCATTTGCTGGAAACGGTATAGTTTCGTGACTATATTAATTTAACCGAATACGAATGGGTGTACAATCTTTCGAATTCATTTACCATTTAGATGTTACTAGCTTCTGCCCGCGGCTTCGCTTGCGTTAGAAAGAGACAAAAAGTAGCCTATGTTACTCGCCATCCCTTCAACTAACTCCACTTCAAAAAACACGTCAATCCGTCGTTCCGTTTTGCCGTGAAAGAAAGACAAACATACAGACAGACAGACAGACACACTTTCACATTTATAATATTAAAAGTATCCATATTAATATGGATTAAGTATGGTAGAGAAAATCCTTGTATTTGTTGTTTGTAGATGATAATTTAAAATGCAAGGGTTTGCTGTATGTTGGTAAATAGAGTTGGTAGATAGAGAGTTTAAATGAATTTGGACTCGGTACAACATAGTATCTTCTTTCTTAGATCTTTTTGAGTTTTATTTTTTAATAATTATTTTGATTTCCACTAATTATTTTGTTTTTTTCCTATATTTGTTGATTGTGTTTGTTTCTAAAACCTTTTGTAACATTTTTTTGTAACTTAAGAACATAATTTGGTTTCTTGTATTAAGAGTAGCGGACTAGAAAAAGTCTTTGCTTTTATTTATTTTACGTGTAAACTTTATTGGAGATCCAAAAATAAATAAATATCTATCGACCGGATTATTTGCATCTCTACCTACTCACATTCAACACAGCATAAAAACGCATCAAATTCAAAAGCGCGTATTTCCAAAACCCCATCACGTTTCATCTATAATTTAACCCGTTGAATCCCTACCATGCGTGCGCGCTATATTTGCAATGATCAAAGCGGTAAAGCATTACATACACGTATGTAAAAGTTATTTCTGTCTGTATGTGAACGCTTAAAGAGAATTTTGATAAAGTAAAGGAGGTAGGCTAAATAGCGGTTAGACCTGTACCTTTTGTTACGACATTTTGGGTGAAAATATGCATGTTCTAGCTGAATAGCCGTTAGTTGGTCAAAGGGAGGTTTTACATTTTCTGGGATGAAAATATTACTTAAGTTTTTACTGGTTTTGGGTCTGAGCTATTTTTGTTTTAGAAAATGGCACAGTGATAATATACACTTTTGCCCTTACTAATAATCACTGCGTAAAGTTATGCAATGAATAAAGCCTGTGTAACCATACATTTTTTTGACGTATAAACCTGTCATAACTTTATGTAGCGTTTATTAGTAAGGCGCAAAATGAACACATTGGATTTTATGTCTTCAAAATATTGTCTTAAATACGGTTTAAAACTATTAGTTTTTTGTCCATGCTTCTCTATTCAAACTAAGCTTTTGGAAAAGACAATTAGTTGTTCTTTTTTACTTGTTAAAGACGTCTAAAGATGAAAATACTATACAGTATTTAAACTGTAAGGAAGATCTTTACCCAGCTTAATATAATGATATTACAGGTTTAATCTCTTCAGTCCACAAGACACTTCACTGCAAATCCAATAAAGAAATATATTTTACTCTAAATAGAACCGCTGAGAGTAAATCAAAGAAACCATTAATTCCACAGTCGAGCTTTGGCCATTGTCCACTGTTTGCGTAGTACCTAACTGAATTCAAAGCTGAAACGGCACGTGTAAATACCAATGTTCTCTTAGCTGACATCAATCACCATTTCAAGACCGTTTAGTCTTGCAATGGTCGACAACCGGGACAATTATAGGACCTCTAGTTGACAATAGAAAGGAATATTGTTACAAACTAAATTATATTATACTGAGCCTAGACTGAGAGCAAATACTACGAAATAGTGTTTGTTTAAGACAACCTTTTGGAAGGGCTGTGAGCAAAATGTCAGCAGTAAACATTGTTGGAATATATAATATCTAAATCTAGATTTATCGCTAAACCCTTAAACCGATTTTGAAAGTTGGTACAATATTAGCTTGTCTGTTACTTCGTAAAATCCGACAAATTTTATATTTTAGAAGAAGAAGTACCGAAAGTACGCCTGCAAAAGACACCACTGCTATGCATATTTGCATTGTTCAGTCTAGAATTATATCAATTAACTTTTTCCCGCGACTTCGTCCGCGTGGATTAATAGCTCCCGTTCCCGGGGGATTTCCAGGATCCTTTTCCCAGGTCCTTTTTCGGGTCCCAGATTATATCTGTACCAAATTCATTCAAATCGATTCAGGGGTTTAGGCGTGAAGAAGAGGCAGACAGAAGAGTTATACTTTAGCATTTATAATATTAGTACGTATTTATTTTTTCTGTATATTTCACTTTTTTAATTAATATTGTATGTCTTTTTAACTGAGATGAATAATCATAATAATACATATTACTATGTCGAAATCCGCTAAATAGTTTAGGCTGCTGAGCGATTATAGAATGAGTTATACATACCGCGTATACGCTCGAAAAACACAGTATTCCATTCGGCAGTCGGGTAAAAAAAACATTCGAACTAATTCACAGACATAAATTGTTGATTGGGAAGTGAAATGTATATCTTATAAATTACTAGCTTTTGCCCGCGACTTCGTTCGCGTGAATTATTAGTTCCCGTTCCTGGGGGGTTTCCGGGATGAAAACTATCCCATGTTCTTTCTCGGGTCCCAGATTATATCTGTACCAAATTTCATTAAAATCGGTTCAGTGGTTTAGGCGTGAAGAAGAGACAGAGTTACTTTCGCATTTATAATATTAGTACGGATTTTGATAGCGACCAATTAGGAGGTTGTTATAATAATTTGAAAATAAAAACACATATTTGAAAAGTTCTAACAAATACACGTTTCCAGAGAGGTTATCAGTTGTAAAAACAGTGACATATTACTGCAATAACAAAACTCGTATCCCAGCGTCAATTTCAGCATTTGATGGGTAATTTAACGTCTATGTGATGTGTTTTTTTATCTCCTTTATGTCTGTAATAGATGTTTCCTTCGAGACTTCGTCACCGCGCTTTATAATGAGGAAAACGTACGCTACAACGTTCTCAACGCGAACGCGTGATGTATTATTCTTTTGTATGGCGCTGAGACGAGGTATCTTTCTGTAACCGAGAATGGGGCATGAGGGACATGAGCACTTTTGAAAGGTATACTTTGAAAATGCGGTAGTGGAATACGAATGTGGCAGTTATTTCTTTAGGAAGTAAATTATTGAGGTTTGTCAAAAGGAGGATTGAGAACACTCGCAATCTATAACAAAATAGTGATTCCGAGTGTCACCGCCACAATAGTGTCGGCTTAACGTCAATGTCATGTGACAGTTATGACATTGACGTAACGGTGCGTCAGAACGCGCGCCACGTAAAGTAGCTGTCAACATAAAAACTTCCTCTTGCGGCGGCCGTCGCAACTGCAACACGCGTTCACCATCACCTCGAAGTCACCGTTTAAAAAAAACCGTTCCTGGGAAATTCAAGTAAGACCGTTTTCAACTTACTACACTCCTAAACATTGGACCTTCGTCGCCGGATCGACTACGTTGAGAAGAATCCTGCACCAAAAATTCGTAATTCAAATTATAACTGGATTTAACCGTCCGCCATTAAAAATTTCCGTTGAAGAAATTCATTGAAGACATTGAAGATTTAAAAAAGGTCTAAGAGGCTAGCGTGTGCGTGGGCAAAGGATAGAATTAGGCTGCATTAATACCGTGTTTTTTTGCATTTTTTGTGTTCTAATTAGCTACTCGTGTACGATCGCCGTTGGTGTCATACCTCCACGTGCTACTTGTAAGTACTCTTTTCAGTTTTCTACATAGTTACCACAATGAGTTTAGGAACAAAGGCACCTAGTAGTGTTTCTAATAGTGATGATGTCGAAATTCGTGATTTAAACAAAAAACGTGGTAATTTACGCGGTAGACTCACTCTGTTTAGTAAGTACGTTAGTTCGTTAGAAAATATTTCGTTAGATGACCAACAAATTGTTGAGTTACAGTTGCGCATAACTAATACTGAACAAATATTCGTTGAGCTCCAAAACGTTCAAACCAAAATTGAACATGCCGTTATCGAATCAGAATTAGATCAGCAATTGGAAATCAGGGATTTGATAGAATCACAATATTACAAAATTATTTCTTTAGCAAAATGTTTGACTGATAAACATGAAAAAACAAATGTACCCGACAGAGTATGTTCTCATAGCGGTAATACAAATTTTAATATGGTTAAGCTACCAACTATTTCGTTACCCTCCTTTGATGGATCATATGAAAACTGGTTAGAGTATAGGGACACATATGTATCACTCATTCACAACTCAAAAGAAATTAATTCCATTCAAAAGTTCCATTACCTACGTTCATCCTTAAAAGGTACAGCGCTTCAGGTTATAAGATCATTAGAATTCACTTCAGACAATTATCAAGTTGCATGGGATCTCTTGACTCATAGATTTAATAATGACAGGTTATTAATAAGTAATCATGTAAATGCTTTGTTTTCTTTACCAACCATCACAAAAGAATCACCCGCTCAATTGAGAAAGTTAATAGACACAGTTTTAAAAAACTTAAGATCTCTAAAAATTATGGGTGAGCCCACTGAACATTGGGACACTTTAATTATTCATTTAATTGTTAGTAAGCTTGACTCAGTTACAAATAAAGAGTGGGAAGACAAAAAAAGTTTAATTTGCAAAGATACACCCTCAGTAAAATTAGCTGAATTAATCCAGTTTTTAAGAGACCGTTCTGATGTCCTTGAAATGATCAAAGGGTCAAATAAACACATTTGTGAACCGTTAAAAAAGTCAACAAATAGTAATCCTCAAAATTCCACGCAACTACGTTCCTTTATTTCACATAATAAACAATTGTCTCGATCAAATAAGTCTGTAGCTAAGCCAATACGTAGTGACAAATGTCTCATGTGCGACGCTAATCACGCGTTATATTCGTGTTTTCGTTTTCTTAATTTACCTGTTTTAGATAGGTACAAATTCGTTTCTGATAAAGATATATGTAATAACTGTTTACGTTCAGGTCATACCATAGAGGAATGTCAATATGGACCGTGTAAGCAATGTTCACAAAAACATAACAGTCTTATTCATATAGATAACAACGCAAGTTGCAATTCTATTAGTTTCGTTCCTACTCATTCGCACACTGACGCTGCCGCTAACGTGAATGGCGTGTCAGACGGTGCTTGTGCAGACTTACATTCGTTCAATGTTAATACAAATAACGTGAAGCAAGCCGTGCAGTCTATACCATTAGAACAGGTTTTGCTATCAACTGCCGTTGTTGAAGTGTGTTACAATAATACGCACACCGTTGCGCGTGCCCTGCTAGACAGCGGCAGTCAGCGATGCTTCGTTACCGAATCGCTGTGCAATAAATTACGTTTAAAACCAATACAGTCCACACTCACTATCACTGGGGTAGGAAATACTGTTACGCGTTCACAGCAGTGTTGTGACCTCCTCATGCGATCGAAGATTAGTAATTTTAGTACTCGTTTAAGTTGTTCCGTTTTACCCAAGATTACTTATTGTTTACCGAACTCATTCATAGATGTTCGTTCGTTACAAATACCGCAAAACGTTACACTTGCAGATCCAACCTATCACATTCCGTCCGAAATCGACTTATTAATCGGCGCTGATGTGTTTTGGAGTTTGCTACAGGAAGGCAGGATGCGTTTGTCTAGTGGGCCTTACCTGCAAAACACTTATTTAGGCTGGATTATTTCTGGAACGTTCTCCCGTAATATTCCAACTAGTAGTAGTCAATTGGTTTGCTGTACGTTCACAAACTCACTCGATAACCAGTTAAAGCGTTTTTGGGAATTAGAGGAGGTTGATGACGGCAAATCATCCCAAAATATTCTCACACCTGACGAAAAGGTTTGTGAGCAACTTTTTACTTCTACCACCACTCGCGATAGTGAAGGTAGGTTCGTGGTACGAATACCATTTCGTACATCAACCGATTCTCTTGGCGATTCATATGAATCGCTTCTTCGCGATTCTCTCGGCGATTCATATGAGTTAGCCAAAAGTAGATTCTTATCGTTAGAAAGAAAGCTAGATCGTTCGCCTGAGATAAAACGTATGTACTCAGATTTCTTAAAAGAATATTTATCATTAGGGCATATGAGTCTGATCAATACATACAAATCACCGTATTATTTTTTACCTCATCATTGTGTGCAACGTGAAAGCACCACCACAAAATTGCGCGTGGTATTTGATGCGGGTGCAAAAACAAGTACGGGCAAATCGTTAAATGATTTGCAGTTGATCGGTCCTCCGTTATTAAACGATTTAGTGGGTATACTTCTGCGGTTTAGACAGTTTGCGTTCGTTGCTTGTGCGGACGTTGAAAAAATGTACCGACAAGTTCTAATCCATCCCGAACAACGTTCGTTACAGCTAATATTATGGCGGGAAAATAAACATGATCCGTTAAAAGTTTATCAACTAAACACAGTTACCTACGGCACTGCGTCAGCCCCATACTTAGCTATGAGATGTTTAAGACAATTAGCCTTAGACTGTAAAGACAAACAAGTTTCTCAGCAAATATTATCATCATTTTACGTTGATGATTTAATTTTCTCGCATAATAACAAACAAGAAATGTTATCGCTTTGTGAAAATATTAACAACACTTTAAATTCTGGTTGTTTTCCGTTACGAAAGTGGGCTTTTAATTTTGATAGTAGTAGTTCATCAAATAATTCTACAATATCATTGTCACTTGATAAAACTGACCAACATAAAACCCTTGGTTTAGGTTGGTGTAATAAAAATGATAAACTCACTTTTAATACTAAAATAAACTTACATGTTTCACAAATAACTAAAAGACAAATACTTTCTTTAATTTCACAAGTTTATGATCCACTAGGGTTATTAGCACCGATGGTAATTATTGCAAAAATACTAATTCAAAAGCTTTGGCTGTCAAAAATCGGATGGGATGACCCAGTTCCTAGTAATATTGCGAGTTCATTCGTTAGTATATTAAATTCATTACAACATTTAAACGAAGTTCGTATTCCGCGCCACGTCACCAGTGCGTACGCACATCAATTACAACTACACGTATTTACTGACGCTTCTCAGGAAGCCTACGGTGCTTGTGCGTACGTACGAAGCACTTGTAAACAATCAAACGAGGTCACCGTTAAGTTATTGTGCGCAAAAAGCAAGGTTGCACCCTTAAAACCGGTAAGTGTTCCCCGATTGGAGCTTTGCGGGGCATTAGTAGGTGCGCGCCTTTATAAAAAGATAAAGGATTCTATGACTTTAAAGTTTGATAAAGTGTTTTGTTGGACTGATTCTACGATCGTATTGGGGTGGTTACGCACTCATCCAATTTTAATGAAAACTTTTGTTCAAAACAGAGTTGTTGAAATTAACGATTTAACTAGTGACTGCGTTTGGTCACACGTACAGGGTATTAATAATCCCGCTGACTTGTTATCGCGCGGTGTGGATTTACTTGAGCTCATTCATAAAGATTTGTGGTGGGCCGGGCCTAAGTTTATTAGTGAGTCATCTCCTATAATTGAACATAATCAGAACTCTGTACAATTACCATTAGATGTTTTGCCCGAATTAAGATCACACGCTGTGACAGACTCGCCACGTAACGTGTTTCCGTTTGAACGATTTTCATCATTTAATAAAATGACAAGAACAGCTGCTTACGTTAGGCGATTCTTTCACAACGTTCGGTACAAAACAGAACGTAGACAGGGACCGTTGTCCGTAAATGAGCTACATGAGTCAACTGTTACACTCGCCCGGTTATCTCAAATAGATTCATTCCCTCTCGAATATAATTCATTATTAAAACGATTGCCAAACATAAAATTTTCACGTAACCTGTCAGGCCTCAATATATTTCTAAGTAATGATTCTTTGATTAGAGTAGGAGGTAGGTTAGACAATTGTAGTAATTTTACGTATGATAAAAAGCATCCAATATTGCTTTGTGGTAAACACAGATTTACTTTTCTTTTATTTAATTACAAACATTTACGTTTATGCCATGCAGGTCCACAAGTATTACTTTCAACCATCCGCGAAGAGTGGTGGCCACTTGGTGGTAGAAATTTAGCACGTTCAATTGTTCATAACTGTGTCAGATGCGTTCGGCTGAGTGGGAAAACGTTTAGCCCAATAATGGGCAACCTCCCAGCTGAAAGGTTAATACCTGGGTTTCCGTTTCTCCGCACAGGCACTGACTACTGTGGCCCAGTTTTCATATTGAACCGTCAAGGGAGAGGTTCAAGATTAATTAAATGTTATATTTGTGTATTTATTTGTTTTGCTACTCGAGCAATTCATCTTGAATTAGTTTTAAACCTCTCCACAGATGGTTATCTCCTTTGCTTAAAAAGATTTATATCAAGAAGGGGTAAACCATTAGAAATATATTCCGATAATGGAAAAAATTATGTCGGTGCGGCTAATGACTTAAATAAATTTTTAACGACATGTTCAAACGAGATTATCGAGAAAGCCGCTACCGAAAACATTAAATTTAAATTCATTCCCCCATACTCCCCTCATTTTGGTGGCTTGTGGGAAGCAGGGGTCAGATCTTGCAAGTATCATTTGAGACGCGTTGTAGGAAATTCAAACCTCACGTTTGAGGAGTTTAACACGGTGTTGATACAGGTTGAGGCTGTCTTGAACTCTCGCCCGCTAACACCTCTCTCATCAGACCCAAATGACCTACAAGCACTAACTCCGGGGCACTTTCTGATCGGACGTCCGCTCACTGCACCTGTCTGTGATGACATCACTGCCGCGGCTATCAGTCGTCTTCCTCGTTATGATCGCATTGAACAAATGCGCCAACATTTTTGGCAACGTTGGTCGAAGGAGTATGTCAGTGAACTACAAACTAGAACCAAATGGAAGACCCATAAAAGTGATGTCACTCCAAACCAACTCGTCCTCATCAAAGATGACAACGTGCCGCCGTTACAATGGCGACTTGGACGCATCATTCGAGTATGCACCGGGAAGGACGGAGTTTCACGCGTTGCCATCATCAAGACTGCTTTTGGAGAAGTGCAGCGTTCTTTCCCAAGAATATGTCCTTTACCTGTCAAGTTAACAACCGAAGAAAGTGATGTTCCGGAACCCAGAGCTTCCAGGGGGGGGAGCATGTCACCGCCACAATAGTGTCGGCTTAACGTCAATGTCATGTGACAGTTATGACATTGACGTAACGGTGCGTCAGAACGCGCGCCACGTAAAGTAGCTGTCAACATAAAACCTTCCTCTTGCGGCGGCCGTCGCAACTGCAACACGCGTTCACCATCACCTCGAAGTCACCGTTTAAAAAAACCGTTCCTGGGAAATTCAAGTAAGACCGTTTTCAACTTACTACACTCCTAAACACCGAGTTTAATTCCCGCATGAGTCAGTCGCCAATCTAAATAAATATGTGTATATAGTCTAATGTGATAAACTGCAAAACAAAAACTAATTGACTTTTACTTTTTATTTGTAAGCAGTGACTCATGCAAACAAAATGAGTGTATTGCCCAAACTTACGCTAAGATTGAATACTTTAGAAAAGGTAGTAATTTTGACGTGTTAATCATATTTGCAACGCGACATAATTAATTATCGCCCCCGTAAATCTGATTGTGGAGACGCACAATTTGTTTCGATAAAAACAAAGGCGTACAATACATTTGTAGCATAAATTACGGCGCAACAATTGTGGCGAGGTAAAGATCCGTCGCGTGTTGCATGTTTTTAGGGTAGCATTTTATAAAACATAATCTTAAAAACACTTTGAACTATCATCAGGCTTATTTGAAGATTAAAAACAGCTATTAGCTAGCTGGAGCTAAAAAAATTAGCATTGTAGATGTTGTTATTGTACTAACTTTTGATTATGGATTAAAAGATACGTCTGTACCCAACAACATGTCAGTGTGCATTTTAAGGCTTTATCTACGCTTCTAAATTTTGTATGAGACATTAAATCATTTATTTCTATTAACAGAACTTACAAGCTGAAAAAAGCCAACATAAAAGTAAGTAAGAAGAGACACACGTAAGTAAACCATTTCCGATTAAAGTTGTGCGTCGCCATTACTTTTCGTCGAAACAAACCTCTCAAACTATTTACTCGGAAAGTTACAAACTGCCCCAAGTTTATAACTGGGAGACACAACTTGTACATTTAATAAGTTACTGAGGATTACTTATCTACCTGGTCTTTGGTCTTTGGTCGTTGGTCCCGGTTGTCATTCGTAGAACTTTGACAGTCGTTACTGGTTAGTCAGAAACTCTGGTCAGTCTAACTACGGGGTATCGTGTCGCCCAGTTACTGGGTTGTGGAGGTCAGGTTGGCAGTCGCTCCACGTAAAACACCGGTATCCAGTTGAATCCGGTTAGGCTGGCAGCCGACCCCAACACGATTGGGAAAAGGCTAGGGAGATGATGATGACTTATCTACCTGGTCTTTGTACCTTACTAACAACAAATCTATATACATATAAATATAAATCTAGATTACGCCCGCGGCAGAATTTCCAAAATTCCTTTATCAGTGGTTATTTATTTATTTAAACTTTATGTACGAACACCGTACACAGACGTGGACTTAATGCCTTAGGCATTAAGTAATAATTGAGTAGTAATTTAGGTTATCTACGTTTAACAAAGAACATTCCATCATATCAACAGTCAGTGAACTAGTAATATTTTATCAGTCAGTGACTGAACAAACACAAGTAAAGGAACAATAAATAATTTAATATAGACTTAACCGCCCACCCTAGCAAAACAATAAATTGCCCCCGAAAAAAATAAATGTTTTTGCCATTCCGCTACATAGAGTAAACCAATAAAGACATAGCTCTCTCATTGGTCAACAAATTAACGAAATGCCTCAATACAAGTGGAAATACGTCCGTGGTAGTGGAATAGTTCTAACAGTTACCGCGGCACCGAAATATAAACGGCAATAGAAGGAACAAGGGTGGGTTTCAGTCAGTAAAAGTCTGACACTCCCTCCTGCCACACCCAGGGCGCGAGAAGTCATTGATGATTTCCTATCCTCAAAAAATAGTGCACGTACTTCGCTTCGTTCACAGTTTATCTATACTTTTGTTTGAGTATCCGTGTTGGATATTTATTGGATACACTTTTGGGAACTATAAAATTTCCTACGTGGTAACAATTGAGGTTGAACACTACTTTGGTCGGCTTTAGAGGTAAGAGGGACAATCAATGTGTGTTCGATTTTGATTTTAAGAATCTAGAATATTCCGCCTAGATCTATCGATCTAGGGCTGATAATTTTGCACATCATCTCACATCACAGCATCTCTATTAATTATTGTTTCAATACCTATATATTTATTTATTGTTTTATATATAAATTGCTGAGTTACAAGCCTTTTTTATTTATGTTTTTTTTTAATTATATACTTTGATAATGTGTGTATATTGTGTGACGGTTGAATAAACGTTTTTCTTTCTTACTTTAAAAAGTCGCTGAGTAATTTGATAGCGCGATTTAGAATTCGTCAGTCAGATATAATATTTAATTTTAGCCATAATATTTTTTGAACATTTTTGTTATTAACCTTTTTTAGATCTCAGAGTAGATAAGCTAAGAAAAGGTTTTTTAATTTAATTTATAACTATATTAAAAATTTAATTGGAAATCAAATTTCACAGCTGGCAGTCTAGCTACAACAATGTTGCCTTATGCTGCTGGCTAAAAATATTACTGGCTATTTATAAATTAGCAATAATATATGTTAACTATCAACGCAGACGTACCTGATCGACGTAGGTTGTGCGACTCAGTTCAAATAATAAAAACCTGTCAAGTACGAGTTGAACTCGCGCAACGAGGGTTCCGTTAATGGAAAGTACCATATAGGTTTTGAATCCCTCGCAAATATCTAAATGCAATATAAACCGCCGAATCTTTTTATTGCGTTGATTTAGAAACTTGATTTATTCACTGCTTTGGGAGATAGCAGACTTGAGTATGTGATATTAATTTCAGTTTGATATCTCGACGCGTTCCTGAGAAAAAGGTTCTTGACAGACAGACGGACAGACGGACGCCTGATGTGAACTAACTACAAATTTACGGTTTTCAGAGTTTTCCCTTTACTTGTGCTACATGACCTTGCTTCTTGCCAAATTTCATGATTCTAGGTCAATGGGAAGTACCCTATAGGTTTTGAGTTTTGATTCTCTTGAAAATATCTAAATATGCAATATAAACCGCCGTATTTTTTTATTGCATTGATTTAGAAACTTGATTTTTTCACTGCTGTGAGAGATAGTAGACCTAAGTATGTGATATTAATTTCAGCTTGATATCTCGACGCGTTTATGAGAAAAAGGTTATTGACAGACAGACGGACAGACGGACGCCTGGTGTGAACTAACTACAAATTTACAGTTTTCGGAGATTTCCCTTTACTTGTGCTACATGACCTTGCTTTTTGCCAAATTTCATTATTCTAGGTCAATGGGAAGTACCCTATAGGTTTTGATTTCCTTGCAAATGTCCAAATTTGCAATATAAACCGCCGTATCTTTTTATTGCGTTGATTTAAAAACTTGATTTTTTCACTGCTTTAAGAGATAGCAGACCCGAGTATGTGATATTAATTTCAGCTTGATATCTCGACGCGTTTCTGAGAAAAAGGGTCTTGACAGCCGGACGGACGGACAAACGGACAACAAAGTGATCTTATAAGGGTTCCGTTTTTACCTTTTGAGGTACGGAACCCTAAAAATACATAAATAAATCGTTTCTTCAATTCTTTTAACATCTGTTCAAACTGATATACAAGGGAAAAATATTTGTTTTCTTTCATGTGTTTATCTTAACGTGACATCAACGTGGAATAGACTAGGGTCGGGATGTAAGACCCGTAGGCTGAAGCATGTGCAGAATAGTAATGAGGGCTAGATTATTTTGTGGAAAAACTTTTGTGGTGCGTGAAGGAACCTAGCCTTTTAAGACCGTAGTGACCTTGCTGACTGGTCATTTATTCTAAAGTATCACCTAGAGAAATACTGTCAGTTATATTTCTTAAAAATTGATGAGATTCATGGCAATATTAAACATGGCGCAGTAACCCTGTTTGTGTGTATTTTGGGCTTTTATGCCTAAACTACTGAGCCGATTTTGGTGAAATTTGGACAGAGTTAATATAAACCCCTAAGGAAAGGCTTTCAACTTTTGTGGTGCGTGAAGGAACCTAGCCTTTTAAGACCGTAGTGACCTTGCTGACTGGCCATTTATTCTAAAGTATCACCTAGAGAAATACTGTCAGTTATATTTCTTAAAAAATGATGAGATTCATAGCAATATTAAACATGGGCCTGTTTGTGTGTATTTTGGACTTTAATGCCTAAACTACTGAGCCGATTATGGTGAAAATTGGACCGAGTTAAAGTAAGCCCCTAAGGAAAGGCTTTTGAATTCGTTGAAGAGATCAACAACTAGCAAATTATTCGAAAAATTCAAATTCGAATGAATACTCTTGTAAATAACTTCTTATGACAAAACCTGCTTAATCACACAACCAGCATCATCCCAATTTACTTCTCACAATGCCCAGCTATAATCAGTAAATGTCAGTGAGTTTCGCCGTCTCCAAATTTCTGCGAAATTATAGAAAAAATAGAAACCTCGAACGTACGAAACTGGCTTCTTAATTGGCACTCGAATTATTGAAGGATACAATGGAATCCTCCTTAAAGACGGATGGCGAGCGATGGGTAGCCCTCCACCCGGCTAGGACCAGGACCGCGTCGACGGCGCGTTAGTGTTCCACGCGCGCCTCAAAGAGAAGGAGTCAGCACAGGAAGGGGCCCAACAGGGCCAACGCCTGCCGGGGTTGCGGAATGTTTATAATAGTTCCGTGACCCTGGATCATAAAGGGCGATCGAAGGAACATGAGTGGGTTTTAGTCAGTAAGAGTCTGACACACCCTCCCGCCGCACCTAGGACGGGAGCAGTCATTGTATGATTTCCCACTCACCAAAAAAAAAACTCCTCAAAGAAAAGAGCGGTAATCAAACTATAGGTAGCTTACTTTTAACTTGTACTGAATAAAATGAAGTTTTGATTTCTTTTTTCAGTGTTTAAAAAAATCTCAACACGATTTTCAAGCTCTTTTACAGTTACTTTATAAATATAGAACACGTAACATTTTCAATTTATTTTATGGTATCCATTTTTAGGCACGTTTTAAATGGTTTCGGTTTTAGGCTAACAAAGGTTAAATAAAGTATTTATTTAGTCTAGTATTTAATCTTTGTTATTAAATAGAGTATCCAAATGTTTAAACAGATTCCCGCAACACTCATTCCATTAGCAAAACTTTAAATTTAAATTTTTTACAATCACAATATTTTCACGAACTTTCCAAAAGGATAAATAAACAGTACTTAATATGCGGAGCTCAGGGGCACTCGTTAAATAAATTACCATTACAGCCGCCTCGACAAGTTTTACTCGGGCCCAAACACCCTCCAGCACTGAATGTAATCGATTTACAGGTAAATATCCTTGGTAATCTACCCTTTACAACCGGTAAGAAGGACTTAGTAAACGGTTAATTAATCTTTACATAATAAAATCGTAATGACATCGAAACTGTAAATTAAATATTTTTAACAGATGGTGTACGATAATTATTTGGTTATAATTTATTTAAAAACGTAATTCACAGTTGAAGTTTTATTTTAACGTGTGCCATTTTTAATTCAGTTATAATTAGACAAACAAAAGAGTATGTAAATTACATAAAAAATAATAATTGATAGATGTTCTACAACCGAGGCGGTAAAATATTGTTTATAGATTTTTTTTCTGTCTGTTTGTTTGTTCGGGATAAACTCAAAAAGTACTGCATAGATTGAATTCAAATTTCGCATGAATAATTCTAAGAGGTTGGGTCAACACATAGGCTATTTACTTATTTATTTATAAAGGACCAACTAAGACACATACAGAAAATCTTAAAAATATAACAATTAACAGTTAATATACGCTCTTAAATTACAGAGGCACAACATTGTTTTTTGAAACTTCAAAAAAATGAAATAATTAATTACTAACTATGTATATTCCATTTGCGGTTAGATTAGACACCCCTTCCTCACTGTCCATTCAACCGATTCCGAGTTCTACTACGCTGGCGGAATGATATATGACGGCTGCAGTAAATAGGTGCTGTCAATGCTATCCTTACGCCCAATCTCTTTTATTAATTATTTAATATTTATTATAGCGAAAATCGTGAATTAACTAATATTGTAAATGGACAAATAATCCCTTTTATATTATCACGCTATCACTTTTGTGGGATGAAGTAAACGGTGAAGCGGGCATAGTATTTCTGTCGCTTAATAGCGTCTACGCGGACAACGTCGCAGGCAGCAACTAGTTAATAATTCGCCTAAACCCAGCTTTACAAATGTCAATCAAACGTACTTTTGAACGAACAAAAGAGGCTTAAGTATGGTATTACCTTGCCAGCACCTTCCATTACTGAGTCGATATTGTTGCCTTGTTCCCATACATATTAATGGGAACGTTCCCATTGCTGTGTGCCTTCTTCCTTGTAAATATTTATCACCCTTTTATGTAAGTAATGGCAGAAGGTGAATGCCAGATTATACAATTGATATTGAACGTCTTTGAACAAAATAATCAGAAGTAACCGATTTTGTATAGTCTGTTATTAGCAGGGACTAATCTTATATCAGTGGTCTAGGTTTGCATAATATCAGCTTGTCATTGTTCAATTGCTGGGTGAAGATATCTGAGGCATGAGCATTTAATACGCCGCAAGGCAGACATTATTAATTGGTGCTTAATATACGAGTAGGTACGTCCAGATTTCCCTAAGGTGATTTTATCTTCATCGACAAACTCAAATAGTTTACTCACAACCGAGCAGTGTTGCTGTATTCTATTTTCAAGGGTAGGAAGAACCTACCGAGGATGCGGAATAGTTCTAATAGTTATCGTGCCCCCGGAACATAAATGGCAACCAAAGGAACAAGGGTGGGTAATAGTCAATAAAAGTCTAACACAGGGAGTATTAGACTTTTAATTTCTGTTTTAAATTTTTAAGTTATTTTTATTTATTGAAATAGTTTTTTTCTTTTTCGTGTTCAATTAACGACATAGAACCTTATTGTATTTAAACTACAGCATAGTTTTAATTACCCATGTAACGCAAATATTTTGCGATTAAAGTAAACGTTACGAGATACATAATCTATGTGTTATTGGTAATGTTGTTATAACATTTATATTATTTAGTGTCATTGTTGTTGCTAATGCATAATATTAACATGATAATAATTATTATTACTATGAGTAAGTTAAACTAAATATCTTTTTCATTAGGTTCAGAAGTTACTTGGCGTCTAATAACATTGTTAAACGTGTAGTGGAAAATTAAGGATTAGTTTCTCAATAATTTCATACCTAAAATATTGAAACTGATTATTTTTAGACCCTAGCCTTTTTAGCGATTCAGATCACGTATTAGGGTAAAAAAATTAAAAGAAAGAAAGAAAAAATTTTTTATTTGTAAGAATATAGTGCAATAAGATGTTACAATTGGTGTAGTTTTATATTCTACCAAATCTGGTGTACAAATTTTGGACTTATTTTCTAACTCTAAATCTAAAAGATACATAGGCTTTACCGTAATTTATCATCCAGATACTCGTTTGTTGAGAAGTAGCATTTGCTTAACAGTAAATCGAATAGCTTACGTTTAAACATACAAATATTAAGGCTTTTTAAATGATTTGGCAAATGTGTGACTAATAACACTAAAGATATCATAAATTCTCATTAGCAAAATAATATTCTGTATTGGACCATTGTTTCAGTAGTTTAACGCATTATAAGATAAAAAACACAAAAGGTTTACATTACAAACCCTTTTAGTGTAGAATAAAATTTTCACAAACACATTCCTTTTTACCCCAGAATTTAGAAAAGGGTAAAGGTAAATAATAGTGGTCACATTGACTAATATGCTGACCCTGCGGGGATTCGGGGTGCAACCACAAGTATTCCCTGGACCTTAGTCTATTTTATTATTTAAAATATAAATATACAGTTTTTTCTATACCTGATATATCACCAAGCTATAATGAGAAGATTTTAAAATAGCTGCTGTTGGATGGCTGTTGGACTAGACAGAATATTTTCACGATCGAGTTAATTAATCATAATCATTGTTTATTTATGTAGTATACTCGTAAGATTAGTAAATTGTTGTAGAGAACATAGGTAAAAAATATTTCAACTGTGATGTATAATATTGTATGCATTGAGCAGAATATAATGACTTAGCTTTTGTTCAGATAACTTCTATACCCGTCTGTCACAAAGGCTATTTTTTTCATAAAAAATAAAGAAAATTTTCCACCCTGCACATCTAATCCCCATTTCTCCCTCGTGAGCTAAAACATGGCTTCCCATATAATGGCACCATAAAATAAGGAGCTATAAATCTGGTCAAATATAATAAAATACCTTTATCGCCGGTTTATTGGCCCTCAACAAAATCATTTGGCTCTTGAGCTTGCCATTGTAAAGTTAAAACAGAAATCTCATTTCTCTTGGACCTTGAAAGTGGTTATTAAAATTTATCGAGTATTATGACCCATAAAATAGAAAAACGCTTTACTAACGATAGACCTGATTTTAATAAAAAAATATACGTTAATCTTGGAATTTATTGAAACTTATCCTACAATCAATTAACTTGACAGATCCGTGGCGTCACAGTATACTATTGCCATGTAAAATGCGTATCTCTTACAGAGTAAGATATTTCAAACATTTGGTATGACAAAAAAATAAAGTATGTTAATGATTTAAATTAATATATTTAGTATAGGAACTAAAATAGAAAAAAAAAAACAATTCATAAAAAACTTTTTAAAAAAAAAAATAACCGCCTTCAAAAACTAAAAACCTAATAATAACTAAAATTTCGGAAGTCGGTGGCAACACAAATTGAATGGCAGAAGAGAAACCACCGACTTCCGAAATTATAGTTATTATTAGGTTTTTAGTTTTTGAAGGCGGTTATTTTTTTTTTAAAAAGTTTTTTATTTATTACTTTTTAGTGTCGACTCTCAATGTTTGACTGTGTATAGTATCTTTCAAAGTAATTTATTTTCAAAATAAAACTACTAACAATCTTATAAAACGAAAATAGAAACTTGAAGACAAAGCACACATCGTCTATGAAAATTACGTCAATTTTTTTTTGTTCTTGGCGAATTTTTCGAGAAGCACTGAACCGATCGCCACAAAATTTATATGGGACCACCCCTGAATCATGATTTATCAAACAAAAAAAGAACCATCAAAATCCGTTGTCAATTGACGGAGTAATCGATGAACAAACATACAAAAAAAAAAAAAAAAAAAACATACAAACAGCCGAACATAGTACCTCCTCCTTTTTGTGAAGTCGGTAAAAATATGGTGATACGTATGAGTTATCAAACAAAACCGGGCTTGAATTTTTAGCCTTTCGATTATGTAAAGCAATCATTAACTAGTTGTATGCTCAGTCATTTGATACAAAAATTATAATGGTTATTACAGATCTTACAAATATTATACATGTGATACTTGTATGTGTGTGTCTCTTTGTGTGTGTGTATGTATGTGCTCTGGATGTTTGTAATTGTAACTTTTTCACGCAAAAGCTGCTAAACGGCTTTTGATGAAAGTTTACAGTAATCAAACACATAACGTAACTCGGGTAAAACCGCGTGGGACAACTAGTGCAAAAAAATGGCATGCGTAGATCCGCGTGTTAGGTAGGTACAAGTTAAACTAGCATCAATTTTCTCGTGGACTGGTACTTCTGTAAATAATTTTTCAATGTATTGTTATTGTTTTGTCAAGACGTTTGACAAATATTTTTGTAACGTAATGTAAGTTTTATGGTGTTTTCCTGACGTAAAATTTTTGCATAATATTTCTTTTGCGGTCTATTTTGAATATTATGAGAATATACTCAGTTTATTGGGACATAAAACATGGGACAAGAGTTGAAACAACGAATAACTTGTTAGTTGGGGGTCAGTGATGGATTATTAAAGTATTTTACTATGCTCGTAATATTTTTGTAATATTTACTTATTAAGTCTTAAACTTAACAAGATATCCTAATTTATTTATAGTCTGATTTCCCCTGCGGTTTCACCCGCATCATTGGTTACTACTCCGCTCTTGTAGGTCATAGCGTGATATAAAGCCTTTCAACATAAAAATATTATAATTACATATATTTTTTAAAGTTGCACTGGTAGATCTTGAGTAGACCTTTTAAACAAACAAATAAACTAACTCTTTCGCTTTATAATATTTAGGCATTAAGTCCACCTTTGTGCAATGTTTTTATTTGTGCATAAAGTTTTAATAAATAAATAAAATAAATATTTAAATTAGAATTGATTTCAAAGCCCCCCCCCCCCCCCCTATAATGGTCTAATGCACCTATATAACTTGACGATTAATTTAACTCTAAAACGTTTTAAACCACTTGTTAAAATTCACGGTCTTCCTTTTATTTGTGACACTATGTTATTTAACAAAAAATAATCCTTATGATGAAACCTTTCGATCGGTATAATAAAACCACAGGATGATTATTTTTCCTCGTGGAACAAGTTCGATTCCCGACTCAACCATTTAATTATTGAAATTTCTATGAATGCAGTCTAAATTGTTTTTAAAAATCAAATAATGTCTTCTTTCAGTAAAATGTTCTATCTACAAGATTTAAGGTACTTTCCCTCCATGTGGCATAGCCGTGGGACACCCTGTATAATAGAAACCATAGTCCTTGCGTAAGAAACTATAGGGCTTATCTGATAGGAAAATAAATTTCCATATCAACATTAATTCATAATTTGGCGTACAAAATAATAATACTGATATTGCGAAAAATTTGGAATTTATTCATTACTTAATGAAAGACGTACAAAAGCCGAGGAATGTTCTATCGTCGGGAATATTTCCTCATTTCGGGGAATGTTTTAATTGCATTGAATTATAAAAAGCCGGCGGGCTTTGATGTTCGTGTATTTGTATTGTTTTAATTGCCATGCTCTTTTTAATATTAACTTAAAATGTTGAAGGCTTTCTTTTCAATTTACCAATTTGCTTTATCCTTGGACCTCTATAGTAAATTCTTGAAAAAAAAAAACCTATACTATTGGTAATTTTACTACTCTTGTCGGGCCTGTTGGTCTAGTGGTTAGTGGCCCTGACTGTCAAGCCGGAGGCCGTAGGTACATTCCACACCCAGCACAAACTTTGTGTGATTAGTGTGTATCGATGTGGTTATAAGTCGTATAAGTATGTATATCAGTTGTCTGGTTACCATAACACATTCTATGCTTGGCTTGGAAGAAAAGAGCCATATGTACTTGTCCCAATATATTTTTCATTAATTACTTAATTTAACAAAAATATTGTTACCATGAAACCCACTATCCGACACTGAAATCCACATTCAAAACCCAGGTTTACAACTCCGAGAATTTATTGAAAAATACAATGCATTTTATTTTTCTTTTGAACCAAACAAACACAGATGAAGATTTCAATGCACGTATGTGTGAAACCTCGGATGTTCACAAAAGGAATTCAAAAGAGGAAATGCGAGCTGTTTGAAGTCTTTTTCTTCACTTTTGCTGTGATTTTGGTTCGACTACTGTTACTTTGAAATAGAAGATAGGATGTTAAAGTCAAAAGTCGAAGTCATTTATTTCTCTTATACTGTTTGACCACTCTGAGTTTGTGACGGATGTTTCTTCTCAGAGGAGTCTAGCTAGGAAACAAATTAACTTATCAAATTTTTGACGTGTAAAAGTGTTACGTATATAACCTATTTACAAAATAAATATGATATTACTGGTTTATTTACAGAAAGGTTTCGATAGTTGCCTGTTTCAAAACGTAGGTTGATTGCTATGGAGAAGAATAGGCAAAAAACTCCTTATTTACACTTTCTTTTCTAAACTTCATGTTTTACAAAAACTTAGTTATGTTATTTTTGGTGCTTCTTTTTCGTGAGAGTTCATAAAAAATCTAGTTTTGGAATGAAGATTTATTTAAATGATATTAAATCAACATAATTAGTAATTTACTAGTACAAATATACCAATGAAGAATTCAATTTCCTACTACTATTAAAAATGTGATTTCAAGAATGTGTGTTTAAATGTTTATTTTAAAAAATGCTTCATCAAACAATAAAGTATTATTTAATAAATACTTGAACATTCATGACCAAAATTATTGAACATAAAACTTCTGTTTACACAATTACTTTATTATATTCTAACTTCAAAAGCCGCCATTAATAAAAAATTGTATGTAAGTTGATGGAGATCGCAAAGCTACTCAAAAACGTTAATAAAGTGTACAATACAATTTAAAACAAACGATCTATGAAAACGTCCCTTGTTTTAATAAAATGTTAAACGTAATCTGGATTGTAAACGAAAAAAAGAATCTTTTTACGTGCGTAAGCGGAGTTTTTCTGTTTATTTATAACAGATATTCATTCAAATGTATATGGGTACAATATATCCATACAACTCTGTCTGTCAGTCTGTTTTTTTTTTTCACGCCTAAACCACTGAACGGATTTAAATGAAATTTGGTACAGATATAGTCTGGGACCCGAGAAAGGACATAGGATAGATTTCATTCCAGAAATTCCCCATGTACGGAAACTAATAAACCACGCGGACGAAGTCGCGGGCGGGTTGACCGAATAATTGTTGATGGCGAATAGTAACATATATTTTTAACTAAATGTGTATATTTAATTTTATTCGCTATTAGTTGCGTCTTTGATTACTGCCTGTTTTGTATGTCGTGGCGTGAAGTTATACTATTAATTGCCTATGTCTTACAATGGTCTAATAACGTTCTGGTATTAATAATTGAGATCAGAATAATATCAGTGTTTTACAGGAAATCTTTAAGACCTACATCCTATTTCATGGGTTATATTATATCTGGCTCTTGTGATACAGGACATCCTAGTACAAGTTTCAGAGCTACACTGATAACTGTGTCTTGAAGTGCCAATAAATTATTATCTTATCTATTATATTATATCGCCTTAAGATAGTTGCTTGTCATTAAAAGCGCATCTCAATAATGTGGCTCTAGACTTCGACTTTTAAGTTTGACTTTGAACATTGACTTTAGACTTTGACTTTTGACTTATAACTTAACATTGAGTTTCAATTTTCAATTATCATAATTTAATATAATTATTACAACGTTTTTTATTTATCATGTTTTCTGCCTTCTGGCTACTTGTAAAAACTGAAAAATTTTAATGACAAAAAACTTCACGTTATGTGCACGAGACACGACTGTTATTATTAGATTTCAGCCCGTAATTAATTCAGGACAAAATTCTCTCACACAAAGAAGGTTGGCTGAAGTACTTGTCCATTGTTTGTTGATATTCACTGTTTTCAGAGCTTTGTACAATGTAACCTGCGGCTTGTTTATGTACGATAAGAAGTTTAATTAGCATATCTTTATCTCACTGGCCACCATTTATAACAATTAAAAAAATAATTATTTTCGGGTAACTGGCCTTAGAAGTCAGTTGATAAATATCACACTAATAATGTTTTAGATTAAAATTAATATTTAAATGGCCAAATATTCCAAATAATATGATATGGTAAACTAACTGACTATCAGCTCCTAGAGACATGAAACTAAGAGCGCAATGTTCGTTGTGAAGAAAAAGTATTCACGTGAAAAAGGATTTAAAAAAATTCCAATGTGGGCAAAAGCTAGTAAAAATAAATATCGCTTGTTGTTGAGTAAAAGATAAACATTCATATTTAAATTGTTAAAGTAACTGTGTATCTGTTGCCCTTCTGAGCTACTGAATCGATTTTGATTAAAGAAGGGTCAACTCTTTTAGAATTTGTATTTAGATATTGGACGTTTACTATCGACTTTGAAGTTAAACTTTGGAGATTAGCATAAAAAGCCATATTTATACATAATGATTTTATCTAAGTTTCCAAAGATACTTGCTTACCTATCACCAAAATAAACACAATCCACACGATTTAATTGCGGAGAAAATAGAAAATAAACTCACTTTTTAAAATGTAAGTCTTGACTACATAATTAATTATCTCGACGTAAACAGAACATACCTTGCATACAAAACTACAAATTATAATTTAAATGAAATACCAAAGCATAATTATGTTCACATTTGAAGCAAATATGCGATATCCGCATTTCCAACTCTAATCGGTTTTACAGTGCCCTCGCTAAGCTAACATTATTTAAATCTGTTATTCTGCGGTCATAGCGTCATCACAGTTAATAGTTACGTTTATGATATATCAGCCGCGTGGAATAAACACATCGACATTCAACCGCAACTAATTTCAGTGTTTGCTCATACAAAAGAATTTTGGAGTTTGATTGTCCGAAGCAGAAAAAAATCACGTGAGTTAGAAAGTAAAGTATAATAATAATAATATAATAAATACATTTATTTACCATCACAAATACAATACAGTTTGTGAGGGATTTGGAGTCTAAACTAGGCCTAGGCCTGTATCTTAGAGCTCCAAGGTCCCCCCCACAAACCATTATTAAGCCTTATTATTCAGTAAAGTGCAGAAGGAAATTAATGTACGTTACAAATAAAGAAGAAAAATTAAAAACGAAAGACATGAGATAATAAATACTGAATTTGTACATTTAATTGAGACGCGAATGTTTTGTTTGAATGTAGGTGAAGGAAGATGAGGTGTTGAATTGTGTGTGCATGTGTAATGTATGTGTATTTTGTTTTGTGAGTGTGTGGTTGTTTGAATGAGGATGGGTCAGGTGAGAGCTTAGTGGAGTCGAACTATGAAGTGAGAAGGGCTTCTGTGGCCTCATAGTTTAAGGGATGTAACCATTTGAAGAGTTGTTTCTTTGCTCCAGATTTGGTTAGTCTAATATTCCTATTGGCCCTATTATATAAGATTCAATCATACCTACGTTTCCGGGTATATATTGTGGGGTCGAACTTTACATGTGTATGTCAAAGTATTTGATTTAGAATGTTCACGTTTGCAATGTGTGGAATCTCGAAAGTTTTTATAGGCAGTTCTGTTAATCAATTTTCTAGAAAAAGCAAAATAAAAGTAATTTACAACACCTTGTGACGACTACATAATTACCTCCATATAAAACCATAAAATAGAATAGGAACAAATAATATGTATAAAAGCCAAACCAGTTTAAATTTGCAAGACGACTACCGGCTACCGTAGGCGTGGACCTGCGAATGGCAAACGCGATGGGTAGCTTGCCGCAAAACAAGGACCAGGCCCGTGTCGACGACGCGTTTTGTTCCACGCGCTCCTCAAAGAGCTGTCAGCATATATGACGGGGTCCACTAGCGCCAATGCCCGATGGAGTTACGGCGGCCTCGGAACATAAAGGGCAACCGAAGAAACAAGGGTAGGTTTACTCAGTAAAAGTCTAACACTAAGGGCGTGGGTAGTCATTTGATGTTCAAAAAATTCAAAATTCAAAATTTAAAGCATTTATTTCACTTAGACCATTTACAGGTACTTATGAATTGTCAAAAGAGTCGGTCGGTTTGTCAGAAAAGAAAAGTGACGCTAATTGCCTGTTCCAAAACGTAGATCTCTATGGAGAAGAACAGGCAAGAAACTCCACGGACACTCTTTTTAAAAAAATCATGTTTTACAAAATCTTGGTTACATTTTCTTTTTGTTGCTTCTACATGTGAAAACAATGTAAGTATGTAACAAAATAATTAAATTCAAAATTAAATTACAAAGTCAAATATAAAAAGTCATGGCAGTTAAGAGATGACCCATCTCAACTGACAGCGCCCGTTCACGAGCATGACGCGTGGCATCAGCACCATTTAGCTCAACCATTTTGAAGGGAACCGAATGATCCAACGCACTCGCCACCATCAGCGAGACTTTTTGAGTGAGCATGACAATGCTCCTAACCGCCATGTCTATTTGTGTTTTGTGTCAGTAGCGAACTATCGTAATAAATCACTACATCGTACTCACATTTACAAAAATTAAAATATGCATTTAAATTACACAAACCAAAGTTTTGTACTGTAAATAAATATAAATGGTTGAAATTTAATTACCCATAAAATAATAATAATAACGATCTTGAATATTCATGTCAATAATTAAGGGAATAACAAACATTTTCTATCTTCCAATGATTAAAATGTCTAATTTTGGAAATAATGCTTTTAAATTATATATAAAACAAAAGTTTTAATCTGAAATCTAAAAATAAGTATAACAGTATAAGTTATTTATGTCAATTTAGGGGCTATTTAGCATATTTCTCTTCCAAACATTCCTAATTTGTGAGACTAGGTGGCTGTGGAGCAGGACCAGCACCCAACCAAGCATTTTTATCTATAATATAATCCTCTAATTTATAGTATGCTTGACTACATAGTGTGCGCTTAATACATGTTTTAAATTGTTTTTCATTTAATTGAAGAATATTAAGTGGTATTTTATTGTAACATTCAACGCAATACCCCATAAAAGAAGTATGTACCTTGGACAATCTGAAACTTGGCTGGTCTAATTTGTTCCTGTTTCTTGTATTGATATTATGCCTGTCACTTATTTTACTAAAGAGCTGAAGATTTTTACGGACATACATAATATTTTCATAAATGTATTGGCAGGGAACCGTCATGATGTTTATTTGTTTAAACAACTCCCTCAGTGATTCGCGTCTGCTGAGGTTATAGATAGCTCTGACAGCCCTCTTTTGCAGAATGAAGATAGTATCTATATCTGCAGCGCGTCCCCAAAGCAAAATACCGTAAGACATGATGCTATGAAAGTAACTAAAATATACCAGTCTCGCGGTATCTACGTCGGTTAATTGTCGGATTTTCCTGACTGCGAATGCAGCTGAACTTAACCGCCCTGCTAGAGATGTTATGTGAGGACCCCACTGCAGCTTAGAGTCAAGCGTAATCCCCAAGAAAACAGTTTTTTCGACGAATTCTAGCACATCCCTATTCAATACAACACTACATTCATTATTTCTAACATTTGGCAAAGTGAATCTTATACATTTGGTTTTCTTTTCATTTAATACTAAATTGTTTACTGTAAACCAATTATGAACCTTATTCATGGCGTTATTTACTTCGTCAAGGTGTTGTGCACGTCGGTTCACTTTAAAAATCAGTGAAGTATCATCAGCAAATAACACCATTTGAGGTTGGCTTTCCAGTATACTCGGTAAATCATTTATATATACTAAAAATAGGAACGGACCCAATATTGATCCCTGTGGTACACCCATTTTTACTTTTAAACCAGAAGAATTTACACCGTTTATTTGTACTTGCTGCAATCTATCATTTAAATGATGATTTCCTATCCATAAAAAAAAACAATTTAAATTTAAAAATCAAAGCTAAACTAAATCCAGAGAATGAGCACATAAAAAGCAAATATCGGCTATCCGCATTTCCATTTCTAATCGGTTTTACAGCAGTGACCTCGATGAGCTAATGTCATATAAATCTGTTAGTCTGCGGTCAACGTTATGACAGTTAACGGTTACGTTTATGACATCAGCTGCGTGGTATGAATTCATCGACATTCAACCACAACTAATTCCTGTGTAAACTCTGTGTGATCTTTATTTGTAAATAAATTGGTTAAATATAACACTTTTACTCGTCAGTATTGTTTTTTGATTATTTTAATGAGGTCGGTGTTTCTTAGCAAGATTACTCTGAAAAGTAACATTCGGAACAAACTCAGAGGTCAAATTTTACGAGAAGGTTGAAACTGCGATGTACGATGTAATCAAATAAAAAATTACTAATCACGTGAGTTATAAAGTATAACACCATCCCGTTGATCGGAAGTATGAAAATTTGCTATGACGATTTACTAAATGTAAAACGATAAACATCGTAAGATAAATAATGTTCATCATCGCGACATACGCAACTTCGAATGTTTTATATAACGAAACGTCGAAACCACGACATCGAACTGGTCACAAATGAATAAGAAGTCTTTATAATAAAAGGACATAGCGACGAAAACTTTTACCACAGATTTAGTTAAAAACTTTTTATAAAATAAGTAGGTTATAAAGATAAAGTAGGTTAGAAAAATCATTATTGAGTATGTAATGCATTCACCATTTCTTTTATCAACACACAAAATACTGATTAAATTTTGGTAAACAATTTAAAAAAAAACTTCCAAATACACACGTTTTTGCATTTGCATTCTCCGCTACATTTTAACGCAATTTACACTTTTTCGAAGTAAAACTCAAACGTTAACTGCAGAAAAATTACCGCTTGAAATAATAATTGCATTCCGATTTCCAATTTATTTTGCATCCGATCTTCAAGTTAAAAGAATACGACGATGCTATTGGTTTTTTATCGGGAATATCAGGATACTGGTTTATTACATTTCGTTTACGTTAGTATTCTTATATAAAGAAATACATTTCATTTCTGTTCATCCGATATTTATGTGTCGCTTGAGATCACAAGGTATTACTGTATTATTTTGTCTCGCCTTCTTTCAGTTGACTATTTCATCAAGAAATGAAGTATAGTATATAATATCCTGATTATATAAAGAGGTCTTTTTGTGCTTATCAACGCATAACCAAAATTATTGAAGTAACAAACCATTATTTTCTTTTTATAACGTAAAACATTCCATTAATCGGGGTTGCGGAATAGTTCTAATAGTCACCGCGGCCCCGTAACATCATCAACCAAAGGAAAAAGGGCGGGTTTTAATCAATAAAAGCCTGATACTCCCTCCCGCCCCGCCTAGGGCGGGAGAAGTCATTTGATGATACCCATCCTCAAAAAATTAAGCGCTTTTTAGAAATTCAATTAGTACATAAGAAGTAAAATAGGAAGTGTTTGGTATTAAAATGAAATTGTAATATTAAAATATTTACTAGCTGCTTCCCGCGGTTTCACCCGCGTTAAAATTGTTGCGGATGAACAACCCTTATCACTAATGAAAAATAGATAGCAGACCTACTGATAATGCATATAACATTTGGTAAATATCCACTGAAAAAAATGTTCGGTCCAATCACGAATTTTTGTTGATTTTACCAAACTTCTTAAGTTGGCGTTACCAAATTTACTTGGATCTACGAAATAAATTTGGTACAACGTCAACTTAAGAAGTTGTAGAACCGCTGCAGATGTGTCAGGAAAGTCTTAGGTGGATCCACGGATTATTAATTTTAAGTTTCCAACAATTTTTATAAAAAAATAGATGTTTTGAAAAATTAACAAAACATAAGTGTAATCTACCAAATAAATTTGGTAACGCCAACTTAAGAAGTTTGGTAAAATCAACAAAAATTCGTGATAGGACCGAATATTTTTTTCAGTGTCGGTAAAGCCGTTTCGGAGGAGTAAGGTAACTAACATTGTGACACGAGAATTTTATATATAAGATTATAGTATAAAATATAAAATAAAAAAAATATAAAATATAATTTATATTTTACTTATTTTTTTTTGTATAGTATAAAATATAATTTTTTTGAAGCTATTTTTGCAAAAGTAGCACATAAACTACTTCAATTTATTGTGCCTCAATTAATTGACGTATCAAGCTGACACTTTCTAGGAAGAAAGTTACAAAAGTACAATTAAGGCAGTATCGTTTCGTCCTCGTTATTAGTTTTGAAAAACATTTTCTATTAAGCGCGTTAATCTGAATAACGCTATGTTCCACAGTAATGCAAAATCAATACTTATTTTCGTTAAAGTCTTCATAAGCCGGTCACGGACGCAGACATCACTGACAAAATCTTCAAAAAAACCAAACACAAAAAAATAACTAAAATTTTGCCACCGACAGCCGAAATTAAATTTTCTGTTTTTAGTTTTTAAACTGTATTTTATGTACTTTTTACTTAGACTCTCCTTTTTTGGAGTCTCTTAAAAACACCATCAAACACTCAAAACAACGACATTAAGGAATCATTAACTAAAGTAATTAACGCAAAGCGTCGCATGGCCTCGACAAAATATGAATAGGTGTCGTTAATCAAGCGACAATGACGGGAATATACGACATAGTATTGGGGACTTGTCGGGCAGGTTATTTAGTGAGGTTGTGTAATAAATTGTTTGTAGGATGATAGGCTAGTAAACTCACAAATCATGTTTATTAGTAAATCATAATTATGTATAAGTAAATCAGTGAGTATACTATGTTGTTACTTATGACGTTGTCGTCATTAGTGGTAAACTGTATTAAAATTAAAGATCTCAAAATAAAAATAAAAAACAAACAAGAGCTTGTTTGTATTTAAATTAAATAAGATATTTTGAAATTTCACATTATCAAACTGCATATTATCAGTTGTAGGATAACCATAGCACAGGCTCTGGCCTGTGCTATGGTTATCCTACAACTGATAATATGCAATAAATTAATACAACTTATTACACAAAGTTTGTCTTCAATGGTAATCTCCTACTCACGACTCAGGACAGCCCGAAACTAAATAATCTACCGGCAGAAACCGTAAAGAAGATTACACCATAGTTCCAAACAGCTGGAATAATCGATCAATGTCATCTTTAACTAATCGTTAAACCAGGTGGTTTGGAGGCAGCCTATTGATCGTGTTAGGCAGGCCGCACACCGCACCACATGCTGCATGCATAAAACAGTTACGTCGCCACAATTTTTTGCCACAAGTGTATTGTATACGCCGTCTACAAACGGACTCCACACATATCGGGCATAAATTTGTTACTCGGTTAATGTGGCGCCACAATTGCAACTTGAATCATTTATCGCCCTCGTATATCTGTTCTCGGGGACGCATATTAAGGACACATTTACACACACACAGTTATGCCCGAATTCAATACATTTGTAGCAAACAATTATAGCGTACCAATTGTTCGATGCGTGTGTCAGCGGTGAGCGGAATCGTTTAGTGTGCAACCCGGATATGGAAGCGATAAATGTGCCGCGTTGTGTTTAACCAAAATCATTGAGACACAAATGTGTGCCTGGTGTTCAGCCTGCCTAAAGAGTCACGATACTCAATACATAAGAAAGAATAACATTGAAATAAAAATAGTACTCAGAATATTATTTCTGTTACTGTCGCTCAACCGTCAAACTAAAAATGTAATGGTACGCCTTGGAGTTTTTGGCAAATATTTGCGTGTTTGATGTAACGTAATATGAACCTTATTCTTATAACTTTAGATTATAGTTAGTATTATAGAAGTCGCATCATAAGATTAAGAAGGCGCTGTAATTAAGCCAATATAATGTAAATATACAATATAAATTGCTGTGGTGGTTTTAACCAGTATTTATAATTAGGTAAGAACCGAAATTGTAGGTATTGTTTTCTAACAACTAATAGTTTCGATTTCTATTTATTTCATGTAACTGTGTAAAAACATTTTTAATTTACGCGAACTCTTTGCTCGGTTTATAATGATTAGTGATGAAAATGATTTTTCTTGATCTTTCAAATCAGTGATCTAAAAATTGAGCATAAAGCAGCTTTCCAAATGACAGGTCAAAGAACTGAGTTAACATTTACTAATGAGCGCACGTGGTATCATTAAGATACGTATGTGATACGGAACCGTAATGAACTCAGAGAATCTACAGGAATATGTAGAAGCTTATGTAAAATATTAACTGTTTGCTTTTGATGTTTTTTCTTAGAGTAGATAAAAGTATATATTAACTAGCTTTTGCCCGCGGCTTCGCTCGCGTTAGAAAGAGACAAAAAGTAGCCTATGTTACTCTCCATCCCTTCAACTGTCTCCACTTAAAAAATCACGTCAATACGTCGCTCCGTTTTGCCGTGAAAGAAAGACAAACATACAGACAGACAGACACACTTTCCCATTTATAATATACTAGCTTCTGCCCGCGGCTTCGCTCGCGTTAGAAAGAGACAAAAAGTAGCCTATGTTACTCTCCATCCCTTCAACTATCTCCACTTAAAAAAACACGTCAATCCGTCGCTCCGTTTTGCCGTGAAAGAAAGACAAACAGACAGACAGACAGACAGACACACTTTCCCATTTATAATATTAGTATGGAAGTATGGATAAATGTGAAAACACTACAGGCAGATTGAATCTTGGCTTAGAACCAACATTACTTTTTTATTCGAAACTCTTTGTAATCGATAGTCACATAAACCAAGCGACAAGCAAATCGTAGTAGGCATTATTCTTCAGAAGACAATCATTCTTCTCTATGCAGACCAACTTTCGTCTTGCAATGTGTCAAACTTTTAACTCTTGCCAACTAACTGCACATCTATCAAAGGAATTTGGGATTCCCTTTTTTTTTTACTCATCACAATTCATAAAATATCCTGGCTCTTACAAATGAAGTAACACAGAATCTATTTATTACCACTCCAAGTAAACTGACAAGACTGTCCGATACCTTGCATAATGTCCCCACCTCAGAGACAAACCCGATATATCATGTGTAAGATACCGGCACCCATTACTTATATACCCTGCAACACCATGCTTTATAGCTTCCTCCAAACTACCCAGTACCTCCATAACCATTATAACCACAACGAACACTTCATCATAGAGTATAGATATTCAACCAGTATAGAGTACAGCTGTAATAAATTCCAGATCTATTGTTCGATTCTCAATCTTACCAGTACACGAGGCATTCTATGTGCCTACAAGCTCTTTGTACCCCGTGTGATGTCAGCTAGGCACTGGGCCAGCGATATATTATACTGAGCTTGCTGGAAGCTGGCCGAAATTCAGGTCAGATGCATGTGAATAGAGGTGGTATTCCTTTGGCAAGTTCGTGTGCATTCTGCAGTTTCTTAGAGCGTGAGTGAATGGTATTTGATATTAGGTTTAAACATTTGAACATACGTGATTCGAGGCACAATAGAAAGGTCGAAAGGTGTTGCATGTCTGCTAATAGCTTTATAGGTTAGTAATAGTTACAACTATTTTGAAATCAAAATCATAACCTCCTTAATTTTTCTAGTGAAACATTTATTTCATATTAAATTATGTACAAAATTGACAAAATAGATAATTTACCCATAAAAACACTAGAATTACGATAATTAAAATAAAATAGCATCAAAAAACTCTTTGCATTGGTTTCAATCGATAAAGTGTCCTAAGTACAAAAAACTAAAACGCGAATAAAACCGTAGAGGACACCTAGTTTTAATATAAATTGTTATCAATTTCATACCTTCATGCATTTCTGACAAACAGACGAACAACAAAGTGACTCTACTAGGTGTATTTTTGGTCTTGCTCCACCCGCTAGGAGATGATTCTACCCATGAAAACAAACAACTTTTGTTATGGAACCAACTCTGAAATCGCGAAAAAAATATCAGCTGGTTCTAAGAAAAGTTCAATGCCCTCAGACCATAATGTATGAACCAGCTGATATTTTTTTCGCGATTTCAGAGTTGGTTCTATAATAAAAGTTGTTTGTTTTTATGAGTAAAATCATCTCCTAGCGGGTGGAGCAAGACCAAAAATACACCTTGTATAAATACTCCTTTTTCCGGTAAGCAACCCTAAAAACACCGACAGTATCGAATCGAAAGTAAACAACTTTTCCGATGACTACGAATTGACAATCAATTAAAATGGAATCGCTTGTCAGAAATGGAGTGCAAATCGAATGATCTGTCAACAGCATCCTGCCGCTACGTTTCACTTGAATTTTTGACTTATTTATACGAAGTCCACAGAAGAAACAGCATTTTACATTTTTAGAATAAATGTAATTAACAAAGGAAACAGTATTTCACATTTTTTTAATAAATGTGGCCAAATTTTTAGCAACGACAACGATTGTCGTGAGCTTAGTTTGTCGATGTCTTTGGCATTAAGTCCGCCTGTGTACCGTTGTGCATAAAGTGTAAATAAATAAATAAATGTAACGATTTTATTGTTGCGGACACTGAAAGTAGTTGCTGAATGTGTTTGTAATTTAACCTTTCAACGACCAACGACAATAGCGGCCCGACAGCCGGCTGTCGGGCTGCTATTGTCTTTCTATTGTGTCTCAAATCGCGTTCAAAGGATTAAACTAATTATGTTTCTGGCTTCAGTCACAGTTCAAACAATACCAGATTACCTGCATTTTAACATTTTCTGAATAAATGTCGCAAAGTTTTTATCAAAAACACCAGTTGTCGTGAAGTCAGTATGTCGATGCATTGGTTTTAATGTCGCGGTCACCAAAAGTTGCTGAAATCTATAATAAGTGATTTTGTTTTGACAATACGTTTATCCTTTATTTTACCTCGATTAGGGTGATTTATTATTTATTTTTTGGTAACTGGTAACAACATAAAGCCTTAAATCTCAAATTGTTTAAATTGTGTTTGTTATTTTTGTGTGCATTTTTTTTTAGTAAAAAAGATAGCATAAAGCAATACTGGAAGATTAGAAATAAATATACTTTTTAGTATAATTATGTCAACATACATTTTCCTTATAGATAAAGTTCTTTAACAACTTTGACGAGACTTTGGCACTGAAAATAAGGGGATTTCAGTTGCGGAAACTAATATTTTAATAGACAAGTAATATTTCCGAGTTACCAAGTTCCCCCCACCTGTGTCACATAAAAAACATCCATATCTGCGGCAAAAATCTCTGGCAGAAGTCCAAGAAATAGATAAAGGTCTCATAAAAGTCGTTTTATATTGGAAGCCCGTATGTTTCCAGCCATTAATATCACTTATCCGGGACTCGACAGACCGCGTCATATTTTGACGCCATTTTGGTTAATCTCGCGCGAACATTTACGCCACATATTTCAACATAACCATCATTGGCTGAATGCATGACAACACTCTCTTAGTGACGTCATTATGTTGTTCTGTTTGCTGGCTGAATAATTGTATTAAATTTTTTACACCGATTTTTGTGAATGTTTTTTAACACTCGAGCACACGTCATACACAATAGAAAGACAATAGCAGCGTGACAGCCGGCTGTCGCTTGGTCACTGAAAGGTTAAAGAAAGAAAAATGCTTTTTCGAGAAAGACTTTTTGGTAGTAATCAACTCACTGAATACTGATATAATTTCAAACAATAGTTTTTATTACCACATAAGTCGAACTAAGAAACATCATCATTTCCCTTTTGCCAACTATGTTGGGGTCGGCTTCCATCCAAACCAGATTCAGCTGGACACCCATGTTTTACGTGAAGCAACTGCCAATCACGTCACCACAACCTAGTAACTGGGCGACAAGGTATCTCTTGGTTAGACTAGTCTAACTAAGTTTAAGTTTGAGAAAAAACTGCAATATTGCTTAGCCAAAACTCTTACTAAGTAACGTCTACTTATCTCGTTATGCAGCCATTTATTTATTTATTTGTTGAACTTTATGTACATAATTTAGAAAAATCAGAGCACATAGGCGGAATTAATGCCTCAGGCATTTTCGCCCAGTCTACCATATTTATTTAGCAGATTGCCACAAACATTTGTGACGATAAGTCGCAGAAAAATAGCGACACGACCACTGCGCTTAACACCGCAAGTTATTACGATATTACGTTGCTCTGACTTGCAACACCGCAGTCGTTTGGCAGTTTGCCGCAATCATTTCCGCTATTAAGTCGCCGACAGCCGCACTTTGACCTTGGCTGTCGCAGAATTGTCTATTACGCGCAGTTTTGGCTCAGACTGTTAGGCAGTTGGAGTTATTTGGAAACCAGCTGTGCTTGCAGTTGCGGCAGTTGTTTTGGTTACTGCTAGGTTCTGATGAGTCGTGGCGTGATGTGGCTTAAAATCTCCATCGATGGGATATGCTACACTAATATTATATTGACTGACTGGTGGTATATCAACGCACAGCCCAAATCACTGGTCCTAGAGACATAAAACTTGCAGGGTGTGTTCTTAATAAAGAGTAGGTAACAACTAAGAAGGTTTTTTTGAGAATTCCAATTTTATAGGGGTAAAATAAGGGATGGAAGAATTGACATTCACGAAGGGGAAAGCTAGTTTTTAATTTGAGAGGGAGCAACGACCACGTCAGCGAGAAAATACCGCCGTCGATACTAAAATATTCATTGAATTCGATCCAGCAATTCTGGAGATTTAAGCATTCAATAAAATAATCAAATTCTTTAGCTTTGTTATATTATAATAGATTAGCAGTAAATACTTGAAATATCTTACTACCATTTCGCTAAATAACCTTAAAACTTCATAATGTCAGTTCACAATAATTTATTTGTCGAATAACTTGCATCATACCAAAACTAATTCTTTATGTACCAATCGCTGATTTCCCATATAAACAAACACAGAATACTTTAAAATCGAACTAGATCAAAGTACATAATGTACATAAAGTAAATAATACATAAGTAAACGCTCTGAAATTGCAGCGTTCATGCAAATTGCAAGTATTGCGCGCAATAATAGGTTTCGTTTAGAGTAGCGACGTGAACAGACTCGGAACTTCTCTAAAATGCTTTTTATTTTCTATATGTGGCTAGATTTTTATAACGATATAAGTTTTGTGTACAAGCCAGTTACTGTCCCACTGCAGGGCAAAGGCCTCTTCTCATACAGAGAAGGCACGAGCATTGACCACCACGCTTGTTCAAGGCGGATTGGCGATTTCAGACTTATATTCACTACAAGTCCAGGTTTCCTCCCGATGTCTGTCGTGTCCAAGATAAACTTCAGAAAGTATATATGAATTGAAGAAGTCACATTAGTACTTCTCAGGATTCGAACCCACATCATCTTGCATGAGAGGCGGGCGCCTTAACCACTAGGCCATCACGACAAAACGAACGAGGTATTGTGTAAATATTGTTATTTTTCTACGTAATAAGTTTTATGTTATGCTGAATAAACACTTAAAGTGAAGTGGAAAATCACAATAGCCAGATGTCAGTTTTGCCGAACATCTGTATATAATTGCTGACTTCTATTTACCTAGTTTAATATGGCAGAATGTTCTTGTTATTGTCATAATATGCGATATTTCTTTGTTACAAAAATATTCTGTTTAACTGGACCATACGAAAGAATAACGTTGGAAATATTCGAAATAAACATGGACAAATTGACTACAATGTTATTATTTTGTTAGCAGATGTTGTTTTGGTCATATTTATTAAGTTTGCGGTGACTGAGTAAGGATGTCTGCCGTCCGATTACTAAAAGGCCGTTAAGTGAATAAACCTCATTTTGAGATATTGACTAAAACGTGGGAATTAATGTTTCTAGACATTGGTTGGACATACAGCCATGTTTGTTAGACCAAAATATTTGATATCTGATAAGCTTTCTTTCTATGGGTTTTAATGAGTGCTAAGTTAAATTATATTGTTTTAATTAAAGGTTTTGTGTTTTAGTGTTGTTTATCAATTCTATGATGGGGCCTCTTACAATACTAAAAAACGGCTGGCTGAAGTACAGCCGTCTTATAGCGTTGTAACGCAATTGTAACCGCCATTCATTTACTTTTGAGTCACAGTTTAATGCATTTTCAAAGCTAAATAACAGTTAAATCACTTAACCGTTTTTTAGAATAGTAAATTGATTGAAACTCAATTAGCTGTACTTGAGAAAAATCGTTATTAGACTTTAACTGTCTATGTTATTGTTTAGAGATGCTAATATTATACATATTTCTGATCTTAAATACAGTTTCTGAATAATACGTGCACAATAACTGCCTTTTAGTGTTGGAATTACTAGCAAATTGATATTGCTCTAAAGACAAATGGACGACTATGTGTTAAAATTTGGGCTAGTTGTTTGTGCTTTTAAATGTGTGTGCGTGTAAAGTGTAACAGTTAGGTAGTTAAAACAAAACATACATATTTATACTTAAAGTATGTTTAATCAAAAGAGAAATTAAAACAATTATTCAATTTTAAAAGAGCTCACAAACATTTGTGGGGGATATAAACAGAAATTAACCCTGAAAGAGCAACCAACATAATTATAAAATTAAGGACTAGCGGCATTGTATATAGTTTATAAAAGAAATAACATGTAAAGGGGTTGAAGTATTAGAGTTTTAAGTTGAAGGCGTCAATCACAAACCAATGTAAACCAATTAAAATCGCATTCAAAATATCACGAAGTTTGTTACATAATATGGTATTTTGTACTTATTTTATATTCTTGTTACAATTGGATTAACTTCTTCTCTAATGAGATCAATAATGATTGTGTTTATAACATTATGTATACCAGCTTGTAAACAATGTACGTAATAGTATTTATTAAGCTACGCTTAGGAACTAAATCAACATTATAAAAATAATTAATATAAAAATCCAATTTCTAATGTTGGATCAGTTTTCTTTAGCCGTGCTGTTGCGTTCCACACATTCGGGCATATCGTGCCAGAATTTTATTTTGTGCGGTGCGCTAATATCTTTTAAAACGTTTATTATTGATGCTTTTCTCGCTTTGTCAATACCTTTAGACGCTCGTGGTGTGGGCTCTGGCATTGTCGTGCATAAATGTGAACCCGTTGCCGATAAAGTGTGAATAGGGCATCACGTGAGGCTGATGACAGTTCAAAGCAGGTAGACTTGGCCCAGACACGAAGGCAAGCTCTGTCTTACCGTCGGCGCTGATTCCTCCCCAAACCGTCCAAGAACCACCACCATAACTGACCCTTTCTTCAATGCAGCTTTGTGCAAAGCGTTCTCCATCTGTTCTGTAGACTTTGTTCCTTCCGTCGTTACCATAGAACATGATTTTACATTCATCAAAGAAGAGAACTTTGCTCCATTGGAGGTATGACCAATTTAGGTGCTCGCGTGCAAAATCAAGGCGCGCTCTTCGATGGTCTGCAGTTAATTTCGGTCCATTTGCATGTGTGCAGTCCACGTTCCTTCAACCTTCTTCTAATTATAGAGTCACTTACAGCGACCCTTCGTACAACTTGAAGCTGCTGCTGCAGTTAAAATGCATTAAGGCGCCGGTTTTGCAAAGAAGGTGTTACAATAAATCGATCATCTCTCTCAGAAGTGACCCGATTCCTGCCCGATCCAGAACGGCGCTTAAACATACGAGTCTCTCGATAGCGGTTGTACACTCTATGAACAGATGACAGGCTTAGATGCCATGTTCGAGCCACAACACGCTGACTAAGTCCAGAATCCAGCACTTAGGCGGCTTCTGTGGGCGAAGTATCCATATGTTTTAAAAAAAACTTTTTTCAGACGTCTTTTTTTTTTTTTGGTGAGTGGGAAATCATCCAATGACTGCTCCCGTCCTGACTAAAACCCACTCATGTTGCTTCGATTGCCTTTTATGGTCCAGGGTCACGGTAACTATTATACACATTCCGCAATCCCGGTTTTCAGACGTCTTAGAGTCACAGTAAACAAATTAAAAACAAAAACGTTAAAGATTAACGCAATTTTTTAGTTATTGAACGTGAAATGTTCTCTAACTGTAGACGCACATTTGTCTCAAAATAGTGATTCATTTTATTTTGAGGATAAACAAATGAAATCCTAATTTTGAATTTTCGCTTACCATTGTAATGGCCAGATTGCCAGCTATACAATAAAACGTTTTTTTTTCTATGGAATGAAAACTCTTTTGTATTAAATTAGGTGTTTCAATGTTTTAACAAATTAAAACGAAGGTGTTTGGATTTTTTTGATTTGATGTGCATTTAAACAGAATCCTTACCTCTCGTTCGTGGTCATTTTTGGCGGGAATGTGCACAATCGCTCACAGACACGTCTTACCCGTCCGCTGAGTTGCGAACAACGAGTGTGCGAGGTGCGGGGGTATCCGTTCGCGAAGGTAGATAGACGTCTCTTAGCGTTGGAACCCAGACTGAAAGATAGAGAAATTTTTTCTCTATCACGTGGTATATATAACTCAAATTTGACCAAATGTCACTTAACGGCCTTTTAGTAATCGGACGGCAGATGTGCTCATCCATAAATAATATTATTCGTATTATTATTAGTATTTGGACGGGCCTGTTGGTCTAGTGGTTGGTGATCCCGACTGCTAAGCCGGAGGTCGTGGGTTCGATTCCCGCTTAGGACAAACTTTGTGTGATGAGCATGATAGTTTGTTCTGTGTCTGGGTGTAAATTATGTATAACATGTATGCATTTATAAATTATATAAGTATGTTGATCAGTTGTCTAGTTACCATAGTACAAGCTCTGCTTAGTTTGGGATCAAATGGCCGTGTGTGAATTATCCCAGGATATTTCATCATCATCTCCCTAGCCTTTTTCCAATCGTGTTGGGGTCGGCTGCCAGCCTAACCGGATTCAGCTAGATACGGGTGTTTTACGTGGAGCGACTGCCTATCTGACCTCCACAACCCAGTAACTGGGCGACACGATACCTCTTGGTTAGACTGGTCATAGTTTCTGGCTAACCAGTAACGACTGTCAAAGTTCCACGAATGACAACCGAGACCAACGGCTTTACGTGCTTTCCGAGGCACGGGATGTCAGTTATGTCTAAGATAAACTTTAGAAAGTACATGTGAATTGAAAAAGTCACATTGATACGTGCCCGGATTCGAACCCACAACCTCTTACATGAGAGGCGGGCGCCTTATCCACTGGGCCATCACGACACTCCCAGAATATTTATTTATTATTTATTCCCCATACCATTTCTCTATCTTCAGTTTCATAGTCCAAATACGGCAATTCAACAAAATTGGGAAAAGATGGCACACAGGTGACGAATCAGCGGTTTTACGTGCCTTCGATAATAGCGTAACATACTCTAAACCGGTCCCAGGGATCCACGTCTTTGGAACCACTAAACTAACGATGCAGTCACACGTACACGCCATAACTGGCGAGACGAGAGACATCTTGAAGGAGAGTATTCTGTGTTCGATTCTCATTTCAAATTTAAAAAAATATATATTTATTGTCTTATAAAATAAATAAATTGTAGACATGCGCGTTAAATATTTATGATGAACGGAGAGCAGATTTTTTTTTGGTGAGTGGGAAATCATCAAATGACTGCTCCCGTCCTGGGTGCGGTGGGGGTTCCTTCGATTGCCCTTTATGTTCCAGGGTCACGGTAACTATTATAAACATTCCGCAACCCCGGCAGGCGTTGGCCCTGTTGGGCCCCTTCGTGTGCCGACTTCTCTTAGAGGCGCGCGTGGAACACTAACGCGCCGTCGACGCGGTGTTGGTCCTAGCCGGGCGGCGAGCTACCCATCGCTCGCCATCCACAGAACCGCGCCTACGGTGGCCGGTAGTCGTCTTGCAACTCTCGACGTCTTCACCTGGGTCTTTGTCCGGGGCGAGAGGCTCGTCGTTGCAGGAGAGCAGATAATTTCATTACTTTGTTTACGATTTATATTGTACTAGCTTTTGCCCACGACTTCGTCCGCGTGGAATTATAGTTCCCGTTCCCGGGGGATTTCCGGGATGAAAACTATCCTATGTCCTTTCTCGGGTTCCAGACTATATCTGTACCAAATTTCATTCATATCGGATCAGTGGTTTAGGCGTGAAGAAGAGGCAGACAGACAGACAGAGTTACTTTCGCATTTATAATATTAGTACGGATTTTTATAGTTATATGTGACCATATCAAATTCTTTAATATGTCCGTCATTTAAGCAGTCGAGGTTATTCTTCATTGTTACTATCGCAGACAGAGTCTCAATGATTTGGCAAAGGAGCGTGAAGATAAACATGAACTGAGAGACGGCTACATCCAGATTAATGTGGAGGAAGATAAGGTTATAAAATATGTAATGTTTTTATATCAAATTATATATATAAATAACATATATATACACACCATAATATCTATCCATACAAATATATTTTTATATTCTTACACTACATCACGATCTAACTACATTAAATAAATATCCACATTAAATGTATATAATATGTCTCAAGACTACACTAACTATATAAAAACCTATTAAATAATTAAACCCACACATAATATTAAACAAATAAATCATAGCAACTGAAACGCAACGCTAGCGATGTGTCGCGGGCCTTAGTACCAAGGACATTATCGCTCACGCACACTAACCTACACAGTGCACAGCGGCTACGTAAATTCGACATCGCGTACTTGGTTTCTCTAAACTATTCTTACAACTACCCGCTATGGCTACTAATATACTGCTATTATAATGTAACATCGTTGTTTGCCATAAGATGATAACTCACTACGCCATTCGGCTTAATGTATTTACTAATTTATAATATTGTATTTTCTCTGTAAGTGATTTGTAAATCTTTAGAGAAATAAATGTCTAAAACCGTATATTCTCAACAATTGTGTTCCAAGATATTGAACACTCAACATCATCAGTACATGAGGAAAAAATTAAAACAAAACCCACACACCAAAGTCAAATCATTAGAAAAACATCACAATATAAATCATAAAACAAAATAATTCAAAACAAAACAGCTTAATCCCCATAAAACAATACTCCAAAAAACAATTTGTAAGAACTTCAAGTCTTTCGAAGAATAGCAAAAATTGGAGCATTACAGTTTAAAGAACGTCTTGACAAATGAGACGTCAGTAGTCTCGTCATAATCCTCGCAGTGACGGCTTCTAATATAGCAGTCTGTTTCAAATTGCTTTCAGAGTAAATATGGAGGATTTGGAGAGAATATTTTATTGTTGAAGGGTCTAGGAATTAAGTTGTTTCGCAAAATTGGTTTATTATTACACAGGGTCGTGTCAAAGGAAACATCCTTTTTTAATAGGTATGAGGATTTTTTTTATTTTAATAAATAAGAAGTTTGACTTGTGAAAAGTTTAATTGTTAGAAAATTATAATATAAACCCGACCCTGTCACCGATACAGGTAGGCTACCTAATATCCTCTTTATTTTTTTTATTATTACTATTAAAAAAAAATATATATATTTATTTATAATAGTAAATAACAAATGGAATAATAATAAAAATATTTGAATTAAAAAAGGAGAATGTTTGAATTTTTTTATTCAGTTCCCAAAAGTATAATTCTAAAAAGTACATAGTGGTGCCGAATTTACATTTATATTTTTTTATTCACATTAAATATTTACAAACTAACGTATATTTAAGATAAGTGCATCTATCTCTTTTTTTTTTCATTTAATCAGGAAAAGGAAGGAAATAAAATATTAGTTAAGTCCTGTCATATTCAAACACTCTATAGATAATTTAGACGCGATTTAAAAACACCATGTTAAGACGCCATGTTTTAACGCGTCAATTTTCTTCAGGCGCTGTCTAATTAAACTAAAATGTACCTTCTGTCCTTTTCTTTAAAAAAAGAAAAGAGAAAGATGCATTTAACTTAAATTTAGTTAAGTTTGTGAACAAGAGAATCAGCACCGCTATCAAAGTATAATTAGTTTTCCTAGTTATATTTTCAGTCACCACAAAATACATATGTATGTTAAGGAAAAACACAAAAACATAATTTCATAAAACTAACATTATGTTCTTAGAATCATTTTGATTCTAAAAACAGCGAGACGTCCGAAGATAATATTATAGTAACAATAATGGACATAATGTACCGCACATAATAATTTAACTGTTGATCTAGAGGTTAGTGACCCTGACTGAAAAACCGGAGGTCGTGAATCGATTTCCATCCAGAACAGATCTTTGAGAGTAAAGCAAAATTGTTTGTTCTGTGTCTTATTGGATTCTATTTATTACACGCTTTAGCCTGATTCTCCTTCTCTAACTTCTATCCACTTTTTTACTGCTTATGGTGTCGAATTTCCAAAAAGCCTAAAGCCTCTTCAAAAACACATTCACCAAGTTTTGTTTCTCTGGAACCAGCGGTTTGAATTGTGTGTTGATATCAACCATTTTATGTATAATTATAGATATGTATGTACTTAGAAATTAATTATGTGTGTATATCAGTTGTCTGGTTACCACAGGACAGGCTCAGGACAAAGCAAAAACACACGTTAAACAGTTTATGTTATTCGCTGATAATATGTCTTAATATTGGTGTTAGAAAAATCGGTGCAAGAGTTTAACAGTATTCATCACGAACCGTTTCTCTTTATAATATTAATATAAACATGGTTTATATTAAATTCCATTCTATAATATTACAAGGCCGCAGCTGTCTTATATTGGTAGTTATTTCGTCCTATTATTGTAAAGGGGGTAAAAATTGAAAGCACAAAAGTAACGCTAAACAACTGGATCACGAAGCGAATGCAGAAAATGGTACGACTTGAAACGACCGCCTGCAAATCGGTGCTTCCTTAGTGATCCAATATGTATTGTATTGGTACTTACATTCTATTATTCTGGCTATATTTGTTCCAATATTTTATAAGGAGTAAAGTATGCTTGTCTTTTTCAATCGTCTTTTCTTTGATAAAATGTATAATTGTATTGTTTTGAATTTCAGTGATAAAATGAGTTGTATTGGTACTTGGAATCAATTATTCTGGTTGTATCTATTTCCAAATAAGAGAAATGATTGCTTGACGACAACCGATTTTAAAAATTCTTTTAATGGAAAAATGTGTATTGATACACGCCATAGGTTTTATATTTGTGGGAGGCTTTTCTCCAGCAATGGATGTTTTTAGCTAAAATGATGATACATAAGTTTTCACGAGGTCAAAGTGTGTCCGACTAGATTAGGAAACTTATGTTGAAACGAATTTTACTGCAACAACTAAATACTAATACCGCTTAGTTAGTTGGACCCTCTAGGCCTGTCAGACCTTAACAACCCATTTAGTAGGTCCTTTTGAAAGTGTTAAATATGTTAGCTTCTACCCAAAACCAGTCGTTTTGGGTAGAAGCTAACATATTTAACACTGACGGACCTGCTTTACCTACGTGCTACATAGACCTAAAAACAGACAAACAGCTTAATCACCGCACATTCGAAACTACTAAACGTTAGAACTTAGTTTTTGCCATTTTTTTGTGAATTAAACCCAAATGGTGATTTCTTTTTCATGCATATCGTTGATTTTTCCACTACTGTTTTTGCTCCGTGTAATTTCGACCTTGGACCAAAGGCCAATTTTCCCTTTATCCATAAAAACCCACGAGCAAAGCTGGAGAAAAAAGTCAATAACGAAAAAAATATCACACTGCTAAGCTAAACCCAAAGGTACCTTTCAATCGTACATCACACCAGCCCAAGCCTTTATAGGCTAAAGTGGTATTAAGGACGCAGCCATATACCTTCATTAGTATTCAACGCGAGACTTCGCAACCGCGGCAGCCCTACACATTGGTATTCTGAAAACAGGTAGACAAATAAGATAAATAAGTTTCGGAGAATGGCGCACTCAATGTGGTTTGTGATGAGCTGTCAGATATTTGAGATTGAGGTGTCGGTGCTGCTCATGTAAATGCGGTTCAGCAAGATTATGTAAAGAGTTTTTTTTTAAGGAAATATTTTGGATTAGGCTCTTTATAAAAAAAAAATACTTGAATTTTTCAAAAAAATCAAGTATACATTACGTCTGATTTTAAAGGATTTTTCGAAAATTCTATGTAATTGTTTAAGATAGGCCGCTAGCGTAAGCTGGTTTGTTAAAAGACCAAATAGTAAAACTACAAACGAATAAATACTAAATTTTTTGTTTCATAGGTTTGTGTTACTAATCGGAACTACTTGAATTAAAGGCGCTGGATTAGGTAGCTACAGTTTATTAATACCAAAAACATAAAGTCCAACCAACGGCACTCAACTAGTTTTACTAACTGTCAGTACTTTAGAATTTAGAACACAAATAATAATCCAAAAAGGTGATGTGAAGAAGTTCAGTTCGTAACAGTTTGTATTGTATATTTCAGAAGATGTCACCCGATAATATAATATAGTGTTCGCGCACCTCAGGGAGAGTCAGCGTAAGAAGGGGCCCAACAGGGCCAATGCCTACCGGAGTTGCGGAATGTTTATAATAGTTACCGTGACCCCGGAACGTAAAGAGCAACCGAAGGAACATAGGTTTTAGTCAGTAAAAGTCTGACTCGCCTCATGGCGGGAGAAGTCATTTGATGATTTCCCACTACCCAAAAAAAAAACGCGACTATGTCACTGAATTCGTATCTATGTTTAAGAAATTTCTCTATAACTAAGGTGTTGCGTGCTTGAGCGAAAATATTGATTCATGCTAGGAAACCATAAACATGTTTTATGAGGATAGAAAACAACACCTTGCAAAAGAACCTTTGAAACTTGAATTGAAATTCTTGCGAAAGTTTAACATGATTTATTGGTGAACCTAAACTAATAAACACACGAATCAAAACCGATTACCGTAAGTACATTAAAATTTCTAGAATGTATTCATATCTTTATTTGCATTCCATAATGTTAGTTTTATAGATCTTATAATAGACTTAAAGCTAGGAACAATTATGGACCCTGTAGGGCACAGCAAAAGTATAAAAAAATAATAATAATATAAGTAATGTAGAATTTGGAAATGTTTTTCATAATAATTATTTTCTTAAATTAAACATAGGTATTCAAGAAACAAACTATTTAGTGAAGGGTTAAAAGCATATATCCTTTTTTAAATACAAAAACCAAACTAGTTTTTGACCAATATACGGATATTCCAGTGTCAGTTCTTCTAGATAGAAGAGAGTTAAATAAATACTTTGTCATGTATGTATTCGTTTATGGTGTAATAAGTCTTTTTAATTAATATTTCCTTTAGTTTGTTAGTAAATGTCTTAGTGCAAGTTTCATCCTTTAACGCATCATGTACAATGCAGGCTAGAGTTTATTTACATTTCTAAAGCTTAGGGAAGACCAAAAGCTTTATTAAATGCTGTTATTAACCGACTTCAAAAAGGAGGAGGTTATCAATTTATTCTGTATGTTTTTTTTTTGTATGTTTGTTACGCGATATCTCCATCAGTTGAAAACGGATTTTGATGGTTATTTTTTGTTTGATAAGTCATGATTCAGAGGTGGTCCCACATAAATTTTATGGCGATCGGTTTAGAGCTTCTCGAAAAATTCATCAAGAACAAAAAAAAATCGGTGAAATATACATTGACGATATGTGCGTTACTTCAAGCTTCTATTTTCGTTTTATAAGATTGTAGGTAGTTTTATTTTGAAAATAAATTACTTTCAAAGATACTATAATACACAGTCAGACATTGGGACTCAACACTAAACAGTAAAAAATTAAAATTTTTTCCAAAAAAACAATAACCGCCTTCAAAAACTTAAATATGACTAAAATTTTACATAAATACATAAGTCATCTTTAAATGGCGTGTTGAACTAAAATATGTAACCAACTAAAATGTAAAGCTGCTTCGAAGCCCAAAGCATGATAATTGGTGTAGACATTTTGTGCTTTTTTTTTGGTGAGTGGGAAATCATCCAATCATCCAATGACTGCTCCCGTCCTGGGTGCGGCGGGAGGGCGTGTCAGACTTTTACTGACTAAAACACACTCATGTTCCTTCGATTGCCCTTTATGTTCCAGGGTCACGGTAACTATGATAAACATTTCGCTACCCATTTTGTGCCTTTAATCAAATGCTAGCCCTAGGCAGTAGTTTCGGGTATAAAAGCCGGACAGTCTGACGTATCGTGTTACCTAGTAACTAGGCTATGTAGGTCTGATTGGCAGTTCTTTAGTAAAATACAGTTGTTTAGCTTCCTCGGAACAGAGTAAAATCTGACTCTAGATAAAAACAGGCTAGTGAGAACCAGTATTGAACCAAATCCGTACTTAATATTATAAATGCGAAAGTAACTCTGTTTGTCTGTCGGTCTGTTCTTCACGCCTAAAACACTGAAACGATTTGAATGAAATTTAGTGCAGATATAGTTTGGGACCTGAGAAAGGACATAGGATAGTTTTCATCCCGGAAATCCCCGGGGAACGGGAATTATTAATCCACGCGGACGAAGTCTGGTACATTTTATTTTAGACTTAAAATAAAATGTACCAGAATTTAGACAAAACTAAATGCAACATGAGTTTTCACGGATTTTATCGCACATAAACGCGAACTGAATAAAATGGTTCCGCAATTGAATGCAAATTGTACAATTTAGAGTAAAATATTTTGCATGACAAAATTTTAATTCTACATACATTTCATGGTAGTAAGTAGCGCAGTAGCTAAGCAATTGACTATAAAATAATTGCCTACAGGTATCCATTTGCCCTAGCAGAATACCATATTATTATTATTATTTTTTTTTTTTTTTTAATACATATGGGCTTGCTCTTGGTCCCAGACTAGCCCGAGGGCATAGACGGGGCCTACGATGGAGCGAGCTCACCCAAAAGATGCCTATGCACTCGTCTCTTGAATACATCCGGGTTATATGCATTTGGGAACACAGACGCCGGCAGGGAATTCCATTCTTTTGCGGTGCGCATAATAAAGGAATTTGAGAAACGCTGCGTGCGGATACGAGGAATATCGACCAAGAAAGGGTGGTATCCCGCCGTACGTCTAGATGTCCGGTGGAAAAACGGAGACGGGGGAATGAGCTCGTGTAGCTCATGAGCACACTCACCGAAGTGCAATCTGTAAAACACCGCCAGACAGGCAACTTTACGCCGATGTGCTAGAGGTTGTAGTTGGGCCACCAGCTTCTTGTCGCCAATCAACCTCCTGGCTCTGCGTTCTACCGAGTCCAATGCGGCCAGTTGGTATTTGGCTGAGCCATCCCATAGGTGACAGCAATACTCCATACACGATCGGACTTGAGCTTTATAAAGCGTTAGAAGCTGTCCCGGCGTGAAATATCGCTTAACCTTGTTAAGGATTGTTATTTAAATATCGTACCCAGAGTAAAGAGCTCTTTTGGCCTCGCTCAATTTTTTATGTACCTATTTTCGTTTTGTATATTGTGTGTGTATGTCGAATGTGTGAGGTACATTTTTTTTCTTTCTATTAAATCTAGTTGTCTGTTTATGTTTGCTAATGTTTTTGTAATCTTACATGTACACAAAAGATTCATAGTCTTAAACAACATAAAAAAACCGGCCAAGTGCGAGTCAGACTCACTCATGAAGGGTTCCGTAGCAGCAAGAAACATAATATAAAGTTCTTGTTATATTTGAGTTGATTGAATGAAAGGTAAATTACGATATACGGTTTATGACGTATTAAAAAAACTGTTTACTAGATCTCGTTCAAACCAATTTTCGGTGGAAGTTTACATGGTAATGTACATCATATATTTTTTTTTTATTTATCATACTCTTATTTTGGTAGTTACAGGGGGGGGGGGGGGGGCAACATTTTACCACTTTGAAAGTGTCTCTCGCGCAAACTATTCAGTTTAGAGAAAAATGATATTAAAAACCTCAATATCATTTTTGAAGACCTATCCATCGATACCCCACACATATGGGTATGATGAAAAAAAATTGAGTTTAAGTTCTATGTATGGGGACACCAAAATTTTTTTATTTATTTTCTATTTTTGTATCAGAATCTTAATGCGGTTCACAGAATACATCAACTCAGCAAGTTTCAACAGTATAGCTCTTATAGTTTCGGAAAAAAATGGCTGCGACATACGGACGGACAGACAGACAGACAGGCGGACAGACAGACAGACATGACGAATCTATAAGGGTTCCGTTTTTGCCATTTGGCTACGGAACCCTAAAAACACATGTTAGTACTCAACAAAAAATAGTAGCAGCCATTTTTAAAATTGACGGAAAAGCGCTTTTAAGTGCTTCTTAATCTGACTGGTGATAGTTTGACAAAAGGTAAGTGTCATGTTTTAATAAGCACTTTACATTCACTGCTGATATTAACAGGCGCGATCCTGGAAGCTATTACACACATCACGCAAGGTACATCGGTCCCCATAGGGTACAAACAGGTACAAATGACTTCAATTACGTCGCTGTTTTTTGGTACAAATCCAGCACTAAACGAGGTGTCTAATGTCAGATGGGACATGTTAGTAGAAGACAAAGGTATTGCTGTGTTAGAGCTAAAAAAAAATTTAAATTTTACTTGTAATGCATCTTTTCGAGTGTTTCTTTTTTCGATTGCAAAATCCCATTTGGTGTGTTTTTTTAGGAGGGATGTTCAGACTTTATTATTTCCATTCCCCAAATTCCTTTTTTGGTTTTTTGGGAATGAACCTGTTACTGGCAGACTACAGTAGGTTTGAAATAATGATTTTTTGAGGTTTTCCATATTTCAGGAGGGATTGCACGTAGAAAAAATAAGTTTGCTGCTGGTTTGCGGGTTGCTGGTTTTATGATCAAGATTTTTGTGTTTTCTTTGTTAGCCATGTTTTAGACTGTTGACGCTGTTTGACATGGAACGTCATAGAAATATTACGGTCTGATATTATTATAAGTTATTTTAGCTCCTGTAATACAGTGTATAATAGCGCAGGAGCTAGGGAATTTCATAAAATAATTTTATAACGCGATATGGCTTCCGCTCCCGCCAACGACACGCGCACGTGTAGATTTTAAAATAAGAAGCTGTAAAATTTTATGTTGACAGATGTCTTAGCCTTCGCCCGAACCACAAGCAAAACTGTAATAAATATTGCATTCTGCTTTATTAAAATTTGTTATAATATGTCAATAAAGGTTTAAATTACTTTACTTTAAGTGATACCAATAGGTATACATATACTATGTTTACAATTGCAATTTTTTTATTACCTTTAGCCCGCATTTTCGTCCGCATGGAGATCGAAAAGTATGTCCTTATTTGTTAAGTAAGCTAGACCGAGTTACTTTTGTATTCATAAAACTAGTAGGTATACCTAGATTCCAACTGCAACGTAGACGCTAAGCTCGTATTTGCAGAAACACTAAAGCTAACAATGAAAACAAGTTTAAAATGTTCTAACTAAACTTTAAATTAGCCATAAGATTCGCGCACTACGGCAAACTTCCGAAAGCGCAATGTATTCTGGATTACATTGCGCGCTAGTTAACTGTAAACAGAGATTATCTATACCAAAAACAGTAGTCGTTTTAGAGCACTATTGTTTAGTCTACGATGCTTAGCTTTGTGTGTTTCGCTGTGCCTACTTTAAGATTTCTAAATTTCAATAATAAGTTTTAATCCATACTAACTTCTGCCCGCGGCTTCGCTCGCGTTAGAAAGAGACAAAAAGTAGCCTATGTTATTTTCCATCCCTTCAACTATCTCCACTTGAAAAATCACGTCAATCCGTCGCTCCGTTTTGCCGTGAAAGAAAGACAAACAGACAGACAGACAGACACACTTTCCCATTTATAATATTAGTATGGATTCCATACACTTCCATACTAATACTAAAAATGCGAAAGTAACTCTGTCTGTCGGCCTGTCTGTCTGTCTGCCTGTCTCTTCTTCACGCCCCAAACCACTAAACCGATTTGAATGAAATTTGGTACAGATATAGTCTGAGACTCGGAAAAGGACATAGGATAGTTTTTATTCCGGATATCCCCCGGGAACGGAAACTATTAATCCTCGCAGACGAAGTCGCGGTCAAAAGCTAGTATTGTATAAGTTTTAATATTGTAGTTCTCTATGCGCAAACCAATTGTTTTTTCTTTCTTTTTAATGACTTCGTCACATGATATACCTTGTATGTTGTTATCTGACATTGTGATGAGCCGTGATCCTTTTGGAATTATAATTATTGTTCTCTATGATAAAGTTTGAAATATTCATTTTGCTGCAATGCCAATTAATATAAGGATAGTTGTGTCTTTCTTTGTGTGTGTTGATTTCATCAACAATTTTAGGTTTCATATGTTCTACTTTCAAATTCTAGGCCATTACCAAGAAATTCGAAACGGGAAAATTCATCAACACTTTGTCAAAACGGGAACTGAACGTGCGACCCTTCGCTCAGCAGCAGTTATAGCACAAGAGCATATGCAGTTGTCAGTTTTATAACCCTTAATTTGAAATGCACAAATAACGAAAAAGAACACTAATTAATTAACAACAACAACACTCTAATTAAAAAGAATTTAATCACTTAAACGCGTACTCCACACGCCTGCCTACCCAACCAGAACAACAAGCCTGATGTTCCACAAAGTTGAAACAAAGCAAATTAATCCTGCGGTTTCGGCGGGAATTAAACATGAACCGCTTTTTTATTTACATGAAAGCCTGAACAAACATACTGAGTTACGTACTGGGCTTTCCACGAAGGTTTTAGTATACTAGCTTTTTTTTTTGGTGAGTGGGAAATCATCCAATGACTGCTCCCGTCCTGGGTGCGGCGGGAGGGCGTGTCAGACTCTTACTGACTAAAACCCACTCATGTTTCTTCGATTGCCCTTTATGTTCCAGGGTCACGTAACTATTATAAACATTCCGCAACAATAAACATTCCGCAACTCAGTATACTAGCTTTGGCCCGCGGCTTCTCACGCGTGAATGGCGAACTTCCTTCCACTATTTGACATAATTGAACCTTTGAACACACGTGATTTGCAATACAATAGAATGACTATAGCACCACGACAGCCGGCTGCCGCTTGGTCTTAGAAAGCTTAACCTTTCTCGAATTTACAAAAGTCCTTCCTTAAATCGCCCTCCAAGTTTCATGTATCTAGGAGTGCGGTTTGGGCTGCGCCATAAAGGGCAACCGAAAAAACATGAGTGGGTTTTAGTCAGTAAAAGTCTGACACGCCCTCCCGCCGCACCCAGGACGGGAGCAGTCATTAGATAATTTCCCACTCACCAAAAAAAAAATATCAATAATATCAGTCAGTCACTCAATCAGACAATTTACCATTTTATAAACACCCTGACTGGAGAGAGATACACTTTGAACGAAGCTTTTCAGTATTCGATTCTTATTCCAAACATGTAAAATAAATAATACCTTAATTTTTGTAGTTATTTATTTATTTATTTGGCACAAAAAACAGTTACATGCTCAGGTGTACAAAGAAAATTCTTAAGCTAGGATTCGACAAATGTAACCAATACCATTGTCCACGTGTTAACTAAAAAAATTATAATGATAAAACTAGTTACGTTACTATATTACATAAACTAAAATCAGCATTAAACAAAAAAAAAACAAAACTAAAATAAAAAGGCTGTGATTGCTTATTCTAATTAAAGCATGTTAAAGTTATAATGAGCATTTACCGCGTCCTTGAATTTTTCCCTCGTTTCACCTGACACGATGTATATAGATATACACTGATCACCGTTCTATCAAAAACCACTGACTAAATCGAGACTCATATACAATTTAAATCGACGCCTATCGGACAGACCTTTTTCCGTTTAAGGTTATCCAAACTCAAAGGTACATTTTGTCTAAGTAATGTTTTTTGAGGGTATTTTTAAGGCAATTTTCTGGGACTAATTCTCTCTTAATCGACGTTAAGTTATTTGAATGAATTGGGTATTATCTTTTTAGCACGGTACAACCTTTCAACGACCAAGCGACAGCCGGCTGTCTCGCTGCTATTGTCTTTCTAGTGTGTCTCGAATCAAAATTTTTGAAGGTTTAATTATGAATACCTAAGACCGCCTCTCATTCGAAACTATGCAAGTAATCATCAAGTAACCATTTTGATCACCACTTTATAAGTTTATGTAAAGCCATAATACTTAGGTGCCATTTGTAGATCTTTCACGGGTAGTCAGAAGCCAGGAAGTTTAAATCAGGGAGTGCCGTGCTACCCAGTAAATGGGATGTGGAGATCTAAATAGGCATAGTTCTTCGTTACACATTGGTTAGTATGCCACCCCACCTCGATACAATTGGGAAAAGGTTATCGAGGATGGTATCTTTTTGAAATTTGAGTAACATATAAACGGGTCCATTCCCTACTTGACTAAAAATTAAATTTAGAGGATTACTTGAACTGTAAAGCTGTTGGTAGCAGCGCAGTTAGAAACAGATCCAATTAAGAGGGCATTTCATTTCCACGCGGTTAAAAGCAGACTTTAGTGACTAGTTTTTAAGCTTTACTTAATAGAATAATGTGTGGTTTACCAAGTAAACCTATTTTCATACATTTTCACTTTAAAAAGTTAGTACAATATAATATATAAAAACGTTCTTTTATTAAGTGCATAAGTATGTAAGTAAAGCTGACTTATACATGGAAATTTTTAATTATTTTTAGTCCATTATGTGGCGTTAGCTTTTAAATTAAATTTACTTCGAGGTAAATGTAATTGAGGCTTCTAACCAGCAATTACAAATAGGAAGTAAAATATTTGTAAAAGAATTTTAACATTAAATGCTTACTTTAACAGCTTGACAAATATCTACGCAGCTTGCGTAATTGGCAGTTGGCCTAAAAACTACCACTTTGGAATAATTATGGTCAGTTTAGAAACCGGTAGTATGTTTTCCATCGAACTAATATTATAAATATGAAAGTTTATGTGATTATCACTTTCTTACGCAATCACTACTTATTGGTTTCTGTTGCTGAAACTTTACAGTAATAATCACACATCGGCCACATAGCATTACGGTATGTTTCAGAGCTGTAACCAAAGACCTGGAGTAGATAATATGTACCTCAGAGTACAGTTAGTCATTAAACATGATCGCGGAGTAAGTATGACAGTTCAAGGTGCATTATTGAATCTGCAAAATCTTACGCGAGGCAATTTCGTTAGTGATTCTCGACGTGAATTAACAATAAAATGAACACAAATAAACGACGGATTGGCACGATTACTAGGTGTGAGTTCTTCGATTCAATTAAGTCGTGTATTAGAAATATTATTAAGTTGGTGATGTAACTTATGTGCCTAAAAACGTTCTTAACCCGGCGGGAGTGTGGTGGGGTGTAGCATACCCCAGCACTAGTTTACCTAGGTATATTTTTTTAACTAGTAACAACTAGATTTCGTGGCTTCGTGTAGCTGGAGGTAAGAGGTTGTGGAAGGGAATAGTGGCGTGATCTTGGTGTTACCTTGGCTGGTGATTGGAGAGCACGTGCGTAAACGTCCGTGGGGTAAGTCACACCCCGCCACATAGTTCGCGTATTGTTTTCGTATTATTTATATTTTTTTTATATTTATGTATACTTTTGTTTTTCATAGTTTTTGAATTAAAATGGCACTGGAGACAGATGAAAGACGTATAAATAGCATTATTGATGAAGTTTTAGCCGAATCTTCAGATGAATCAAGTTCTACCGAAGAATTTGATCATTGCAGTGAACATGAGTTTGAATCTGACACGCAAGCAGTGTGTGATGACTTTGAAGCGATCAGCAGCGAGTGGGATTCGAATGACAATAATATTCAATTTACAAACATGTCTGTGCAAGCTGCAGAAAATCACTGTGCCTAGAACATGCAATATTTTCTTGCAAAAATTGTGCTGACGGCGAGGCCTCTTACTAAGATATTCCATTTGATTCTATAAGTGTTTTTTAATTTTAATTGAAAGAAGATCTCATTTTTTGTTAATTTAGAAGTTTTTATTTTGTTTTAATTATTATGGTTGATTTTATGAATATTTTAATAGCGCAAGTAAATTTTTGTCACCAAAAAGTTCTCAAATCGTTCAACTACTAAGTAAGATTAAAAGTATTAAAAATATGTATTTATATGTTGAATTTTTTATTATAGGGATTCTCATTCATAATTCTTAGAAATAATTTTGTACTATTTTGGAGAAATACTTAGATAGAAGACGTTTTGTTCTGTGGGGTATGTTACACCCCACCACATACTCTATGTAATTTTTCCGCACCACACTCCCGCCGGGTTAATCCCACGCCTGATCCGTGAATGAATGGAAAATGCTCCAATATTGGCTTTAAACTTGGCTCGTCTCAATTGAAAAACCCGTTGTCAACATAAATCGGCCGAAAGAATGTTTTATTTTAACTCATAAACGTCTACCTAACCTTCCAAGAAATCTAAAAGGTGTTTAAGTCAGGCTTACACAATACCTTTTATTTTACCTTTAGACATTATCTCAAAAGAAAATAATGTATTTTCTCTGAAATTACAGCGCAAGATAATCATGCTTGTGATCAAAGATGTATGGCGCGGAATAATTCGAGTTTTGTATTGTTTGAAACGTAATGTCTTTTAGTCCTACAGAAAATAGACGACACAAGTCATAAATAAAATATATTGTACACGATACCATTACACAGTACAAACATAAAGACCTTATCGTCGTGATGACCCAGTAATTAATATGATCGCCCTGTATCTAAGGTTATGTTATAATTATATAACAGATTGATTATTGGGCAAATGCCAACGAGTTCAATTAATATGTACTTACTCACCTCACTGATATCGGTCAAGATAGATATAGAAACCTGGATAACTAATATAAGACCTGGATAACGAAATAACTAATAACTCTGGAATAAGCGTGGTGATCAATGCTTGTAGCTTCTTTATAAGAGAAGAGGATTTTGTACTGCTGTGAGATAATATAAGCTGGGTATTACAAATCAGTGAAACTAGCTAATCAACTGAACTGCTCAACTTTTAGCAAAAAACACATTTTAATGTCATCTTTATTCCATCTAGGTATAGTATAATTATATAAAATGGTAAACTGGTTGACTGATTGAATGGCTGTTGATATATCAGCGCACAGCCCAAACCACTGGTGCTAGGCACATAAAATTTGCAGGGTGTGTTCTTTGTAAAGAGTAGGTAACCACAGAGTTACCGTGACCCTGAAACATAAAGGGCAACCGAAGGAACATGAGTGGGTTTTAGTCAGTAAAAGTCTGACACGCCCTCCCGTCGCACCCAGGACGGGAGCAGTCATTTTATGATTTCCCACTCACCAAAAAAAAGGAAGATTTTTGAAAATTCTCACCTTAACGTGGTAAAAATAGGGGATGGAACTTTCAACATACATGAAGGCAAAATCGGGGTCCGCTGGTTCTCATACAATTAATGTCAAAATTCAAAATTCAAAGCATTTATTTCACTTAGACCATTTACAGGTACTTATGAATTGTCAATGTACAAAAAATACCGACGTTACTTTGAGAGTCGAAAACCAAACTAAAATAAACTGTAAACAAAGCTACCTCGGTTTTAGCAGGTTAATATTCTGAGCTGAAAATTTAAGTTAAATACCCGTACTAAGTTTAGGGACGCAATTGAAAATTTTATTATAAACCGAAAGAAAATTAATGGATTAAGTTTGCCACTAAACTTAATGCGAGCTTAACTTGGTTTTCAGCTCTTATTTTATTAAATCGAAGTAGAGTTTACCTTATTTATAGTTTCAGTCACTAGAATTAGTATTATTAATTTTCAATCATGTTTCTACTTAAAAATTTAATGTTTTAAAATAATCTTTTTATTTTTCTCCTTAACCTTTCGATGACAAAGCGACAGCCGGTTGTCGCGCTGCTATTGTCTTTCTATTGTGTCTCGAATCACGTGTGTTTTAAAGTTTAAGAAGTATAATATTTAAGTTTCTTTTTAGAAAACAGAATATTAACAACGAGGGTTTTTGACAAACTTTTTTACGGTTCTCATTTTGTCTGATAATTTTTAGAGCGCATTTTAAGAATAAGCCGGTTTTTGTAACTTCAAATAGCCGCTTTTCTACGTTTAAGCCTTCGAACACTAGTGATTTGAGACACAATAGAAAGATAATAGCAGCCCGACAGCCGGCTGTCGCTTGGGCGTTGGAAAGTTTAATATCATGGCTTGCACTTAAGAAAAAGAAGAACAAACAAACCAGAAGACTATAACACTTTACAAGTTCTAAGGCACCTGTAAAACTTTATACGACATTCACTTTATTTAGATGTCGACTGTACCTGTTTTATTTCTTGCTCTCCTTAGAGATAAGTGTGCAGTAAGATTGCAGCCATGAAGCCAGCGGGCGCGGTTTGCTGTGTTACAATGCATAGATTCAGTAGTACTATTGTAAGCAGATACATTTCACTTTTAGCCTGTGGTCTGGCCAAATGTCAAACTGACAACTGTCATTAATGTCAGGTGTCATATTACTGCCACGCGAAATTAACCCATATGATCACTGTCATTTTGTTGTTTTATCTGTGGTATGGTTGTGATTTACTCAACTGGCCTTGTCGACAAACCGTACCAAGAGCCAAAGTCATCTTGAATCACTTCACAAGTGACTTTCAAGATGACTTTAGAAGTGCGAATAATAACTTGCGAATAATAGTTTCTTATTAGTCTTGTTATTATTTTGGTATACTCAAGATAAAATCCAAGTCGAGCGAAGTGAAATAAGTTTCGAGAATACTAGGGACTTAAAAAACGTCAAAATACACGCTTATATAACTCATTAAATTCTGTTGACGAAGCATAAGCCCTGACGCAACACGACGATGCCGCTCTGTGAACAGAATTTCTCAGTTTCACATGTAAGCCGCAAATATTTCTGGAATTTAAAATTAAGAGCAAATATTTATTTTTCTTACTCCTCCGCAGTTCTTTCTGATTAATTTCGTTGCGGGATCCAAGACAGTTGAATCGTTTCTCCGGGAATCGTCGACATTCATTGCTTCGGCGCTTTTCTGGCGGACTCCACTGTTGATTTTGGCTTTCAGGAGTTGCAGTAGTTGGGAATAGTGTGGTGGGATTGTCCCAATAAAAAAAAATGTAAGCCGCAAGCTGAAGTACACCAAACGTATAATGACTAAAACACATCTATGCAGCTACTGATCCGACAGATATGGCGATATAATTTAATAATTTTTTTATTTAATTTTTGTATGTGTGATCTAACAATTTTTTGATATGTGTTTAATAATGTATTGTGTTTTACCTGAATATGACTTGTAAGAATCCCTTACCAATAAAATACTATGACTATGACGAAATAGACGTTACTAAGGACGTATTTTGGCTTAGCCGCGTTCCGTCTCTATCGTACACTTGACGTTTGGCAGCTGTGTAACAGTGACAGGTAAAGTGCTAAGCCAAAGTCAGTGCTTAGTACGTCTATTTATCTCGCCATTAGTCTCTTCCTGGACGCTGATTTTGTGTCCCCAGTCTAAGGCCCGTATTAATAGACGTCACTCAACTCCGAGACGCTCTCAAGTCTCTTGCTGTCCTTGTCATTCTAAAAGAAAAAAATAAGGACAGCAATAAACTTGAGAGCGTCTCGGAGTTGAGTGACGTCTATTAATACAGGCCTTAGATAAGTAAGATAAGCATGAAGTAAATAAGTGCCTTTTACCGCTCCATTCTTAAGATCACGTCGTTTTTTTACCCCAGTACTGTGAAGTAAAGATGGCCGTACTTTTTTTCAAAGGGTTTTTTCATAAAGGTTTTTTTTCGTTCAGTTGAAATTTTGATTGTTATCTGATACAGTAATTAGAAGAAACTAGATGTCCCATACGGTTTCGCTTCGACATTTTTTTTTGGATGGGAAACCATCAAATGACTATTCCCGCTCTGGGCTGAGCGGAACGGAGTGTCAGATTTGTACTGACTAAAACCCATCCATAAATAAATAAATAAATATCCTGGGACATCTTACATACGGCTATCTGATCCCAAGCTAAGCAGAGCTTGTGTTATGGTAATCAGACAACTGATATACATACTTATATAATTTTTAACTACATACATATTATAGATAAATAACACCCAGACACAGAACAAACAATTATGCTCACACAAAGTTTGTCCTAGGTGGGAATCGAACCCACGACCTCTGGCTTAGCAGTCAGGGTCACTGACCACTAGACCAACAGACCCGTCAAATCCATGTTCCTTCTTAGCTGTGTCTGGGCCGCGGTATCTCTTTCAAACACCCTGCACCTTTCCTTTCACATCGTCTTTGTTTACTGCTGCGAGAAATCGTCAATTGAATGGGGACAACAGGAGGGAAACTTAATGCATTTCTATTGTCCCCTTCGTGGGGACAGCACCGGGTGTGGTTCAAAAGAACCAAAGATGCCAGTAAATTCACCACGGGAGACAGCTTATAAAATTTAACTGCACATAAATCCGTTGGATGCGGGTGGCGCGGGAACGCTATTTGTGGAATTTTTTAAGGAGGCCTTTGTCCAACTGTGGATGTCTGTTAGCTGCAATAGCTGATATGCAACCTAGACAAGTGGTATTGTAGAATAGATGGCAGGATAAAATAGATTGTGAAGTGAATGGAATCGACAAAAGATTACGCTAAGTAATTCGATATCTTGTATAGAGGTGCAGAAATAATTATGATAATGACTCAAAAATATGGCCATGTAACTTACTGTAAACTTACTGTAAGATTTTTTCTAATTTATCTGCCCTGTAGGCGATTGGACTGAAATTAAGATAGGCAGATTAAGATAGGCAGTTATAGTAATAGGCTCGCCTTGGTATCTTCAGTTAAATAGGAACAAAAAATAATTGCAGTAGATACACGTTGTTTCAGTTTAAGCCGAAACCGTGATTATATTGTTAGATCCTATTACTTTGGAGAATTCACTGGTCTCTGAAATACTAAACTCGCTCAGTGCCTAGAGCTTCAAATAACTAGATCTCATGTAAACCTAAGAAAAATATATAAAGAACAAGCTACTGAAGTTAGTAACATGAGCAGTTTTTATAATGTAGTAAGTGAAGAAGCGATTTTTGGAAAATCAACTCTTACCGGGATAAAATAAAGGAGCTGAGCTAAAGCCTGAACCTGTGCTTCAGGCTAGAAAATAAATTATATTTAATAACGAAAAGCTTTTTTTAAATGTGTTTTTTTTTTGACGATATTAATACGGATTCCGTCATGTGAATGTCGACTCGCACTTGGCAGACGCCTTTTCTTTTTGTAACTGTAATTTTATTTTTAATAAAATGTAATTGTGTAATACTAAGTCTGAGTCTAATTTTAGCAAATTAGTCCAAAACTTCTCGTACATAAAAGTATATTTCTAAAACAAAAATACCGTCCAACATTACCTAAAATAACATTTAGCAAGTGAGACATGAGATACATTACGTCTGCATGAAAATGTTATATATACAAAGTGAGGTACATTTGTTAAAAGGTTGTTTCCCAAGGGCGCGTATATTTTCACACGTTTTGGTGTTACAGCTCGCGAACAGGTTTCATAAGTTTTGCTGCAGACTGAGCTACTGGAGACTGTAGTATTTATGTAATTAGTGGATGCCACTTAATAGGATTTTTCATTGGACTTTGATAGTTCAAAAGATCTGGACATAAATGGTTCCTAATAATTCATATGGTAAACATGATATAGTTTTCATTTCTTAATAATAATAATATAATAATACCAGCCTATAACTGTACCACTGCTGGGCAAAGGCCTCTTCTCATACAGAGAAGGCACGAGCATTGATCACCACGCTTGCTCAAGGCGGGTTGGCGACTTTGGACTTATATTAACTACATAGCCTAGATGCCTAGATGGCCTAGTGGTTAAGGCGCCCGCCTCTCATGCAAGAGCTTGCGGGTTCGAATCCGGGCAAGTACCAATGTGACTTTTTCAATTCATATGTACTTTCTAAAGTTTATCTTAGACATCACAGACATCGGTGAAGGAAAACATCGTGAGGAATTTGTATATATCTTCTAAATATAAAATAGTAAACTGATTGGCCGACTGATTGTTCATTCATTAACGCACAGTCCAAAAGAGACAACTTGTATTCTTTGTCAAGAGTAGGTAACCACAAACAAAGGAGTTTTGGAAATTCTGACCCTAAAGGTTTACAATAGGGAACAGAATTTTCTACATTCACGCGGGCGAAGTCATCGGCAAAAGCTTGTTATTACGAGCATTTGCGAGATACAAATCCACATAGTATTTTTTTACTAGTTGACGCCTTCTTCCAGGTAAATGAGATTAACTGTTCCTAACACGTTATTATTTTACTAAACAGAATTTGATGCTAATTGTTAAAATATAAACTTGATTTCTAAAAAACCACTGGTGCTACTTAAAAAGTAAACATGTGGCATCGAACGCACTAAGAATATACGATGTTCATTTAGACCAAGCTTCAAGAAAAAGCTAATGTAACAAACAACAAAACAATACTTCATTACGTACTACACCATTATTTTGCTGAGAGCAAATGGACAAACAATTATTCCCTGAACAGCTTAATGCAAGCAGCGTAAGCACGATCCAACTATTTTCAATTACTGCAAGAGCAAACGTTTGTTTATCCGTTACAAGGCGAAAACAAAGGTTTAAAACGACGAATAATGGCGACTAATCGCAGCGAATTGTAGAAATAAAGTCGTTCTGCGACTGCTCTGTCGCTGCATTGTTAGGCTCTAGGTCGTGGTATTAATACTGCCTTATAGTAAGAATTCATTAGGTTTTTTTCGAAACGACTAAGTTAAAATCGATCCGTTTATTTGTTTGACCACTAGGTGTCCCCCGTGGATTCACCCGCATTGCAATTACGTAGCCAATCTTGATAAATGGGCTATCCAAATATAATTATATATTTTTAATTCGAACTATGTACTAGACCGATTTCAGAGTCAAACAAACAAATGAACAAACTCTGCAGCATATATCTCCTTTTCTATCTTAAAACATATCATTGGTCAATTAGGCACGTAGTAATAGACGTCACTCAACTCCGATACGCTCTCAAGTCTCTTGCTGTCCTTGTCATTCTAAAGGGAAAAAATAAGGACAGCAATAAACTTGAGAGCGTCTCAGAATTAAGTGACGTCTATTAATACGGGCCTTAGATTAGAGCCCTAATATGCAACGGAAGTTATTACAAAGTTATAAGTACCAGAGAGTTTAATGTGGACTGATTTTTAGTAAATTGGTCAACTGCGTCGCTAAATGATTTTGTATTTATCAAGTTTTTTACGTTACAGTTTTTTACAGGGATTAATTATACATTTATTTGCTTGAAGTATTTTTGAGTGGAGCTTTATATTAAACTGCGAACCGCAACTAATGCAACTTTTTTAACGCCCCTAAAGGAAGGTTATGTGTTTGACCTGCATGAATGCCTATCTGTTTGTCCTTCTATCAGTTTATTAATTTTTCTGTCCGTCTGTATAACGCTTTTTGAATTAGCTATAAAAAAAAAAACAAATAAAAATGTTAACTAAAAAACATATAGCTTTTCCCTACACATATTCTACGGTCTATATTCCACGGTCGCATAGAACCCTTCGTTTACGAATTTGACTCAAACATGACCAATTTTTTTTTAAATATCCCAAAGATATTTTGGGAAAATCTAGTCCGTCATTACGGTAATACTTGCTCTCTTATCAAACTGCAATCAATTCTTCATTATCATTAATATTAAGTGCCTTAGCCAAAGGTTTCCATGATCGCAATATAAGTGTATAGCTCCTGTATAAGGCTTAGAGTGTATTCGCCCGGGGTGGTCGAATCAGGAATTTCATTGTTAGGTATTAATATTTTTGAGGGTGTTTCTAAGACATGTATAGTCAGATAAAAAAAAAACCTTTTATTCTCATAGTGCAAAATAAAATAATTAATTTTATACGGCAAGAATGAAAAGATTTTTTGTTCTGACTGTACAAATTAGCTTAATTATTTTTTTTATCCAAAATACTCCTCGATAGGCGAGACGAAAAAAAAAAAGTATTTAGTCCGTCAGTTACACGATGTAGTCAGTTAATAATAATTATGTGTCATGTCTCAAAATCTGTTCAACGGTAAAAAATTATGTAAACTTATTTGTTTTATTATTTCTCGAAAACGAAAAATGACGACGATACAGTGTCTTGACGACACGGTTAGATACAATTTTTACTGAGAAGTGACGTCACAAGCCGCCACTCGAGCAGTTAAATGCTCTTTACCTTTGTATAATTTATTAATTTAATTAAGTGAAAAATATGTATCCACTTTTATAGAACGGTCCAACGGACGAACTGAATTCCTGTTTCAGCAAAACTCGGTGGCCGAATCACTTACTCAGCCCTAAATAAGTACGAAAGGTTACTGATAACACTAATGATATTGTCTTTAACAGCTGATTGTGGTTATGCGGCTTTTGCGCTGTCGGTTGAAGTTTTTACGGCCAGTAATATTTAATGACGATATAATGATAAGGGGCTGAATGGAAAAATGAGTGTATAATGATTGTATTCTTGTCTTTCTTAACCGTGTCTTAATCAGAATGAAGACATTATATACATTCTTCTCTTCACACTTAACAATGTACAAATAATAATATTGTAACAACATTGTTTTAAAAGAGTAAGTATGGAGTTTCTTGCCCATTCTTCTCCATACGAATCAACTTTTTGGAATGGGCAACTAGATTCATTTTTCTTTGTTTTGACGTTCTAAAGTGCCTTTTAAATGGCCTAATAGAAATAAATGATTTGAGTTTGAGTTTGAGTTTGACATGTACAATTGTACATGAGTTGTAGAATTAGGAATTTATTTGCGCTAATCAATGAGAATCTAAATGTAAACTGGTTGACTGGGACTAAAAATCAATGTAAATTATAATATAGAGTTTTAACAGAATCTAACTCAAGTCTTGGGTGCAAGATATAGTCCTCTCGCGCGACAATATTTGATCAAGATTTGTTTTAAATAATTATAACTACGTTCTATGTACAAACATATTTTACTAGCTTGTAACGTTAAGTGTTAGGTAGGGCTAGCGGTGGTGGATGTAAAAAAAAAATGATGAAAGTACGGTACAAATTTATTTAAAATCAGGAGATCCGGTGAGCCGGGATGAGTCGGATAGATATCGAGATCGCGTGTAAGTTAAACCGCCTACGGAACACTACTGTCCTGCAGATCCTCTAGGCGTAGGTAGCGGGAACTGGAGGTAGATCCAGGGTCCCGTAACGTGTTGCAGGGTTGTCCAGCCACTCCCCTAAACACGGCGGTGGAAAGTAGTAGTAACCGCTCCTGGACCTCTAGTCGCTTGCGCAGCACAGGTAGACGCGCTGGAGATGGTGTGGTGAAGGTGTTGGAGGAACGGTAGTCGTCCGCTGAGCAGCGCGGGTAGACGCGCCGGCGGTGATTGTAAAGGTGTCGGTGGAACCCCGTCTGGGGTTTTTCACAACACTGATTTTAATTTGATAGTTATTAGGTATAAAATAGACTTTAGTCGTCCTACTTTTTTATAATAAAGTTACAGCGTGAAGATGTTTAGTACAAGGTGCTCGGTCGTCTGTGTCCGTAGAATGACGCTGCAATGGCTTATAAATGAGGTTTTTCGAAGATTCTGGAACTAATTAAGCGCAGCCAATCACGTACGATTGTCATGTGGTGTCTACGCCCCTATTATGTTTCCATAGCTACTTCTCCCATATCCACTTTATTTTAATGTTGCCAGTTATTTCTCATTAGCTAAGATTGTTAGTTTATGAGTAATTTAAATGTTTGTTTATTTTAATATCAGAATTAACGTGCAACGTTACAAGCTGTCGCCCGCGGCTTAGCGCGCATGGCTGTCAAAACTTTCATCCATAATTTTAAAACTGTAAGATTAGTACTAATTTCCAATAATTCTTTCTTAATGGCTACCTCCTCTTCAGAAAGAACACACCCTCCAAGTTTTATGTATAGTATGTTTGAGCTATGCGTTGATAAAAATTATCAATTAGTTTTATACTGCATTTCCGCAAAGTAACTCCAGATTGTATAACTTAATTTAAACACATGGATTATTATACAAGTATGAATACGAACACAAATGCCATTATTATTTATTGCAAATGGAAACCGAAGTCACAGTGGTTATGGTCTCAGTTTAATAAAGAGAATATCGTTAAAACAGATAGTAGTATACACCATTACCACTAATTAAACATAATCCCTCAAGCCACAACAGAAAATCGATTTTGAACCAATCTGTTGTAACAGGGGTACCCAAACTGTGGTCTCGCGCCCTGGTGTGCCGTAGAAAATGAAAAGGGGGCCTTGAGTCAACCTTCTTTTTTTCTCTTCTTTTTGTTTAAATAATAATAAAACGTAAAGAAAACCGTAGTTGAATGATCGTAATAAGGCTCTCAAAGTCCCTAGAGCTCGCGGTTGCATCGGGTCAATAACCTATGATAAGGTGGTGTGATTTGTTGGGTATCTAGCGCGCGTGTCAACAATTTATTAATTTTATGAGGCATTTGTTAAATAATTAAGAGTTTACATATCGACGACTTAGTTCACATTGCACTAACTGTAAAATTTTGAACTTTGAGGAGAGAGCTTCAAAGATTTTTAAAGTTTTGACAGGAACAGTATGAAAAAAAAATAGTAGATGCATATTTGTTTTATTATTTATAAAACAAATATGCATCTATTCATAAGACTTGTCCTTTAGCCTCATCATATTTCAATATTGTAATATATATACTTATTTTATATAGTATATACTTTACCTTAACAAAATTTCTAAATATATAAATATAAAACCCACCATTTAATACATAAATTTGACTTTGTGACTGTATTACATTAAGTGAAAAACTCAAAACTTTATTATGTCCTTCTTCTTACCTAACACAGTGTATATTTTTTAACTAAACTTATTACTTTTATTGTGACTAGTCTGTCTACTTTCAAATAGGTAGGGCACGATGACAAAAAACTAAATTTGAATCTGCGCCGCGGATTGTAAAAGGTTGGGAACCCCTGTATAACGTTGGTCCGTGATCGGATCGTGATCGTGACGTCACCGTCCATTGTAATAACTACACGACTACTATTTAGAAGTCCGCAGCCGGCAGCAGCTGGCTGAATGCTAATGACTCTGCGTCTACTACAATTTGATGTCCGACCCAATTAGGTTCCGATTTAACAATTATTGGTTGGTTGGTTTTAGCTGGAAATCGGTGTTGTGTATGAAGTGACTGATTTCGACTTTACAGGTTTGAAGAATATAGAGTAAAGTTAATTATACTTTATTGAAAAGGGAGGACAAAATTGGCGCTGTGTCAGGTGACTGTATCACGGAATACCGGAGTTTAAAATGGTGCCGATTCTCTTGTTCACAAACTTCTTATATATTTTATTTTCTGTCCTTTTCTTTACGAAATGGAAAGAGTAAGATGCATTTAACTCAAAATATCAGGTAAGTTTGTGAACAAGAGAATTGGCAGCAATGTCGATGTACGGTATTTAAGAATTTCATAACTGCAAATTACGTAGTGGGCTAATGCCCAAAGGTCTAATCGGGATTTTGTATATACTAATTAATATCAAATGTGGTGGACAAAAAGTCCTTATACGATAATTATACTGTCTTCTAAGATATTTTTTTTTTGGTGAGTGGGAAATTATCCAATGACTGCTCCCGTCCTGGGTGCGGCGGGAGGGCGTGTCAGACTCTTACTGACTAAAACCCACTCATGTTCCTTCGATTGCCCTTTATGTTCCAGGGTCACGGGAACTATTATAAACATTCCGCAACCCCGGCAGGCGTTGGCCCTGTTGGGCCCCTTCCTGTGCTGACTCCTTCTCTTTGAGGCGCGCGTGGAACACTAACGCGCCGTCGACGCGGTCCTGGTCCTAGCCGGGCGGCGAGCTACCCATCGCTCACCAGTCTTCTAAGATATTTTGATTATTATTTTATAATTAAATATATATGAAATGAACTTTCTAACTTCATAATATCACTTCATAACTTCATTATTTAGGTTAACATTTTATATATTATATACATTATATATAAACGTACAGCCCAAACCGCTGGTCCTAGAAACATGACACTTGCAGGGTGTATCTTTGTACAAAGTACGTAACCACTAAGATTCTTTTTCGGAAAATTCTGCTCTAAAAGGTATATGGGGTGGAAATATAGATAACCACGCGGGCAAAGCCGCAAGCAAAAGCTAGTATCCGATAATATTCTAGATACTGTTTTTTGGCAAAAATTCAATTCTCTCTACCTCAAACCAGCTCTAACCACTCAAGCGTCCAAATTATTTTGACATCTTTTCCTGGGTCTCCGTTCGGGCGCTTTTTCCGTGGATTTTTTTGCTCTGCGTAAATTATGACTAATGGGTAGATGAATGGAAAAGAGTCACACTGGTACTTGCCAAATGTAAAAATCTTTTTCACAAAAATGGCAACCATTATTTTTTCGAAGAATATACAGCTGCGTGGCTGTACGTGTAGGTAAAAATAAACACAAAAAAAACTTTTTACAAAAAAAAAATAACCGCCTTCAAAAACTAAAAACTTAAAAATAACTAAAATTTCGGAAGTCGGTGTCTTTTCTTCTGCCAGTCAATTTGTGTTGCCACTGACTTCCGAAATTTTAGTTATTTTTAAGTTTTTAGTTTTTGAAGGCGGTTATTTTTTTTTGTAAAAAGTTTTTATTTTTTACTTTTTAGTGTCGAGTCCCAATGTCTGACTAAAGTACCTATCCAGGTTGCCAATGTCCATACCAAGTTTCATCCAAGCGTAAAAAAAGCATAAAACAAACGCAAAAAATATACAATAAAACTTCTATATGAATGCATTTTCAACCGACTTCAAAAAAAAGGAGGAGGTTCTCAATTCGACTGTATTTTTTTTTTTTCTATGTTTGTTACTCGATTTCTCAGAGACGCCTGGACCGATTTCAAAAATTCTTTTTTTATTTGAAAGGGTATGCTCGTCATTTGGTCCCATATTCATCAGGTCAGGATCTGGTGGTGGAAACCCTGAGAAATTGATGGCATCTCTAGAAAGTTGTAGGCGAGCATCGGGTAAAAACTTAATATTAATGTGTATATCTGATGAGACTACAATACCATGGAGGTTTGGGGCAGACCTGATAATGGAGACGACAGAGAATCAAGGGAACTCCTCAACGGTACATCTTAGCTACATCGTCTTTGGGCTTATTTTGTTCGTGATGACAAGATCTTTACATCGAGATGCGTTATGACTGCCACTGCAAGCTCCGTGATGCAGGTGCAGTACAGCTTAGGGAACTCTTTAATGGTTGATAGCAGCTACATAGTGTTTGGGCTTATTTTATTCGTCTTGATGAGCACTTTACACCGAGATTGATTATACTGCAGATTCGATAGTGGTAGGTAGTGTATGAATCTTGGTATGGAAATTGGCAGCCTGGATACTTTAGTCAGACACTAAAAAGTAAAAAATAAAAAGCTTTTTACAAAAAAATAATAACCGCCTTCAAAAACTAAAAACATAAAAATAACTAAAATTTCGGAAGTCGGTGGCAACACAAATTGACTGGCAGAAGAGATAAGCCACCGACTTCCGAAATTTTAGTTATTTTTATGTTTTTAGTTTTTGAAGGCGGTTATTATTTTTTTGTAAAAAGCTTTTTTATAATACTCATTGTACCTATAATAAATTGTCGATTCAAAACGACAAATCATAACCAATTTCAGTGTAAAACTAACTTCAACGAAGCTGAAACACAAGGTAGCTGCTACGAACCATTTAGGATATCCTTAAACTGTATTTTGTCTTCACTATCGAATCTGCATTATAATCAATCTCGGTGTAAAGGGCTTATCAATACGAATAAAATAAGCCCAAACACTATGTAGCTGCATCAACCATTAAGGAGTTCCCTTAACTGTACTGCACCTGCATCACGGAGCTTGCAGTGGCAGTCATAACCCATCTCGGTGTAAAGATCTTGTCATCACGAATAAAATGAGCCTAAAGACGAGGTACCTAAGATGTACCGTTAAGGAGTTCCCTTGATTCTCTGTCGTCTCCATCATCAGATCAGCCCGAAACCTCCATGGTATTGTAGTCTCATCAGACATACACATTAATATTAAGTTTTTACCTGATGCTTGCCTACAATTTTCTAGATATGCCCTCAATTTCTCTGGGTTTCCACCACCAGGTCCTGACCTGGTGACAATGGGACCAAATGACAAGCATACCCTTTCAAATATAAAAAGAATTTTTGAAATCCGTCCAGGCGTCTTCGAGAAATCGAGTAACAAACATAAAAAAATAAAAAAAAAACATACAATCGAATTGAGAACCTCCTCCTTTTTTTGAAGTCGGTTGAATAGAGGATTTTGTCTCTTGTGTGCCAGTCCGATTCGCATTTAGCCAGTATTTCTAAATTAAGCGTTTTAACCATTTAACGACCAAGCGACAGCCGGCTGTCGCGCTATTGTCTTTCTTTTGTATCTCGAATTAATGTTGTAAGACGAAAAAATAATAATGTTACGGCAGTAAAAAAATAACAACTTACATAAAAACATTGTGTGTGCGAAACTATTTCAAATAAAAACTTTGTTCTACGTTATATAGAAACTTCCAGCATTTTTTACTTCATACTCGTTTGTTCAATGTAACTTGTTCAAGTTAAGAGTAAAGCTAATTAGCTACAACAACACAGAAAATATAAAAGTATATAATAACGTACATGTTGCTGTTATTTCCTTAGTTTTCCTTTTATTTAACTTTTGAACAATGGCTAAGGTAGTATTATTTTCCAACTTTTTATTTTATAATAGCTATCCCTAGCGGTTTCACCCGCGTACGTTAGGTCTTTGATTACTGCTGGGTGGGTTATAGGGTGATGTTATGTAGCCTTTGTGTTAAGAGTCCTATGACGAATCGTAAACGGGACTGAGGAACGCGCTGAATCGACGCAAAATTTTAACATTTAAAGCATTTTAACTTTATTTATTGCAATTTTGTTTTATTAACACGTTCATTGCGACTTCACGCGACGTCGCTCGCGTGAAGCGAACTATTACGCTGTGGCTGTTCACGCGTCGTCGCGTGATGGTGCCTTACAATTGTATATGAGCCACAAAATAGCGGCCGCAGCGTATTGGATTCTGGTATTTGTTTTGGCCACTAGGGAAGGAAATTACCTATCTATTTGTGGGCGTGGCCTGCGGTTAGCTATCTTGAATTTTTTATTTGCGTCCAGCTAGCCGCGCACGATTTTGCTCTGTGCAGCCACGTGGGGTAGAAGTGCTTTTGTTTTTACTCGGCTGTTTTCGTTTTGTTTACATCTCTCTAATAAAAGTTTATTACAAAATGCATATTGAATGTTTTTTTTACTAATAAAAACCTATTTTGCCATGTAAATACAAATCGCGAATTCGCGTTACCGGCCATGTGGGCAATATGTATATAATAAATGCGTCCCGTATGGCCGATCACCGCGACTTCGCGTGATAAAAATATATACATATATTTATGAACTTATATATTATATAATGGTAGATTTCTTATATAAAAGCATTACTGGCACAATACAAACCACATAAACGATTTTTTTTTATTTGGCCATATAAGTAAGTTCAGCATTTTGGCTTGGCAATGAACGTGTTAAATTGAGATACGAAAATTAATGAAACGTATGCATTGTAGATTGAAGTTTTATATCATATTAGTTTATTTGATAAAGTTGCATTAATTTGGAATACAGTGGACGCTGAATCAAGACATTTATAGCTTAAATTAGGCTTTCTTTACGATTTTTTCCTTAAAAACTCAAGGAATTTAGAGGAATTCTAGAACTCCAATAAACAAGTAAAACAATCTTAGTAAAGTATATTTTAGTAATTTTAACATTAATAAGAATTGAATGTAGCAATGTGAATTTGAGCGTCAAAGTTCCATTGCCAACGGTTTGGCTTGCAAGCTGTGTTCGTACAATATTTATAGTAAATTACACGAAAAGAAAAACAAGAGCGTGTCGGGCCACGCTCAATGTGGGGTTCCGTAGTTTCCCGTCCGTCACAATAATTGCTCCCACTTATGAGTTTAAAATGAAAGGTAAATTACGATATACGGTTTATGACGTATTAAAAAAAAACTATTTACTAGATCTCGTTTAAACCAATTTTCGGTGGAAGTTTACATGGTAATGTACATCATATATTTTTTTTTTTATCGTACTCTTATTTTGGAAGTTACAGGGGGGGGGGGACCAACATTTTACCACTTTGAAAGTGTCTCTCGCGCAAACTATTCAGTTTAGAAAAAAATTATATTTAAAAACCTCAATATCATTTTTAAACACCTATCCAAAGATACCCCACACATATAGGTATGATGAAAAAAAATTTTTGAGTTTAAGTTCTATGTATGGGGACCCCCAAATTTTTTTATTTATTCTCTATTTTTGTAACAGAATCTTAATGCGGTTTACAGAATACATCCACTCAGCAAGTTTCAACAGTATAGCTCTTATAGTTTCGGAAAAAATGGCTGTGACATACGGACGGACAGACAGATAGACAGACGGACAGACAGACAGACATGACGAATCTATAAGGGTTCCGTTTTTGCCATTTGGCTACGGAACCCTAAAAATGAAAATGTGTAACTCCAACTTACAAGAAAGAGAATAGTACTATCGTTATTATTTAACAAATAATTAAAATATTTTAGTACTGCTGAAAATTACAGCGTCAAAAATCATGAATTTGCGTAAAAAATGTAACAGGACTCTTAATAAGCTTCTTTGTTGTAAAGTTTATCAAAATCCTTTTAATAGTTTTTTGCGTGAAAAAGAACCAAACATACATATATGCTAACTTTAAGATTGGCAATAATGAGACTAACAGAGCAGGATTCAATGGAAATACCATATGAGACTCATGGGTAATACCTAAATATTAGGATCTAAAAATGGATTCCAACAACTTTTTTTTTTAATATATGCTGGGACAACTCACACACGGTCATCTGATCCCAAGTTAAGCTCTGCTCAGAGCTTGTGTTATGGTAACCAGACAACTGATATACATACTTATATAATTTATAAATAAATACATATTATAGATAAATTACACCCAAACACAGAACAAACAATCATGCTCACACAAAGTTTGTTCTGGGTGGGAATCGAACCCACGACCTCCAGCTTAGCAGTCAGGGCTACTAGCCACTACACTAACAGGCCCGTCACAATTATATCGACAATAATACAATAGTATAAACCTAAACCAGCATTAAAGCAAATCACCCTCAAAATTAAACTCAGGTCGAGTCTTCGTAATTTATTTAGTAACTAGCTTTTGCCTTCTCCCTTCAACTATTTCCACTTAAAAAATCACGTCAATAAATTCGTCGCTCCGTTTTGCCGTGAAAGAAAGACAAACATACAGACAGACACACTTTCCCATTTAGAATACTAGCTTCTACCCGCGGCTTCGCTAGCGTTAGAAAGAGACAAAAAGTACCCTATGTTACTCTCCATCCCTTTAACTATCTCCACTTAAAAAATCACGACAATCCGTCGCTCCGTTTTGCCGTGAAAGAAAGACAAACAGACAGACAGACAGACACACTTTCCCATTTATAATATTAGTATGGATTGATTTTATTATATAATGATTTTATTATATGTATTGATTAAATAATGGTGCTTGTAATATTTTTTTCGTTTTTGTATGGCCATCCTGGACTTTTTTTTAAAACTAAAAGCCCATTTCATAACATTTCCTTTCAACGATCTTTTCTTCAAAAGTTAGGTGACAGCGACAATGACAGTATTGCCAGATTACTAAACAACTATTAGGCCACTCATATACACGTGAATCTAGATTGTGATAATGTGGGGGGGGATACAAATCTTTTATGAATAAAGGTGATATGGTTTAAATAAATTTCGTTTACATTAATAGGTAAGTGATACGAAGTTCACCGGGTCATCTAGTATGTATATAATAGTAAACTCACTGCCTGATATCAACGTGTTTGTTAATATATAACAATAACTAACTAAATACATTAAACTTGGAGGGTTTATTCTTTGTGAAGAATATAAAAAATAGCCCTAAAGGGTTAAAATAGTAGGTAGAAGTTCGACATCCACGCGGGCGAAGCCGCGGGCGAAGGCTAATAAATATTTTAAATCTAGATATTTTTTTATCTTAATATTATTTTTAAACGTTGGAAATAAGAAAAGCTGTAAGGCTTCGTTCACACGGCATTGTCCTGCACGTTTTTTTGTAATCGTTTTTTTAACGTATAGTAAACCGGGTGTTCACATGGTAAATTTTCATTCGTGTAAAAACGATTAGCCGCAGTTTCCACACAGTTGTCACAGTGAGTAGACGTCACTGATGGATTCACTATATGTATGGTTTCAAAATTAGGATAAATTATTGCCATGATTCCCTTCCAAGCTGCTTGAGTTGCGACGCGATTTTTATAAAGTTCTAAAGGTTTAACCCTAAACCGGGATTTTGTTCCACTAATGAATATAATAGTTGGAGAGAGAAAGAATTTAATAGTACTCTATAGAAAATTCCTCAACCATTTTGAATATCAAACCAAATCAAACATAAAAGACATACCCCTCCACACACCCCTCCAAACACGCTCAGATACTAAGCGCATCTTCGGTTTCTATTCGATAAAAAACGTATGACATCGTATCGTGTGAAGGAGACAAAGGCGTACCATTATGCCACTGCGAACCGAATACGTCAAAGTTCATTCAATTTGCTTGACAAGTCCGTTGAGTATGCGTTTAAGCGTATAAGCGGTACACGTTTTTTTGCAGTACTATCGTCGTGTGAATGGATCTATGAACGTTGTATGGTCACTATTCATACGTTAAGACGTATACCTACTACAGAAAAACGTGCAGGACAATGCCGTGTGAACGAAGCCTTACAGTATTATTTTTTACAGCATATTACACGCCTTTTTGTTATTTCAAACCGTATTAAATGGCTTTTATTTGCATGATTTGGATTTATGAAAATGATTCCATTCGTATTTTGAAAACAATTAAACATTACTTATTTGTGTCAGGTTTGACGGGTTGTAACCTCTATGGTTGTAACTGTTTTGACACTTGATTTGCCGGTTACTATGACAACGACATCCAACAGAACATGGACAACTTTTATATGGGAAAATGGAATTGTTGTTTTACTCTATCTTTCTCGCAATTTTAGAGACAAAAAGTAGCCTATGTTACTCTCCATCCCTTAAACTATCTCCATTTAAAAAATCACGTCAATCCGTCGCTCCGTTTTGCCGTGAAAGAAAGACAAACAGACAGACAGACAGACACACTTTCCCATTTATAATATTAGTATGGATTACCCTTGTAGTCAGAATTCATCAATTTTACTTACAAACGTTATTCAACCTAGAACTAACTTTGTCTCTAGGAATTTCTACAATTACTAAAACGTGTTAGACAGCTTTTGACTGTAAATTAACATATTCTGTAAACTGTTTATCTGTTGGTTTCACGTCAAAGTTTAAAGCCGAAGTAGCCACCATTACTTTGGCTATTGCTTGTATTATTTAGTAAGGAACTGAGTTAAGTTCAAAGTTTCGGTTGGACTATGTAACTAGAGGTTTCCGCTGACGGAGGTCTTTAGGCTGAGGCTACACTAGCCTGCGACGCGAGCTGCGACACATGAGCGATTGAAACAAATACATGGATACTCACCGTGTATGGCTACACCGTTCATCAAATATTACTAGCGATCTTTGATTTCTTTATGCAACAGGAGCTACAATACTGTAATCACGGCACCGGCTACATCGACGTATCAACGAAATTGAATCGAATATACGCCAGATTTTCGCTTATAATGTAGCCATTCCACGTTTATCTCGTTTCGCTCTTCCAGTCGCATCGCAAATCGCTGCCTACTGTAGCCTCAGCCTAATAATAGTCAGGGGAGCAATCCTTGCGTCAAGCGAAAGCTGTGCTTCCGACTCATGGTAGGAAGAACTGTGGGGTTTTATTGGAATGACTCCGATATGAACTTCAGTTCTCCTCAGAGGGAGATATCGTGAATACGTAATCATGAGGATTTTTTCAACTATTTTTTTAAGAGACGTAGAAAGTTTACAACATTTAAATGCATAATTGAAATAATTGATTGATTTTATACTCGTACTAGCTTTTGCCCGCAGCTTCGCTCGCGTTAGAAAGAGACAAAAAGTAGCCTATGTTACTTTCCATCCCTTCAACTATCTCCACTTAAAAAATCACGTCAATTCGTCGCTCCGTTTTGCTGTGAAAGAAAGACAAACATACAGACAGACACACTTTCCCATTTATAATATTAGTATGGATGTTTACACACATAATTCGACATACTTGAAAGACGACAGCCAAATAATAAATCTGTACCTAACGAAACAATTTATTCATAGCCAATTTATTTTAACTGCTATGCTTAGTATAGAACTAAAGCTTTTTGATAGCTTAGATTAGGAACTAAGCTAAGCCACAAAAATATAAATTGGTAAGATTAGATATATTGCATAACAAAACAAATTAAAATTATTGATTCAAAGACTAGCTACCTTTTATCTTAATACTAGCTTTTGCCCGCGGCTTCGCTCGCGTTAGAAAGAGACAAAAAGTAGCCTATGTTACTCTCCATCCCTTCAACTATCTCCACTTAAAAATTCACGTCAATTCGTCGCTCCGTTTTGCCGTGAAAGAAAGACAAACATACAGACAGACAGACACACTTTCACATTTATAATATTAGTATGGATATTAGAGCTTATATTAGTTTGCCTTAAAGGTAGGGCCTACGTATTATTTTCAAACAATGGAAGCGACTCTAATCTTATACAAGATTTTTAATTAAGAGCAACAAATTGTGTGCCAGCGAAAGTGAAATGTAATTTAATTTTGACAACACAAATGTTATGGCGGCGTAACGGCTCAAGATTTTGTAATGACTTAAGTAACAATTAAAATATTTTAATATGTTATAATTAATTCGTGAACGTAATTATAATTTTGGGGTGATTGGAGCAAAGGTTAGAAAATGAAATAATTTTAATATGAGGTAGAAAGATAGTCATAATCTTGGGTCTTGCTAAAAAATCATTATTTGATCATTTTTAATTTATATTATTGATTTCGGTCTAAAACGTCAAAAAATATATAACTGCCTATTGATATAGTAGTCAGTGATCCTGACTGCTAAGCCATAGGTCGTGGGTTTGATTTCCACCCAGGACTAACTTGGTGTGATGACCATGATTGTTTTATGTCTGGGTGTAATATTTATCTATAATTGTATATATTTATAAATTATGTAAATGTTGATCTTTTGTCTGGTACAATGTCTGCGCAATTTAGAATCAGATGGCCGTGTGAGAGTTTTCACAAGATATTTATTTATTTATAACTTTAAAAATAATAATTTTATAAAATCTAACTTTAACCCGCCATAACAATATTGTCTATGTCCATTAAACTATTAGCACGAAAAAGCTATTGTTGTATTTTGAAACAACATTTTTACTCTACGTTTTTCTTAAATAGGAATATTATCATTATTATAATTAAAATAAGCTAGTTCAAATATTTATAAATACATAATATCTCCATTACCGTACAAAGCTCACAAGGACAGAGGCCAAAAGGGTAAAAATGTTGACCCCAACCTCTCACAAAATGTTGGCCCTTCTGCCAAACATCCCTTATAAGTCAAAAGTATCGGAACGATTCACTGGTTAGGGGCCTTAACCATTGAACCATACAGGTACGGGCGAGTGCCAAGTTTTAAATCTTGGGTATCACTGACATATATCAAGAAAAAACTGTAAGGAAACTAAGGCTAAACTATAATTAACCTTTGAACGACCGAGCGATAGCCGGCTGTCGGGCTGCTATTTTCTTTCTATTGTGTATCGAATCACGTGTGTTCGAAGGATTAAAAATAATGAATATCCTGGGACAAATAACACACCCATCTGATGAGAAGCTAAGCAGAGCTTGTACTATTATAACCAAACAACTGATAAATACTTTTATTTTATAGATAAAATACACCCAGACTCAGACAAAACAATCATGTTCAGCACAAAAGGTTGGACCTGAGTGGAAATCGAATCACCATCTCTGTAAACTGTACCAAATCAGGGATAAACAACAATACCAACCGGCACGACAATTATAGGGCTGTAATATTAACTTGTCTCGAGGAAAATTGGCAAACAATGCTAGTGCCTTCTCTGTTTGATAACTAAAGCCCTAAGTCCTATCCTAGCCTAAGAGTGAGACAGTAAAAGACAGGTATTATTTACTATATAATACTGCCTAAGATTGATTGTGATTTCTAAGAAAATATCGAATGAATTTTTTTTTTTTTGGGAGTGGGAAATCATCAAATGACTGCTTCCGTCCTGGGTGCGACGGGAGGGCGTGTCAGACATTACTGACTGAAACCCACTCATGCTCCATCGATTGCCTTTTATGTTCCTGGGTCACGGTAACTATTATAAACATTCCGCTACCCCGGCTGTTGGGCCCCTTCCCGTGCCGATCTTTGAGGCGCGCGTGGAACACTAACGCGCCGTCGACGCGATCTTGGTCCTAGCCGGGCGGCGAGCTACCCATCACTCGCCATCCGCACAACCGCGCCTACGGTAGCCGGTAGTCGTCTTCACCAATTCGTCGCCCCGTTTTGCTACGAAAGACAGACAAATAAACACACTTTCACATTTATAATGTACTAGCTTTTGCCCGCGGCTTCGCTCGCGTTAGAAAAAGACAAAAAGTAGCCTATGTTACTCTCCATCCCTTCAACTATCTCCACTTAAAAAATCACGTCAATTCGTCGCTCCATTTTGCCGTGAAAGAAAGACAAACATACAGACAGACAGACAGACACACTTTCCCATTTATAATATTAGTATATGGATGTTTTTATGCATAGCTCGAAATTAAGTATGATTATTCAGTCCTCGAGATCGTGCAGCTTTATAATTCCACGTACATCATTATACTTAACGCTTAATTTACACCCGCAATTTCCCACACTTTTATATATCTTCCCATAAAAGCACCGCTGATTGGTTCAAACATGAGAGCAAAAGTTATATGACCCGACATAACCCTCCCGTTCCCCCTCCAAAGGCAGCTGGGAAAAAAGTTATTATTTCTGTAAAATTGGCACATACCACCTGCTCTAATAACATTATACGACATACTGCTCCTATATAGAGCAAATGTATATGTATATAAAGTGATATTATGTAATATTTTCCTCATATTTCCCGGCTCTTTCAGATATCGGTTATGGAAATTGAATATTGGTACGAACGTGAACATTTAACGGTTGGAGTGAGCGACTGGTCCCTCGACGGGTCTATTTGAGTATAGCTTCCTGCTATGACCGTGAATATTGACAGCCTTCGGAAAATATGTATTTAAGTGTCCGCTTCGTTAGTTTTGTAAATTAAAGATTTATGGTAATAATTTTGAGCTGATAGTTATGTTACTATACTTTTCCTGACCTTTAAGCTTTCTTTTTTAAATTTACATAGAGGAATATTTTATTTTTATTTCGAGAGACGATGTGAAAACATTTTGCGTTATAAGACACTTCAAAGGCTTCATAGCATCACGCTATGTCATACGGTAACGGAGCAGTAAACAAATACCAAATTTAAAAAGGGTATCACCACTCAAGACAGAAAGTATCCATACTAATATTATAAATGGGAAAGTGTGTCTGTCTGTCTGTCTGTATGTTTGTCTTTCTTTCACGGCAAAACGGAGCGACGAATTGACGTGATTTTTTAAGTGGAGATAGTTGAAGGGATGGAGAGTAACATAGGCTTTTTGTCTCTTTCTAACGTGAGCGAAGCCGCGGGCAAAAGCTAGTGTTATATACATATGTCGCAGGTATTGTGTATGAATTCTTCAGCCTCAGCTTTTTGACATACTGCGTAAATTGGCAAAATGTCAATGCAATACATAGTGCATTTAATCCTGAATGGTTTAAAAAATAACCACGAAAGCAAACGGAAGGGTGCAATGTTAATTACTATATTTAACCCTAGAAAGATAATCATATTTTAACTAGCGTAAAAGATAATCATACGTCTGTCAGACGTACCTTAGTTAATTAAGATTTTTAGTAAGCCTACGGATGTATTATCGTGCTTTATTGGTTTAAATAATTGTTAGTATTCTATTCAAGTAAATAAAACTATAAAATAGCAATAATAAAGTTTAATTGACAAATTACAAACAAAAATCGTAAACTACTTTACAAATTAGCAAAAACTTGACTTGTCTCCTATTGGAACATTTAAAATCACTTTCAGTGTTTATATTTTCTTATTATTATATTATATAATATAACAAGGGGTTGTAAACGTTTCTACACATGTAGTACGCTCTGGCCTTCTAGCTGATCGGCCAATATTCACTGCTAAGGTTCTACTGCGACTTCGACCCTTGTTGGACCACAAGCTCAACAATGGTTATTTTTACTTCTGGGTGTGCGCTGAGAACTAATAATTATGCGGCTATTAGAAGGCGTAGCTTGGTCGGCAGTAGACTCTGAATGGTCTTCAGCAGACATTTCGGGTATATCCACAGCTTCATAGATGAATTTTATTCGTCTTCAGTGTCACTCTGCACATCGTCTTCAAAGTGGTTTTATTTGCATTCACTTTCAGATTCTGATAACGATTCCTCTTCATTACCCGACTGCCGAAAGAAGGGTTATGTTTTTCAAGCGTATGTATGTTTGTACTTATGTATGTATGTCTCATTCTATGGCGCTTTCTACAGCCTAAATCGTTCAACGGGTTTCGACATAATAATATGAGGTGTCATTGATTTCGTCTCAATTCGAATGACATAGGATATATTCATTAAAAAAAAAGAGAAATAAAAAAAAATTGAATTAAATAATCAAAAAACCCAACTGCAATATCGAAAGTTGATGGCTTTGTTTTGTTTCATGTAACTGCCTATATTTTTATAATTTTGATATAAAAAGTTCTCAATTTGAGAATTATTCAACACCTTTGACTTGCTATTATAATATAAATATAATAAATACCTGAAAATAATAATAAATACGTGTTAATAACAATAAACCATCAGTTCAAATGATTGCAGAAGTTGCATTAAAGATAATCATACGTCTCGCAGACGTACGACATAGGTATATCTTTTATTTGAACGTACTTACCGTGGTGCTACTGCTGCTTAGCGCTAGTTCCGGTCGCCGACAGAGATAACTAGAGCAGCCAGCGTGCTGCGATTAATAATAAAAAAATTACAACGAAATTTAATTTCACGATACGTCTCGCAGACGTAGATTATCTTTCTAGGGTTAAAAAACGTCACACTAACGTCACATACTTTTGTATGTGTGCGTTAGTGTGCTCTTTTTGCAGATAGAATGTCGTATAAGTAACCTATCTACATCTTTTTACTTATAATATCATTACACTCTTCCTTTTCGCTTTGCCATAGTTGAGTAAAAAAAAAACAACTATAAGCAAACTTTAACTCTTTACTATATTGGTCTAAAAAGCACTAAAGAACTATTTAGTTTTCTATCAGGGCAAAAAGTTTTAGGATTGGAGCTTTAGGATAAGTTTTATAGATTAACCCTTACAAACTTTTCCTTACTACTTTGTAAGGGTTAATCTCTTTGGGTTACATACCGTAACCACGAGTAGGGTGCTCCTTCACAAATAGTTAAAACGTCAGATAACTTTCGTTGTCTATTTTTTTTTTTACAAATTGTAACATTGCAACAAATTGTTAGTGATTTTTTAACTTTTAAATCCATCCATCCATACTAATATTATAAATGGGAAAGTGTGTCTGTCTGTCTGTCTGTCTGTCTGTCTGTTTGTCTTTCTTTCACGGCAAAACGGAGCGACGGATTGACGTGATTTTTCATGTGGAGATAGTTGAAGGGATGGAGAGTAACATAGGCTACTTGTTGTCTCTTTCTAACGCGAGCGAAGCCGCGGGCAGAAGCTAGTCAAAATATAAATTAGTTGCACTTCAGTAGTTTGAAAATAAATTAGATTTGTTTTGCTTACCAATATACAGTTAGTCAATAGAATTTAGAAGTTAGGCTGAAAAGTGACGATTGCAGACAAGAAAGCAATATTGCCCATAAATAAACCAATTTACCTATATTATGTGAAAATAAAGCGCTTACGAGACGTGCAGCTTGTTTTTCAGAACACTCATTTTTTTAAGTCACAGTCAAATCATTTATTTCCATTAGACCCAAAACAGATATTTCTGAACGTTATTTACAGAACAAAAATGAATTTCGTTGCCCATTCTAAAATATTGTTTCGTTGTTATTTAAAAAAAACCATCCTTCGCTTTCGTCTGACGAAATAATTCAGAAAGCTTTGTTATTAGTATCGTATGCAAAGGATCTCAATGGGATGCTTACACTAAGCCTCCGTCTGTCCGTCTGTCTGTCAGCCGGCTGTACGTCATGAACCGTTGCAGTCAGAGCGTTGAAATTTTCAGCGGTTTGTGCTAATACACCAAGTAAAAATCATAATAAGTATTTTCATTGTTAAAATAAATCATGAGCGTGTCTATAATTGAACGTAAGCCCTTTAATTTGTTATTTCTAATAACAACTTAACGATACTTCACTCAAATATTTCAGAGTATTTTTCAAATATTACCCCTCAGCGATTACGCAATAAACAAAATGGCGGCGGAAATTCCACAACTACGCCAAAAAGAAAAACGTACGAGCATAGATTATAAAATTTTAGTTTTTCAAGTAGTAGGAAATTTTATCCAGGGACGTAAATAACCAAACTTGTTCATACATAAGTAATATTTGAAAGATTTTTAATAATTTAATTCGTCTGTATGATAAGCGGAACTTTTAGAATGATTGTGTGTATATTGGTCAGTTCTATGTTCCCCATTTATCTCTTCTTCTTTTTGAATATGCCATAAATAGTTCTTTGACGATTATTAGAAAATGGTAAACTTAAATCTTAATAAGTACGGACACGAATGACAAAAATGAAACCTATATTTATATCCTACTAACATAATAACTAACTAGCTTATGCCTGCGATTTTACCCGCGTGGAAGTCAAATTTTCAAACCCCATTTTACTCTAATAGGGTTGAAATTTAAAAAAAATCCTTTCTTAGTGATTACTTACTCTTTACAAAGAACACACCATGCAAATTTCATTTCTCTAAGTCTAGCAGTTTGGGCTGTGCATTATTTTATACATCAATCAGTAATTCAGCTTACTATTTGAAATGTAGGTTACACGTCAGAAATTCCAAATAGACAATATCACGCTATGAGTCATGGGAACGGAGCAGTAAAGACTTAACATATCGCAGATGAAACCCAGGACAGTTAGCTACTAAATATAGCCATCTCTCAAATTATTCCTTTCCACTTACAGAAACACACACACACAGATATTAAGAAATCTGAAATAAAGCAACTTCTAAACGATCATTGAATTTTTGCAAAATATTGGTGCCGATTCTCTTGTGCACAAACTAACGTAATTTTAAGTTAAGTGCATCTTTCTCTTTCCTTTTAATTAAGAAAAGGACAGAAGATCAAATATTAGTTAAGTCCTGTCAAATTTAGACACTCCATAAATAATTTAGACGCATTTTAAAAACATGGCGTCTAAATATACGTCAATTTTCATCAGGCGCTGTCTAATTTGACAGGATTAACCTAAAATGAATCTTCTGTCCTTTTCTTTAAGAAATGGAAAGAGAAAGATGCACTTAACTTAAATTTACGTTAGTTTGTGCACAAGAGAATCGGCACCATTCTGTATTCAATCTAGAAAACCAGATGTCAAGTTAGAAAAATCTGTCAATTTAAACTGGAGATTTATGACGAGGTTTATTTCAGCACAGCTCAGCTTTCTACGTGATTCTTAAGCAGACCCTTACTCGTTCTTTGTTAGGCTTAGATTTATGTCTTAATTTAAATACAATATAGACCTCTAGGACGGTACCATTGTAATGGATGATAAAGGGTTTTTTTAGGCCTACCGATTTGAATACGTTTTAGTTATTTTTTAAAACTAAAGTAGAAAAAAAAACACTAACATGAACTAATTACAATGCCCAGCATTTTTGGTTAATGATCCTTTTCATGTGATGCTTAATTTTACATAATACATTAGCCTAGAACCGTCCTCGATAAATGTGCTGTCCAACACAAAACTGTTTTTTTTTTCAATTTGCACCAATGTTTCCTGAGAACCTCTTTTTTTAACCGACTTTAAAACAGTAGGTACTCCTCCTCATTTTTAACTGACTTCAAAACAGGAGGTTCTCGGGAAAAAATGACGCTAAAAAGTAAAAGATACCGCTTTCAAAAACTAAAAATAGAAAAATATAACTTAAATTTTGAAAGTAACTCAATGTAAAACAATAGACAGAACGGAAACCACCAGCCAACTTCTAAAAGTAAAGGTTTTTTTTAGTTTTAGAAGGCGGTTCTTTTTTTTTTGGAAAGTCAACTGCTAATGTAGAAAACTAAAGGTTGAAAGTTTGTATGAAAACTTATTAGAAGAAACCGCAAAACTTGTTATGACAACACATAAATTTTACTTGCTTAAGTAGATATATTCCAGAGTAAAAGTCACTGTATAAAACCAGTTTTTCTTCGGAAATCTGGTTGGAAAATCGAATCTAAAACGTGAACTATGAGTTCAAATGTAATAAATTATGTACAGTAATATATTAGTATTTTGTAGATTTAGAGCAAGTTAATAATATTTTAATGTTTGTTCATTCGCAATTCACTATAGACTTAATACTAATTATTTAGTTTTATTAAAGCTTCATTTAGTTTTTCGTTTATTTTATAGAGATGATGTTTATTGCAATGTTCAACATTGCTTTTGCTTTAAAACTGGACATTGTTTATTTTTAAGATGTTTCATATATTTTTTGACTATTTGCTGACGTGGCCCAACGTTAAGAAGTCCTTATTTATATATCTACAATACCTACCTAATATATGGTTAAATAAGATGTATATAAATAAAAATATGTTGCAAACCCCACTAACTATACTTTAAGCGCCTTACTAATAATCGCTGCATAAAGTTATGACAGGTTTATACGTCAAAAAATGTATGGTTACACAGGCTTTATTCATTGCATAACTTTACACAGTGATTATTAGTAAGGGCATATTATGATTATAGAGCTTGTGTTAGATTTTTTTTTGTTTCTTTAGTTAAATTAATTCTGTTCTATTATTTAACCTTTGCATATTTATGTTAATTTTTATACATATAATTACATGTTCCGCCCATACATCAAACCTACCATGTCTGCGAGTAACACGAAGGCAATTAATTCATTTCAGGGCACTCCGTCAAACCACATGTGACCTGATTGTGGCACATTCTAATTGCGCCATTGTGAAGACGGCTTGGCTATGGTCATCAGCTTACATCCATACTAATATTATAAATGGGAAAGTGTGTCTCTCTGTCTGTCTGTCTGTCAGTCTGTCTGTATGTTTGTCTGTTTTTCACGGTAAAACGAAGCGACGAATTGACGTAATTTTTTAAGTGGTGATAGTTGAAGGGATGGAGAGTAACATAGGCTACTTTTTCTCTCTTTCTAACGCAAGCGAAGCCGCGGGCAAAAGCTAGTTGTGAATGAGGCATTACATTTGTACTTTTCTGTACTTACGAAATATCTTTAATCCTTTGAATACACGTGATTTGAAACACAATAGAAAGGCAATAGCGCGACAGCCAGCTGTCAGTTAAAAGGTTAAATTACAAACTTATCTAATTTTAAGTGTATTATTATTAAAACTGAACTTTTTGCAACCCCTATTTCTATGATTAGGCATTTATTCGTAGAATGAATTTGATGTCTGACAGTATTCTCTGAACTGTAAATTCATCAGAATTTTACTAGCTTTAAAAGTTTTTGTAAATGTCACCTAAATGACATTCACAAGTTTTAGACACTAATTGTTGCTGAAGTGTGATTGAGAATTAAATTTAACTGTAATTTTTGGGTTGCGATGTAATAATAACACAAATACTTCATTTACCAAATATGTTTTATTTTAATTTTATTATTATTATTTTAAACTTCTTAATTTTGTTTGCTTAGTTGTTATTTCTTTTATGCATGCTGTGGTCTCCTGTAAGTGAAGGAGTACACCTTCGTGATAATACTGTCTTCCATTTATATTTTTTCCATGATTTGTGTATATCCTTTGTTGGAGATCCTAAATAAATAAATAAATAAAAAATAAATTTATATTTAAATACATTAGATTATAAAGATCATGTGTTACGCTATGATGTATAAAAAGTCGGTTATGGGAGCAACATAAAATACTTAATATAGGTTTTTAGAAAAGTTACATACGTGCTTACGTTTAGTTTCAAAATATAACTATTATGGTTTGTTTACAATGATTTATTATATAACACTACTTCTTCCTATAAGGCGTTTTTCTTTCTGTAACTAGTCTAGGGTAGATTGTATTTCTAAGGGTCAACTCACACCGAAAGAGCGGCGAAGGGCAGCGAAGTGGAACGCTGTTTCAATGTCATATGAGTTTTAACTTTACTTTAATTACTATAATATTTATTATCGCATGAGAAACTCGAACGAGGATTGTAGAATGAATTTCCTTGCTACTCGTTCGAGTTTCTCATGCGTGTCATTGAGTGTGAGTTGACCCTAACTTGTTACTAATTTAGTTAGTAGAATTCTCCTTTTCCAAGATAAATATTGGTGCATACGCTCTCGAATATTCCGTCGATGCTGGGAAGTGTAATGAATAACAGGTTCGCAGTGGTTGAGCTGGATTTCGTTCGCACATCATGTTCGGATCGGGCGCTCTCAGTTTTGATTGGCTATAGTTGAACTTCGGCTAACATTGTTATCTATAATGAAATCGTAAACTGACTGACTGGTCATTGATATACAACGTACAGCCTTAACCGCTGGTCATAGAAACACGAAACTTGGGGGGTGTTCTTTGTGAAGAGTAAGTATCTAATAAGAAAGGAGTTTTGGAAATTCCAACCCTAACTGAATTAAATAGGGGATGGAGCATGGTTTATGCCGCGGGTGTAGCTAGTTATTTATATACTCCTATTTACCTTCATAGTTATCACATAATTGTAGTAATAACGAGTCCTGCAACTAGGATATTGTAAAACGATTTTTGAAAAGAGTGTACATGGAATTTTCTGTATGATATAAATATAACAAATTGATTGTTCCTAAGTTCGCAGACACCTAATTAATCATAATTGTATTAATTAGGAAATTGTTTTAAGAGAGAGCCCTGGCACCCATAACACAAGTTTAATCTTAGCTTGGGTGTCAGAGAATCACAACCTGCGTAGCGTACAATTTTTATTGCTTAGAAATAACCAAATGTATGCGTTTAGTCTTAAGTCTTGTTGTGAAATTGTACTTTCTGGAAATAAAGTTATTTGTTTATTTATATATTTCTGTTGATATTGCTTTGTCTTTTTTTTCTGTTAATGTTTTATTATTTGAATTTGTATTACCTATGTCTTTGTGTAATTTTGTTGTATTTATTGTTGTTGATGTAATAGACTTTTAGAAGCCGTATTAACAAAATAAATAAATAAATGCTTTTAAATCCCTACCTGTGTTTTTCAACAACCAACTAGCTTCAACTGCCTTCTTAACGATTCTTAAGTGCCTGTAAATGGTCTATGTGATTGAATGACTCTGACTTAATAGTTTTTAGGGTGGAGGTTACCTAACGTAAGGTAAGTCTTTAGGGAAAGAACAAGAAGTTTATAATTTTGTTGGGTTAGTGTTTAGCGACCGTGACTGCTAAGTCAAAAGGTAATACAAATCTTTAAAAACCTCGTCATATTTTTCCTAAAATACTCATATATATATTTATTACTAGCTTCTGCCCGCATTCGCTCGCGTTAGAAATAGACAAAAAGTAGCCTATGTTACTCTCCATCCCTTCAACTATCTCCACTTAAAAAATCACGTCAATTCGTCGCTCCGTTTTGCCTTGAAAGAAAGACAAACAGACAGACACACTTTCCCATTTATAATATTAGTATGGATACAAGTTTTGATGAAAACAGCAATTTATATTATGTCGAGAAGATAAATAAATGCAATCTGTAGTCGAAATTGAGATCTATTATTTTGCTGTTAACACTTCATCTTTCTCTGATTGTGGTTGTATTTGGTTTTGACGTCAGGCTCTTAAAGTTTTTAGTTTAGCCAGAAAAATGTGGCTACTTACGTTTTTTTAGTAGAGCTAAAAGATTACTGATAAATGCTTAGACTGTCTAAACAAGTCATTGGAACATTACACAGTTACAAAGGTTGTCTGAAATTGTGTTTAAAACAACGGTTTAGGTAAAAATGCCTTCTTATATTATAAAATAAGTTAATAACGGAAAAGTTCTCCATATTCCTGTTCTGGCAATTTTTGTAATATGAAATTCTACTTATGCCATCTGCAGAATATTGGCTGTCGTATTTCAGCGAGGCACAAATACAGTTGAACAAGGTAATAATTCAAGAATATAGGCACGGAGTTGCAATGTCTTTTTGACTATAAAACTATACTAATGTAACAGTGCTGAGCATTTTTGATTTTTGTTTGTTTAATCGCTGGAATTACCGGTGCTATTGAAAAAAAGGCCAGTATTATGATAACCAGATTTACAAATCAACAAGCCATCAAATATCATCACGGTATAACCCACGAGATATGACCCAGTGACCAAACGGAGTCACAGCAGGTTGTCATTAAAATGTCTGCCATAAACCAAATCATTTATTTAATTATTAAATATTACCTACCACTATCATTACATATTTGCGATCAAATACGATATCAGGGCCATACATACTAAATTCTTAATTTCCGTCTCTTCATCAGTCATAGTTTTTGCTCTTTTCTTTATTTAATTTTCAGCAGACGATTATAAAGGCAAGTAAAAATTCATTTCAGTCATTTGCAAATGCGATGTATCGGATAAAATAATCTTTAGTCCCTATAAAGAATTCTTATTTAAAATTATTTTGTTGTCAAAAGCAGCAAACAACACTGTCTTGGGTTTTGCATATAAATTTATTGTTAACCGTATTTTATAAAATGACCATAAATGAGAAAGCGGTCGAGTTAGAGCCAGAATAAGAGTAATGTAAAATAATACACAATTGTTCTCGATACGATGGTTTGGAATGAGAAAAATGTACCTATTTGGTAAAAATAATATAAAAATGTTTTCGAAACGTTTGTTTGGAATTAGAAAAATGTATTTGTTGGAATAATTCTTAATATTTTTTTTAACATTGTAAAGGGTAATTACATACATTGTCTTATCTGTAACGTAATAAGAGAAGTATGAAGGAATTTTAATTGTTAGTTAATTGTTAGGTAGTCCCTTTGATAAAAAGCTTGCTTTATTTTTTATCTCTTTAGCGATAAACGTTGATATACGTAAATATTAAAAGTTAAACGATACTTTAAAGTATACGTAATTTTTTCAAGCTTAAAACCTAAAAATATTACTATATAAATACAAAATACAACATACCTTTAAACGACGACCACCATCACACAAAAACCATCAGAAACCAAACTTAAAAAAAATCACATTCAAAAACAGAACTCACTGGCACTCGATTTACAAAATTCGAAAAAAAAAGAACACGGATTCGAAACTCGAAAAGTTTTAAATATGGAATGTGTATTCGCGGGCCTTTGTCGGCTTCGGCGGGAGGAGTGTCCCGTTCGGCGGTCGGGTAGCTACTGCCGACGATGTAGCTAGCGCCCTAGCCCATTGAAAGTTTACAACCTTATTTTATGCAGTAGCTCAGTTTACGCTGTCGTATGTTCTTTGAACTTCGAATCCTATCGTCACGCAATGAAAGGAGGGTAGTTGTGAGTGCTTGAAGTACAGAGTGCAAGGAAATGGTTTGCTATCATGCTTCATGGCCTGTCTGTACTTTATTGCTGTTACATCGTTGCTTAGTATTGAGGATCACGGTAGTCTACTTAGGCGTTATTGCTTTTCTGAGTCATTTGTTTAAGGATTAGTAGTAATTTGATTGTTTTTTATTGACTGATTGAGAAGAAGGATGTTTTAGTTAGGATTTTGCGTCTTGAGTGACAGAGATTTACAGATGGACTAGACTATGGCTTCATCCGTGTGCTAAATACTCAGAAGAAGACGTGAATTACAAAAGTACTAAATAAATGTCTTTCTGCAGAATTTAATCTATTTGTATGTAAAGAAAAATCAACATTAGCCCAGCGATTGAGGCTTCAAATCGTAACCAACAAATAAATTGATACATTCGTTATGTTTATTTACTTACACAAATATGGCATTATTTTAACGAATAACAAAGCACAGTATGTGAAGTTATTCCTCAGCTGCATTTTTCACAAAACACATAAAATAATTTATTTTCCTGACTAACGATGTTTGTATGTAAAAAGCAAATGGGTGTCGTTTACCTTCTCCTAATGTGTTTTATCACAAAAACTTCATAATTACTGCGCGGGGAAACCGTGGATTTTGTTATTTTTTTTATTTCGCCTTGTTTTACTGGCGGTTTATTCGTGGTATGTTATTTTTGGTTTCAAAACGAACTTTAAATATTAGTCTAGCTTAGATATTTTTGTTTTCAATTGCAACTGCCTAAATGATTCCTGTTAGTGTTTCATTACAGGGCAGACTTAGTGAAGGCACGAGCATTGGTTACCACACTTGTTCAAGGTGGATTGGCAATTTCAAACTTATGTATGTCAATTGAAAGTCCCCCGCTCGCGTATGTCTGTTGAAACAGAATAAGCTCAAAAACTGTCACACTTATTTTTATACACTTTTCACCAATGAACGATGTGATTTTTTCACTTTAGTTCATTCTAGTAGAATGAACTAAAGTGCTTACACATATGAATAATTTAAGTTGTTGTATACGATATACAATCACTGTAACTGTTGTAGTTTGATGAATATATAAATAAAAATAATTAATTTAGATGACATTACTTAGTGTTAGTGTGTGCCTATTGTGGTATCTTTATTTATTTATTTAACTTTATGTACAACACCGTACAGAGGCGGACTTAATGCCTTAGGCATTTTTGCCTTAGGTATCTTTAGTACTTTTTTCTTTTGTATTGAGTAAATCGCCTAATGGAAATTAAACGTTGACATTGACTTTGACTTTGCTTTTATTCGAATTTATTTGAAGGACTAACTGTAAAATTAATTAAGGTTTTCAGTAAATTGGCCGAAATATAAAGATGTTTTTAATCCTGTTAAAAAAATTAAAAGAATCATAAGTTTAAATTTTAGAGAGTTTAAACCTTCGAACACACGTGATTCGAGACACAATAGAGTGACAATATCAGCGCGACAGCCGGTTGTCGCTTGGTCGTCGAAATGTTAATAGTGAGTAAGGTCACGTTAATATATTATAATGTTTTTTATGTTATATACACAAATATGTAAGATATTTTTATTTATTCCTTTTAAAATATTTATTACAGTAGCTATATCTATCTTTACCTCATATCCAGCAAAACCATTATTTATTTTAAAGTTTCTTCATGATATAGTTCTACAAATAATAGTGCTTACAAACTCCCAACTTTGTGCATCAGAATAGAAACTAACAACTAGGCTATGGAAAACTGTAATAGTAATACATTGGTGCCTATTCTCTTGTGCACAAACTAACGTAAATTTTAAGTTAGGTGCATCTTTCTCTTTCCATTTCTTAAAGAAAAGGACAGAAGATACATTTTAGTTTAACCCTGTCAAATTAGACAGCGCCTGATGACAATTGACGTATATTTAGACGTCATGTTTTTAAATTGCGTCTAAATTATCTATGGAGTGTCTAAATTTGACAGGACTTAACTAATATTTGATCTTCTGTCCTTTTCTTAATTAAACGGAAAGAGAAAGATGCATTAACTTAAATTTACGTTAGTTGGTGCACAAGAGAATCGGCACCATTTTCTTTTATTTCTTAAGCTAGAATAAAGCTGTTACGCGAAGTAGCTCGGAGGGGAACATTATTTCTCGTTAAGTCACAAATGCGGCTGTCAAGGGAGCGGTCTTGGGTTCAGTACTACGGTACCAGATTACTTTGAATAAACTTTCAATAATAGGTCTTTTTTTTTTTCCGGGAGGATTTCCGGGATCAAAACTATCCTATGTCCTTTCTCGGGTCCCAGACTATATCTGTACCAAATTTCATTCAAATCGGTTCATGGTTTAGGCGTGAAGAAGAGACAGACAGACAGACAGACAGAGTTACTTTCGCATTTATAATATTAGTACGGATTAATTTTATTAGAATTATTATCCCGAGCCTATTAATTTAATTATTGTGTTTTCCAAACAACCTGAAAAATCCTGAACTTGTAATTAATATGAGTCTGAAATCGCCATTCTGCTTTGGGCAACCGTCGTGATCAATGCTCGTGCTTTCTCTGAGTGACTTCACATACACGGGGCTAGAAATTTCAATGCCTAGGGCTTGCAGTGGGACAATTATTAAAAAAAATATATAACTTTAATCCTGAGGCATTAAGTTCCTCCATTGTGTACATTTTTGCATGAGTTTAAACAAATAAATAAACTTAGATAAGAATTTGAAAATGTTTTTAAGTGTTGAATTTAAATGATTACTGCAGTAGATGAAAATGTGGTGCAGTTACCAATGCTCAAATTAAAATTACAGAACCATCTTTCAAGTTATACTGCTTAGCCCACTCTACAGCTACACACATTTCGTAGCAACCACCCAGTACCTAAGCATAGCATAAAGAGAGGGAAGTAGGCTATCTCCGGCCCAATCTGCGATATAATTGCCTACTGTCTTAGGGTTGTTACCTTTACACACGACACAATTATGATTGTCTAACTGTAATTAGGTAGGCACTTAGTTACTATACCTACAATACTGAGAGATCGGCATAACTAAACGTAAACAAAGCAATAGCAGCAAAAGCAAGCGGTGTCGAAAAGCAGTGACGCCGGAACCTCGTGCAGTGTTAGCCCCGACTGGCGCCAGGAGAAACGCGCCGAGATTTTTTTAAAGTGTGCGTGCGTTGACCTATAGATACTATGGCGCACACATACAAGCCGCGCGGGGTGCGTTTGTATGAAGATAACCTACTTCCCACTCTTAATACTATGACCTAAGTCCCAAAATTACCACTGACAGATATAGTTTCCCAATCATATTATTAAATAAAAGATTACCCACTCACATATAACCAGTAGATTACACCTAACAATTTCACTGGCCACTTGTTGTTGTGATGGACGGTGAGTCGTGAAGGCATTAGGCTGCTATCAGTCCTGGCTGCCAGCCAAGTCAGATAATAAGGTTGTTGTGTTATTACTTAAGTACGTTTGTTCCTGGCTTATGTTTAGTTGGTGAAAATAATGAAGTTGTTAGAACATTTTCATACAGATGACAATGTTTTAATAAATGTGTGTATTTTACTTTTAGGGTTCTGTCCAAACCTAGTTTGTAAGTAGGTACTCTGTACTCAGTGTCACTTAACATTGATGTAATGCATGTTGAGCTTATAATTATGTAAGGCATTAGTACACAAGCCTCTAAGTTTATTTAATGTATTTCATACTCGTATCTCATTATTATTATATTATGTACTCAATTGTTGGTGACCCAAATAAATAAAATAAATGTAAACAGAAATCGTGATTAAATTACTCGTGACACAGACAGACAAGAAGTCCAAGAATTTCCTCTTACCTTATCTTCGAAACTATCGAGTCCAAAACTTTTAATGAATACCTTAATAGGCATTTTTAACAGCAAGTTCGATATCATCAGTAAAGAAATCGCATATTACAAATAAAGATTTCAAACTTACGAGTAGTTAGACCTCAAAAAAATTATGCAACAAGATCTTTATCTACAATAAGTATGTACGGAACCCTCAAAATAAAATGAAATGAAAGGAAATTGTTTATTATGGAAATACAAATAAAACCACATTAACACGTCATATTTTTTTTTAAACTAGACGGAGTCAGGGAGCCCCACTAGTACTTAGCGGGTTTTTTTAATGTGCTCACACTAGCTTAACTCACACTTTATCTACGCCGACAGTGATAAGAAAGTACCTAAAATACAGTGCAAAGACATATCGATACCTTTGGGTAGAAAGGTCGTATAAACCAAAACCCGACTTTTCAGGAGAGCAGAAAAACAAAAATTTTTTTACATAAAAATTCATAACTTTTTGGTTTTTGAAGTTATAAAAAATTGATCTATGAGAAAGGTTCTTAGAATTTACTAATGAAAAAGGATTAATCATCAAAACCTACCTATCTTCTTTAGTTTTAAAGTTAGCTTGGATTTACGACTCAGAAAATATCAATTCTTGGTTTATACACCCCATGAAAATGAACTTTAAAGAAACTGTATAGGTCGTATATCCATTTTTGTTAAGCTTATGGTAACATTTACGGTCGTAAAAACCCATATATGTAGTTTTTTTTGTATTAAAAACCATTTCTATAGTCATAGATTAATTGAATTCTGACTAATAAATAATCCTGTTACTCTCAAAACTAGTAGGAACTCAGTAATTATTATTCTAATAACCATAAATGGTTGATTTAAATAAAATTAAACTACCTGAAATACGTAATCAACATTTATTAAGTATTATAATACCTTTTAGTCAACATTTACTATTATTTCAATAATAATTATAACAACTTAAACTGAAAAGTGAAAAAAAACAATCTACTTAGTCATACCAAAAAACTAAAAAAATAGTTAAACTAATCATGAATACAATTTTATATTATAAATAAATTACTTATAGTACATAAGTTAGATTCGTACGTTTATCATGTCTGAGGCTAACTTACTAAGTGATTCTATGAATCACTTAGTAAGTTAGCCTTAGTACAAAGGCTAAATTCAATATTTTTTTTAATTATTATTATGATTGCTTTATTTTAGAAAAAGTTGTGTTTTTTTATTAGTAAGTAGATTTATATTTTATTTCACTGTTTTGTTTAGATTGTTATCATTTTTATTCAATTAAAAAATGTTAAACCTGTTATGTATGTTGTACCATTATTGAAATAATAGTAAATGTTAGTTAGGAGGTATTATAAAACATTATATGTTGATTTCATATTACAGGTAGTTTTACTTTATTTGAATCAACCATTAACCTTTCAACGAACTAGCGACAGTCGGCGTTCGGGTTGCTTTTGTCTTTCTAATGTGTCTCGAAGCACGTATGTTACAAGGATTAAATCGAAAATAATTAGGTGTAACGTTTAAAATATATATTGATACCATCAATATGGTTAACACCTCGACTCAGAGCACCCGGACTCAGAGCACCTCGACTCAGAGCACTCAGTTTTTTGGTATGACTAAGTAGATTTCATTTTTTCACTTTTCAGTTTAAGTTGTTATAATTATTATTGAAATAATAGTAAATGTTGATTAAAAGGTATTATAATACTCAATAAATGTTGATTACGTATTTCAGGTAGTTTTATTTTATTTGAATCAACCATTAATGGATGTTAGAATAATAATTACTAAGTTCCTACCAATTCTGAGAGTAACAGGATTATTTATTAGTCAGACTTCAATTAATCTATGACTATAACAATGGTTTTTATTACAAAAAACCACATATATAGGTGTTTACGACAGTAAATGTGACCATAAGCTTAACAAAACTGGATATACGACCTATACAGTTTTTATAAAGTTCATATTCATGGGGTGTATAAACCAAGAATTGATATTTTTTGCGTCGTAAATCCAAGCTAACTTTAAAACTAAAGAAGATAGGTAGGTTTTGATGATTTAACCTTTTTCATTTGCAAATTCTAAAAACCTTTCTCATAGATAATTTTTTTATAACTTCAAAAACAAAAAAGTTTATGAATCCTGAAAAGTCGGGTTTTGGTTTATACGACCTTTCCACTAAAAGGCATCGATATTTTACATTTTGATATTTACAATAAGTTATTATAAAGTGCATTTGGGGACATAATCATCATATTTTCATGTGTATCTCTCTGCTGTTTGGTCTTTTTTACCTCAATCTTTTTTAAACATGGTTTATACACCCACCTCACGCATCCAAAGGCAATTCCTTTGGATTTACGACGTCGAATTTAACCTGTGTTTAAGTAATGCATTTAACACGTAAGGGCGTATAAACCATTTACAATTAACGACTATTTATACGCCCTGAGTTTATATAAATCATGGTCATTACATCATAACAAAACTACAAAATAAAAACATTTGGCTTTTACGTTGAAAATTTTCTTTTTTTAAGAGTGTATGACCGATATTTTCTGGGTCGTATTAACCCTTTTTGAGCGAATTTCGGCATTTCAAATATACAGATCGATAGAGAAAAAAATTCTGAGCGGAATGGTATATATAACTCAATTTGGCCAAAATGGTTTATACGACCTTTCTACCCAAAGGTATCGATATTTAATCCTTCGAACCCTTCTAACTTCCCGACAGCCGGTTGTAGCTTGGTCGTCGAAAGGTTAAGGGAATTCTCATTATATTCTCGGATAAACGATAATTCTTCCAATATTGATAATACCGTTTATAGCGTGAAAGCAGTAAAACTGATTAATGGACGCGACGTGCTGACTTCTATCATAACTTGGAACACTGGGATTTATAGACTTAAACCTTGTTTTATACTTTGTATAAGTGTTGTACCTACTTTAGAATGGAACAATCTGTACGTATCAATTATTATTTTTAACCGACTTCTAAAAAAACCGGCCAAGAGCGTGTCGGGCCACGCTCAATGTAGGGTTCCGTAGTTTCCCGTCCGTCACAATAAGTGTTCCCACTTATAAGTTTAAAAAAAGGCTTTTGTTACGTTGACATACTAAGTACGCAGAAATTATTTTGTACAATCTTTTTGTCTTTTTTGTACAAAAACTGTTCTTTCTATCAAATTCAAAATAATTTTCCTAGAAAGTCCTTATAAAGTTCTACTTTCCAGATTTTTTTCATATTTTTTAAACCTACGGGTCAAAAGTTAGAGGGGGGGGACGCTTTGATTTTTCCTTTTGGAGCGATTATTTCCGAAATTATTGACATTATCAAAAAATGATTTTAGTAAACCCCTATTCATTTTTAAATACCTATCTAACAATATATGACACGTAAGGGTTGAAATTGAAAAAAAAATCACTTCCCTCTTTACATATAGGGGGGCTACCCTAATAAAACATTTTTTTCCAATTTTTATTATACCACTTTGTCGGCGTGATTGATATACATATTGGTATCAAATTTCAGCTTTCTAGTGCTAATGGTCACAGAGATTAAGCGAGGACGGACGGACAGACAGACAGACATGGCGAAACTATAAGGGTTCCTAGTTGACTACGGAACCCTAAAAAGGAGGAGGCTCTGAATTCGTCTGTATGTTTATTTTTGTATTTTTGTTACGCGATATCTCCGTCAATTGTAAACGGATTTTGGTGGTTCTATTTTTGTTTGATAAGTCATGATTCAGGGGTGGTCCCATATAAATTTTGTGGCGATCGGTTCAGTGCTTCTCGAAAAATTCACCAAGAACCAAAAACTTGAAGAAACATCATCTATGGATATTACATAGACGATGTGTGCGTTTCTTTAAGTTTCTATTTTCGTTATATAAGATTGTAAGTAGTACTGTGTATTACAGTATACACAGTCTGTAATACAGACATTGGACATTTAAATTCGGTCCAATACTTCCTAAGATTAACGCGTTCAAACAAACAAACATACAAACTCTTCAGCTTTAAAATATTAGTATAGAACTAGATGGATTACCAATAAAGTTTACATTTTGCATGGTGTACAAACTTCGTTAGATAAATTACTGAAAAATTTCAAAAGCTTTAACACGAGCGCGTCATCGTAAAATATTCAATATGAGCCCATTACTGTTTTGGTAATACAAATAGGAATTTAGCTTAATTGAGGATTTGACACAAACCACTTTATAATACCTATCTCTAAACATCCGATCAGTTTTCCATTAGCTGTAAAATTAGATTTATAATTGCTTTGAAATCAATGAATAAGTAATTTAATAGCATATAAGTGATGTCTTTGTGTATTAGCAATACCTATAAAATATGTTTGGAAAATATTGTTTTATGATTCATAAAAAAACACCAAATAGATACCAAAAATTAGTATCACCTGTTTTCGTACGGCTTGCCAAAAAAGTACTAATTTTACTACCAAAAAAGTTCTAAACGGTTACCAAAATGGATAAATGGTCACCAAATAACGTTTCTTAATGTATTATAAACTAAATTCAATTTGGTTTTTCTATAAAAGGGAAAAAAGGTGGCAACACTGCCCGAGTGACATGTCAAATTTTAGTTCCGTATTTTAAAATTAAATTAAATTAGTAAATAAGTTAAATTAAGGTGTAATTAGTACTTAAATTTTAATATAGCGGCATAAATATCCAGGATTATTGTTTTCCTGTAAAAATACGAAGAAAAACTCGGTGTTGGATGACATGACAATACCGGTAACCTATATTCAAGAACAGCTGATGTTCTAACACGGAATTCCCGGGAAGTATTGTTTACTTTAATCATATTATTAGCACACAATCGTCTCACAGACTTTTAGACTCATCTTTATTAATATTTCGCATGTAACTTTTACCTATTTTGTACTTAGATTAGATCTAAGTTCCTTAAGTTTTTATTGACAGTTTTAGTATAGTAGACAACTTTATATATCAAATACTATGTACAAAACATTTCCTGTTATACATTAGTAATAACCTGTAACTTTAGACGTTTACTTCTGTGCCAATTTTCTTAAATTCCAAGTTGTTTTAACTGAGGCATCCTACCCACTTCTATAAAAATATAAAAATAATAATATAAATTGGGAACAAAACAAGTGAAAATTACTGTTATTTTATTCTAATTAGAGTATTAATAGATAATTAATCTGCCTACCTGCCTCAATTAGCCACTTAATTTCATTTCCATCTTTCATTCTACATATTTCCATTTCTTTATATATTTTGTCTATCCTATTGCTTCTCACACCGTTTCTTAATTTTCACTTACAGAAACCATATCGGAAACCATGCCTGTGATGACCCGTAAGGCTACTGCTCAGGATATGGAGCTTAAGTTGAGAACGGCCCTCCTGGAACTCAAAGCATCTAACCAGCAATGTCAACAGCTGTTACTGGAGAGAGATGAAAGCGAGGAAGAAGTCAAGAAGATCATTGACAAAAACTCAAGCTTAAAGCGGGAGCTCGTAGACTTACATCAACAGTTTTTAAATGTTGTTGATGAACGGGATCAGCTAAGGATGGTTACAGATAGTTTTAGTAATTGTAGTAATTTGTATGAGGAGGCCTTGTGTAAAGTTAGGGACCTAGAGGATGATTTAATTCAGGCAAACATAAAAATTTCTAAACTAGAAAAGCAAAGGGAATGTTTACAGGTTAATGACACTAACCACTTGTACAGTGAGTTAATAAACACCAACTATCAGCCACATTCCTTATTAACAATTGACTTAACTGAGGATTCCCCACTAAAACCTAAATCTTGTTATGTAATTAGCCAAAATAAATTGAAAAAATATGCAAGGCTAAATAGAATTATTAAAAAGTGTAGGAAGTCAAAAACTCAACAAAAATGTAATTCCATAAATATTCAGTTAAGGAAAGAACGTATAGGTCTTCTTAATAAATTAAGTAATTATGAAAGTAAATTAGAAGACTGCAAGAACATTTATGAGATAGACACTCAGCGCCTACAATCTGAAATACAAGATCTAAATGAATCACTTGAATCTCTATACAATAAATATGTTGCATCTCGAAGCCAAATAAAGGAACATATACTGGCAACCAATAAATTAGTAGATATGTGCACTAACAATGAAGATAGGGTAAACACCATCATTCCCAGCATCTCTCAGTGTACTTGTCGGGGGGAGTCTGACCCCGTAGGGCCTCAGCTGGAGGCATTAGAGGACAGGTTACCCGCCTCGGTTTGCCCACAGCCTGCTGTGACTGTCCAGAGCTGCATCCCTGTACAGGATACACTCGAGATTATACAAGAAGTACCATCAATAGCCTCCAGTAAATGTTCCTTTGATAGTAGTATGCAGGCTTGCCGTTCAATAATGTTCTCAGATAGTATAGGACGAGGTTTAGGGAAATTACTTAATAATAACCTCAGTTACACCACTCAAAACTTTTGCATGCCTCAATCATCCTACAAATGTATTATGCAGTCTGTTTTAAAGCAAGAATATAACTCTGACACCAATATAACTATATTTATAGGTAATAGTCTAAAAGTAAGTAAAGAGGACATCACTGAGAGTATTACAGACATTCTAAATATCAAATGTAATAAAATTGTTTTGTGTGCTTTTCCTTATTTTAGTAACTTATCAAAGAGACAAAATAATTATATATATATGCTGAATAAGCATGTACATTTCTTAGTGAGTCATTATAGTGACAAGCTCGTATATTTTGACACCAACAGTTTTGTTGAAAAGTTAAGGTCGACAAGGAATACAGTGTATTTGCCTATTAGTTTTAGACGACAAATAGCGAGGCTATTAGCATTTATTATTCACTCAGACATAAGTAGTATGTCGAAGTCCTGTATAATTAATACCACAATAGTTAGTAATAGTACTAATAATAAAATTGTGACCATAAATGAATGTAGCCCTGATGCTATAAATATTTTTACTTCTATTCAAAATTTAAACTAGACAATAAGACAATAGAAGGTACAAAAAACAATAGTATAGCAATAATATCTACAGTCAACAAGGTACCTTCTTGCTTTCAGAAAGTTAAGTTGCAAAACCAGCAGAATACCTTGATGTTATTTCATCAAAACATACAAGGTATTTCTTCAAAATTATTAGAAATCGAATTATTTTTAGAAAAAACCAAGTTCGACATTGTGTGTTTTACTGAACATTGGTTGAAGGATAACCAAATGCTAATTAATTATGAAAATTACAATGTAGGCAGTTGTTTTACCCGCAAGACTATGTTGCGTGGAGGTTCTTTGATTTTAATTAAAAAACGTTTAAAATGTAAACAAAGGAATGACATAGTGAGCCTATCGATTGATCATTGTATTGAACTGTCATGTGTCGAGCTGGATAAGCATGTTATATTGTGCGTCTACAGACCCCCTAGCTTTCAGAACTATTCCTTGTTTGAGTCTGTAATGGAAGATGTGCTATCGAAACTTTTAGTATGTAATAAATCTCCAATTATCTGTGGCGACTTTAATGTTAATATTTTAGAAAATAATTTAAACAGTATTAGGTTGTTAAACCTTTTTAAGTCATTTAATTTATCCAACGTTTTTATGGAACCGACTAGAGTAACTCCAACGTCTGCCACATGTATCGACAACATTTTTTGTGAGTGTGAATATTTGGATAAAGCTATTGTGAATTATCTACCATCGGATCATAGTGGACAAACGATGTGTTTCAAATTTCAAATGCCAGTGCAACAAATTCAAATTCATTATAGACCAATGTCAACTGGCAAACTCAACAAATTCAATAGTGCCCTAAATGAAAAATTAAGTGTTCTGCGTTGTAACAATGAAGCAAATATATTGTATAATGAATTCTTTTCAGTAATACAATTAGAATTTAATAATATTTTTGAAAAGAAGATAAAACAAATCAGCCCCAAGTTTAGGTTTAGTGATTGGGCAACAAAAGGAATTAGAAAAAGTAGGGAAAAGCTGTTTGAGCTGTATGGCCTTAAGCCTTATAAAAACACGGAATCTTTTAACAAGTATGTTGCTACTTATTCAAAAACTTTTAGAAACACGTGCAAGGTTGCTAAGGTCCTATTCATAAGCGATAAGATCAAAGTAGCAGACGATAAAATAAAAACGGTTTGGAAAATCATAAATAACGAAACGTGTAAGAAAAAAGTTCGTAACAATGAGTATACATTAGAGACATCACGTGGTTCCATAAACTCTAATATAGACGTAGCGCAAGAATTTGTGAGTTTTTTCACTAGTGTACCGGCAAAAACTACAGAAGCTTTGAATTCCTCATCCGAGGTTTCAATTGATTATCTAAAAACAAACGTTCCTGTCTGTCCGGTTATATTTCAATTTAAACACATAAACCCCGTGACAGTTATAAAAGCTTTCCGACAGATCAAAGTAAAATTCACTGAAGATCTATGGGGGATGTCAATTAAAGTTTGCACGTCTATAATTGAGACAATAGCTCCATACCTAGCCTTTATTTTTAATATGTGCGTAGACCAGGGAGTATTCCCAGATTTGATGAAATTAAGTAAGGTTATACCACTTTTTAAATCTGGGGACAGTAAAGATCCCAATAATTATAGACCCGTATCTGTATTACCGGCTCTTAGCAAGGTGTTTGAGAAGGTCATGCTTAATCAAATGCTCATTCATTTTAACACAAATAAAATCTTACATGATAAACAGTTTGGTTTCACCAAAGGACGTTGCACAACCGACGCCGGTGTTACTTTATTAAAACACATATATACCGCATGGGAAGAAGCACATGATGCCATAGGGATCTTCTGTGACCTTTCCAAAGCGTTTGATTGCGTAGATCACAACACATTAGTTTTGAAACTGGAGCATTACGGACTGGGCAAACTTGCGCTAAGTTTAGTAAACTCATATTTGAATAACAGGCTGCAAAAAGTTCAGATAAATGGGATAAATTCAGACGGTTTAAAGGTAGAAATGGGAGTTCCACAAGGGTCTATATTAGGTCCCTTTCTCTTTCTAGTGTACATAAATGACCTCCCTCATTTATTAAAAAGCCAACCACAAATGGTGTTATTTGCTGATGACACATCTTTGATTTTTAAAGTAAATAGGCAGGCCAATAATCTTGACTACGTAAATAACGCCTTACTTCAAGTGCACAATTGGTTCACGGCCAATAATTTAGTATTAAATGGAAGGAAAACTAAGTGCATTAGATTCGCTTTGCCAAATGTTAGAAGCAATGATTGTAACATAGTATTGAACAGGGAGAAACTAGAATTCGTCAATGAAACTGTTTTCCTGGGGATCACGCTTGACTCAAGGCTACAATGGAGTCCTCACTTAACATCTCTCGCAGGACGCCTAAGTTTGGCAGCATATGCTGTTAGAAAAATCCGGCAATATACTGATGTAGACACCGCGAGGTTAGTTTACTTTAGTTATTTTCACAGTGTTATGTCTTACGGGATTTTACTATGGGGACGAGCTGCAGACATCGAGTCTATTTTTATTCTGCAGAAAAGAGCGGTCAGAGCCATTTACAATCTTCGTATGCGCGATTCTCTAAGGGAACTGTTTAAGAAAATTAACATAATGACGGTACCTTGTCAATACATTTATGAAAACATCATGTATGTTAGAAAAAATCTCCATCTTTTTGGTAGAAGAGGCGATAGACACAATTATTGTACAAGAAATAGGGACGAATTAGCTCAACCCGGTTTTAGGCTGGCTAAAGTAGATTCTACCTTTATGGGGTACTGTTTAAAATGTTATAATAAAATACCTCCCCACATCATTCAATTAACCGAAAGTAAATTTAAATCTTATATAAAACGCACATTATGTAGTCGAGCTTATTATAAATTAGGGGATTATATTAATGATCAAAATGCTTGGCTGACTGCTGGTCCTGCTCCACAACCGTTTAATTGATTAGCATTTGGAATTTTTATTTTTATTGAAGCTGCTGAAGATTGTAAACTACAAAAATAATAGTACTGTATCGAGTCACAGTGTTTGTTTTATATAAATTCACATAGAATACAATGTGAGCACTATGTACTTGATAGTTTTATACGCATATACTATGTCTGTCTGTCATTGACTGAATGTACTCTGGCCGTTGGGAGTTTGTCATGCTCACTCAAATGTCTCACTGACGGTGGCGTGTGCGTTGGATCATTTGGTTCCCTTCAAAATGGTTGAGCTATTTGGTGCCGATCCATACGTCATGTTCGTGAACGGGCGCTGTCTGCTGAGACTGGTCATCTCTTAACTGCCACAGTTATTTTAAAAATTGTTCTGCTTATTTCCTATATTTACAATGCCTCTTCTAACATGTACGACTTATTACGTTGTTCTCACATAGTACCTTAGATTCAAATGAATGATGTAACCAAATTTTTGTAATAAGCATATTGATTTTAAAAGAGTGGCCATGGAGTTTCTTGCTCGCTCTTCTCCATGTGATCTACTTTTTGGAACGAGCAACTAGCTTCAATTTTCTGACAGACTGACACCTTGACGATTCGAAAGTACCTGTAAATGGTTTATTTGAATAAAATAGTTTTGACTTTTGACTTTGACTTTGACTTATGAATTTGACTGAAAACTGAAACTTTATATGAATCACTAGTAGATCTGGTCCGTTGTGTGGTCACAGTTCTAACCTAACCTAGCAAAATTTGGTGACCATTAATCCATCCAGTAGCCAAAAAGTTTTTTTTTGTTGATCATTTAACTTTTCGAACACACAGCAGTATTTCCATAAATAATATAAAGGCACGAACACAAATAATTTAATTAAAATACTTAATTGATGACGAAGAAAATTGACAATTTATCTCACAATACCCGTCTTTCGTATCATGGTGTTCTAATTAAAAGTTGTCATCATCTATTATGACGTCACTCTGAACGCCTGTCAGATGGGATGGGAAATTATCCAAACGAAGTTACTGTAGTAATAATAATACCAGCATATAACTGTCCCACTGCAGGGCAAAGGCCTCTTCTCATACAGAGAAGGCGAGCATTAATCGCAACGCTTGCTCAAGGTGGATTGGCAATTTCGGACTCAAATTAACTGTTAGTCCAGGTTTCCTCACGATGTATTTTCAACTTTAGAAAGTAAGTAAATAAGAATTGAAAAAGTCACATTGGTAAAAACAGAAAATTAACTAAAATTTCAGAAGTCGGTGGCAACACAAATAGTCCGACAGAAGAGAAACCACTGACTTAGTTATTATTCTTTTTCGTTTTTTTTTTAATTTTTTGTTTTTGAAGACGGTCATTATATTTTTAGACTATAAATAGGTATAACTTTACATGGTATTAGTAACCTTCATAATTTTTTTTTGACAATACAGAGAACATAAATTTTACTAAGCAATTACTACGTCAATGTTTAGTCAAAATGTATGTATGCCAAGAGTCATCTTTGAATCTCGACCGACTCGGCGAATACGCTAAGAAATTTTCTAGAATTAATTGGTCGTATCTAGTGAACACGCCGTCAGTTGTTCAGTATAGCCAGCCCTTAATAGAAACAGTAATGAAGCCGGAAGGAAAACAAAAGATTATTAATAAACTAATCCATTTAACTTCCAATGCCAACGTTTCTATAGACCTTCGTAGGTTCCCGAGGGAGTGGCTCGGTTGATGTGATTTTATATTGATGACTAATCGTATATGTACTGACGTTTTATTGACGTATTTTGTTTGATGAGCCTGTTGGTCTGATGGGTAGTGACCCTGACTGCTAAGCCGGAGGTTTAGGGGTTCGGTGGTAGCCCAGGACAAACTTTGTGTAAAAAGCAGGATTGTTTGTTCTGTGTGTGTAATTTATCTGTAATAATTATGTATGTATTTATAAATTATACTGGTATAAAAAAGCTGTTTATTTCAATTAACATACAGTTTTATACAATTTTTAATCTAATCTAGTTAGAAAAGATTTGTCGCTTGAATATGTTATAGGTCAGCCTTTTACGCATATCAGTTTGGTTACTATAGCATATGCTCTGTCAAGATTGGCATCAGATGGTCGTGTGTAATAATAATAATAAATCGCTTATTCATAATTTAGGTCACATTACAAAATAAATTATACCGCACAATTGCACATTTGCCTGAACTAGGTGAAAACCTGTGTCTCATTGTGTGTGTGTGTGAATTGTTCCAAGATATTTATTTATTATTCTTTCAAAATGAACCGTATAATTCGCATTGAGATTGATTAATGACCGACCTTATAAGAGATTATACTAAAGATAGCGCAATCATGAAAGTTCACCTTAGTAATGTGTAATTTAATATTTTTTGTGAAAACTAATATTTTTGCAGCAATAAAAGTGAACGTTTAAGTGCAAAGTTATACGATACTGTTGTAAGTCTAGATATTGTCTTTTTGAGAACCGTTGTGTACTGTAGAAAACTAGAAGCCGTGGAACCGATGTTTGTCGAGTTACGTGTTATAGGGTGGAGACAGTTTATCGGTAAAAGAAAAAATATAGGACACCCTCAAGCTAGACGGAACGACGTTATTTGCACGGTGGCTCGTAACAGCTGGGTGATAGTGGCCAAAATAAAAAATAAATGGCGCCGATTGTTCACAAAAATACTAAATTTGAGTTTAGTGCATCTTTTTCTTTATATTTCAGTACGACAAATAAAAATACGATAATTGGGCAATTATCGTATTTTATTCTGAATAAGTGTCATAATAAACCTCGTATGCTTTGCATCTATACGGGCCTGTTGGTCTAGTGGTCAGTGACCCGGACTGCTAAGCCAGAGGTCGTGGGTTTGATTCCCACCCAGGACAAACTTTGTGTGATGAGCATAATTGTTTGTTCTGTGTCTGGGTGTTATTTATCTATAATATGTACGTATTTAAAAATTATATAAGTATGTATATCAGTTGTCTGATTACCATAACACAAGCTCTGCTTAGCTTGGGATCAGATGTCCGTGTGTAAGATGTCCCATGATATTTATTATTTATTTATTATCTATGATATTATCGTTTGCATTTTTTGTGTAAATGATTTGCACGGTCATAGGATAGTTAAAGACCGACCGCGTTTTAAGAACGGTAGTAAACCTAATTTCACACTCACCAATATGCTACAAGTTTTCTTTAAATACCTACTTGATGATTCGGGTCGAGAATCACTGACATAATTACGCCCTGTAAGGTTTTTAAGATTCAAAAATACACTTTGATACGACACGCATAAATTGTTTATTCGTTGTTAAAATAAAAATTCAGTCAACTTATCACAGCCGCTTACCCGTACTCAACAATTTACCACATCATTATTTTGTTAAAGAAATTGTAGGTTCGTAATCCAATTCAGAGCCGTAACTCCGAAAAACTCTCCTAACATAAAGCAACAATATTATAAAAAGAAACACGTCTTATATTTTATTTCGAAATAAAAACTTTTAGTCGGCTTCATACTTCATTGAGAGCACGTAACCAAGTCTTAAGGATTTGTCACACTGGATGCGTTCTGCGGCCTGCGGTTAGATCAAAGTGAACGCAGCCCGCATCATGTATGAACAACGCTGTCTGTCGCCGCCCCGTCGGCTCAACATGCGTTCATTGGTTGTGCTCCCACGGTCAGATCGCATTCTATACAAAATATATTGATACCGACAATGTTGTTCATACATGATGCGGGCTGCGTTCACTTTGACCTGACCGCAGGCCACAGAACGCATCCAGTGTGACAAATTCTTTACGATAGAAAACATTCCTTTTTACATGAGAATGCCTTTTCTATATATTTCTAGGCAAACGTTTATTAGGTTTAGTAATCATATTTTTGTATTGAATAAAATATTTGCCGAATGAACCTATGAAAATATTGGGTCTCGAAATTGTGATCAATAAGTAAATCGAATTATCTGTTAGTGCTCGAAACATCTGGATATTTTTAAATCGGACAGTGAATTTATGTAATATTATGGAAATTGACAGGGAATATTTTGAAGGCTGTGAAAGGTTGCTACGAATCTTTGCTTAATAAATTTCATTTTCCTAAATAAGATAAATGGAGCAAATTTCATTTACTTACATACTAATTTAGCACTCAAAGACCTGATAATAGTTTTTTTTATAAAGACTTTTTGATGAAGTAAATCTAGCCTTCAACTTCGTTGAATGAAATGGCGGTATAGAAAACATTCTTACTAAATAAAATCCATTTTGCTTTAGTGCTTTAGCCGTTAAAGAATATTAATATGAGATTGACAGACAGTAACTTTTGCATTAAAAATATTGTTATAAATGACTACTAAGAGAATACTAAATGTCGTTACACTCATATTACAAGATTGACAACAGAGGTCCAAATTTCTATTATTTTTTGGCAATTGTTCAAGTGATAACATAAAATAATGAATAAAATGCTTATAACATAAATCTATCCATTATTTCCACGTCGTTGGAATAAAATTTATTTGACTGGATTATTCGGATTACTGTTTATCTTTATTGGCACTTTATAAGAGTTATTGTTTATTAAAAATATAACGAAGGTCGAACATAAACTGTTAGGGTCTGGAATTTTCTTATGGCATGGCAGACTTGTGTAATTGCAAAATTCAGTAAACCTATAACATATAGTGCACAATATTATGTCATGTTTCGAGTCTTGAGGTCATCTTCTAAACTAACTGAATCATCATTTTCCTAGCCCTCTTCTATGATTTGAGTGCCAAAATAACCTTATTGATTATGAACATAAATAAATAAATATCCCGGGACAGAGTTGTCCTATCCATTTTGGGCTCAGATGGTCGTGTGTGAGTACACACGACCATCTGAGCCCAAAATAAGCAGAGCTTGTACTATGGTAACCAGACAACTGATAAATATACTTATATATTTTAAATATATACATATTATAGATAAATCACCTCCAACAAATCGAAAAGTCTCTCATCATCAACATAATTCATCATTAAAATAGTTGTACCTAAGTACGTCACTATTATAACAGCTGTCAAATGTCTAAATAAATAAAACCAATGGCTTCACGAGGCACAAGTGTATCAAGCTACTAACTCCCAAATTCGGGGTTATACTTCACGGGAAAATCCGATAACATTTTGCTCTTTCTCTATTTTTTACCCAGGTTGCTCAGCAATAGTGCTCATGACTACAAAACTAATAGGACAAAGACATATCGTGATGAATTGTCGCTGGGCAGTTTTCAGCAAGATATACAAATAAATAAATAAAAACAGAATCCTGCTGAAAACTTTACAAAAATTGTCGTAGTCCAAACACTGCTGACAAAAAACCAAACTTTTAATTTACAAACAGACTCAAAGCGATACGCTGGTACACAAACTCAAAGCGGTATATAACGCTTTGACTACTTGACAGATATTTAAACATATAATATTTTTTGCTTTAAATATATTTACAAACCAACACATGTAACGTATAACTTTTTCCATTACATTTATTACACTTGTGATCACTGTTTTTGTTGCGATAAGACTTTAAACCTTTTGAACACACGTGATTCGAGATTCAATAGAAAGACAATAGCAGCCCGACAGCCGGCTGTCGCTTGGTCGTCGAATGTTTAAACCTTTTTATTGTACACTAGCTCTTCCTCACGGTTTCACCCGCGTTACGTTAGGTTTTTGGTTACTGCTTCGCTCCCGTGGGACATAGCGTGATATTATAATAGCCTATGTTACTCGTTGACAATGTAGCTTTCGAATGGTGAAAAATTATAATAGTTACCGTGACCCTGGAATATAAAGGGCAATCGAAGGAACATGAGTGGGTTTTAGTCAGTAAGAGTCTGACACGTATTTTTTTTCCCCAAACCACCGAAACGATAATGATAAAGTGGAACTTCAATGTTATTTAGATACTAGCTTTTGCCCGCGACTTCGTCCGCGTAGAATAATAGTTACCGTTCCCGGGGGATTTCCGAGATGAAAACTATCCTATGTCCTTTCTCGGGTCCCAGAAACCGGTCGGGTCGGGTCTATCTGTACCAAATTTCATTCAAATAGGTTTAGTGAAGGCGTGAAGAAGAGATAGACAGACAGACAGACAGAAAGAAAGACGGACAGACAGAGTTACTTCCGCATTTATAATATTAGTACGGATTGTTATGGTTATTAGTACAGTGATTAATTTTTATTCGTTGGAATAATATTGATTTTGATCAGTATAATAAAAATAACATTCCAAATCACAACTTTACCATACTCGTTTCACCAACAAATCGCTTAAAATTCAGGATCACATAACACATTCAGTTAACATAACCATCGTTTAATTTCGTAATTGTGAGGAGGGACGCGTAGGTGTTTTAATTGCTAATCACGTGATTTCATTAGTGCGTTGTTATCTCGAATTGCCGATATAAATGTTCGTTGTTGTGAACCACAAATGTTTAGGTAATTTAAACGTATTAGTTATAAGCATAACTTTGCATTTATCTTGCCGTTTTTGGAGAGTTTTGCGTAACCTTTACGTAGTATAAATATAATGTGTTGGATGGCAAATAAGTTATGTAACAGTAAACTGGGCAATAAGGGAATCGTGATTTGACAGCTTTTTGATTTATTAAGAGACAAACTTTTTGACGAATATATTCTTTGTGAAGATTAATCCACAAGAAAGAACTTTTGAAAATTTCACCCCTTAAGAAGGAAAATAGGGAATTAAAGTTTCGACATTTATACAATCATATTTGTCTTTTCATCATATGTGTATGATTATTTTATCTGTGCAAAAAACTTTTCCAAAAAAAAAGAACCGCCTTCAAAAACTAAAACCCCCAAAAATAACTAAAATTTCGGAAGTCAGTGGCGTCTCTTCTAACAGTTAATTTGTGTTGCCACCGACTTCCGAAATTTTAGTTATTTTTGGGTTTTTAGACTCCCAATGTCTGACTGTGTATTACAGTATATCAGTATAGAACGAAAATAGAAACTTGAAGAAACGCACACTTTGTCTATGTAATATACATTTACGCCACAAAATTTATATGGGACCACTCCTGAATCATGACCTATCAAACAAAAAAAGAACCATCAAAATCCGTTTTCAATTGACGGAGATATCGCGTAACAAACATACAAAAAAAACATACAGACGAATTGAGAACCTCCTCCTTTTTTGAAGTTGGTTAAAAATATCTCAATGATGTTATCTATTAACCAATCCGATTCCTCACTCTGACTGAAAGAACAAAATATTCTTCCCAGACACACTTAAGTAGCTTCCGCATACACCGCTGAAATACATAAGTGGAACCCACATAAGAGATAAAAAAAACCTTTTAGGAAAAACATCTTTATGTTATTTAATATAGAAGATACCGCGGTACGTATGTCCGTTGATATTAGACGGTATTTCGAGCCTAGTTATAGAACCAACGTTTTATGAGGACATACTTTGTTTATGATTTTTGTTAGGGCTGACAAACAGCTGCAATTTGTTTTTATACACACGGCCATCTGATCCCATAGTTTAGAGAGCCCGTGTTCTGGTAATAAACATAATCTTCTTTCAATTTAGATTTACTTTCTAAACTTTTTCTTGGTCATCACAGACATCGGTGAAGGAAAACATCGTGAGGAAACCTGGGCTTGTAATGAATATTAGTCATGAGCAAGCGTGGTGATTAATGCAGTTCAGTGGGACAGTTATATGGAGGTATTAATTAATTAATGGTTTAATATTAATATTGTTATGCTGCATAGTCGAGTTGTTTGATTAAACGCGATAATCTCGGTTTGAAAAAATATTTGTGTGGAATAGCCCATTTATCGAAGCAGAGTATAAATTATGTGTCAATAGGCTTCGCAACGAAATTACCAGAAAGAGCAGCGGAGAAGTAAGAAAACCATGATATCTATCTTGTCTACCACACACTTATGCCCTTACTTATAATCACTGTGTAAAGTTATGTCATGAATAAAGCCTGTGTAAGCATACATTTTTTGACGTATAAACCAGTCATAACTTTATGCAGCGTTTATTAGTTAGGCGCTTAAATTATAACATTTCCCATATTTTCTATATATTTAAGACTTTGACACCCCTAACCAATAGTTTGTTACGTGACCCTATTATTTGTACCACTTTTTATTTGTGAACTGAATTCGTTGAAAAAACATTTTTTATTGTCCTGGTATTGCTGCAATAAACAAAGATTTATTAAAAAATGGCGTACCGTGTATTGCTAAATGGTATCCTGCGGCAAAACCCGTTACTAAGGTCCAATTTCGTACGACATGACAGATTTTTAGTACAATTCTTTTACCCTTGCTACGGCGTAGCAAGCGTAGCATAGCCTCTACGCTTCGTAGCTCGTAGCAATTACTACGTAGTAAAAATTGTTTTGTTCACAAAAGAGGTTTTATATTTCTGTAGTCATATGAAATGTCTGTTCTGAAATGGCTTTTAATTTGATTTCAGTTGTTGACGCTGCAACAAACCTTTTTTAAGAGGAAAAAATTATTAACTTTCCTGAATTCTAACTAAATGAAAAAATGTTTCTAATGCAATTCCAGGCTCTGTTTTCTATGTTACTATTCTGAGACCCGCAAATGGTTTGGCTTTCTGAATGTAATTGAAGACAAGAGTGGATGAAGGTGATATGTCACAAAATTCTAATTTCGAGAAAATGGAGTTCAAAGTTATGCATGAACATTTTAAGATATTTCAAAATGCTTTAAGTGTTTTCCCCCAATAAAGGAGTCTGGCGGTGCCAACCGTTTCATATTTTAAAAATAGGAAAGAAATTTAAGAATTTAAATGTATTTTAGTACTTTATTTAAAAAAAACTGAACATAACTCTTTCTTCCGCAAAGAAAATTTTAATAAGTTCGAGAAAATTAAGTCTGAAGGAGACAAGTTACATAAAGACTTGGAAAAAAAAACATTAAACGATTATTTTTCTCGAAGAATGGACTCATAATAATATAATATAGATATTCCGGTTTAACGAATAATAATTGGTTCTTAATGTTAGCTTTTTTTTTCAATCGAGACAGTACCATATTTTCCATTCACACGTCACATCTCAAAATTTGGATCAACTTGGCCCCTTTTTTTAATCCATAGTCCAACATTTTTTAGTTGCCATGTATTGCTATAGTCCAACAGCAACCGGGGTTGTCCTTAGGTGCACTTACATAGTGCATATAGGGATAATCGTCGGTTCGTGACGCATTTCTCAAGCCAAGAGTTTTGCTCAAGGAATTGGCTTCGGCCCCGCGTACGCCTCTCAAAAGTCCGGGACCCCTGGGTCCCGAGATATGGAAACATTTATATAAAAATAATAATATTCATCAACAACTTGCTCTGAAATACAATCTTGTGGAAGCAGAAGTACCGTACTATAGGTATGTGCCCGGCTCAGTTCTTGAAAATGACCATGTCAGAAGATTGTACTGGGATCGATCTATCATTACTGACAAGACTGTTGTTGCTAATAAGCCTGACATAGTGGTGATAAATCGATTAGAGTGTCGCACAATGATTGTTGATATTCCTGTCCCGCATGACGAGAACCTCGTGAAAGCCGAAAAAGATAAGCAATCAAAGTATCTTGACTTGGCTCGCGAGGTTGTCAACATGTGGGATATAGATTCAGCAGTCATTGTGCCGATAGTTAGCCGTGACGGCCAATGGCATAACAGTGAAGAGCCTCGACCAACTTCTGAGGAGGCTCTTGCTAGGCAGCTGGGTCAAGGGTCTTGTGCAGAAAGCGATACTCCTGGACATGGCGCGTACTGTCCCGAGGTTCCTCTCTCTGGTAGCTTGGACCCTGTTCTCGATGCCGGTAGGCTACTGTTTTTATATTTTGTTATTTTTTTGTTTGTATTTTAATCGAATAAATGGAATAATAATATAAGCCTTTATTCAGACAAAAAACAGTTTTACAAAAAATGTTTTAAAATAGTAACTCTGTTGAGTCATTGACACCGGCAGTTTCGTCTGTTTGTCCAGCTTTGGCAAAGGCCTCTTCCATCTCTTTCCATTCGGTTCTATTAAGTGCTTTTCTTGCTCATGTTTTTCCTGCTATTGCCTTTAATTCACCATCCCACCTTTTAAACTGTCTGCCTCGTTTTCTTTTCCTGTAGGATACCTGAACACTATGTTTCTGTTCCACTTTTCCGTGCCTCTTATTGTATGACCTGTCCATTGCCACTTAAGTTTTCGGATTCTGGTTGTTACGCTTTCTATTTTTGTGCGTTTTCTGATAGTTTTGTTCCGTATTTTTCCCTATATTGAGCATGCTTCTCTCCATTGCTGACTAACAAGTTTCCAGCTTTTTGTTTTGCGCTTTCGTGAGAGCCCAGGTTTGGCAACCATAGGTGAAAATCTATTTCCTTTGTCATTATTCCCGTATGAGAGATTTGTTGGCAGATAGGTGCATTCTGTCACGTACTCGATTGGTTTGTCGTTAATAATAATGGAGTCTTCAATCGCATTGGTTAGTGATTTAGTTTTGGAGGTGTTCAACGTTAGAACTACTATGCGGCTTTCTTTTTCTAGATCTCTATAAGCATGTTTTGTAGATGTTCTTTTGTTTCCCCGAATAGCATTATGTCGTCAGAGACCCGTAAGTCGGATAATTTTTCCCCATGTATATTTAAGCCGTACAGATCCCATTTTAGTTTCCTCAAAATGCCCTCTAAAGTAGCTATAAATAATTTTGGCGATAGTGGATCTCCTTGTCTTACCCCCTATTTATTTTTATTTCTTTTCCTTCTTTTTCTAACTTTGTTCGAGCCGTGCTATTTACGTATATGTTTTTAGGGTTCCGTACCAAAAGGGTAAGATGAGACCCTATTACTAAGCCTCTGCTGTCTGTCTGTCTGTCCGTTTCCAAGCTGTATCTCATAAACCGCGATAGCTAGAACGCTGAAATTTTCACAAATGATGTATTTCCGTTGCCGCTATAACAACAAATACTAAAAATTAACAAAAATAAATAAAATATTAAGGGGTATCCCCATACAATAAACGTATTTTTTTCGTATTTTTTTTTTGCTCAATAATAAAAAAGGTAACAGTTAGACGCTTCAAATTTTCACAGAATATCTACTTGTATATAACCTTTCAAAATAAATAACTTAATAACAATAAAGTAATAACATTAAAGGTATAAATAAAGTAAATAAAATTACTTGTGAGAAGATGAGTGACGCCGTTTTATGAATGAAAGTGACATGTGCAGCACATAACACCTTCATTCACTGAAAGTGCGCTGCGATGTCAACATACCTCCTTCATCCACTGTAGAAAAGTAAACTTTTAACTTTTTTGGCATTTTTAAAAGTGTTAAGTGCACATACTACATTCATCCAATATTAATATAAAAAAAATGTGTACATGACACCTTCATCAAGTAGTGAACTTCTAAAATAGCCAGAAACACGGTTGTTTTAAGGTTTAAAATTGTTTGTATGCACATAACACCATCATTCATCCATAAAACAGCGAAAATCCGAAAATGCGACATATCACCTTCATCCACTCATGTCTTCAATTGGTATCGACAAGCGTCATCTATAGTTTAATTCAATACTGCGGGTCTGTTTTGTATTTTACAGCTCCTAAAAAGCATGTCAATCGATGATAGTGTAAAATACACATCATAAAACTGGCACATTTTAATCCATCGACAGAAACTGGAAATATAACAAAAGAATCCTTGATAAAGTCGACCCCTAAGGGTTGGAAAGGGTAGTGACCGAGATATACCCTCTCAATATACAATCTATGGTTCTGTAGGGGGTAGGGGAGGGGTGCATCATTGAATATGGAACAAGTTCTGCGATGATATCTCGTTGTCTTGTCTCAGAAATATTATACAGTTTTGTTTCTGTGTTGGAGATTCTCTGCTAGTTTTTAGGGCAAATTGAGGTTGGAAGTTGGTTTTCTAACTGTATTATTATCATATATTATGTATGGATATATGATGATAAACTGATTAATTGACTAATTGTCAGTTCTAAAAACATTGAACTCTAAAAGCGTGTTCTTAGTGGAGAGTAGCTTTAGTGGATGGAAGTCTGACAATGGTGCCGATTCTCTTATTCACAAACTAACGTAAATTTAAGTTAGGTGCATCTTTCTCTTTCCATTTAATTAAGACAAAATATAAAATGAAAGGACAGAATATAAAATGTTAGTAAGTCCTGTCAAATTTAGACACTCCATAGATAATTTAGACGCGATTTAAAAACATGGCGCGCTGTCTAATTTAACAGGATTTTACTAAAATGTATCTTCTGTCCTTTTCTTTTAGAAATGGAAAGAGAAAGATGCATTTAACTTGAATTTAGTTATGTTTGTGAACAAGAGAATCAGCACCATTCTCACCCATCACTTGAGAACGCGCTAAGGCTAAAATTAATAATCAACGCTGCTCTACGTGTCCAGACTGCACCACTCTACGAAGGTTGAGGAGATCGTGGAGTACGTGCGCGTGAAGACCAACTGGACCTTGAGGGTCGAGAGGTTGGAGCCGCGTCACAACACGAACTTCAAGTCGTTTGTGGTGCGCGTTCCGACACACCATCTCGAGAAGTTCCTCAAGGAAGAGTTCTGGCCGAAAAGTGTTGTGTACCGCCGGTTTCGTGGCCGCCTACATGACACCAGTCAGCGAAACACGATGCCGACACTTCGTGTGCACTAGTTTATTAATTTATCATGTATTATATATTTATAGTATTTTTAAGTTTTATGTTAATATAATATTGTATATGTTTATATGGGCCTTGATGCCTGAAATAAATAGATAATAATAATAATAAAATTAATAATAAAAAAAACCTTTTCTTATTTGTTTATATCACGAAACAGGAAAATAAGCATTTATTTACATGACACGTGTGCAATGTACTAAATAAGTAAGTATTAAATAAATGAGAAGCTTCCTATATCATTGATGTGATGATAATCATTTTGCAAAAAGTGAGACGACAATAAAGTAGTTATAGGCTGTGTAATCAACACGTTACTATCAAATTAAGTGAGGCAAAAACCAACCAAAGTCAAGTCAAAATAATTTTATTTAAATAGACTATTTACAAGTTCTTTTAAATTGTCTAGACGTCAGTCAGTCAAGATAATAAACCTAGTTGCTCGTGCTAAACAGTAGGTTTCTATTGAGAAAAACGTGTAAAAAATCTCTATGAACACTCTTTGAAAATCAAAAGATAACGAAAATACTGGCCTTACATTATTCATATAAAATCTAAGTTACTATGTGAGAAATGTAACGAATTTTTAATTTGAAAATAGGTACAAAGTGAAATATAAGAATAGAAACAAATTAAACAATTTCAAAATAACTGAGGCAGTTAAATGATGACCAGTCCCAGCTGACAGCGGACACACAGCTGACAAAACATGGGTCGACCCGTGTGGCATAGCTAGTTCCTTGATACGTCGGCTATAATATATAACTTATACAAGGGTTCTTGAAATGGAACCAAATAGTCTTCAAACTAAGTTTCAAGAACCTTTGGAATAAAGTTAAAGGGTTTGCTGCAATCAACTTTTTATGTGTATTATACATGTCATATTATTAAATTCCTGAATATAAAACTTTTGTTACATATATAAATGTGAAAGAGCTAAGACATTTTAAATTATAATTAGAAACTAGCTGTTCCCCGCGGTATCACTCGCATTTTTTGTTACTGCTCGGCTTCCGTAGGCTGCTGCGCAGTGTTAAGTTTCTTAGTAAATAGGCAATCTTAATCTAAAAAAAGGTATTTTCAATTCGGAACAGTAGTTTCTGAGGACGTTCAATAACAAAAGAGTAACACAAAAATCTATTTGTTTCACTATAAATTAGTTTCCTTGACCCCATGTGTTTTTTTTATGTGGGAACAAAAAGTATAAAACATCGTGGCATTTTAAATTATTTTGAGGCAACATCTTAGTAAAGTAAAATATAAGTTAGCGTTTCAGTTGAAATTGCACAAGAACATTTCAAACTGAACTGCGTAATATCACTTTGTCGTCTCTTAGACCCTGTCCAGGAGGGCGAATTCGCCGCGATTCTCTCGCGCGTAACACGCGCGAGTGTTGCGTCCAGAGCCAACGCGTATAGAGCGTACCTACGCGCGAGTCGTATTTCCTTCTCTTTCTCTTTTATACGTGCACTCGCTCTGAAATTCGCGCGAAATCTGGACGCAACAAGGCGGCCCTAGTATCTCGACTCGCGCGCATTAGGCGCGAGTCACGCGCGATTCGAGAGTCCGGCGAATTGCACGCGTATTACGCGCGAGTTTATTAGTCGCGCGATGCTTGTGGACGCGATGTATTGGTGCCTAGTATCTCGCCAAACGCGCGAGTGAATTCGCGCGATTCGAATCGCGGCGAATTCGCCTTCCTGGACAGGGCCTTAAAATAGCTGCCATGTTGTTCACGAGCAGTTAGTAGCAGTTTAAGGTTCAGTCAAAATTGCATATTGAATGTACAATAATGCATGAAGCATGTATATTATAAACCAATATGCAATTTGGGATACGTTGGTTCATACTAAAAAAAGTATGGACATGAAATTGACTAGGTCTTCCCTACGATTTTGTGTGTGCGATGTTAAGGCATGTCATGGCATCATTTTCGATAGTTATGACTTCCATAGCAGTTAGAAATAATATATCTTTCTATCACAGCGAAAATATTTATTAAAATGTGAGAAATTGAATGAGAAATAAAAAAACCAAATCTCTTTTTAATCGATTTCGAAAAAGGAGAAGATTCAAATTCGTCTGTACATGTTTTTTTTAATTATGTTTAACGATATTTCCGCCAATTACAAACGCATTTTGATGATACAAAATTTGCTTCGCCCGTACTGCTGCCGCACCGCAAGTTTGTATAAAAAGACCTTTGCCCTACAATGGAACAAAAACAGGCTGGTATTATTATGCATTAAAAGGTCCCACAAAAAAAGATTATCTTAAAAGTTTTACATGTAAACTTTTGAGAATGGGTAGCAATATAATAAACTTCCGTTTTATTTCCGGCCTTCATACCTTTTCTGCTACATGGAAAAAAAAATATAAATAGGACACTTTAAGCTAAACAAGGCGATAAATTCAAACTAACAAAATAGTTTCGTCCAAAAATGTCGTCCATTTCAGCCTCTCCTCATTTTTTAATTTTAGTGCGGTCCCACAAAACAAACTTTCTATTCCAACGTCATATCCAGAATAGTTAACATATTTTGGTTTGCATCCAACTAGACGACATCACAGAACTTTGCATAGTAGCCTTGAGTTATTGCCATGGAATCCGGGTAAATAACACTGTCCAAATACGAACCACACTAAAGCATTTTATGGTTACCCTAGCTATAGTTTTAAAAGCGCAATTTTGTATGTGCCTCTGGGAATAATAAAACACTTTTTGTGGCAAACCTTTTCGGCTTTGGGTCCAAGCGCGGTAGTGTCGTAACAAAATAAAGAATAAAATGCACGGAATTTATTTTAAAACTAAACAGGAATTTGAGTCGAAATAGTTCTAAAGGGTGGTTGCATTTTCGTGGCCAGTTTAAATATTATTTTATAGAGGTGGATGCAGTTTTATTTTTACTTGAAACAATGTTTGTAGTGAACAGATTTTCTCGGAATATTTTGTTGGGTTTTGTAGGTGAGGGGGAAAAGTAGTATAGTGCAGTGTCTGAATTTTAATTTATAATATTTTTAATCTTTTTTTTGAGGAATTTTACTAACCCCTGTATACTTTTGTTACATTAATTACTTCCTAGACACAATTTTAATATTTGCGGAAAAACAAAACGCTTATTTCTCTTCTTCTAGTTCCTGTCATTACCATAAAAATGTAAGTCCTTATTTCTGAGCTGGCTATAAAGAGGCTATTCATTTTCTAAATTTATGCAAATTGCCATAAATCGCATCTAAATAAATGAGCCCTTATTTTATTGACGTCAACATAAGAAATAGGTAATTTGGGATAATGAGATTCTTTTGAGAAAAGCAATAGAGAAATTATTCAAGGCTGTTAGGGTACCATCCGATTTTTCAAAGTTGATAAAAATACTATATTTTGTAAATTGATTAAATTACACCTTCAGCTCATATTTTTAACGTGACAACGTCTTATAAATTGGTTAGCCGGGTGACACTTCAAGAAACTGCGTTACGCTCCGCTCACGTTATGCGCTCACAATGAGAGCGAGTGAGACGCACGCGTCCCTTCCACTCGGGCATGGTTAGCCCGCCTAAGAGCGAGAGAGACAGACATAAAAAGTGAAAGGCACGCGTGCCTCAGTCAACGTCAGTAAGTCGTTGTCACGTAAAACTTTCGCCCGTATACCGACTTTACAGGCAACCAATTTTTTTTGCTTATTTAAAGAAGTGATGGGACCAACATAAGTAACAACTTTAAAAAAAACAAACACCAGGAATCAATGTCTCTTTTAAAATTCATCCATCATAAATCCATTTTAAAATACAAATAAATAGGTTCTTTTTTCCTTGATAATGAAAAAAGAAGCACACTGATTTCACAGATTTGAATGTACCTGACCAGACAAAGCAAGTATTTGTTATTAAAATTTTAGCTTAACTAAATACATAGCACAACACTTATTTTTTTACGTATTTGAAAAACTTTTGAAACGCGAGTGTTGCTTCATTAAAAATTAAATTGAATTATTTAATGTCACATTGATGTATTGGCATTTATGAGAAAATAAAAAAAATACTCTGAACTATAACTTCCCTAGAAAGTTTTGAGGCCAAGTAAAAATTAAAGAAAATTGTTTTTTTTTAACTTTCTATAAGCGTTTAATTTTAATGCTACATGGAGTGCCTTGCTCATAAATTACTGCATGAATTTAAGTGGAGCTGATTTTAAACACCCTTGAACGACTTAGCAATATAATAATAACAACTTTTGTTCGCGGCTTCACATTCGAAAAATATCCTACGACCTTTTTCAAAGTATGGACTATCTCTTTACCAAATTTTATTTAACCTTTCAACGATCAAGCGACAGCCGGCTGTCGGGCTGCTTTTGTCTTTCTCTTGTCTTTCGAATCACGTGTGTTTGAAGGTTTGGTTCTGAAGATTAGATGTTGAAAGCATGCACGATGGATACAAGGGAATCCCGTACTTCCACCCATAGGTAGGTCAAGGAACTCCGTGGTGGTTTTAGCCGGTAAAAGTTCGAAACACCTCTCCGTCTAAACAAGCACCTATTATTCACAATAGGAGTAACAAACAGCCCTCTATGCAAAGGTTGCTTAGAGGCAGAAGAAACGCCACAACACGTCCTCATGGAGTGTTACAACGGGCAGAACTACTTCAACACCCTGGTTAACTCAAACAGAAATCTTTGGCAGACTGAAAAGCCTGCTACGATTCTGGGAAAGTGTGGTATAGTTGGAATAGGCGACAAGTCACTCACGCACAATGGCCCAATTATAAGGCTAAGTGCGGACAAGCCCAGCGAAACTAAAACTAAAAACCTCTCCGTCTTGTCTAGACGTGGGATGTCTGGATGGATGGATGAATCTTTGAGCATCAAATCGGTATCCAGTAAATGTTTTGCGTGGTGTGACTTCTCTGGGTGGTCATTCCTATTTGCGGCGATATGTTTCTTATGTCTAGTATTACAATTGCAGCCTGCCTGACGTACATAGACCCGTTGCGATTGTAATAAATTAATTCCATGAGAATCTTCCCATAATAAAAAAATGTGTGGAAGCATAACAGACAGACAGAGTAACTTTCGCATTTATAATATGAGTATGAATTATTGAAATTAGTAGCCGTTTTTATATAATTACACTGCACTAGGATAATAAAATTACTAAACATGCCAGGTATAAATAAAAATTAACAAGGTAGGTTACGTTAACGCAAGGGTAGTGAACGCCTCTTGCTAAGAGAAACGACAATCCGCGGAGGGCGGCTGGAAATAACTCCTAAAAAAAGCCTTGGCTTATGTTTAGCAGTAAATTGCTGAAGGCTGATGCTGATGATGAAGTAGATTGGTGCAAATTAAATGGATAGATTTTGGACCTTTTCAGAACCCAGTAATTTTAACAAAATTTTGTTCCGTGGTATTTGGAGAAGCCCACACTTTTGCAAGTATATTTTCAACCTGCTCTGTTCCACTTTTGGGCAATAAAGGATGTGGCGGGACAAACTAGACAAATTTTTGCCTAATTAGTAGGAAGAAGCAGAACATGAACACGAATGATAAATAAAATAAATATCTTGGGACAACTCACACTCGGTCATCTAATCCGAAGCTAAGCAGAGCTTGTGTTATGGTAACCAGACAACTGATATACATACTTAAATACTTTATAAATACATACATATTACATATAAATTACACCCAGACACAGAACAAACAATCATGCTTATCACACAAAGTTCGCCCTGGGAGGGAATCGAACCCACGACCTCCGGCTTAGCAGTCAGGGTCACTGACCACTAGACCAACAGGCCCGTCAAAATTAAAAATTTAAATTCTAATGTTAAAATTGTTTTTGTTTTTCTTAGCTGACTTTGGCCTTTGAGTTTGTGTAGTGTTAAAGTACACTACACAAACTCAAAGGCCAAAGTCTCTATTGAAGTCTAAGATGTATTGGTCAAATCATGAGAGAACCATGTAGGTTAACAACTGAGGTACTCTCTTGATGAGATAAGCACACAGATATGAATGGACCTGTCCAGACGGGCATTTACATCTATTAAAACTGTACATATAAATATGTTAGTTTAGTTACTCTAAGCTTCCTGAATGTATGTACGATTCTGCTCAACCGGGTATCGTCGAGGTTACGTTGTATAAATTGGTTTGCTGAAGCTAAGCTTGTAGTAGTAGTAAGTATAGAATTGTGATACTGGTGAGATTTATTTTTTACTAGCTTTTGCCCGCGACTTCGTCCGCGTGGAATAATAGTTCTCGTTCCCGGGGAATTTCCGGGATGAAAACTATCCTATGTCCTTTCTCGGGTCCCAGACTATATCTGCATCAAATTTCATTCAAATCGATTCAGTGGTTTAGGCGTGAAGAAGAGACAGACAGACAGACAGAGTTACTTTCGCATTTATAATATTAGTACGGATTTTAATACGACTTTAAAAAAGTAGGTTCCCTTTTAAAAAAATACACTTAAAATAAATCTCCTAAAAAACCGCCCTCTAAAATTAAAACAGAAAAAGAACTAACGGATAGTAATGTAAACCACAAATAGAACGCAAGTCACCAACATCCGAAACATAAATTATTTTTCGTTTTAATGTATTTCGATTTTGAAGACGGTTTTTTTTATTTTTATTTTTTTTTTTTTTGATCGTGTCTGCCTTCCATATATAAACAAACTGATAGTTATTATGGTGTGAAGTGGTCATTGTCCCGTATAGACATCTTCTCATCTGCCTTACCTTAACTTATAGAGACCTCACAAATGCGTCCCAAGGACAAAGATTCCATACACAACAAAATAAACAAAATAATTATTCTAAGAAGACATACTCTTAAGACCTTAAGACCCAAAAACTTGCATAACAATTTCATTCATCGAGAAAATTCAAGAATAACATAATGGAACAAGTTATCGTCGTAAGGCGATAATTTTTCATTTCGCCATCAAAAGCCTGACCTCGGGAAATACTTTGTTGACGGCAAACAATTTCGTCAGGGCCCGATAAGGTGCTGCTGAACCCTCTTATATTATTTTCTCGTTTTTAGGCTAAGTTCACAGTGAATGCGACGCTATGCAGATTGAGATATTGCCACTGGGTAACAAATTCCTAGTAAGTTATCCAAGCCAATTTTTTTTTTTTTTGGTGAGTAAGTAATCATGAAATGACTGCTCCTGTCCTGGGTGCGGCGGGAGGGCGTGTCAAACTTTTACTGACTAAAACCCACTGATGTTGACGGTAACTATTATAAACATTCCGCAACCCCGGCAGGCGTGGCCCTGTTGGCCCCTTCCAATCCATGTCAATATTATAAGACCAAATGTGTTTCTATTTGTCTGTTTATCTGTTATACTACTAGAATCACTTTTGTAAATGACGTTTCAAAGTGCCTTTTTTGGTCTAATGAAAATAAACAATTTGACTATTGACTATACTTTCGCTTTTAAACAAGTAGGTAATTTTATAGTAGTTAGGTAAATTTCAAATTTAGTTTTTGGTGGAATTGTTCTTTGTAAAAAAAAACATAATTTTGAACTACCAAAGCTGTGCACTCTCCTTTAGGAAAGTGACGAAATCACGTATACTGTATTTTGACTTTGTGGAAATTAAATATATAAATATATATACAGATCAATTTTTAGCTCTTTGAACAAGTACCGCGTCGCATATTCTCGCGTCCCAGTGTGACATGACTCTAATATCATATTATCAGGTCTCAGGAAGGTTAGGGCTATTCCGGATTTTGTAACGGGTAGTAATTTTTGAAGTTTGTGCGACGGTTTTGGGGTAAAATCGTCGTTATTATATTTTCTAGTGAAAATGGGACTAGTTAGAAAGATTTGGTGAACATTACTATTATGGTTTATTGATATTACCAGGCATAATATTATGATATTTTTTGCGGAATCTTGGTTTTTAACCTCGAAGTCCAGGGTGTTTGTTGCGGTCCTGTTTAATTATCAGCATTAAAAAAAACTAACGTAAATAGAGTATTTGTACCATTATTGCACAAATTGGGCAAATAATGTAAATAGGGATTTAGCATTGTCAAAACTTACAAATAGGGAAGGTTAAAAAAAAATACGGTTGAAATTCAGTCATTGACGGGCTTCTTTTAATTTATTACATGTTATTACCAATTCCATGTACCAACACTTACGATTGTATTGGATATGTAAACACAAACATCGATAATTAAATGTGCAGATAGCAGCAAAAGTTAATTAACGTTGTTACTTATTCTTATTAAATAAATATACACATAATGCAAAGTATCGTTTTTTTTTTCAGTTAATAATTATGAGTGTATCTTACTTAAATATACATTTAATCATACCTTTAATACTGTGTTCGATTATTGAACCGATGTGTTAAGTTACTGTTGTTGCTTACCTAAGCGACCTTAATTTACAATATGTAGACCAGCCACTATTTTAGTTTGTCACGGTGCGACTACAATTTGGCGCATTTGGCAAAATATTTGTGACTTTATTCTTATAAGTTTAGAGTACAGTTTGTATTTATTATACTTTAAACTTTCGCGTTGCATATTTATACTTCACTTTAATCGGGATTTAGCAGTCTGCGTGTGACCATGGCAGGAGTAACCCAGCCGAAACGTCAAGAAAAAAACAAAAAAAGTACGTGCGCGTTAAATCTTGATCAACAGTGAAGTATACATAGTTTGTATTACACAAGTAACGCACATATTTTAAATAGTGAAGTCACATCATAATACATAGAGGTAATTAATTATCTAGGTTGGCGACAGTTTGTCGCAATAATATAAGCGCTTGGCTACTGGGCTGCTCGTCACGGGTTAGATTCCCGCAAATATTTATATGACCAACAGGTATTCCAAAAGTAGTTGTTTGTGTATGTGAGTTTATATGCTTGTTAATGAACACGCAACACAGAAAAAGTTCTTTGTGTGGGGCAACGTTTTTTTTTATATTAAATTAGAGACCTGTTGTTAATTTACTACCCACATGCGGCCCGTCTATATTTTTGTCACTATGTAGCTCTTGTTTGCCAAAAGGTTGTCGACCTAGGTTATCAGACTATTTCTAAATTGTTTTACTTAACATTTAGAAGAATTGAACAAAAATAATATGTATTATTTTAGGAGTCTTTAAGAAGTGCCTAAATAAAAAGAACATTTATAAATATTTAGCTTTCGCCTGCGGCTTCACTTGCGTGGGTGTCAAAACTTTCCCTTTTTTAACCTCTTTCGGGTTGAAACTTCCAAAAATCCTTTCTTAGTGTTTACCTACTCTTTATAAAGATTATACCCTCCATGTTTCATGTCCCTAGGACCAGCGGTTTGGGCTGTGCGTTGATATATGAATAGTCAGTCACTATATACATAAATAGAATTTTAGAGAACTGAACATAGAACAATATGCCCTTACTAATAATCACTGTGTAAAGTTATGCAATGAATAAAGCCTGTGTAACCATACATTTTTTGACGTAACCTGTCATAACTTTATGCAGCGTTTATTAGTAAGGCGCTTAATGTTTTAGTTTCGTGTTTAAGAGATGCCTAGATAGAGAGAACCTTTATAAATAATTGAGTAGTTTGGAGCCTGTATTTATTAACCTAATAATTTTGAGTGTGGGCCGTTTGTTTCCATTATAGTTATTAATTCAGAAAGCTTTCGTTTGAAGATTTATACAATAGTAACTAACAATAGGCATTAATATTCGTAATTATTTGCATAAGTTGCTAGGCTCATTAGTATTGTATTCTATAAATACAAACACATTAATGTAGTACCTAATAGAATATCACTATATCTTTGTAAAGATTTTGGGTAATGTTTGCCTCTTTTATTTCTGTAATTGTATATAGGTAACCATTGTATTTATCCAACCCCATACTTTTGTTAATTTTTTACTTTTATTGTTTGTTTCTGTCGTATAGTTATTAGACTGATAAGTACATTCAAGCGGCTACGTATTTAACGTCACTCATTATTTATGTCGGCCTAAGTTTGATAGATATTGGTGCCGATTCTCTTATTCACAAACAAACGTAAATTTAAGTTAAGTGCATCTTTCTCTTTCCATTTAATTAAGAAATGGACAGAAGATAAAATATTAGTTAAGTCCTGTCAAATATAGACACTCCATAGATAATTTAGAAGCGCTTTTAAAACATGGCGACTAAATATACGTCAATTTTTTTCAGGCGCTGTCTAGTTTGGCAACATTAAACTAAAATGTGTGTTCTGTCCTTTTCTTTAAGAAATGGAAAAAGAAAGATGCAATGGACTTAAATTTACGTTAGTTTGTGAATAAGAGAATCGGCACCAGTATGCGTTGTTAACAGGTTTATTAAGTATTTTAACCTTCAACGCAGGAAAAAAGGTGATAAGATTGGCCACTTTGTGTGTGTGTGTGTGTGTGTGTGTTTTCTTGTTTATATGTCTGCCTGTAGGCGGCACCGTAACCCTTAAACTGGTATACCGATTTGAATGCGTTTATGATTTTTTTTTGACATCATTTAAATCAGCTCAGCCGTTTCAAAGTTATAAACATTTTTGTTATCTGCAGTTGCGGTCTTGATAACTAAAGGGGTAGAACGGGGGGGGTGGATTTTAATATTTTCGATTTATAGTAAATAAACTTAAATTTGAATCTGAAAACATCCTATTATCTAGTCAAAAAAGGACGAGCTATGGTTTGGAGTTCTTCAAAAAATATAATGAAACCTTTTACGAGAACCATCTTAATTTAACTTAATTACACAACAACAACAGAAGTTAAAAACATAATTAGTTAATACTAATAAAATACTGTTAGGCATTGCTGACCAATATATACTTGAAGCACATAACCTATCCACGTAAGTTCAAAAGATTCAATATAAAAATATCCTTTATATTTTTAATAATATTAAAAAATATCCCTGAAAAGGATTTTTAAAGAGTTAGATATATTTTCTAGATTAGCAACATCACTCATAAGGGTTGAATGAATTTTGACAGAATATCATTATTAGAATTTTATTAAATACGTGTAGACGTCGTATATTTTTACGTGTCAGGGGTTAATGTTCGATATGTCGTATAAAAATTGTTATATTATTTAATTACGTGATTTTTTATTTGGTCATCAATCTCAGGTCGCCTGAGTTTGAACCTGGTGCTGTCATTTTAATGCAAAAAATTGGTTCTCTTAGGCTGGCTGTTCACAGGAGCGGAGCAAGGCAGCGAGCTGCAAAACTGTGGGCGAGTAAAAAAAACACCAACAGATTATTTTTTATTTTATTTTTTATTTCAAAGGAATTAATCACAAACTGATTATGCCACTCCCATCGATATTAACAAATCATTCTTACGATTTCAATCCTATATCAACTAATTGATATAAATATTTTAAATCTTTTGATAAGGGTGACGTACTGTTATGGACGTCATGATGACTATGCAATATGCAGTCGACGCCGAATAAGCTCAAGCCCCCGTCGCTTTCATTATTTAAAGTTTTAAGTCAGTTCAGTCAATTAAATTGATTAGTCTATGTAACAGTGTGTGTTCATTTGTGTGTAAAAGCTCAGAAAATATATTGTGTTTTCAAGTAGTATAAAAGTTTTTTTTTAAAAGGACTTACGGCACCCCATAATTTTCGAATACTGTTGTATCTATAGGTATATTTTTTTATTCGGCCTCATTCTGGACACACTCCATCAGAATATGGCAAGTGTCTTCCACTGTACTGTACTCCGGATAATTTCCACCAATAGAAGCCGTGTGTTTGATTCGCACCCAGAACAAAAACTCTGTGTGAAGATATCATTGTTCTGTGCCTGTGTATCATATATATATATAAAAAATAAAAATTATAAAAAAAAACAAAAACCCGACTGCGTGAAAAATATAACTTAAATAAAAACTGAAAAGAAAGAAACAAGCCCAGTAGTTTAGAATAGAACAGAACGACTCACAGTCGGGGCCCATTTAAATTTTACCGATCAAATCTTTCCAAGGGGCCCCGACTGTGTGTCGTTCTGTTCTATTCTAAACTACTGGGCTTGTTTCTTTCTTTTCAGTTTTTATTTAAGTTATATTTTTCACGCAGTCGGGTTTTTTGTTTTTTTTTTTATAATTTTTATTTTATTTTATACTTTTTAGTTACGGTTCATTGACTTCGTTATAAGAAGGAAAATTACGCAATCTAGTAATTTCATTGAGGGAGTTATATCGTGGGGATTATTAGGTAACTTGCGGTGGTCTAAACTACTGATGATTAGTCCCTCTAGAGACCTAACTCGCCCCAAAGCTACATATGCTTGACTTTTAACAAAAACGCGTGAACTCAGCTCGGTCCAAAGTAGTTCCTTGGAGCTTGTGTACAGTGACACCAAAGTGGTTTTTTTTACCAAAAATATTTTTGTTCTTCATGTTTTTTCTTATTTTGTTTATATGTATATCGTCCCCGTAGATGGAAAACTAAATAACTCCGATTTTCTAGTTTTGAGATAAACGCGATTTAGTGATTTTTTTTCAGTAAATGTTCATTTGTTAAAAAATTAGAGACAATTTTACTCTCGGTAATTTTATATTTTGTGGACCTGATTACCTTTTACATTATGCTTAAACAAACTGGACTCTATCTTCAACTATAAAAAAATAAAAAATATAAAACCAAGTTGTTTAATTTTGCCACAACTACTTTTTGTAACGTAACTTCAATTAGTTATTTATTTCGGCTATTTATTTAGTTTTCCTACAACCAAGATCCAACTGGTAGAGTAAAAGAAGGTGAAATAAATGCAGTTATTGAATTTATCAAACTTGAAATATGTTTAAATGTAAAAGTTGAACGTTTATTACTTTGATATTGTTTAACGGGTATTGGTGCCATCTAAAATAAAAAGCTGTATTTTAACATAAAATATGTTATATTTTACCTAAGCAATAGATAACTACTTATTTTTTTAAAAGGATGCAGATTTTTTCGAACGTACATAATGTTTTAATATATTATTATATGTTGACAAGGCACCGTCATTATGTTAATATTTTTAAACAGATTCCTTGGAGATTCGCTTCTATGAAGATTACATATGGCTCTGATAGCCCTCTTTTGCAGAATAATGATGGAATCTATATCTGCAGCACGTCCCCAAAGCAAAATACCCTTAGACATTACACTATGAAAATATCTAAAATAGACTAGTCTTGCGGTATCCACGTCAGTTAATTGTCGGATTTTTCTGACAGCGAAAGCGGCTGATGTTAAGTGAGGACCCCACTGCAGCTTTGAGTCAAGCGTAATCCTCAGGAAAACTGTTTTATTGACGAACTCTAGTACATCCCTATTTAATACAACATTACAACTAGTACTTCTAACACATTGTAAAGTGAATCTTATCTATTTAGTTTTTTTTTTCATTTAATACTAAATTATTTACAGTAAACCAGTTCTGGATATCAAGCATAGCATTATTTACTTGGTCAAGATGTTGTACACGTCTATTCACTTTAAATATCAGTGAAGTGTCATCGGCAAATAACACCATTTGCGGTTGGTTTCCAGTAAACTTGGTAAATAATTTATATAAACTAAAAATAGGAATGAACCCAATATAGATCCCTGCAGTACGCCCATTTTCACCTTTAAGCCCACTGAATTTACACCGTTAATTTGTACCTGTTGCAGTCTATCATTCAAATAGGATTTTACTAAGCTAAGCGCCAATTTATCGAGCCCGAAGTAATGCTCAAGCTTCAAATGAAGTGTTACATGATTCACGCAATCAAATGATTTAGAGAGTCGCAGAAAACGCCATCTTGCGACTTTTCCCATGCTTGAAATATATGTTTAATTAAAGCGGCACCGGCGTCAGTAGTACAACGTCCTTTGGTGAAACCATACTAATGGTCATGTAAAATGTTATTGCAGTTAAAATCACTAAGCATTTGATTAAGCATTATTTTTTCAAATACTTTGCTGAGAACCGCTAAAAAAGAAACAGGTCTATAATTTTAGCGTCTTTGCTATCCGAGAATTTAAAAAATTGGTATAACTTTGTTGTACTTCATTAAATCCGGGAAAACCCCTTGATCTATACACAAATTAAACACATATGCTAAATAGAGCGCTATTGTCTCAATAATCAAATTACAAACATTAGTTGACATGCCCCAAATATCTTCAGTTGGCTTTGATTTTGATCTGCTTAAAAGCCTTTACAATGGCCACAGGGTTAATAACTTAAACTTGAATTCTACACGGCAGGCAGAAACATCTGCTTTTAGTAAATCAACAGCAAATGTGGGCGATAAATTTAAACTTTCTGTGATTTTAATTGGTATATTAGTAAAAAATTACGTAATTTCCTAAGTCAAATCGTCATTTTTGCTTTTGCGACCATGGAAAGTGTCCAAGTTGTAATCAATGTTATATCTTTTATTCCTATTTGTTTCATTATTGATCACTTTCCAAACAGCCTTTATTTTATTATTTGATGATTTAATCTTGTTGCTAATAAATAATGACATTGAAACATTTTTGAATATTTTGGAATAGGTATGTGTCTGTGTTGTTATAAGGCTTAAGGCCATACAGCTCAAATAATCTGTCCCTGCTTTTTCTAATACCCCTAGTTGGTCAGCCAAAGAATAGAAGTTTAGGGCAAATTGTTTTGGTTTTTATCTTAAAAATGTTATTAAATCCTGTTTGCACGACTGAAAAGAATTCATCATCTGGAAGCCGACCCCAACACAGTTGGGCAAAGGCTAGACCAGCTCACCGGATTCAGCTGGATACCGGTGTTTTACGTGGAGCGACTGCCTGTCAGACCTCCACAATCCAGTAACTGGGCGACACGATACCTCTTGGTTAGACTGGTCAGAGTTTCTGGCTTACCAGTAACGAGTGTCAAAGTTCTACGAATGACAACCGGGACCAACGGCTTTACGTGCTTTCCGAGGCACGGGATGTCAGAGATGTCCAAGATAAACTTTAGAAAGTACATATGAATTGAAGAAGTCACATTGGTACTTGCCCGGATTCGAACCCGCAACCTTTTACACGAGAGGCGGGCGCCTTATCCACTGGGCCATCACGACATAACGACTGAAAAGAATTGTTTATACTAAATATTTCCATCTTTAATATCAAAGCTTTGACTACCTAATTTGTTACTTAAAGTGTTATTAAATTTATTTGCGCGACGCGAGCTTTGCTTCAATCGCATGCGCTGACACCCGCGCTGCCCCCCGCGCTCTTTCTCGTTCCGATTCATTGAATAGACACTACAATATTTCACGCCAAATTCTCCTAAAAATTTAATAACTTTTCTCACGTACATTTTGTCTATACGGCAATTATAAATAACTTAATCTATTTGATTTTATTTGCCTAACATCTTGTAATTAATCATTATCTAGTTGTAGAAGAAATAGATAACATCAAGTGTTTATAAAGTAATGTACGTTTTGACAGAATTCTGAGTAGCAAAATTAAATAAGTACAGTTATTTAGTATTCCTAGAACTTTGTTAGTTTTGTGATAGAATTTGTAAATTGAAGAAAAAATCAACAACTTATTTTATTTAATTTATTAAAAATTCAACTAATCATTGAGCACAGTTATTGATTTATTCATTGAGTTATTTATTTTTCCTTCAAAAATTTTTAACTAGTTTGAAGATATGCATTATTCCATCTGAACGACAAAAATGGCTATATCTTTGGAACGGATTAAGATAAAAAAATCCCTGTAAGACAGAAACATGCGTCATGTTTTGGATGATTTAATAATAGGAAAAAGTCAATTTCGCCAAAAACGGAGTTATTTAGTTTTCCAAATACGGGGACGATATCGTTTATACTTGAAAAAAAAACTTAAATCAATAACCAAGAAAATTAGCGAGTTGATTGTTTTGTTAAACAACTTTAAGTCGTTATATATCCTAAACTATTATTTAAAATGAAAAATGGTAAAAGGAACCTGTAGATGATTTTAAAATACCTATTTAACGACACCCCACTCGACATAGTTCATCGACAATTTTTTTTTTCATTTTGACAATATTGCGTCTGGTTGTCGCTGTGGTGAATTTTGATTACTGTCATGTCTTTAGTGACACTCGCAAGGTTAAGACGAATCGATTGACGTAAGAATTATCAAAATCGGCCTACGCATTCGGTCTCTAGAACGCCACATAGAATCAAACCTACATACATAGACTGATAAACACATTACCCTTTGCGTCCCGCAGTCGGGTAACTAGCTTTTGCACGCGACTTCGTTCACGTGGATTAATAGTTCCCGTTGCTGGGAATTTTCCAAATATGTCCTTTCTCGGGTCCCAGACTATATCTGTACCAAATTTTATTCAAATCGGTTCAGTGGTTTAGGCGTGAAGAAGAGACAGATAGACAGACAGACAGAGTTACTTTCGCATTTATAATATCAGTTGTCTGATTACCATAATACAAGCTCTGCTTAGCTTGGGATCACATGGCCGTGTGTAAGATGTCCCAGGATATTTATTTATTTATTTATTTATAGCATTGTCTAAAATAAACTTTAAAGTAACAAATTCCATCCCACGGGTTGTTACTGAGAAATTCTTAATGAGAAAACTATCGAGTCGGACACCAGCCCACGAGTAATACTCCCACGAGACTAACAGATATTGCATATAAGCAGCTTAAATAGAAATAATAAGAAAACTTCTAATAATTCCTGCTGCTGTCCCCAGCGGTTTCAATTTCATCTTTGTTACTACTCCGCTACAGTACAGATTATAGCGTGATGTCAGTTGCTTATAACCTTTCTTAATTTTTTGAACACACGGGATTCGAGACTCAATAGAAAGACAATAGCAATAGCGGATTTAGCTGGATACCGGTGTTTTACGTGGAGCGACTGCCTACCTGACCTCCACAACCCAGTAACTGGGCGACACGATACCTCTTGGTTAGACTGGTCATAGTTTCTGGCTAACCAGTAACGACTGTCAAAGTTCTACGAATGACAACCGGGACCAACGGCTTTACGTGCTTTCCGAGGCACGGGATGTCAGTGATGTCTAAGATAAACTTTAGAAAGTACATATGAATTGAAAAAGTCACATTGGTACTTGCCTGGATTCGAACCCACAACCTCTTACACGAGAGGCGGGCGCCTTATCCACTGGGCCATCACGACACGAATTAATAACATAATATGACTGTTCACTGTAAAAAGGTGCTCAGACCAGTTCTATCATCCATCGATCATTTTAAACACACCACTCAATAGAAGCCCAACCTCTACAAAACATAAAGAGTGAGCAGGTAAGCCTATTTACTGAAACATTTCTTTCACCGCCAGACTAGCTTTCAATAAAACCCTTTCAGTAAGACCGAGTCTTGCTTTATGTTCAATCTTGAAATCTATTTAACTCGAGATAAAGTTACTAAAAGTTCAATTATTAAAATAAAAATTTAACATTAAATATTAGATAGAATAGAATAGAATAGAAAGATAAAATTAAATATTAGCAAGAAAATGATAGTAGTTTTAATTTTTAAAAATTATTTGAACTTTTTAACCATCGCTGCCAAAAGAGTTGTCCGCTATGTGTGTGTCTGTAGCATCGTAACTTTCAAATGGCTGAACAGATTTGAATGCGGCTCAATTGCTGGTACCTAACAATGGTTCTTAGACATGTTTCATAAAAATCTCCTTCTTGTTTTTATTTTTCACTCTATATTATGTTTATAACGGTTTTTTAGGTTCTTTAACAGCTTTGCATGCCAGCTGTAATATATTTGGATGTAATCAGTTCATAAACATTTCTAGATTTCTTTGCGATCGGGTTCTAGAACTTAGTACTCTCATCAAAGTTAAATTGTTTTTTTCTATTAGACCAAGAAGGCACTTTGTAATGTCAAATACATTTGATACAATTATACAATTACATACGTGATTACAATATGTAGATTATAATAATGTACAATTATGTAGAGGAGGGTTTTTGTATTTAAACCGACTTAAAAAAGTAGGTTCACAAGAAAAAATAATAATTTTTTATTGCGTTTTTTTTACAAGAATAATATTTTTTATACTAAAACCTTATCATTTAGAAGATCAAATAAGAGCAAAATCAGTGATTTGAGACACAAAACAGAGACAATAGCAGCGAGACAGCCGGCTGTCGGTTGGTCGTTGAAAGGTTAAGTCGATTAAAATCAAACCACTCATTCATTTTACTCCATTTTCCGGTGAACCTCAGAAATGGTAATAAAAACTCATTCAACCTTATTTCAGCTTAAAAAAACTTTTCCCACAAAGTGCTTCCTTTGCCCACTTTAATGAGTATAATAGGATTTTTTATTAGAAAAAGTTACATGGATTTTTGTTCTTGCTTTTCCTCACCTTTGAGTTTAAATTGCAACTTCACAAAGAGCGTAGACGGAGCTAAGAATGTATTTTGTGAAAGATTTCATATAAGTATATAAGAAATTGCTTTTTTGGTTATTGGATCCGGTATGTGGGTTGGAAAATGGCATTATTGTAGTAGTTACAATGTAACCTTTTGTTATGTTTTATTTGTTTTAAAATAATGTCCATAGAAACCTACTGTAGGAACAAGTAACTTGCTTCAACATTCTGATTCCCTGATAATTCAATTATTTATTGAACATAAAATAATGGTTTGAGTTTGCGAACCTCACTACTATTGTAAGGCCAAAAGTTTGTAAGTATGGATGCATGGATGGAAGTTCGTTGCTCTGTCACGCTTTGACGATTAACTAGACATTGTAGGACACATAGATGTTGAACTAGAAAATAATAGAATTTACCGTTGTGTATTACTTCCATTTCTATTGTATACGTATATTTCATTATTTTGTAAATAATAATTGACGTTTTAATAAATATTTTTTTTTACTTTTTGATATTTTGAAAGCCAGGTTCATTATATGTTTAGCGCATTAGGTTAAGGGATCAACTACTTTTAGCTCTGCCCATAAATGTATTAATAATATTACGAAAAACAGTCAAACAATACACTGTGTTTGACTAGAAAAGACTACTAGTTCGAATTAAAAAATTAGAACTGTATGTTGAGGCTACATAGAATCATGCTACGACCTACGAGCGCAAAAGTTGTACCACAAACGCGCTTAAATAGAGGCCGTCAGCGCAAAAGTGGCCTAAGCTCAGCATAGTTAGTATGGAGACAATGAGGTTTGAATTTTCATGAATTTAAATTGAATACATAGTAATTATATTATATTTAATTTTAGTTTCCAGGTGTGTTTTATTTAGTTACTATGGTATCCATGGATGAAACTAGGGATAGGCCGGTTTTGCATGAGAAATTAAAATATTTTAAATAAATTGCAATAGAAAAGTCTGATTATGAAAAATTGTGGGTTAGGCCACTTTTGCGCTGACGGCCTCTGTGCTATTAGAAAAGATAGCTTTTAAAAAATAAATAAATAATGTGAACAACTAAATAATACAAAGTACCGTTTTTCTCTATTTCCATCAATTAACTGAAGAGAATATAAATATAATACCAAATGAATGCAACGTATGTAACTGTAAAGTAATAAGAAAAGTTTTCTATGAAATGCATTTACTACGTATGAAGTTGCCTTTGAACCGTTGCAGTAATAACGTACTGGAATTTACTTCGCAACACGAATTAAATTGTAGTGCATTTAAAATAACTTGATGCAGAAGTAAACTGACAGTTCAGGCATTTATGTATAGACTACTAGCTTTTGTCCGCGACTTCGCCCGCGTCGAATAATAGTTCCCGTTCCCAGGAGATTTCCCGGATGAAAACTATCCTAGGTCCTTTCTCGGGTTCCAGACTAAATCTGTACCAAATTTTATTCAAATCGGTTCAGCGGTTTAGGCGTGAAGAAAAGACAGACAGACAGACAGACAGATAGATAGACAGACAGAGTTATCAACAGAGTTATTAGTGTGGGAGTATGAATTACTTTGTGCATAATTTGGCTTAATATTATTAACCTATTTTACCGTATAGTATACTTTCTAATTTAATCTTGAACGTCAATGACTTTGATTTAGGAAAACATCGTATGGAGATATTCTGGATTTTTAATTAATAGACATCAAAAGATTGTTTGATCTCTTGAAAATGTTACAATTATTTGCGATAATTTTTTAACAGATTGCCAAATCTAATATTAAAATGGATAATATCGACAATTTAAATAATATTTATATCTTCATATTATATAATTCTTCTGTGAGTATGTATGTCACTGAACTTCTCTCAAACGACTGGACCGATTTTGAAAACATTTTTTGTGTGTGTTCAAGGGGATCTGGGAATGGTTTAGATTCACAATTTTGTCCGCTGGACAATGTTTTTTTAATTAATTTTGTAACAATACACTTCATAACGCGCGGGCGCAGCGCGCCAGGGCTCTGCGTCACTCGACCGTGCCCCACCGAGCGCCCCACCGCGGACCGCCGCCGGCCGGCGGGCCTATATAAGACGACCCCGCGCCATAACGCGAGTAGTGTCCACTGCGCTCGCAGACAGCTTCAACCTCTCTGGTTGGACTGCTCTGGGAACCAGCTCGCCCACTAACTTGCACGTACTGTGGTTACGAAACATTTATTTGATACTTAGTTCAGTTTGTATATGTAAAAAGTTTATTAAAAAAGACAATTAGTACTTGTGATCAGTGTTTTAAATTAAACCTGTTACAATCTGGCGCACAACGCGAGGCCGAATCCAGGCACCAAAGTCGAGAATTTGCGACCACTTCCACATCGGAACCTCAAGATGGCGATGTCAAATGAACAATTCCAGCAGCTGCTAAGCACGATCCTGGCCAGCAAACGGGGAACTTTTGCGTCCTGCAGCAATGTCACGTATAGCGGGAGAAAGGATACGGATGCAGTTGAAGCGTTCATAGCCGCAGCGACTGTTTACAAAACGGCAGAAGGGATTAGCGACGTCGACGCATTACAAGGCCTTCCACTACTGCTTAAAGACGAGGCGGCAATATGGTGGCAAGGAGTGAAAAGCAACGTATCGCAGTGGGAAGTTTTTTGTGAAAAACTGAGACACACGTTTGCCCCTAAAAAACCAGCATACATGGTGTTTCATCAAATAACACATGAAACACAAGAAGGCAGTGTAACAACGGAGGCATTTATCGCAAAAAAGCGGGCAATGTTTGCCTTGCTACCACCACCAAAGCTTACCGAAACGCAACAAATAGACCTCATCTTTGCGCTAATTCGTCTCGAAGTGAGAAACCGAATGCCACGAGACTCTGTTCTAACATTCGATAAACTCTTGGAAACAGCACGTGGAATTGAGGAAACGTTGCAGGAATATGCAGTGAGCTCGAAATGTTCAGAACCCAGCGTAAATAACAATACACAAGGCAAGAAAATCAAGCAGAAGTGCGCTTTTTGCAAAAACCCCGGCCATACAGCGGACGTGTGCAGGAAGAAGAAACGCGCTGAGGGCGCTCTCCCCGTCCCTGTAAAGGAGGTGTCGGAAATTCAAACGCAAGCGCCATCTCCTTCCCAGCCAAAGTTTTCGTGCTACGGATGCGGCGCACCCGGAGTATATCGTAGTAGCTGTACTACGTGCAACAAGCACGCAGCGCCAGTCAAGAAGGAAGACGTTAGTTTCTGCGCAATCAACGTTCGTGCGGAGGAACGCGAACGACCTGTTGTATTCCTTGATATTGATGGGATTAAAGGAACCGCCTACATTGACACTTGCGCAAAAATGAGTGTTGCCAGCTACTCGCTATTCTTGGCCCTGCAAAAACATGGATGCAAGTTCAAGGAACAATCAGTAGACCTGACGTTAGCTGACGGCGTGAAAAAAACACAAGTAGTGTTGAAGTGTACCGTTATGGTGGAGTTAAACGGTCGAAAGGTTCTAAACCCGTTCATCATATTACCAGAAGCAAAGGAGAACAAAACTCTTCTTGGTGTTGGTTTTCTGCAGGATGCGGGCATCGTCATAAATATGCCCCAATTCACCTGGAACTTTATTGATGAACCGAACATGCACTATGAACTGTACTCGGAAGAGTTTGCCAACTTTGAGACCACTATCATCAGGGAAATGACGGAAATACCGAGTCCAGTCAGTGCCTTATCTTCAACTAACAGTGATTCTACTAGTATTGCGTCGGTGATACTCACCCCTCCATCAACACCCCCGCCAACGATGGTACCAGCCGTTACCGGTAATACACCAGCGATGTCAACGCCGCCAGGTGGGCAAAACGGGGATTATAAACTGGCACCTATAGACCTGGCCGTGACACCCCCATGTAAAAAAAAGCCACGCCTGTTTGATGGATACTCTCCAGAATTCGACGACTTCATGTTGCGAGACGCTCAGATAAGCATTCACCGAGCAGACGTCGAATTGTCCCCACAAAGTGCCAGCTTGTTTGATGCTAACAAATGGGACGTGCGCATTGACTCCATCGATGTGGTGGCACATATAACGGATACCCAGCACGAGCAGTTGAATAAGCTCTTACAAAACAACTACCACGTCTTTAATACGAAGAGTGAACCTACAAAGTTGATAGAACATAGTATCAAGACAGTAGATGAAAAGCCAATCTCAGTCCCGCCGTACAGACTGTCGCCACCCCGTAAAGAAACCCTACAGCATGAGATTAAAGTAATGTTGGAGGAAGGGATCATTCAACCGTCCACGTCTCCCTGGGCTGCGCCTGTAGTTATGATTCCAAAAGCAAACGGAAGCGTCCGTGTTTGTGTGGATTACCGTCGTCTCAATGCAGTAACCGTACCCGACCCGTACCCTATTCCAAGGCTGGATGACCTCTTACATGAAGCGAAGCCAACGCCCTTCATGTCCCTGTTAGATTTGAGAGCTGGATATTGGCAGATTGGCGTACGCAAAGAAGACCAAGACAAGACAGCCTTCATCACGCCTTTTGGCTTATTCAAATTCACTCGAATGCCATTTGGGTTGCGGACCGCTCCAGCTACATTTCAGCGATTAATTGACCGAATGCGCATAAGCCTACCGACTGTAAAGCTGCTAGCATACCTAGATGACCTAGCCGTTTTCTCTGAATCGTTCGAACGGCACTTGGGAGATCTGCAAGAAGTTTTCACTAGACTTACAGAGTTCGGTCTAACAGCAAATAAAGAAAAATGTAGATTCTGCTGTTCGTCGATGAAATATTTGGGTCACTACATTACACCGGAAGGGCTACAAGTGGACCCAGAGAAGACTACTGCTATCGTAAATCTTCCAACCCCCTCCAGTCTGAAACACCTTGTTAGTTTTCTGCAAACTTGTTCCTGGTATAGAAGGTTCATCAAGGACTTTGCGAAGATTGCCGAGCCTCTGACTCGCTTAACGAAAAAGGATGCCAGCTGGGAATGGACGGAGGACCAACAGAATGCATATAATGAATTAAAGCATCGTCTAACGACCACTCCAATACTAAGACAGGCTGATGAAACGAAACCGTATATAATAAAAAGCGACGCAAGTTCGTATGCGATAGGAGCAGTTCTGGTCCAGGGGGAGGGCGAGAATGAACACCCAGTCGAGTTCGCCAGTCGACTTCTGACACCCGCTGAACGTAATTACTCAACAACAGAAAGGGAAGCACTTGCTGTGGTTTGGGCAGTATCAAAGTTCCGGGGATACATTGAAGGTCTTCCGGTTACTATTATTACCGACCATCAAGCCTTGAGGTGGCTTATGTCATTAAAATCACCCACTGGCAGATTAGCAAGATGGGCCCTGCAATTACAAGCATATGACATGACCATTAAATATGCTCCTGGTAGAAGTAACGTCGTGGCTGACTTCCTTTCAAGACCGCCATGCGTCGCCGAAACAGTTCAGACTTGTGGTATTTGTACTGTAACTGTCGATGTACCTCTGCGGAGCCCTGCTGAAATAAGGGAAGAACAGTTGAAAGACAAAGGATTGAGCCATATTGTAAAGGATCTGGAAACCCTAAATAATGATGAGAAGGCTGTGTACTGGAGTAACAAAGGTTACTTGATGAACAATGGGCTACTCTACCGACACAGCCCTCATTCAGATTCCGATGAGGCACAGTTAGTCGTACCCGAACACGAATGGGCCAATATCTTGAAGACTTACCACGATAGTCCCTTAGCCGGCCATTACGGTTCAGACAAGACCCACCGGCGGATATCTCAGAGATATTACTGGCCTGGAATGAGGAAGTTTATCGATAGTTATACGAAGACTTGCCTGGAATGTCAGCGATACAAATCATGCAATCAGAAGCCTGCGGGATTGCTCCAAACAACAGTAATGAACCAGCGGTTTGAGGTCATATCTTTCGATTTGTTTGGCCCATTACCCTCCTCACCTGATGGTAAAACCTGGATTCTCATTGTGGAAAATGTGGCAACGCGCTGGGTGGAACTCTTCGCCCTACACCAAGCTACTGCGGAGAGTTGCGCCATGACCCTCATCAATGAAGTGTTCCTTCGCTTTGGATTTCCTCGCCGCATGATAAGCGACAACGGTCCTCAGTTCGTCAGCGCTGTCATGCAACAAGTCGCTTTTACGCTGAATGTAAAGCATGCATTCACACCTGTATATCATCCCGAAACGAATCCAGTGGAAAGGAAGAACAGGGACCTGAAGCCACAGTTAGCTATTCTAGTCAAAGATAGACATAGGGACTGGCCAGAACATCTCCCAAGCATTCGATTCGCAATGAATACAGCAAACTGCCTCTCCACAGGGTTTACCCCAGCTTTCTTGACCTTCGGTAGAGACCTAAGGACTCCAGATGATACATCGAATGACTTCCGGAAAATTCTACAATCTGAAAATTTCATACCCGAAATCACCCCAAAGCTTATGCAAATGGCCACTACCTTGCAAAAAGCTCGCGAGGTACAAGAGCATGGAGAAGAAAGACGCAAGAAATACGTAGATCAACACCGCCGGGAAGATCCTAGCTATGATACTGGCGACCTCGTACTTACGACTCTCCATTCATTGAGTAATGCTACAAGAGGCGTCAGTAGCAAACTTGCTCCGCGGCGCGATGGTCCTTATATTATCAAGAAACGACACGGCCCATCATCATACGAGATTGCGGATCCACATCATCCCGATGTTGTAATGGGCGTGTACCATTCTTCAGCCTTGGTACCCTTCGTAACAAACTCCCCTGAGTTGCCCGCTCCTGTACAACCATTAAGAAAAAGGGGACGCCCACGGAAGGAGAAACCCGACGACAGTAGTAGCGGCAGACAAGCCCGGAAAAGAGGAAGACCCAAGAACAGAACTCCTACTCCTGGATCATCATCGGGACGACTTCAGATCCAGAGGGGGAGCCTGTAACAATACACTTCATAACGCGCGGGCGCAGCGCGCCAGGGCTCTGCGTCACTCGACCGTGCCCCACCGAGCGCCCCACCGCGGACCACCGCCGGCCGGCGGGCCTATATAAGACGACCCCGCGCCATAACGCGAGTAGTGTCCACTGCGCTCGCAGACAGCTTCAACCTCTCTGGTTGGACTGCTCTGGGAACCAGCTCGCCCACTAACTTGCACGTACTGTGGTTACGAAACATTTATTTGATACTTAGTTCAGTTTGTATATGTAAAAAGTTTATTAAAAAAGACAATTAGTACTTGTGATCAGTGTTTTAAATTAAACCTGTTACAATTTTAATTTATTAGTAGTTGTTGATTTTGGAATGTTTTACATTGGATCCGACAGACGGCGCTACCATCGCAGTGTCAAATTTTATTCATATAACAACAATGACAGGCTTACATAGCAACCACTTTTAGATGTCATAAACAAAGACAATGATATTAAAAAGGTTCTATAAGAAGCGCATGTTTTCGAGTTTTCTCTGTCGCAATATGTCACGCATAATATGGGCGCTAATTAGGCTATATTTATTGTAATCTTATATCTACCCGTGCGAAGCTGGGACGGGCCGCTAGTTTCATATAATATTCTAAATACCAATATAATATTTTATCTTAATTTTTCTGCCTGCTTACACCTTAAGCTCTATTTTCAGATTATTGACTCTTGATTAAATTGTCTCTAAAACAAAAAAAAAATACTTTACGTTTTGGAAATTGTTTTTTTTTTCAAAAGCAAAATAGCTTGAATTTCGAAAGTCAGTTGTACTAAAACAACTAACAAAACTTGAAACTTTCTTTTCTTTTTGAAAATTTCGAAAACGGTTTTTTGGTGCAAAGTTAATATCTAGTGAAGGTCCAAAATCGGGTCTCCCATTTCGAAGTTATCTACTTTCTTGTTTGGAGGATAAAGGAGGCTTAATAATTTATACTTGTTCCCTCTTAAGGTTTAAAAAGCGGTTTTCTTTCTTGTAGGTTTTTTTCTATCTTCGGCATTGAATGCATTCGTAATATCTGACATTTTTGCAAAGTAGGACGTAAAAAAGCCAGCAAAAAACGTTTTAGATAAATGTGGTTGATAACGAGACAAATGATCGTTTTTATAGTCTCTTGTCGTGGTTGATATATTTTTAATGGCATTTATTCTGTTGACTATTTTTTGTAAAGACATAAAATTTCATGCCAATATTTATACGGTATTGTTTGGTAGCTTATAATTTTACGTAGAGATTTATTTTATTATGTTTTGGAAAACTTACAGCTGAACGTGTGCATTAGTACAGTTGAAAATAACATTAATAAGACCAATTCAAGTTTTCACTAGTAAAAAAAGTGGACATAGATATAGGTAGTTAATTTCCTAATAAATCTATCCTATTGTACCAAATAATACCTAGTTTACTTTTAAATCACACTAACTTTCTTCAGCGGTTTCACCTGGGTGGGTTTCAGGATTTCATCCACTATTTTATACCCCTTATGGGTCGAATTTCCCAAAATCCTTTCTTAGTGGTTACCTACTCTTCACTAAGAACACACCATCCAAGTTTCATGGCTCTAGGAGCGGTTTGGGCTGTGCGTTGATATTTTAACAATAAGTCTGTTTACCGTTATATACAGGTTGTCCTACGGCTATGCCACATGGAGGGAAAGTACCTTAAATCTTGTAGGTAGAGCATTTTACTGAAAAAACACATTATATCAATTTTAAAAAACAATTTAAACTGCATTAATATTTAAATAATTAAATGGTTGGGCCGGGAATCGAACTTGTTCCACGAAAAAAAATAATTTCCCTGTAGTTTTATCATACTAATCGAAAGCTTTCATCATAAGGATTATTTTTTGCTAAATAACATAGTGTCACAAATAAAAGGAAAACCGTGAATTTTAACATTTGATGTGAAATTTTGTTCAGAAAAGTTAAAAGCTTACATTGCCGTAAGGACATACAATTGACAATCATAACTACTTATTACTAATTAATCTACCCACTTGAGTAGAACGCATTATTTAAATAAATAAATATCCACCACAACAAGACCAAAAAATCGGCAGGGAACGAAATAATCAAAATTCACTTTGTATTCAAGAAGAAGAGACTCATTTTGAGCAATTAAAAAATTGACTAATTTGTATTTAAAATTTTAAAATTCATTTTTTTTTCTTTTATTTTTGACACTACGTTATTTAGCAAAACATAATCCTTGTAATGAAGCCTTTCGATCGGTAGGATAAAACTACAGGCTGATTAATTTTCTCGAGTAACAGGTTCGATTCCCGGTTCAACTATGTATTTATTTAAATATCTATGAGTAAAGTTTAAAATGTTTTTAAAATTCAAATAATGTCTTCTTTCAGTAAAATGTTCTATCTACAATATTTAATGTACTTTCCATCCATGTGGCATAGCCGTGGGACACCCTGTATATATATATAAAATAAGCAAAATAATGAATAGAAGCAAAAGCTAGTTCATAATAATTATAAGTCGAATCGCAATAAGACAAAAGTAGAGTAAATGTTCTTACACAAAAAACAATCGAATTGAGAGAAAGTTCCACATTTTGAAGTCGGAAAACATTTTTGGTGACCAACCAATGCATAGTAGAGACAACAAAAGCTACTAGTTTATTTTTATTACAGAAAAGCGCACTAAAACCTGTTTTTTTTTAAATGAATGAAGTTTGCATGCAAATAGGCCAGCGGAACTGTAGAAAACCACTAGGTTTAATATAAAAACAGTAATAAAATTAAAACAATGTATTTATTTGTAATTGCCGGACGTAAACTTGTCGCGAAGACAAAGTAAGTTCTACCATGCATCTGTGGGGTCACACTGCAAGCTGGAATCGTATTTAAGTAATTTATATTTACAGAAATAATTAGTAGCGCATAAAAAATGTAAATTAGTAAGTAAATATTACAATAGTAAAGTGACTGTATCAAAGAGCAATAAACCGCATTTTTTGCTGTTCAGTAGTACTCCAATTTGTGGACAGGACACATGCTACGTTGCAAAACAAACAAGTGGAGCAAACAAGTAACTTTATGGTACCCAAGAGAGGACATTAGAAGAAAGGGGCGTCCAAAAATAAGATAGTATGACGATATCCACCTAACCTTGGGACCCCACTGGACCAGAGTAGCAGAAGACAGAGTTCAATGGAGAGAACTGGAGGAGGCCTATGCCAGGAGGCACACCGAATTGCGAGACATACTATAACTAAACAAATCCTGAAATTAACTTTAAAGTTCTAACAAGTTCGGAAGAAAGGGCTTAATTATTATTATTAGTACTCCAATTTGCGCCTGAAGTAAATCTACGTATTTCTAGTAGTCATTATTTTTAGTTGCATCTACATTATCTATGGAGTGTCTTTATTTGACAGTACTGAACTAATATTTTATCTTCTGTCCTTTTCTTAATGAAATGAAAAGGTGCACTGAACTTAAATGTCATTAATTTTTTATCTTATTATTTTTACATGCTTTTCTCATCACTCGCTAACACTAGAACCACACCCTTACGTTTGCACTCACATTTCCTGCTAAAGGTATGGTTCTCGTGCACGCGACGCCGCCACTACCGTACATCACGGCTGAGATAATAATATACAATCGCACGAACGAATCGTGGGAAACACCCTCTAAGATACCCTGCACATATTGAATTAACGAAGTTCTATTGAAATGCAGTAAGGATAATAATTTTTGTTCACCAAAAATCTTAAGGTACATCTATGTATGCATTTCTATAATATTGATCTTAAACCCTTTAATACTGATCGTGCACCAAATATTCCTGAATGTTACACAAAATTTTTAGGACAAACTAGTTTTGACACTCCGACTCAGAGCACCCCGACTCGGACAGGTTAGGTTAGAAGGCTAAGGCGGGGGCGAAGCGGAGCGGAGCTCCCCGCCTTAGCCTTCGTGGTTATTTCTTTTTAAACCACCCAGAAATAGGAGCCCCGCGCAGCGGGGCTCCGTCGACCTATGTTAGTTAGTTTTTGCAGTGCATTATCTGAAGTAAAACAAAAAAAATAAATGCTTGTTTTAAAAATTAGGTGTATTACTATTTTTACAAATTTACAACAGTTGTTAAATAGATGCTCGTTATGACATATTTTAATTAACATATTTTGGTGCACATTCAGTATATTTGGTGGAACACAGGCAAATTAGGTAAATGAAATGGGAATAAATTGAAGTACGTTTAAATACCATCCATGCAGTAATAGTTTATTATTATGGTTTAGGACGTGAAAGGTGAAGGGTTTGTTTGTCTGTTAGCGGAATATATTTTATGAAATGTTATTGTTTATTATACAGGTAGGATATTAAATAACCTTTACACGTCATGTTTATTAAAACTAGATGGAGTCGGCCTCTGTGCTGCCTGTAACCAACGGACCTAATTACAAGCACATAAGATAGACTTCGTCTCTGGAATGGCAATGCATCTGTAAGCTCTTTATAGTTGCAAATGTTTATTGCCTACTACATAACACTAAGTATCTCATCCGCTTGTTTACTTTTAAGTGAATAACGAAAAGGAAGTTCTATATGTGAAAATCGTAATCTGACTATCACGTTATCTTACTATTACATGCAGGTTGAGGAATGTTTATAATAGTTACCGTGACCCCGGAACATAAAGGGCAACCGAAGGAACATGAGTGGGTTTTAGTCTGTAAAAGTCTGACACGCCTCCCGCCGCACCCAGGACGGGAGAAGTCATATTTAATGATTTCCCACTCCCCAAAAATAAAACATGCAAAAAATACTTATTTTAAATATAAGTTCGTTTAGCTAGCTAATAATAACACGGTTAGAAAAAAAACCAAACGCTTCCAAGTATACCGGACTATTTCACGGAACTATCATCAAGTTTAAGTTGCAGTTAAGTTCAGGGGCGGCCATCACTCACTTTGATGTACCGCGGGCACGACCTTTGTGAGAAATTTATAGCCCATTGACACCCAGTCTTACTTGTGACGTATCGATCTTAGCCTTGTGTTGTGTTGCTAGCTACGGAAATAGAAAATGATTTATTTTTTGTATTGTACCGACTTTTTTTTTCATTGCGCAATTTCATTGCTTTTTCCTAAAATTACGCAGCCTAAATTACTCTTAATACCATACTAGCTGTCCCCCGCGGTTTCACCCCGTTATATCAGATTTTTGGTTACTAAAAAAAGAAGATAAAAAGTATTCTATGTCCGTCCCCTGGTCCTAAGCTACCTCCCCACTAATTTTCAGCCAAATCGTTCCTGCCGTTCTTAAGTTATAAAATGTGTAACTAGCACGTTTTTTTTTATATAAACAGATAAAGAGCTATTTAGGCTACGTAATTTTACTGATGACTGACGACACTGATTTTGACCTGATTTTACCTGTCTAGAAACTAACACTAAAAACTGGCAAAAACGGAAAAAAAAGTTATTCAAACCACCGGACACACGAGATTCGAGACACAATAGAAAGACAATAGTAGTTCGACAGCCGGCTGTCGCTTGGTCGTCGAAAGGTTTAGTATAAACATTTAGTGTAAATATTCAAATATAATCATAAAAACGCTGCAGTTCTATTAAAACGAACAGACACTTCTATTTTATTTTTCACTAGCGACCCGCCCCAGCTTCGCACGGGTGTTACAAATCTTTAAAAATCCGGCTTTTATCTGCTATAATAAGCATGTATTATACATATAAACCTTCCTTAAGAATCACTCTATCTATTAAAAAACCCCATCAAAATCCGTTGCGTAGTTTTAAAGATCTAAGCATACATAGGGACAGACAGAGGATAGCGACTTTGTTTTATAATATGTAGTGATTAGGTTGACACCATGTCTAATTTTAGAGGTACTGAATTCACGCTGCTTTGTTTTGTGTAGCTGTGTACGGAAATAGTCTGAATAAAGGCTTTCGTTAATAAGCTGAAGAACAAACTCCATTTTGATTAAAGAATAATTACGTCTGTTTGGAAGGCAGGTTTTAGTAAATTTATTAGAAAGTTGCTTCTTTCAACAGGATTGTCGAAAACTTTTACATGTATGTGATTAAATGTTACTGTATTTTCTTGTCAAAATCACAACATTTGTTTCATTTAGACCATTTATATTTATACTTTTGAACTGTCAATGTCAAATTGCACTATAATTTTAATAAATGATTTTTGTTATGAAATTCTAAATTTTATTCTAAGTCCCTGGCGCGATATTTTGCGAAAGAGACATTTTGCGAAAGAGACATTCTGCGAAAGAGACATTTTACGAAAGTGACATTCTGCGAAAGAGACGTTTTGCGACCAGGGGACATTTTGCGAAAGAGACGTTTTGCGCATGAGCCCACTCAATGAATCAAAAAGGTATTTGTTTCCTTGTGAATCTTTAGTCAACCAAGCGACAGCCGGTTGTCGCACTTCTATTGTGTCTCGAATCACGTGTGTTATAAGGTTTAAGCTCTATGGAGAATAACAAGCAAAAATCTCATATACAATTTAGAAATGGTCATTGCAACTGACAGTGTAAACATGACGAGTGGACTGCCAGTAAATTCCACCATTTTGAATCGAACCGAACGATCCAACATGGCTCCATTAACGTGACATTGAAGCGAGCACGGGAATGCTCTCAACCGCCATGCTTATTCCTATCAAAGTTGCAAAGGATAAAGAGGTGCAATAGGGATGACGACTACCTACATAAAAAATAGCATTCTGTTAAGTCGGTCCGACTCTTCAAAAATACTAGACACATATTTTTCGCCTTGTAAAAATGATAAAAACTACAAAGATAAAAAGCGTCAAAGTTCCGGAGGGCTTGTGATGTCACTGTCCCGTAAAAATTGCACAAAGGTACGTCGCGAAGGCACTGTATCGTCATTTTTTTTCATGTTCGAGAAAAAATAAAAGATACATGTCCAATTTAATTTTGATATTAGTTAAATTATGATGGCGGTGTAATAACTTTTTTTTTGTTGTCTCGTCTATTTCGGTGGTTTTCTTTTATGAGTTACGGAAATGTGACACTAAAGCCGTTTGTCCATCGCCGCCGTCACCGAACGACCTATAAAAAGAAATGTTTCGTCATGAAAGAGTGTGGTAGCCAAAAACATATCTCTTATTCTCTATGCTAATGATTACATGACTGTGTGTACTGCAATCACGTACCTACTAATTTGACGTCACTGTGTCAACTTTATTAACTACATGCGGTCTAGATTTTAGTACAAAAAATATTCAAATCGCGTGCATTCGTTATCATTTAATTACTTTTATCATTCAATCAAGCAACATTATTCTTGTATATCACGCAATCACTGAGCATCATTAGAAAGTATAAAAACATGGCAGCTAGAAGGACTATAAAGATGTTCATTACAACTTTTTGGTCTTTCGAGTCTATACCGCGTTCGTAACAGTGTATATAAACACACAAATAGGAAGTGCTTGAGCCGAAACTTTTTCTTGTAATAATTTAGTTACATATACATTAATCCTTCGAACAAACGTGATTGGAGACACAACTGAAAGACAAATAGCAACCCGGTAGCGTCGTCAAAAGGTTAGGGTATGAAGGTGAAAGGAAAATTATTTGCAACTGGCTTCGATTTTCTGATTGACCGACACTTTGATAGTTCATAAGTCCTTGTAAATGGCCTATTTAAAAAATGATTTTTGACGTTTACTGTGGTCAAGCGATATATTCTTTCTGTTCTTTAAGCAGTCTTGTAAGATGCTGTTGTATCCATAGTTTTATTTAATTGTTTTGGTTAAATGAACGAAGACCAGTCTCTACTACTTTTATCCTGCTCAGTTTAAGCTGTTTGACTTCCATATTAAATAAACTACCAGCACTAAAGTATGTTACCTGTGACTATAAATTTAAAAACCATAGTAACATTTGCATGATAAAACCTAAAAACTGTTTACTCCATCTCGACAGAACATGTTTTACGTCTTTCTCTTTGTGGTTACAAATTGGTTTCTCCAGCGCGTCTTACGTGAAATAAACTGGTTAATGTTTAATGTATTATGTACCAGGGGCCTCGTTACCAGCAAAAATAATGCTTATTTACTCATATTTGTTTGTCACCATTTCTGTTCTACACACTGTCTGAAACGAAACAGCACTGTGTTTGGAAACTCTTTTTTTTTGGTAGGATTGGAAATCATCATTTGACTGCTCCCGTTCCGGGAGCGGCGGGAGGGCGTGTCAGACTTTTACTGACTAAAACCACAGATTAATAAATAGTTACTACGTAACAGATATTTCACTCCAATACAAAAACAAAAATACCTACGCCATAATAGCCTACAAAATCATAATAATAATACCAGCTGTTTGCAGCGAGGAGAAATGTACCATAAGTACGCGCAAAGAGAGTTGAGATTCTTTTGCCCGCCGCGCGACTAACGTGTGTGCGTGTCGACCAGCAAATGTGCTAGGGTTATACGTATGATGATAATGGTAATAAAACGAATGTTTTAGAAAAAAAAAATTTTTTATTTGTTGATCAAATATTTTTTAGTTTAATAAAATGACTGATGCATATTTTTCGTTTCTTGAATTCCCGACTATTATATTTTAGTGTCGAAAATATCCAAAACCGCGTGAATAATTTTAATAAATAATCAAAAGGGAAACAGGAGAATTGGGAAACAGAGGAATTGCACAATAATTACACAATAATTACGTGGTTTCGGCATTTTGATAGTCAGCGCTGTACACGTGACGCGCGAGCACTCAGCCGGGCGCGCGGACAGCCCGGTGTTCGTTGTACCGTCGACGATACGCGAAGCGGTAGGCATAAAACGCGTGGCCTTGAGCCACCGCCGCCGATCGCCTCTACGAGGACACGTCGATGGTGCGCCCATGCGCGGCACACCTCCACCGTGTGCTCGACCGTGTCCTCCAGGCGACCGTTGCTGCAGTGGTGACACCCAGGCGTCGCTTCCGCCCGAATCCGACACAGAAACCTCCCGAACTGACCGTGACCGGTGAGGACCTGTGTCAAGCGAAACGTGAGAGCGCCGTGGCGTCTCTCCAGCCACTCCTTAAAGAGGGGTCTTACCGCTGCTATTACGGCGTGCCCAGCACTAGGTTGCGACAGTCGCTGTCTCCACTCCGCCACGAGATCTCGCCGGAGCTCCGTGAGCCGCGCCGCGATAACTTGAGACTTCGCCCCGGCGTTGCACTTCCATGCGCCACTGGTACGTGTGTGCAAGGACTGTTTGGATACCCTTGGTTTACACTGATTTACAAAGGTGTCCATTTATATTTCTTAGATAACAAAATTCAAGCAGTGATGACAGTGTTCGTTATTTACAACATATAGATTTACTTAGAGGTCATTGCAGAATGTCCTCAATATGAACTCCAATGAAACTAGAAAGATTTGTAAGTTGTATACCAAGTTATTATCTCTGTCTGAGCTGGGAAGCAAAGTTATAGCGCGTTCACAAAATAAGTCATGAAAGTAGTACCGATTGCTTCCCTAGATGGCGGTATGTCATTTAAAAGCACGCTATGGTTTCGTTACCGCGGATAATATAAGGTATTTGAATTTTTATTGTTATTTGAGCAACGCACCTATGGTATATACTTGTAACTTGTAACCGAAATTAAAGTGAAGTGTCAAGTCAGTGATGTTGTTTCCATAAACCAACCCTCGCCATAAGCAGACCCAAGGTTTTGTTCATGGTCCTTCGGAGTCGGATTGGTGTGAAGTGTTTTTGTGGTAGTCATCAGCGGTGGTGGTGATTATCACCCCGCATCGTCGTAGTACTGGGCAGTGGATTGCTGTCCAGAGCATCCCTACAGCGAGGAGTCAGCGGTGACATCCGAGGTAGAGGATCCGGCTGGGTGCCGGAGGAGCGACGTTGCGTGGAGGAAGAGGAACCAGGCAGAGGAGTTCGCAGAGCAGCCGCCAGAGGGCGCCACGAGTGCGGCGTAAATATCAGTGTGTGTGAGAGTGAATTGGTGTTAAAACTGTGAGTACATTTTCAACCTTATTAATAGGAAGAATTTAACTTCAACGGTTCAAGAAAGTGCATAGAATATTGAACTCTAAATTCAGTAGCTAAATAACTTAGACGGTTGTAATAGTAGTTAGGACTTGTGCTAATTTAAGTGAATATTGGTTACTACGGGGAATCCATGCCCGATTTTGGACCCAATTAATTAGTACAAAAACACTTGTAAATTTTTTTTGATTTTTATACAACCAATTTATTTAAGTTCTTGTTTTTTCTCACTTTGCTTGTGTTTGATTTTATTTTGAAATATTTGTTCCAAAATGGAGTATTTAGTGAATATACAAGATGACATCTGTGCTAAAATGCACAGAGCTAGAGTAAATTTAAAGAAAGCTCCTAAAGAGAGGATAAATACTCCATACTTAGAAACTCGATTAGAGAACTTGGAACAATTATGGAATTCATTTACGTCCACTCATAGGGAAATATTAGGCACTGTAAAAAAGGCTGAATTAGCGAACTCAACTTATGTTAAAAATAACATATATGATGAACTTGAAGAATTTTATGTCGAGTTTAAGTGCGAATTAAAAGAAATGTTAGGCACAAGGAATTCAAGTGATTCATTTTATTCTGCAGAGTCTAAAACTTGTGACAATAATAATAGAGTTAAGTTACCGGAAATAAAAATTCCTTCGTTTTCAGGAAACTTTTCTGAGTGGCAAACGTTCAGGGATTTATTCATAGGTTTGATACACGAGAACAAGTCTTTAGACGATGCACAACGTTTCTTTTATTTAAAGGGGCACTTAACTGGCGAAGCTGAGCAGTTGTTGCGCAATATAAATGTAACAGCCGACAACTATACAATTGCGTGGTCGAAGTTAGAAAAAATGTATAATAATAAAAGATTTATTGCAAATTGTATAATAAAAAGATTACTAAATCAAAAATCTTTAACCTCTGAATCAGCCTTTGAAATTAAACAGCTAGTGACTACAACTTCAGAGTGTTTAGAGTCGATTAGTAACTTAGGAGTGGATGTCTCATCCTGGGATCTTATTGTGATTCATATTATTAGTGGTAAGTTAGATAGAGAAACTAGGAAAGCTTGGGAACTTAAAGCGGCTTCAGAGCCTAGTGATAAATTACCCACCTTTGAACAATTTTCGAAATATTTGAATAGTCGTTTTAGAGGACTAGAAAATTTAGATAGTTTGGACCACAAAGATGAACATCCACACCCAAAAGGGAATCAATCTTTTGATATGAAAAAGTTAGTGTCATGTATATTTTGCTCAGCCGATCACAAAATAATTTCATGCCCAAAATTCGCTAAGGAATCGAACGATACTCGACGTAATTTCGCTCAGGGACATAATTTGTGTTTTATTTGTTTGTATGATAACCACTCTGCCAAAAATTGTAAAAACACTTTTAAATGCCAGGTGTGCAAACGCCGCCACCATACTTTATTGCACCCAACAGGTGCTTCTGGGTTTGTTACTGGTGAGGATAGTGATGATTCTCACGCGGAAACCTCATCAAAGGAGATGAAGGAGGCTAGTAGAAATACTAGAAAATTTAATATTGCCGCGCAAGCGGAGGGGTCGGGCAAGCCACTCGTATCATGCTTCTCGTCAGGAACCGGGCAGAAAACCGTTTTATTGCCTACCGCTTTAGTTCACGCGGAGTCAAAAGACGGATCCCTTCGAGTAGCGAGGGCCTTGCTGGACCAAGGATCGCAGGGTTCTTTCGTATCAGAATCCACGGTCAAACTTTTGGGTTTAAAGAAAACGCCAATAAGGCAAACTGTGATTGGCGTAGGTGGGGATAGAAGAACGACGGCTAATGCCACCGTAGTTCTTAAAGTGAGGTCTAACAAAGATACAACGGTGCAATTTAATGTTAAGGCTTTCGTCCTTAAGTCAGTTACGGCTTTTCTTCCAGCTACAAAAGTAGCCATGGTTGAATCGGTCGGTTTGACTAGTGATGATTTGGCTGACCCAGAGTATTACAGACCTAATAAAGTTGATATATTGTTAGGTGCTGAGGTATATGGTCAAATCATCCAGGGGGGCATAAAGAGAAATCCAAATGGAACTCTCTTAGCGCAAGACACCACATTGGGATGGATCTTGTCGGGCACTTTTGAAGGGTATCATAGTAGTAGTAGTCATCCCTCACATGTTACCGTCATGCATTCAAGACTGGATGCTGATGGAATGCCAAAACGGTATCGGAAGGTAAAAGCAGAACCATCTGTTGGAGCCATTTTAAAAATAAATGAGAATAATTTGCCACTTGGCAAGTGGTTATTGGATAGGGTTAAAAAGAAACATTCGAGATCGGATGGTGTTACTAGTGTCGTAAAGTTACGCATAAAAAAGAACGACTTCTGAATTGTGTGTGCTTTCTTTGTAAGCGACCTAATTTTGTAACTTTATTCTTTTACATTTTATGCTGTTTTATTTTTTGTGTTTATTGACCTAATTGTTGTTATATTTGTTGTGTATAATTTAGTTCTCACCAATTATATTGGGACACCATAAGCCCAACAAATTTAAATTGTTATGTCACGGTGGGCGGTGTTAAAGGACATTGGCAATATGTCCTTGGTGGGCGGAATGTCTGAGCTGGGAAGCAAAGTTATAGCGCGTTCACAAAATAAGTCATGAAAGTAGTACCGATTGCTTCCCTAGATGGCGGTATGTCATTTAAAAGCACGCTATGGTTTCGTTACCGCGGATAATATAAGGTATTTGAATTTTTATTGTTATTTGAGCAACGCACCTATGGTATATACTTGTAACTTGTAACCGAAATTAAAGTGAAGTGTCAAGTCAGTGATGTTGTTTCCATAAACCAACCCTCGCCATAAGCAGACCCAAGGTTTTGTTCATCTCAAAAACATTAAATTACGATCTTGAAGCAGAAACAATTTATAACATTAATAATGCAAAATAGCGCCTAATACTAAGATCTTTACATATGCAATACTTAAATATCATAGCATTTACATACTGTATAAGGACTAATATGTAAAATAAGGAGGATTTATGTGAATATATTATACAGCAGGATTGTATTTGTTTTAGTAGGTAGTGTTGTTTATTTTTGTAGGTTATATACGGATAAATCTTTGTATTCATTGTGGCAACAAGATTTTGTAGAGATTTTTAAGATTTATTATAAGTAAATGCTCACCATGATTGGTTCAAAGTGTCTGAAGAAACAAAAGACTGGAAAGCATTAATGATTATTTGACGGGCCTGTTGATCTAGCCGTTAGAGACGCTGACTGCTACGGCGGCGGTTATTGGTTCGATTCCCACCCAGAAAAACTTTGTGTGATGAGCATGATTTTTGTTCTATTTATCAATTATTTAAGTATGTAGGTACATAATATTAGTTTTCTGGTGACCTTTGTACAGCCAGCGTCAAATAGTGTCACTTCTTCAAATATACAAGGTGTATTTTTGGTCTTGGAAAAACCGCTAGGAGATGTTTCTACTCATAAAAACAAACAACTTTTAATAAGAAACCAACTCTGAAATCTCGAAAAAAATATCAGCATGTTGCTGTTTCATACATTATGATTGAGAAGGCATTAAACTATTGATAGAAGCAGCTGATATTCTTTTCGCGATTTCAGAGTTGGTTCCATAATAAAAGTTGTTTGTTATGGAACCAACTCTGAAATCGCGAAATTACTGACTGACTGATTGTTGATATAACCACGCACAGCCCAAGCTGCTGGTCATAGACACATTAAAGTTATAGAGTATTTTCTTTGTGAAGAGTAAGTGCCCAATAAGTTAGAAAATTTCTTTTATTTAGACAATTCCTAGTTTTTTAATAAATACATGACATGTGACGCGTTTTTTCATACCTCTTAATGTTACCTACTAAAATAATAAATTAAATAGAGGTCAAATCGATTAAATTAATATTTCATGTTCTGAATCCATAAAATAGATACCATTCGTGTGTCTGACATGTTAAAACCTATGTTATAGTTTATTTAAACCGTCATTGTGTAGATATACTACATTTTATTAGCACGATATTGATATGGAATATCAATTATATTTCAGTTTTATCCATCGTGATAATGAAGGGATATAAATTAAATATTAAAGCGCGGGGACAACCTAGTTTGGTTTACTATTTGATACCTATGTGTTTTAACGGTAGCTAAGTTTTAACATTAAAAAAATGTTTGCAGCTTTTAGCTTTAGCTTTTTTTTTACTTTGTGTGCGGATCACCAATCTCTGACTGTGTATTACAGTAACTTTCAAAGTAATTTATTATAATAATCAAACTACCTACTTACAAAACAAGACAAAACTGAAATTTATAATCCTTATACTTGTAACTTGAACCAATTATCACAATTACATCGTCAATGTATGTGAGTCGTTTTTTTTTGTTATTTTATTGTATTTTTCATGAAGCGCAGTACCGATCACCTTGCAATTTATATGAAACTACTTCTGAAACATGACCTACCTAAAAAAAACGAACCATCTAAATTCGTTTTTAATTGGCGGAGAAATCGTGTAACAAATAAACTATTTTTTTTTTTTGAATATTCATTAGAATTTAAAACCTCCTCCTTTTGAAGTCGGTTGAAAACATTGTCAACGAAGTCTATTATATAAAAATATATCAATAGAAACTATTAGTAATCTATATCCTTGGGTTCAAGTTAACTCTGTATGTTCATTAAACTCGATTTGTGTGATTTAACCGTGAAAGCTTATTAGACAGACAATCAGAATTAGTTTATTATACGTATTTATGTAAGGTCTACACTGTAAGGTAAGACCAGCTTTTAAGCACATCTTTTCATTCTCACTTCAGGGCTAATTTAAATCTTTAAAAGTATATGAAATATGATACCGTCTAAACAGAAGTAAAAATAGAAAACGCCAAGCTCTAACGATTTTCATTGTTGGCAAACTAAATATTTCTCCCTAGCACGAATCGCAGCAATATTTATTCACGAACTAACAGATCCGAAGCCTGATTCATGTAAAATCGAGCTAAATATAGTTGGAGTTTGATAGTCGTTTCATAAAAGTACTTACTACCTGAAATTGATATTCACATATTCTTTGAACGGGATTCGTTCGAAATCGAATAACAGTTCAGTAAGCTCGAAACAAAACGGTCTGTTTATCACTTATTGCCAGTTACATTACAAATATTTATTAGGTACTAGCTGCCTCCCGCGGTTTTGCCGAGTAGTTCCCGTTCCCTTAGAATTTTTGAGATAAAAACTTTTCTATGTCCTTCCTTAAGCTGTGGGCTATTTCCGTATCAATTCATTAAGATATTTTTTTGCAAAGAAAAGACTGACTTCCCTCGATTTCGGCATGATACCATCATCAGATCCTGGACCTGATGACAATGGGACCATTTGGGAAGTCTACCCTTTCAAACAACGAAAGAATTGTTCAAATCGGTTGATAAACGACCGAGATATGCACGAACAAACATAAAAAAAAATACAAACATCTGAATTGAGAACCTCCTCCTTTTTTTTAGAAGTCGGTTAAAAACCGGTCTAGTACACATACTAACAGACACACATACTTTCACATTTAAAACATTATATAAGAATATAAGGTATAGTATAAAGTATGGATACTATCAACATAATTTGATTTACGTCGTACTGTAAGTACCTTCGAGCCAACGATTGAATGACGATTCACTTAGTCAACGCGACAACTCGACTTAACGACTTTAAAATCGGTGTCGTTCAAGCTGGATTGGTATATATTATGAACACATTTTTTTTTTTGGTGAGTGGGATATCATCAAATGACTGCTCCCGTCCTGGGTGTGGCGGGAGAGCGTGTCAGACTTTTACTGACTAAAACCCACTCATGTTCCTTCGGTTGCCCTTTATGCTCCAGGGTCACGGTAACTATTATAAACATTCCGCTACCCCGGAACCCGCAACCCCGGTATATGAACACAATAATGGGCTAAACCAGTGGTTTTCAATCTGTATGCCGCGACACCTATGAGGGCCGCGAAGCCTTAGTCAGTGAGGCGCCGGCAGAAGAGAAAGGGCAAGGTAGACTACAATATACACAACTTTAGTTAAGTTTTAGAAACATGGGTTTGTTAAACTTTCAAAAACTATAACTCTGCTCAACGCTTCTTGCAGACTAATAAATAAAGGTATTAAGAAAATCAATAACATAGCCTTGTAATTACAGATTATTTATGTGTCTAAAAAACCGGCCAAGAGCGTGTCGGGCCACGCTCAATGTAGTTTCCCGTCCATCACAATAAGTGTTCCCACTTATAAGTTAAAAAAAAGGCTATTTATTACGTAGACATACTAAGTACGTAGAAATTATACTTCAGGCTTCGTCCTCGGGATTAGCAAATAACACTTGTAGTACCGCCTAGTGGTTCGCCAGTCTCACACTATAGTTGAGGGTAGAAAATAAAATTAAAAAATAAATTCACGTCAACAAGACAGTTGACCGACCCGCTTGCTTCATTCGCTTTTTAGTGCTCGCCACGATCACACGCTCGCGTCTCAAAAGTGCTAATTGTTTATTCCAAGTGCTAATTAAACATGCCTAAACGGAAACGTGAGGAAGATTACGATCATCTGCTGCGGTAGTTCAAGAAATTAGAAAAGAAAGTGTTGCGAAGATGCCGTAAGTACGCTGAGTCGTTCCAACTCGCTTGATACTCGTTCCCGCTCGGAGTCTCCAGGTCAGTCATTGTGTATTTATTGTTTGTTAGTTTTATTGCTGCCGTACAAAGCCCGTTTAATAACGAGCTGGCGATAAATAAGTCGCCATAATGCATGTCCTTTAGGCAACGATTTTACTTGCCTTATTTACTTTTACATACATATCAAGTGTATCAAAACCTTTTTGTCACGGTTTTATGTTTACTAAGAAGTAACTTGTAGATACTTACTTATACAGTGTGTAACTGAATTAATGCACTTTGAGAAAATAGTTTGTTCAGAATCGTTGGTTAAAGTTTCCATTATGAGCCGTCGAATCCGGGGGTGGGGGTGGGTGGGCGGGGTGGGGGGGATTGGGGGGAGCCCCCCATACCACTCCCAACTTTAGGAGCCCCCTGGTTACGGAGATATCGATGATCAAAGTTTGAGGTTATGTTACGTCAATTTTGAGGTTAAGTTAGGATTTTTTCGTGTAAAATTAATTATTTTTCACTCTAATGTCTAAAAAAGATAACTCGACGGAGCCCCGCTTCGCGGGGCTCCTACTTCTGGGTGGTTTAAAAAAAAATAACCACGAAGGAGGTGGCGGGGTCTGTTCGCTCGCTTCGCTCGCTCACTATGACCCCGCCACCTCCTTCTAACCTAACCTGTCCGAGTCGGGGCGCCCTAAAATTTTGATCGATAGCTCTCGGATTGAAGATCCTTATTAGTTTTCAAAATATAATTGTATTAAAGACATGATAAAATTGAACACCCCTCCGCCGTGAACGAAACGTAAAACGTCAAATTTGACATTTACTTTGACAATTTATCTAACCTAAAAATGGCGTATTATTTTTCATTTTGTATGGAAATAAGTAAACTTCAAAAAAAAAATTCTCGTAAACCGTGAGTCTCCTAACCTTAAAACTACGTGAAAAAGCCTTCAGTTAGTGAGTACTATCTACAAATAAAATATGAACTTCCAACTCGACGGCTCATAATGGAAACTTTAGCCAATCGCTGTCACACTTCCGCTGTTCTGACAGTCAAAACAAACTAAAATGGATGAAATACCTACTACGCTAGACCCTTATGCAAGTGCGACGGTGTGCATGCGTAAATTTGTAATGTGACTATAATTTTCTCCCACAATCTGTACAACAAATTTATAAAAAAAAAAACAACATAATGTGTTTTAAACATAATAATAAAAAATCAGTGTATGTATTATGATTATAACATAATATTCTAATTTGGGTGTCTGGTGGTGTGCGTTTATTCCGGGACATATTGTATACAATTTTTTTACAATACATTTAATCAATCTTAAGAAAAGTGTTGACTAAATTAGCTAAATAGGTTACATTTCATACCTATTGGGTTTAACTACCATTCGTAGAAACTCCTACGATATTTTAAGAAATGTTATCTTTGCAAGTTTACCTACTCAATATTAAAATAGAATAATAGTTATGCGAACAGTATTTTAGGACTGTTTCTTAACTAATTGTCAATAAATTAGTGTGACTCAATCGTGATATTTTACATAAATTTTAAAATAAAACATAATTTTTATAATAAAACATTACTTACACCCGTGATAGTAATAGTTACCTAGCCGGGTTTGCGTACTTCTCTGGAGCTGTACCACCCAATAAAAGCTTTGCGGACAGTATTCTAGGACTGTTTCTTAACTAATTGTCAATAATTAGTGTGACTTACTTGTAATATGGAACTTACACAACTAAATATTATTATAACTTGGAGCTGTACTACCCGACAAATTAGTCTTGCGAACAGTACTTTGGTCTGTTTCTTGACTAGTGTAGGTCAGTAATGATGACGTAGATGGGTTTGCGTACTTCTCTTTGGAGCTGTACTACCCGATAAATTAGTCTTGCGAACAGTACTTTGGTCTGTTTCTTGACTAGTGTAGGTCAGTAATGATGACGTAGATGGGTTTGCGTACTTCTCTTTGGAGCTGTACTACCCGATAAATTAGTCTTGCGAACAGTACTTTGGTCTGTTTCTTGACTAGTGTAGGTCAGTAATGATTACCTAGATGGGTTTGCGTACTTCTCTTTGGAGCTGTACTACCCGATAAAATTTTCTTGCGAACAGTACTTTGGTCTGTTTCTTGACTAGTGTAGGTCAGTAATGATTACCTAGATGGGTTTGCGTACTTCTCTTTGGAGCTGTACTACCCGATAAATTTGTCTGGCGAACAGTACTTTGGTCTGTTTCAAGACTAGTATAGGTATCGGTGGTTTTCAGATCAAGAACGTAATAACAACGTTCCAAACCTACTTGACGGTATTGTTGATTCTGAGCCATGTGCGGAGACGCTCGTCGACCCCGTCCCGGAACCCGACGAAGAGTGCCCCCGCCCCCTGCCGCCACCCGCCGCCGCTAGCGCCGTGGAGCCGGTGACAAATACTGAGGAGCCTGAGTCAGCTGATACGCTAAACAGTACAATACTCGAAATACTGGGCGAAGATCCTACTATTTCGAATATTTTCGGCCCCGAAATTCATAAGGACTATTGCGGAGTAATTGAAAACTAGTTAACCTCTAGATGCCCGCAGAACCAAATGTGGTTCCTCGGATAATTCGGTTGAGACCCGCAGAACCATATATGGTTCCTCACGTACCACCCACTTTCAACCTTATTTAATTACGAAATATTGCTCTGAATCGTTTGAAAAAATTTACCCATACAGCCAATAAATAGTCGAGTCAATCGATACCAAAAACTTACTAAAACAAACTGGACAACACTATGAAATAAATTATTGTCGATGACACATTCAAGCGAAAAATAATCTGTGCGGGCCGGTGCATTCCGTGACAAATTATTTATTGTGTTATGTGGCGTAAAACTGGTAAGTAAATATTTTCTACTATAAGTGTACAAAGCAAGTTTGTAGATAATCATTTGCTTGAAATAATATCACAAAATTATTATTTCGGCAACAAAATATAACCTCAACCGCCATTGAATGAACATTGAAAATTTGATTTGCCTCTTATACAACGATATTATGGTCTTGGAAACATTATAAGCAACGTAAATAAAGTGATAATACATTATTTCATGTATTCAATGCGTACTATTCATATTTAAAGCATTTGCAAATTTTGTTTACAAAGTCGTGCATTGAACTTCGATGTCAATTCCGTGTATATGAATTTTGAATTGGAATCTTATAAGAATCCTCTTATAAGACTCCTTAAAATATTCTAATTAGATTACTTGTATATTCGTTATATTAGTTCTAAAGTTTCGTGTAAATTGATTCAGTAGTTTTATCAAAAATAAATAATATACGTCAACAAGTCTAGTTGCGGCGAGATCTCTCTATCTATAGATATTTATAATTCCAAAGTAGTCATACAAGATTTATTGTAATACATATCTCGTTCTTCAGGAACACGACACTGTTTACCGTTTAAGATATGAGTCAATAGAACTCGAGTGATAAGCGTTTTTGTGAGCGCAGGTACTTGACGCGCGCGATGACGTAATCGTGACGTAATCGGGCGGCGTGACGTGTAAGTAGGCCGCGGAGTCGAGAGGTTAATGCTCCTGTATTAAATGCCGAAATTAACGCGGCTATTTCCGACGTTAATGCCAAACACGACAAAAATGTTGAATGATGATCCCGAGTTAATAAGCCTATTGTTTTCTTTTGCATTAAGGGATACGAAATCCCATTTAAATAACTTCAAAAAAGCTATTCATAATCTATTATGTAATAGAGCTATGTCAAAATGTCAACCTACCGATGGTCAATTTTTATCTAGTATAATTCTAGTGTCTAAAACAAATGACAAATATAGTATCATCCTAAATTTTAAAAAGAACTTAAAAAAAATATATTACAGCTGATTATTTTAAAAAATGAAGGTCTACGCACAGTATTAAAATTAATAACAAAAATAGATTTAAAAGATGCTTACTATTTTATAAGTATTCATTATAATTCAAGAAAATATTTAAGATTTAAAGTTCAACAACTGTACGAATTTAACGTTCTACTATTTTGCTTAAGCACTGCCCCATATATATTCACTAAAATAATGAAACCTATTGTCCGGTTACTACGTTTGGCAGGCCTAATATCTATTAATTACTTAGATGAGTCATACGACAAATGTTTGTACAATACTGTACAATCTAAGAAATTAATTACATCTCACGGATTTTTAATTAATGAGGATGAGAGGAAAAGTTTAATGATACCTAGTCAAGTATGTACATTTCTAGGTTTTGTTTTAGACTCTGAAAACTTCCAGATCACGTTACCCTCGGGAAAAATAGTTCGCGTCAAATCAGAAATTAAAAATATGCAAGATACGTGAATTTGAACAAATGGTCGGATTACCAGTTTCAGTTTTTCCGGCTGTAGAATACAGCTTGCTATATACTAAACTATTTGAACGCGTAAAACATTTAATCTTAAAACCTGATGATAACTATATGAATATATCTAGAGTGTTACTACCTGATCTAAGATGGTGGTATGATGCAATACATATACCGTTTTGTAGCACAATACGCATGATCTGAAAATTTTCTCAGATGCCTCAAATACGGGGTGGGGGGCTGCCTGTGGCAAAGAGAGGGCTAGCGGGTTGTGGAGTAATCAAGAGAAGACACAACATATATAACTACTTGCGGCCTTCCTTGGTTTAAAAGTATCTCTACTTCTAGTCTCTTACATTAGTAGGATGGAAGGTATTTCGTTCCCCCACCTCACTGACATCACTCGTCAGCTATGGCAGTGGTGTGAATGTCGCAAATTGTACGTCATAGCTCATTACATTAGCTCATTAGACAATCACACGGCAGATGCCGAGTCAAGGCGGACTGGGCATACCAGGAAATTGTCTCAACGTATGGGGTACCTCAAATAGACTTATTTGCCAGTCGAATAAATACTAAATACTCTGCCTAGATCTCCTGGCACAGAGACCCCAATGCAATGGCAGTTAATGCATTTTCAATTTCCTGGGCCGATATTTATTTCTATGCTTTCCCACCTTTCTCTGTCGTTTTAAAGACACTGAGAAAGATAATTACAGATAAGGCTAGGGGCGTACTAGTCGTACCACATTGGCCAACAGCTACCCAATTTTTTTTTTTTTTTTTTAAAGCCTTTTATTGTCTGATCCAATTGTGTTTAAGGCAAATGCAAATCCAATTTTATGTTCCAGTTCTAGCGATCGCGACATATACACCAAACTTAATTAAACCCCGGTGGCAGGGAACTTATGCGGACGGCGTGGCGTGGGTAAGAACAAACGTATCTCCGTCAGCAGTTAATGTGATGTTGGCGTCTATTTCTGAAAACTCCTATAAACAATATGATGTTTACTTACGGCGCTGGTATGGTGATTTGTATAACGCTTCGATTCCACAAATAATTAATTTCCTAAACATTCTCTATGAAGAGGGATATCAATACGGGACGCTTAATGCTTGTAGATCCGCGTTTGCCCTACTCATGGGAAATAATTTAGGAGAAGATGATAGGATCAAAAGGTATTTTAAAGGTATATTTCGGATACGTCCTCCTTTACCCAAGTATGAAATAACATGGGATACTACAATAGTAATAAATTAAGTAAGATGAGGTAGATACTATCATCCTACAATTACGGCATGATTGCGCTGTAGGTTGGGATGGAATATCATCTAACTTGTTAAAAACTTGTCGCCACGTACTGGTGGCTCCTATTACCTACATCTGCAATCTTTCTTTGCAATCAGGAACATTTCCCAATGGACTAAAGAAGGCCATAGTACACCCAATTTACAAGAGTGGGAGCAGAACCTGTGTCAACAATTACAGGCCAATCTCCATTCTCCCGTCGCTTTCCAAAATACTTGAAAAGATCCTGAACAAACAACTTAGGGGTTTCTTAAACAAACATAATATCATTGCCGATAACCAGTATGGATTCAAACCTGGGGTCTCGACCGAAGATGCTGTACTGGATCTCACACAATTTGTAGCTGAAAAACTGGACAGTGGGGCTAAATGTTTGGGGATATTTCTAGATCTGTCTAAAGCTTTTGACACAGTTTCTGTTCCCAAGCTTATCTCAAAATTGGAGTTTTTGGGTGTACGTGGTTTGGCACTTGATATTTTTAAAGACTACCTCAGAAATCGCACTCAACAAGTCAAAATAGATGAGTTCCTCAGTAAAGAAGAAATCGTTACATACGGTGTGCCACAGGGAAGCATATTAGGCCCCACGCTATTCCAAATTTATGCTAATGACCTTTGCAGGATGACCCTACTAAACTGCAAGGTCTACGCCTATGCAGACGATACTGCAATTATCTCGCATGGTTCTACCTGGGAAGAGGCTAAAACTAAGGCAGAAATAGCACTAAAAAGTATTATGAAGTGGTTCCACCAAAATCTTCTTACACTAAATGTGGATAAATCGTGCTTCATTCCTTTTGCAATCAGACAAAATACTAAGCCACCGCTGAGTTTTGTTGTAACTGCTCACTCCTGCCACAACTCGATAACACCGTGCTCCTGTCCTACACTGCCTAGAAGTGACTGTGTAAAGTACCTAGGTCTGCAAATAGATGACGGCCTGCGATGGGATAAACAGCTAGAAATGATAACCAGCAGAACAATGCGTCTCATATATGTTTTTAAATCACTTCGGGAATCGGCGGACATGGACACATTAAAAATGGTATATTTTGCACTGTGTCAGTCAATTATTGGATACTGCATTACTGCATGGGGTGGTACCTTTAAAACAAATTTTCTGAGGATAGAGCGAGCTCAAAGAGCTGTACTTAAAGTAATGACCAAGAAACCGTACTTGTATCCAACCAAACAACTCTATGAGGAATGCAAGGTTCTAACAGTCAGACAGCTCTTCATCTTGCAATCTGTCCTCAGAACTCATAAAGGCATGCCCAGATCCAACCCAGATAAACGCACAAATGTCCCACCAGGTGTACGTCATAAAACTGCATTTGCCAAACGCCAATATTACGTTCTAGGTACCTATATATACAAAAAACTACACAAAATACTAAACATTCTCGATCTAAACAGACACACGCTAAAAGAAAAAATCACCCAATGGTTACTACAACAAGATTACTGTAAAACAGAGAATCTCCTAACATTCATCTCATAACAATTTATTTCAAAAGACACTCACACACATATACGCTCATAAATGCACCCATATACACACAAACACACCATCACAGACACAAACTCTTACTTATATACTTAAATACTAACTACATTTATTTTATTTTTTTCTTCTAAATTGTATTAATTAAGATTGCATATAATGACTCCGACACTGCTTTACCTGTAATGAATGTCATATTATAATTCGTACCCTTATGGCTGAACCCTATCTCTTAAGATACAGGCTAGACCTAGTTTAAGGGATAGAGTTATCAAGACTGTGCTAATAATGTGATATTGTTAATATTAAGACATTACTTTGTATACAGTGCAACATGTTTCTACTTTTTGTGAAATAAATATTTTATTATTATTAACTTTACGTTTACGTTTCTCGGGACCCTGTGGTCCCGGACCTTTGGAAGGCGTACGAGAGTTATTATTATTATTATTATCTCAGCCAGTTTTATCCCAACGAAACGTTATCCCTTGAAAACCTTTCGAAAAAACTTATCACTCTCATTGCCCTTTTGACTGCGCACAGAGTACAGACCTTGTCAAAGATTAATTTTAAAAACATAGAATAGGCGAGATGACAAAAAAAAAGTAATTAGTCCGTCAGTTAGATAATCAAAAAATTTGGGACACGTATTTTTTCTTTTTTCTCGTAAACAGAAAATGACGACAATACAGTGCGTTGAAGTTTCATGAAACGTCACGCCTTTGTATAATTTTTACTCAGAAGTGACGTCACAAGCCCCCTCTCCGGAACTTTGATGCTCTTTATCTTTGTATTTTGTTATTAATTTGATCAAGCAAAAAATATGTGTCCAGTATTTTTGGACTGTCTAACAGACGGACTAAACAGAATGTCATTCTTTTCATGTAGTCAACATCCCTATTGTCCCCTTCTAACGTAACTATCAAAATACCTGACCTCTTAAAACCAACACGCTAAGGATCTTTGCAGCCATTGTTAGTGTTACCGTTTTTTGAGGAACGACCCGAAATAATGTCCTGTCTGGACTTTACTTACATAACTCGAAAAATCAAGCCCGTTGCGAAAGAATATTGACTCCCTCTTCATAAGCTTTAGAAAGCCTTACAATGCTGTCGGTTCTCAAACCTTGAGTAGGTGGATAAAAGACACCCTGCGCAATAGCGGTATCGATGTGAACATGTCCACCGCGTACAGCACAAGGCACGCCGCTACATCCGCGGCTCTTCAGCTGGGCGTCAGCCTAGATCGAATAAGAAGAACCGCTGGATGGAGCGGCTCGTCAAGCACATTTTGGTTCTATAATAGAACCATAGGTAATGTCAATAACAATGGAAATGATTGTTTTGCCAGAACAATTGTAAACAATAACTCAAATGAAGGTTAAGATAAGCTGATTTATAATTATTTTCTTATACCTATCTGTTTGTAAAATTGAGGAATAAACAAAATATTTCACACTACTATCTCTAAAAATCTACAAGTGTTATTTGCTAATCCCGAGGACGAAGCCTGAAGTATAATTAATGATTAAACGAACTTACCTGTAGGTGAAGTTCTATCATAATTATACGAAGGCTTCGTCCGAAGGGATTAGCAACCCTCCCTCCCATTAGTTACCCCATTTATTGTGTGTGAAATATTCAAGATGCGGCTACTCTCTTAACTAAATGAAGCAAGCGGGTCGGTCAACTGTCTTGTTGACGTGAATTTATTTTTTAATTTTATTTTCTACCCTCAACTATAGTGTGAGACTGGCGAACCACTAGGCGGTACTACAAGTGTTATTTGCTAATCCCTTCGGACGAAGCCTTCGTATAATTATGATAGAACTTCACCTACAGGTAAGTTCGTTTAATCATTAATTATTTTGTACAACCTTTTTGTCTTTTTTGTACAAAAACTGTTCTTTCTATCAACTTCAGAATAATTTTCCTAGAAAGTACTTATAAAGTTCTACTTACCAGATTTTTTTCATATTTTTTTAAACCTACGGGTCAAAAGTTACTGGGGGGGGACGCTTTAATTTTTCCTTTTGAAGCGATTATTTCCGATAATATTGACATTATCAAAAACTCATTTTAGTAAACCCCTTATCATTTTTAAATACCTATCCAACAATATATCACACGTCAGGGTTGAAATAAAAAACCACTTCCCTCTTTACATATAGGGGGGCTACCCTAATAAAACATTTTTTTCCAATTTTTATTTTACCACTTTGTCGGCGTGGTTGATATACATATTGGTACCAAATTTCAGCTTTCTATTGCTAACGGTCACAGAGATTAAGCGAGGACGGACGGACAGACAGACAGACATGGCGAAACTATAAGGGTTCCTAGTTGACTACGGAACCCTAACAAGGGAATCGCCAGAATTTATCAACCTTTAGGTCTCAAAGATTGAAAAACACTGGTGTAAACGACTAAATCGCTGCGATGTCGTTACGGTTTTGATTACGTGAATCAGGCTACTGTACGTAAAATTGGATAATATTTACATTTTGTATCGAAGCGGAATATTTTTCATCGGTTCTCGTTTGATTTTGCAGTAGTTAGTTAAGGTTTTGTGAAGTTTGCAACTAGCAGTTCATTAAGAAGGCGGAAAGAAAAATTGAATGCAACGGGAATTAGTTTTAGTTTTAGTTTTAACGCTGTTTAGATGTTATGCCTCGGAAAGCACGTAAAGCAGTTGATTCCGGTTGTCATTCGTAGAACTTTGACAGTCGTTACTGGTTAGTCAGAAACTCAGACCAGCCTAACCAAGAGGTATCGTGTCGCCCAGTTACTGGGTTGTGGAGATCAGATAGGCAGTCGCTCCACGTAAAACACCGGTATCGAGCTGAATCCGGTTAGGCTGGCAGCCGACCCCAACACGGTTGGGAAAAAGGCTAGGTAGATGAGATGTTATGCCTCTTTAAATTGCTTGAGCTAAATGGTGGAAACCTGGATGTTATGATGGTGCCGGTTGGAACTGGTGATCTCTTAACTGCCTCTGGGGTTTTAAATGTCTTTTGAATTGTTTTTGCTTTATAATAATTAAAATACCCAATCCAGTAATCACTTTCATGAAAAAAAAAAATTGATGCGAATATCTTTCCAACCTTTTTTTTTATTTTTTTTTTCAAGATATTGAATTAATTTATATTTTATTTTCATGAATCTGAAACTGAAATCTGCAGAGTAATACAAAAGTTTCAAGTAACCCTATATACGAGTTTTTCACTACTCTAGAGCGGCCCTCAAATGCGACATAAATGATAAGAAATTTTAGAGTAGGTGACTTGTCAGCTAGGTGCAGAATAAAACACGTAACGTCTCAATAACACAGCGTTTAGCCAATATACTTCATGAACGAAGAATCAAAATATTCAAAGTACCAACAAACATTCCAACACACACTGCTTCTGAGAAATTGCTAACGTAATAATTTCATTACACTTTAACCTTTTAAAGATCAAGCGACAGCCGGCTGTCGCGCTGCTATTGTCTGTCTATTGTGTCTCGAATCACGTGTGTTCCAAAGTTTCTTTTAATCCAAGATCTCATGATCAACAATCATGCAGTCTGACAGACTGCATGATTGTTGATTTAATGAATAAATAAATAAGTAGTCAAAACCTTCAGCTACAGACAACTTTGAAAATCATTGATCTATATTTAGACTAGCCACAATCCAATATTTAAAAATTCCAGACACTCTTTCAAAGAAATCAAACGAGATTAATTGACAGCACTGTATCACAATAATGGAAATATTATGTAAGCTTCAAAGTACTAGATCGAGTTACTAGACCCGAACCATCTAGCTTTATCAAAACCTGCGAATGGTATTGACAGTCCGATTCATTAATCAATTTTATCAAGAATTCAATAATTAACAAAAGGTTAGTAGTACAGTAGGCGTTTTTTCTGTTGAGTTTTGTCCAATCCGGTCGAAACAGGAATTTTATTATCACTACATAGTATAAAACAAAGTTGCTATCCGCCGTTTGTCCCTATGTATGCTTAGATCTTTAAAACTACGCAACGGATTTTGATGCAGTTTTTTTTAATAGATAGAGTGATTTTTAAGAAAGGTTTATATGTATAATACTTGCATAATATGGTAGATAAAAGCCGGGATTTTTAAAGATTTGTAGCACCCGTGCGAAGCGCGGGCGGGTCGCTAGTTATTAATATTTTTGAGGGGGTTTTTAGACGATAGACAGTACCAAAAAACGGTAAATAAAACCTAGTTAAACCACAAACACACGTAATTCACTATAGAAAGACAATAACAGGGTTTTCCACCGTTTACCCGAATTTTACTTGCCCTAATATCATTTGCCATAATAGTCAACTGCCATAATATCATACGACATACTACTCATTTGCCCTACTCTCATTTGCCATATTAGTCACGTGTCAGAATTATTGTTTCCCATAAACTCACTTACCATAACATCATTTGTCATAATCATTGTAAGCCCTAATTATCACATGCCCTAATTATCACATGCCATAATTATGACATGCCATAACATAATTTGCCATCGACATCGGGTGTGTAACGGTTGTTTATATCAAGAGAAATTGGATGCAATTGGGATTTTAGGGTTAGGTTAGAAGGGGATGGCGGGGTCGTGTCCCCGCCATCCTCTTCGTGGTTATTTTTTTATAAACCACACAGAAGTAGGAGCCCCGCGATGTGGGGCTCCGTCGACCTAGCCCACCATCAACCATGCACAGAAAAAAAAACTATTACGGGGCTTAAATATTTGTCTAATACTTGTTATGCCATTTAAATATTATGCCATTTAAATATTATGTCTAATAATTATTATGGCACATAAATATAAGGCAAACAATACTTATGGCATTCGTATCTTATGGTATCTAAAATTCGGGCAATTAAAAGTATGTCATATGTCTTTTAGGGTAAATGAAACATTCGGGCAAATGAAATTCGGGTAAATGAAATTCGGGAAAATGATGATTATGGCATATAATTTTCGGGCAAACAATAGAAAACCCAATAACAGCCCAATAGCCGGCTGTCGCTTGATCGTTGTAAGGTTAATTTGGTAGGATACACTTTTTTATTCTCACGGATAATGAACAGATCATTTCTTCTGGCCGTACGTAATATTAATAACTTTGGCCCGCGGCTTCACCCGCATGGATGTCAAAAATTCCATGTCCTGCTTTTCCCCTCTAGGCGTCAAATTACCAGAAACCCTTTCTTATTATATACTTACTCTTTACAAAGAATTTACCCTCCGAGTTTCAAATATTTAGGACTAGCGGTTTGAGCTGTGTATTGTCAACACATACAGTATAATATCAAGTCAGTCAATCAGTCAGTCAGCTTACTTTTCCTGTTTCGACTGGACCGTGCAAAACTCAGCGGTCAAAACGCCTACTAAGCCAACAGAAATACAAAGGCTATAAATAAAATTGCTCAGTCATACTCCAGTGTACGTTTGATTAAAAATCTATGTTGATGTCTTTACAAACGGCATGATTTGATGTGATGTGTAGGAATTGATTAAAATTATGTTTGAGGCGTGTGCCCTTTGAGGTCGCAGTTCGTTCGTGAATAGGCATGTTATTATAATACAAAGGGAAAAGGTTGAAAGACCGAGTTTGAGTTTATATTGGCTATAGAAATAACAAAAGATGGAAAGGATAATAATAAAATTGGTTTGTGATCCATAGCGTGGTAGTAATCAATGATAATGTTTCTCAATGAGACCCATTTATAGTTACGACAATGAGACCCATTTATAGGAGCACTAGCTTTCGCCTGCGGCTTCGCTCGCGTTAGAAAGAGACAAAAAGTAGCCTATGTTACTCTCCATTCCTTCAACTATCTCCACTTAAAAAATCACGTCAATTCGTCGCTCCGTTTTGCCGTGAAAGAAAGACAAACATACAGACAGACAGACACACTTTCCCATTTATAATATTAGTATAGTATGTATGGGTGTCGAGAGTTGGTAGAGGAGAGGAAGACCGAAGAAAAAATGGATGGATTGTGTAAAGAATGATAATTATTAAGGAGAAAGGAGTAAGTAATAGCATGATAGGTGACAGGTAGGTATGGTATGGACGACGGCAGCTAGTTGTAAAATATTAGCATTCTAAAAGGTTTGCTCTTGACCTCTTCTCTACTTTTATTGACTTTGGTTTTCACCTAAAAGTTTAGTTAATTTAAATTTGCTTATAAAATGCTTGCAAAATAATACATGTATATTGATTTAAACTAAAAGTTTACCTCAAAATTCAATTAAAACATAAAAAGTTTTAGCTATTTCACACACCATTAATTTGTTTATTAACCTAGAGTGTTAGAAACAAAATTATACATATTATTTTTGAATCTCATGCTTTTAAATTCGTACTGATAAGAAGAAAGTTACTCTGTTTGACTTAAAACTTGTTACAACGATAACAAATTCTCAAGACATGCCAAAAGTATAAAGTTTTCTGGATGCAAACAAAACTTTAACCGAATTTAGTTGGTAAAAATTGTGGGAAATAAACATACGAAGTCACAGTCAACCCTTAGACAAATATTTTCACACTAATATAATAATTACTAGCTTTTGCCCGCGACTTCGTCTGCGTGGAATAATAGTTCCCGTTCCCGGGGGAATTCTGGGATGAAAACTATCCTATGTCCTTTCTCGGTTGCCTGAATATATCTGTACCAAATTTAATTCGAATCGGTTCAGTGGTTTAGGCGTGAAGAAGAGACAGACAGACAGAGTTACTTTCGCATTTATATTATTATAGTATATATAGTATAATAGTATAATATGGATTATTAATGTGAATCTATAGTGTGTTAGTTTGTTTATCTTTTACGTAAAACGGAGAGACGAATTGACGTGATTTTGTGTAAACAGTTGAAAGGATGGAGTGCATAGGTTACTTTTTTGTTTCTTTTTAAGGCGAGCAAAGCCGCTGGCAAACACTACTTATATAAATGGTAACATTAACATAATGCTTACATCTGGAACGGATTTGAGTTCAAATGGGTTCTGTCAAATAAATTTTGTGCGGTTTTGAAGAAAAACATTGAATCCAATTAATTTGAAAATTTCTTTATATAAATTGGTTGAATTTAGTTTTTTACTCAAAGTAATTTATAAGTCTGCAAGTAAGTACCTAAATCATAAAACGATTTAGTCTTTTTGTAAACTAAGTATATTTACTTGGTCTTATTTATTACTAAATATCTAGTCAACTACTTTAATATTTAAATTAATTCTGAACGTTCTGTGAGATAACTAAGTATCAATGTTCAGTGTTGTTTAGTAATTTATTTTAAACATGAATTATAAATGTTTTAAAAGTTAATTTAAATAACTTAAATTGTGGTTGAATATATTTATTTTACAGTGTTGTGTCTGGCTTCATATGATGACATTTGCTTGTAAGGTATAAACTTTAAGATTTATTTACAGCGAGAAGGTATAAACTTTAAGATTTATTTGCAACGTACGTTTTTGGTTAGAAGTACACATTAAGGAATATGGTATTAATCTAATGTTCGTTTAATAGCTGTTCACTGCAGTCACCTGTTTTAAGCTAAGTTTTTATACGCTATATATCCATACTAATATTTTAAATGGGAAAGTGTGTCTGTCTATCTGTCTGTATGTTTGTCTTTCTTTCACGGCAAAACGAAGCGACCAATTGACGTGATTTTTTAAGTAGAGATATGTGAAGGGATGGAGAGTAACATAGGCTACTTTTTGTCACTTTCTAACGCGAGCGAAGCCGCGGGCAAAAGCTTGTAGTATTATATTTAAATGTTTCATCATAGACATCAGTCCCCCTAGACAAGTAGCATTGTAGAATAGAAAAGATTGTTAAATGTATGGGGACGTCAAATCGCTTCGCATAAGCTTTAGTTAACCCCATACATTTTTTTTACAATCTATTTTATATAATGTCGTGATGGCCTAGTGGTTAAGGCGCCCGGCTCTCATGCAAAAGGTCGCGGGTTCGAATCCAGGCAAGTACCAATGTGACTTTTTCAATTCGTATGTACTTTCTAAAGTTTGTCGGTGAAGGAAAACATCGTGAGGAAACCTGGACTTGTAGTTAATATAAGTCCGAAATCGCCAACCCGTCTTGAGCAAGCGTGGTGATCAGTGCTCGTGCCTTCTCTGTATGAGAAGAGGCCTTTGCCCTGCAGTGGGACAGTTATAGGCTCGTATTATTTATTTTATATAGTTAAATGTACGGGGATCTCAAATTGCTTTGCGTAAGCTTATGTCAATCCCATACATTTATTAATCTATCCTAGTCTACATTGCCACTTGTCTAGGGAGTAACTATCACAATACAAAGATGATAAGCCTCATCAACCCGATTGCACACTGGCATGCCTATATTGATGGGCCCGAAGTCTTAATGATTTGTGACCCTGACTGCTAAGCCAAAGGTCATTGGCTCGATTCCCACCAAAGATAAACTTTGTGTGATGAGCATGATTAATATGTATGAATATCAGTTGTCTGGTTATCATGAAACTGTGAGGAATGGCTACTTGTCGCATACTATAAAAATAGTCAGAAATTTAGTTCAAAGATTCATGAAAATTATATAACCAAATTTTAATAAATACCACAAATTATATTTATACAAACTGAAATGTATGATGTTGAGCACAAATATGAAATGAGACCAAATATATTAGTTATTTAAAGTGCGTCTGAAAGGATCCAAATGGTAAGCTCATATTTACTCCTCTGCGGAATGGAGTTTGAAGTATCTAAGTTAAAGGCGATAGCAATATTAATTTAATAGTCTATAAAAATGATTGTACTCTTGAACTAATTCAAAACATCTTGCATAAAAACCATGTTAATTGTCTATAATACAATGGATTCCATAAATTTGCAGTAAGCCAGTGAAATGTTTAATTACTATTAAATTATAACATAATCAACTATCAAAAATTCTCGTAAAAAAAGAAACAATGAAATAACAGCCACGGATATGCAAATGCGAGTGCGTAAATTATTGACTTACAAATAGTACGACAGATTCAATAGAAACCTTAATTTAATTAAGAATTCTAGTTGCATTTATAAACATTTCTAGTACGAGTATAATAACTAAATTTATATTATGTTTTAACTGTGTTTAAAAAAATAATTACTATTAATTAAAACGACTTACCTACCGCCGACAACTCTCACAAATATCCCATCCAAAAAACCGTCAAAACATCCTCGCTCAACATTCGCCATTCTCCCATCCCTTGCACCACATTTCACCGTAATGAAACGTCAACGCTACAATTTGTTGTGCGAGTCTGGCCGCCCATTTGTGACATGCGCTGTTTAGTCACTCCTATGGAACTGCGTGGTTCATTAACTCAGATTAATTCTATGAATGACAGTTGAGGTATGCCTGTAGGCTTTATCTTAATAATGTTGATGATTACGTGGTTGTGGTATGTGAGATACTAGCTGACCCACGCGGTTTCACCCGCGTATTTATTACTGCTCTGCTATCATAGGTCATAGCGTGATGTCATATGGTCTACAACCTTAATCGAAAAATAAGCTATACAAATAAACTGACCCAAATAATTATTAATTTAAACAATATTTACAAACTAAATTACTAATTTAAAAAAGGGGGAAAACACTACAATTTATTAAAATAAATAAAATGGCATCAAAAAACTCCTCCGCATCGCTGGCAATGCTAAACCTCTGGCCTTTGAGTGACGGGAAAAGTCAACTACTCTTTTCGACAGCTCTTTAAATATAAGGTGGGCACCAGGACCTACCGGGTCTGAGTCCGGCTCGAAAATATAATACCAATTACCAGTAACTTTCGCCGCGTGTATTAATTATTTTTAATCCATATGTTTGCGTGTTCGGTACCAAGTAAATACCAACATAATAGTTTATCCTGGTCGTCACTGTCATCGGTGTAGATAAGCATTGTAAGGAAAATTGGACTAGTAATAATTATAAGTCTACAAACAACAATTCGCCTTCATGGCGATCGATGCTCGTGCTTTCTCTATGGAAAGAGGGCTTTGCCCCACAGGTGGGTCAACAATAATAATAGGTTGAAACTAGTACAATTGTATACGACTTTGAAATAAATAACAAAGTCAAAGTCAAGGTTACATTATTGACTCTAACTAGACTGTAAAAAGGTGTTTTTAAACGTTGCTTACAAAAAAAATAATCTAGAAAACAAGATAGTAAATAATTTTGAATCTACTTAAAGCATATACCTTTGACACCCATACTTTTAACTGTAGTTATTAATAGTAATATAACAATGAGTTTAGAAAATCAGTTTTATTTAGTTTTGATTACAAAATAAAGGGATAGTGGGGCTGTGGTCTAGTCTGGTCAGAAGCCAAAAAGTCTGACATGCCAAAGGGGTACCGTGTCGCAAAGTTAGTGAATTGTGGAGGTACTACAGGCAGTCGCTTCTAGCAAAACACTAGTACACAGCTGAATTCAGCTAGGCTGGAAGCCAACCCCAAGATAGTTGTGAAAAGGCTAGGGAGATGATGATTTATTTGTAAATAGCCATCCGCGCCGGCATCGTACGGGTGATATAAAACTTTGAAAAATCTGGCTTCCTTTACTATACAATGCTTGTATATTATACAAATAAACGTTCCTCTTGAATTATAGTATTGATAAACAAACCGCATCAAAAAAGTATCAAAGTAAAATGCTTTAGAATAGAACATCCAAAGTCTCATTTCAGCCTCTTTGATTTATTCTTTTTGACAAATTAAAAAACTGCGTAAATCAAGTAATTCGAGATAATAATACCTGAAGTTTGTCTTAGCATTGAAGGTTACAATATCGAACTGCCCCTATGTGTGCCGACGAAGCAATATATCTCATTTAGGTGAGGTCCTGTCCATTACTAGATTGAGGTACAATATTGACGATGGCTACTTAATTTATTTATACGAATGAGTGGTTAGAGGTCAAAGGTTAGGTAAGTAATATAAATATTATACTACTATTACATGTGTCAAAGCGTGAATGCCAGTTATTATTATAGTCAACAACAAAAATTATGCTGCAGATTTAAAGTGGCCAATTTCTTGGGGTTCAAATTTATTCCGTACTAAATTTTATAGAAACACCACTTTTAAAATATATAGGAAACACTTCCGAATTTATATACCTTTTGATGACCAAGCGAAGCGTATAAGGCTACTACTTCGTCAACAATTTAACTGAATTTAATAAGTCGGACTCTTCAGAATTATTAATTTCAGTTCCAATCCAACAAAACTTTAAGACTTTTGACACGCCTCGAGAACTTGTTTTCGTAGCAACAAGTTTTCATACTAATTTACCATAACTCAACAGAAACAAAATAAATGGCTTACAGTACTCGAAGCCAACGAAAAGCTTCTACATTAGAAAATGGTAAACTGACTGTCTGTTGATATAAATAAATAAATACATATCTTGAGACAAGTCACACACGGCCATCTGATCCCAAGCTAAGCAGAACTTGTATTATGGTGACCAGATAACTGATATACATACTTATATACTTTATAAATACAGAACAAACAATCATGCTCATCACACAAAATTTGTTCTGGGTGGGAATCGAACCCACGACCTCTGGCTTAGCAGTCAGGGTCACTAACCACTAGACCATCGGGTCCGTCAACGATATATCAATGCACAGCCCAAACCGCTGGTCCTTTGGACATGAATCTTAGAGATTGTATTCTTTGTGACTAGTAGGTAACCCCTAAGAAGAAGGAAGCGGCGGCGCGCGAGAGGCAACGACGAGCCTCTCGCCCCGGACTAAGACCCAGGCGAAGACGTCGAGAGTCGCAAGACGACTACCGGCCACCGTAGGCGCGGTTCTGCGGATGGCGAGCGATGGGTAGCTCGCCGCCCGGCTAGGACCAGGACCGCGTCGACGGCGCGTTAGTGTTCCACGCGCGCCTCAAAGAGAAGGAGTCAGCACAGGAAGGGGCCCAACAGGGCCAACGCCTGCCGGGGTTGCGGAATGTTTATAGTGGTCACCGTGACCCTGGAACATAAAGGGCAATCGAAGGAACATGAGTGGGTTTTAGTCAGTAAGAGTCTGACACGCCCTCCCGCCGCACCCAGGACGGGAGCAGTCATTGGATGATTTCCCACTCACCAAAAAAAAAAACCCCTAAGAAAGGATTTTTTAAAATTCCAACCTTGAGGAGTAAAATAGGGGATGAAATTATCGTCATTCACGCGGGCGAAACCGCGGACGTAAGCAAGTCTGTAATATTTTTGTTGCTGCCTAAAGAAAAATTAAGGTTGTTTACCAAGAAAAATTAGGTCGTTACCAAATATAATTTATGTGCTGTGTAAAGTCTGTCTGAATTGAAATGTTTGTAGAAAAATACTGTGTAGCAACCCTAGGTGAAATGAAAAACAAACTTGTGCTAAATATTCTCGAGTCTCATTTCAGTAATTTTTTTGCGTAATTTTGTTGACGGGGATTTGTGTGCCAAGGTTAGGAAATAGTAATTTTATTTAAACTTTATTTTGGCTTAAATTAATAATAATAATTTATTTATTTCTCCTCACAATGTTTTGTTTATAGCTAAAACAGTCAGTATGTATTACATGTGTAGTTTGTATGTATTACTCAGTCTAGTATGTATTACATAATGTGAGAACTGGTGTCCGTGAAAGGCTTGGGATGCCTGTGTTACGGATCATGCCCCACCCATCGGACATGTAGATTCGATTTTGACTGGGTGTATTTTATACATAGCGTGAAGATACTTATATAAAATAGTAAAAAAGATTGAACTTACAACTAAGTATGTGTACAATTCTGGAGTGATTTTACTAGAAGCAAACAAAGGTATAAGTAAAGAAATTTGTAAGAAAGAAATTTGTAACGCCTATTACCTACTATGAGTAATTGTGGAAGCGCTGACTCAATTTGATGACCCGGTGGTTGAACTGCCTTTTACATGCGGTCCAAATCCGGGTAAGTTTTTTTTTATTGTTTAATTGGTTAACACATTTTACAAACATTTTTTTTTTTGGTGAGTGGGAAATCATCCAATGACAGCTCCCGTCCTGGGTTCTACGGGAGGGCGTATCAGACTCCTACTGACTAAAACCCACTCATGTTCCTTCGATTGCCCTTTATGTTCCAGGGTCACGGTAACTATTATAAACATTCCGCAACCCCGGCAGGCGACATTTTACAAACATAATATTCATAATAATACTAACACAAACCTTTATACCGCTGTCTAAACAGTGATATGGCCAGCCATGGAAGTTCAGTGCTTATGACATTAAGTACTAATGTGACTTATTCAATTCATTTGTACTTTCTAAACTTTATCTTGGACATTACTGTCATCTCGTACCTCGGAAAGCATGAAAAGATAGTCTGACCAGCCTTACTAAGAGGTACCGTATGGCGCAGTAACTGTGTTGTGATGGTCTGATAGACAGTCGCTTCACGTAAAACGCTGGTATCCAGCTCAATTCGGTTAGGCTGGAAGCCAATCTAACATAAGAGAAAAAATAGTTAGGAGATTTCAAAATTTTAAATTCAAAGCATTTATTTCACTTTGACCATTTACAGGTACTTATGAATTGTCAAAGCGTCGAGTCAGAAGCTAATTTCCTGTTCCAAAACGTAGATCTCTATGGAGAAGAACAGTCAAGAAAATCCACGGACACTCTTTTTTAAAAATATTTTTCAGTAGGTACATTTTCTTTTTGTTGCTTCTACATGTGAAAACAATGTAAGTTTGTAACAAAATAAACAAATACAAAATTAAACTAAAAAGTCAAAATAAAAAGCATGGCAGTTAAGAAATGACCCATCTCAACTAATAGCGCCCGTTCACGAGCATGACGCATGGCATCAGCACCATTTAGCTCAACCATGATAAAACGCACACGCTACCATCAGCGAAACTTTTTGAGCGAGCATGACAATGCTCCTAACCGCCATGTCTGTCCATGATTATGACTATATCAACTTACAGAGGAATTACTGTACAGTACGCTTAATATTAACTCCAAACAACAATCTCGTAGCAGATTTCGTAGCAGTTTCGTAGCAACTTCGTAGCACATATAAAAGTGCTACGTGATATCGTAGCGTCTCGTAGTTAGAGCTTATTTTATTTTTTTTAGTTTCCGATCCAGTCGTTTTGCAACTTATATTCTGTTTAAAAAAAAAAACCAAGTAGCGAAGTTAATTAAGTTTTTAATGGAATTCCTATTTCAGTATTACTTAATTTGTAAATAAAAGAGCTTCGTGTAGCTTTAAGTATTTACATAATAACCATGGTTTGAATATGAGCATGCAAGTTTCGCAGCTGTTGGTAATGCTCTGGGGCAAAACTACTTTGAATAAACTTGGAATACTACTGAAATGGTGATAGAATTTTTGAGTCGGTGTCTTACAACGCGAACGTGGATAATTTTATGAACAATCTTCTTGTAATATTTAAGAATCGAGAAGAAGAGAATTGAACTTTATTTACTTGGAATGTAGGATGTATTCAATATACAAAACATCATTTTGCACCTTATTATTTCCTTAAAATTGTACACACAAGTGTTTAATGAAATAATGAAATGGTATTGAACAGCGTAAAACTTAATATTAGAACGTATACAGTTAGAAAGTTGTTATATATAAATAACTCAAAATGTTTACAGTAAAGTTTAATAATTAAAATGTAGTAACAAAATTTTAATATCATTATTAAAAAAAAGTATTAAAAGAGACATTACTTTTTTTAACAGAATTTTGGTCAAAACATGATAAAATATTAAAAACAAGTCACGTCCGTGCTCGTTCAATTTATAAAAACAGTAGACCTTAAACAGAACTACAATCAAAAATCTTTTAGCAGTTTACAAACAAAAAAGTAATAAACTTACAAATTAAAATATCAAAACCAACTTCAAAATGAATAAAGAATCAGAATTCAAATTATTCCTAAATCTGAATAAGTCAAAACCGAAAATAACTAAAACTAATTCTTAAAATAAAACATTTCAATTAAATTTAAACTAAGTTCGGATTAAAAACTAACGCCTTCAGTTTTAAAAGATTTTCTTTAAGATTAGACTGTTATATAAAACGTTATTAATTGAAGCAGGCTGGAACTTAGAAGATTTATAACTCAATTATGAATGAAAACTTGATCTTGTTGACTGGTTGGCTGACTTGAAGTTTTTGTTTTGTTTTAATAAGTAGTTGAAATGTATTGAGTTTGAAATTGTTGTGTATTCAGCCGTTTACTAATAGTAATGTTGTTTATTGATTGGTTCGTTGATCTAGAGGTTAATGACCCTTATTGGTAAGCCGGAGGTCGTGAGATTAATTTCTAAGCAAGACAAGCCTTTGTGTGATTACCAAGATTGTTAGTTTAATATTTGGGTGCCATTTATTCATAACATGCATGTATTTATAAATAATAATAAGTACGTTAGGATATCAGTTGTCTGTGTGTGAATTGTCCAATTCAGATGAGATGTATTGTGACTGATATTGTCGTGTGCTGAGTCGTTTACAAATGCAACAAATAATATCATTTACTGACTAATTTTCACCAAGAACAAATCATTATGTGACAGAATGATTATTTGTTCTGTGTTTGGGTGTAATTAATTTATGATTATGTCTCTTACCTTTTTAATAATAATAATACATGGAAAAGTTTGTAAGGATAGATGTTTGTTTTGTTACTCTTGCACCCAAAAACTACTAAACTGGTTATAAGGCATATACATCAGCATAACACAGACGCAATGATCTACAGGAGCGACGCAGTACCTTTTTTTTTTTTTAGTGAGTGGGAAATTATCCAATGTCTGCTCCCGTCCTGGGTGCGGTGGGAGGGCGTGTCAGACTCTTACTGACTAAAACCCACTCATGTTCCTTCGATTGCCCTTTATGTTCCGAGGTCACGGTAACTATTATAAACATTCCGCAACATGCATTTATAATTAAGTATGTATTAAGAATTATAATTTTGTTGGTGGAAATACAAGTATGCAGTTTGCGCTTGCGAGCGAAGTCATTAATGGGGGCCGTTCCGCTCGCGGTGGAAACCGGGCTTTAGCCTTTTGGGTACAACTCCGCTCCTAATGTCATAACGTGATGTTATGTAGCCTATGTGTTAATCTGATATTATAATATACATTGTTGTGAAGTTTTATCAACATTCATTCAGCATTTTTGCTTGCATACACACATACATACGAACTTTCACATTTATAATATTAGTAAGATGTCATTACTTGCGGGTAAATAAGAATAAAGTTCACTGAATTTTGTAGCTAGTAAAAATCTGTTACCTTCTAATAATCTTTAGTTTTTCTTACAAAAGCAGATATCGCTTTATTAAAAATTCCTCCTATTTATTCGGTCGTTTGGTTAGAAAGAAAGTTGAAGCTAAATACGTATTTCAAACTGTATTATTAAGAAGAATAATGAGCAACAATATCCAAGTACACTCTTTATAATTGGGTTTTTACAAGAACCTAGTTTCATTATTCATAATCTAATAACAAAAAATAATGAACTTAGACGATCGATCAGAAATGTGTATAATAATTATATGGATAATGGTGCCGATTCTCTTGTGCACAAACTAACGTAAATTTAAGTTAAGTGCATCTTTCTCTTTTCTTTTAATTAAGAAAAGGACAGAAGATCAAATATTACTTAAGTCCTGTCAAATTTAGACACTCCATAGATAATTTAAACGCAATTTAAAAACATGGCGTCTAAATATACGTCAATTTTCATCAGGCGCTGTCTAATTTGACAGATTAAACTAAAATGTATCTTCTGTCCTTTTCTTTAAGAAATGGAAAGAGAAAGATGCACTTAACTTAAATTTACGTTAGTTTGTGCACAAGAGAATCGGCACCATTAACGTTCTAACAATCCCACAATTTCCTGTTTTTGGGGTACCGAAACAAAATCGCACAAAGGACCTTTATAATAGTGGTCTCGTCATATCTTTCCGCCCATCCTCGACTTACCGCCCAAACAGTGATAGAAAGCTGAAATTTAGCATTATAATATTTTATGTTTATTTTGTCAAAGTGCTAAAATAAAATTATGGAAAATGTTATTTTTTGTTTTCTTTCTCGTATCTTCACCATTTTGTGAGGTACCATTAGATAGGTCTTTAAAAACTGAGGGACTTTTTTTTTATTAGGGGTATTTAACATTAAAGCCCATTATTTTTTGTTAAAATGGAGCGTCCCTCCGCCTTCCACCTTTAGATTTCTGAACGCCTGAGTTTTTTATGAAGGGAACCCTATTCAATTCGTGGCCTGACACGCATTTGGCCAAATTTATTTATATAATATCACCATTCTTCAGATTATATATTATTCATATTATTATAAGAGTCCAAGATATACTTATTCCCTTTAATTTGCTCATTCCCAATCTTCAAACTTATCGGATTCATTGATTGACGTGACGGCAATTGTTGGAAAATTCCGATAACTGTTAATTAAAAATAATAAGGCATGTCTTTGATGTGATATCTACTATAGGCAATTTAAATAAGACCCAGTTTTTTTATCTAATTAAATTAGTTGCTTCATTGTGACTCGGGAATTCTTATTACTTTCTCTTAGTAGGTTTTGCCGAATATATTAATTTAAATTACTTTTATTTAACGTTACTAGTAGGTATCAAAAGTAGAATAGTAATGTGAAGGTTTATTTATTTATTTATTTATTTATAGTTAATTAAAACGGCACAGGTCCAATTACATTAATTAACATAGAATAATAAAATTTAAAACAATAGCATAATCATACAAATAAAACATACCTACAATAGAAAAAAAAAATTATAAAAAAAAAAAAAAAAACAATAATATAAAAATAAAATAAATTAAATTTGGGGATAATCAATTCGTGAATATAATAATTAATAATTGTTTGAATAATAAGTTAAATAATTAGAAAAATAAACATCATAAACTAACATGTAACAGTGGACACCCTCGCATATTGCCTTTCACAGAACATCAAACAAGCGCGCATAATTTTCTTCCACTCATCAGCAAACACATCACATTCAGGGTCGGCAGTCAGGAGGGCGTTAAGCATTCTTAGAGTTCGACATACTGGGGATTGGGCACGAGCAACAGATCTACATAGCGGTGCTGCGAAGAGATTGTGACGGCGGCTTTGACGGTTAATGGATGAGCAAATATCTGCTTTGAAAACTAGTTTTAGAAAAGACTGAAGATTTGAAGACACTTTTGGCACAGGAGTTAAGGTAATAGGGATGACGACAGCATTAAAAAAATGACATTCTGTTTAGTCCGTCTGATAGATCGGCCGAAAATACGGGACACGTATTTTTGGCTTGATCAAATTAATAAAAATGTACAGAGATAAAGAGCAACAAAGTTCCGAAGTGGGGGCTTTTGATGTCATCGTCCTGCAAAAATTGTATCAGATCGTGACGTCATGCGCAACTTTAACGCACTGTACCGTCGTCATTCTTCGTTTACGAGAAAAAAGAAAAAATACGTGTCCAAAATTTTTTGATAATCTATCTGACGGACTAATTACTCTTTTTTTGTCGTCTCGCCTATTATCTGTGTGAATCTAACTCGTGCAGTGCAACAGTCATGAAAGCGGATTTTGGTAGTAAGATTCCGTATAGAACGAATATTTGTATGGCCTTCATACAGATATTTTTACAATTCTGCTTGTGTTTCAGTATAGGTAAAAATTTAATAAGAACGGCAGACTATACCAAAAACCACTACTTAAATGGTAATTTTTTTTTAAACCCTTTTATAAAGATAGATCGTCACGTTAAGAAAAATCTGAAACATGTAACTTTAAAAATACATCCCAAAATCCATATTAATATTATAAATGGGAAAGTGTGTATGTCTGTCTGTCTGTTTGTCTTTCTTTCACGGCAAAACGGAGCGACGGATTGACGTGATTTTTTAAGTGGAGATAGTTGAAGGGATGGAGAGCAACATAGGCTACTTTTTGTCTCTTTCTAACGCGAGCGAAGCCGCGGGCAGAAGCTAGTATAACAATATTTTTACACCTACAAGTCTGTACATAACTTTCGCGTGCTCTCTGGGAACTCAATTTTTGCGTGAAAACCTTGAAAACCTTGTTGTGGTACTGCAATGTTATTTTACATATTCATTGATTTACATTTTTCGCTGACTCTTGTACGAGAGGTAGCAATAAATTGAGTCCAGGGATTAGGCCATAAATAAAATATGCACAGGTGCTTCTTCTAGATTTATAATATTAATTGATCTCACTTGAGAAGATTTTTATGGAAATAAATTATTATCTATTCTTAAAACCAAACTTAAAGTAGATAATACGTTTAATAAATTGAAAAATTAAACAACACGCTAAGAAAAAACAGTTTGTTTATTACTACTGTGTAATTTCGAATTTTAACCTTTCAACGACCAACCGACAGCCGGCTGTCGGGCTGCTATTGTCTTTCTATTGTATCTCAAATCACGTGTGTTCTGTTCTAAACGAAATTTAAAGACTCATTATGTAGAATCGACTCCAACCGTATAACAATCGATGCGAAAAGAATATGTTGGCAACATTAGACAAGATGGCGAGGGATCGGAAAAAAAGAACGGCACGACGAGGTCGATAAGATGGATAATTGGAATTTCTAATATTGGTTGATGTATAAGAAGAAGAATGAAATGGTTTGTAGAATCTATTGAACGGAGTTTTCCCACTCTAGGTCAATGTTACTTTGTTCAATTTTAAACACTCAACTATTATACTAAAATAAAAACTATTAAGATTAAAATCATTAGCTTACAAAAATACACCAAATAACAAAACTATAATTTTATTAAAGGCTACCAGCTAATAAAAGCTTAAAAAGTGATTAACAATTAGCGGAACACAAACACCGCGGTTAATGCCCTGTGAATACTGTTATTATAATTATTATTGTTTATGGACGACATAATTTTTTATGACTGCGAAAATAATGGAATAATTGTTAAGCTATTCTGTTGAAAGGCAATCAGCTTTTAAAAGCAGTATTTCGCTGAAAATAGCCCATTTATTATGATAATAAAGTGACCCGTTGGTCTCGTGGTTGCAAGTATGCTAATGAAAGCGAGGTCTTGGGTTTTATTTACAGCATTAACAATTGTGGTTCATCACTTCCCATCTGACCAATGGCTTCGCTTTTAAAATATTTTAATTTCCGTTTTTTTTTTCTCGATAATCAATTAAGTATATTATTTGAGGTCTTAAATTTTTTCTATTTTTATTTCCGATAGTAATGCTGAAGCTAAGATAGTGTGACACTTTCGTGATTCATGTTATTTTTACATCTTTGTCAACCTTTTCCGACGGGTAGTCAGAAATGTGAAAGTCGAACAACTCAAGTTAGAAAGAAGGTAACTTCGATAAGGAAAAACTATTTTGTGGTGGCAAGTCTTGCTGAAAACAATTCATTTGCAAGGTCCGTGATAATGCCATCTCAAAATCACCTTTTCTAGCTGTAATTGGAAGCAGTTTTGATATTTGAAATATCTTACATTTCAGTCAGGTACTATTTAAAATCTGTTCAGCTCATAAGCATCTTGTCATTCAAGAACATTCCTCCACAGCATCAATAAATAACTTAAACAAAAATCCAAAATTAAACGTTTTTTTTTTCTTTAACCCCTAAAAAGGATCCAAATTAAAGACTGACCTGATAAAAATCCTGGCTTGTAAAAAGCAAAGGCTTCCATTGATGAGGCCGGTGACGCAGCGTTTTAAATCCTGTTCATTACGCCTCCTGTCGACGGCTTAAAAAAAGGCCTGCAGAAGGTCGGTTACTTACACATACTTGTATAGTTATATTAACTTTGGAGAATTTCAGACATGGCGGTCAATTATGATGAAGACAACCCAAGGATATACTGTGTTAAAATGTGTGCAAACACAAAGAGTACGTCCTTTCTTTCTAGGTGTCATCATCATCATCTCCCTAGCCTTTTCCCAAATATGTTGGGGTCGAGTTCCAGCCCAATTGGATTCATCTGGATACCAGTGTTTCACGTGGAGCGACTGCTCATTAGGCCTCCACAACCCAGTAACTGGGCGACACGATAGCTCTTGATTAGACTGGTCAGATTTTCTGACTTTCACCTTGAAAACACGGCTTTACGGGTGGTGAACAAATTTCACGAGAGGGTTGATGTATTGTGTTGCAACTTCAGTGAATTCGCAATAGTTACATTACATTATAATTCCGATGTAGGTTAAGTTTTAAGATAAAGTTTTATATTTTATAGGATGTAGGTTAATTAAGGCCCCTCTATCTTATTAGATCGCAGAAGTGTAATGGTAGTAAGTAAGCTGATATAATAAATAAATATTGAAACCCGTTTTTTTTATTTCCTAGTAGAAGTTACCATCTTGACCGCTCACTGACGTGACTGTGCGCTGGTAAGAAAATCGGACCAAGTTTCTATTCAGGTTCTTGATGATAAAGCCCCGTATTCATAGTAAACATTTTGTTTAGCAACATGGTTGAATAAACATGTTGACGAGTTGCTGTCATCATATTACGGGCAACACTTGTGTTGCGGTGTTGATCACACCATACTGCAGAGTTGACGCCCGGCGAGCGACAACATCAGTTGATCAACAGTTGCTAAACAAATTTTTACTATGAATACGGGGCTTTAGACTCAAACGACTATCAGCAAGCGATTTTGGGTGATTTTCATTTGTTTCAAACAGTCGTCAATGTGTACAAGCATAGTTTTTTCTTTGTACGCAGTTGAAATTTTAAACTTACTTTTGACTTCATTGCTTAAACTATTTAAAAATACGTACAGGTAAGCCTTCGAACGAAAAACGTACGAACGAACTTATTTTTTAAAAGAAATTCTTGGTAAAAATGCAGGAATTTCCCTGCATTGTAAAATGAGGGTTCATTAAAGCTGTACTTAACTGTTATTCATTAGAAGGTGTTAAAAAGGAGCTTCGTTTTTGATTTATGATTTTAATTTTTTCAACGTTTTCTTTTGAGGGTAAAGAAAATTTGTTTAGTTTTCATACGATGATGGTAAATTGGTAAATTTTCTCAAAAACGCTGCTTCTATTAATTACATGCTTAACAAGACTTTATTAAATACAAAAGCTTTTTCATTTCGCTTTACAAAAATACGTTTTTTTTTTATTGTATATATCGTAACTTCAATAGATACTTATATTAAAGAGGTTTTAATTCTGATTAAGAGAAGATCTCTAAAAGTCTAATCCTGCTACAAAATTCTATAACGATTCTCACATTCTATAACTACCTATAAAACTACAAAAAATCTATATAGGGTCTGAATTTCCAAAAATCTAAGTTGATTTACTCATAACAAAGAACACAACCTCCATATTTCATGTTTCTAGGACCAGCACCAGCCACTCAGTCAGTTTACCATTTTATATGTATATACTAGCTTTTGCCCGCGGCTTCGCTCGCGTTAAAAAGAGACACAAAGTAGCCTATGTTACTCTCCATCTCTTTAACTATCTTCACTTAAAATATCACGTCAATTCGTCGCTCCGTTTTGCCGTGAAAGAAAGGCAAACATAAAGACAGACAGACAGACAGACACACTTTTCCATTTATAATATTAGTACGGATTAAAAGTACTGTCCGTTTAGGATTCAGCAACAAAATGACTGAATAATAATATCATGTGTTTGCTGTTTTTCTTCTTCGCTGTCAAAACTAGTAGCAATATATTATTATGAGGGGCACAAATTGCGGTTATTATTTTTATTTCCGCCCTAGTTCGTGATTTATATTCTTAGCACACAACAATTATACAAACAACAGCGTGGTAGAGTGAATTAAATATGAATTTTAACCTATATAATTAGTTTGGAAATAATTTAATAATTTAAAAGTGGTTAAAAAAACTTCATTTTCATTCAAAATGAAGGAAAAAATACAAAATCTCGGTTTAATAAAGAAAAAAAAACAATGGAAGACAATTCCTAAGAAAAATAAGAAATAGGCCTTGGTAGTTATGAAATGATGGATGTCAAGTGAAAGTGCCCGTTCACGAGCATGACGTTTGTATCAGCATATAGCTCAACCATTTTGAAGAGAATGCATTAATCGAAATATTTTAGCGATAAGTAGAAGACTGATCGAAATGTTACTTAAAAACTGCCGTGTTAAGTAATAAATACGTTCGCTAATCACAATGTTCTTTTAAAAGAAGATCATGAAGAATTATTCTATACTTAGCACCAACTTTAAGCACTTTTAATTAGCTAATTTGGCAAGTAAACCCACATGGCTTAGTTAGTGAGAAAGTCGTTAAAACCATTATAGTTAAACTAAGCTTGGGTGTTATAGAGGATTCGCTTCTTGAGATTATTAATAAGATTAAAACGTTATTTCCAAAAGTGTTTTAGCCTCCTAACTGTTAGTATTTTAGGTAGATTTGGGGTTTTGTTGGTAAGACTATTTTAAACCAAAAAGTATTAGTGCCAAATCTCTTTCTAAAGAGATAAATAATGTAGGAAGTAAAAAACTTAAAGACTGTTTTATAATCCATTAACTCTTAAAATAACGTAGTTTAAGCGTTATTACATAATAAAACATGGCCAATAAGTTTTTGTTTTTTTTTTCAAAGGAAAATTATATGTATGAATAAATAACATAATAGGGATGACGACAACATAAAAAAATATCATTCTGTTTGTAGATCGGCCAAAAATACGGGATACGTATTTTTTTACTTCATCAAAATAATAAAAAAATACAAAGATAAAGAGCAAGAAAGTTCTGGAGTGGGGGCATAGTGGGGGCTTTTGACGTCACCGTAATGCAAAAATTGTATCTGATCGTGACGTCACGCACAACTTCAACGCACTGTATCGTCGTCATTTTTCGTTTACGAGAAAAAAGAAAAAATACGTGTCCAAAATTTTTTAATAATCTCAATGACGGACTCATTACTTTTTTTTCGTCGTCTCGCCTATTATACTACGAATGTGTGCATGTCCACACCATCTTGTGATTTCTTGTGTGCGTTTACGACAGTACAAAACTAAAATGTAAGCGCAATGATGGTTTTATCTGTAGTCGATTAATCAGAAAATTTCGTCAAAAAAAAATGATCATGGACTTTTTATATATTCTTCCCACCCTATGTAACGCAAACATTATCATTAACGAGTCGTCAAAAGTCCGCACTCGAGGTTTGCGAGGAATGGAGCGAAGTATTTTCAAACTCAAAATTACAAATCGTATACGTTTCGTAATTACTGTAATAATACTACAAAACGAACACCTTGTTAAAAAAGGTTATAACATTTTTTTTAAATAAAAGTATATTAACATCTTAAAATATTTGTGTTAGTTATAATGGCTTTTAATTCAATTTTTTTTTGTGTTAGGATGTTTAGCATTTAAAATCAAATATTTCTTTTTACCCAAAAAAATAGAAATAGATAATAATTAAATATGCTAAATCTAAATAATTAATTTCAGCAGTACACGAAAAATTAATTCACATTAATGAAGCCACATTTTTAACGATTCGATTTAAAAGTCAAGTCACCTAAATGACAACGTTAAATTTTCAATAGCATTAAAAGTTTAATTTCGAGATTCGTTTTTGGATAAGAATTTATTGTAGAACATAAAATTTTATCGACATTGTTATAAACGAAGAATGATGGACTACAAAAAGCGTTCCTTAGATTTCTGTACAAGCGGATGCACGGCTATCATCCATGATATACTATATCCATATAGAATGTCGTGATGGCCCAGTGGGAATGTCGTGATGGCCCAGTGGATAAGGTGCCCGCCTCTCATGTAAGGGGTTGCGGGTTCGAATCCGGGCAAGTACCAATGTGACTTTTTCAATTCATATGTACTTTCTAAAGTTTATCTTGGACATCACAGACATCCCGTGCCTCGGAAAGCACGTTAAGCCGATGGTCCCGGTTGTCATTCGTAGAACTTTGACAGTCGTTACGGGTATTCAGAAGCCAGAAGGTCTGACCAGTCGAGCCAAAGGGTATCGTGTCGCCCAGTTACTGGGTTGTGGAGGTCTGATAGGCAGTCGCTTCACGTAAAACACTGTTATCCAGCTGAATGCAGTTCGACTGGAAGCCGACCCCAACATGGTTGGGAAAAAGGCTAGGGAGATGATGGATGCACGGCTATTATCTCCCTAGCATATACCTATATCCGACAAAATTTCTTTTGGGTTGCCTCGGATATAACTCACTAGAGGTAAGACAAGCGCGAGATCAGCTCATCGTAGCCTGCAAGACACTCCGTGGCACTATTGACGCGCCCGATTTGCTTACTGTGCTGGCTCGTTTCTTTGTCCCGGACAATTACTGCAGCGGCAAGAAGCACAGAATGTTTGCAGTGCCTCAGTGTCGCACTGTTGCTCATGCTCAGTCTCCAATACCTTACACTTTGGCTGCACTTAATGATCTCTTGGATTTATATCCACCAAACGATTTGTTTACGGATGAATGGAAGGTGATTTTATTGGCATGTCAGAAGTATTGTAAGAGGAATGGATTTAAATATCGTTTAAAATTTTAATTTTGTTATAATTTTAATAGTTTTGTTTAGTTACTGTAATTGGTTGTATAACCGTTGTAATTAAAATAAATAAAAGATTTGGTGACAGACTGAGTTACTTTTGTTCTATAGAAAGAAAATTATTTTTTAAATTAGCTGTCCCCCGCTGTTTCACCCGCATCGTTGGCAAGGTACTAACTAAGCTCCCGTGGGTTGAAGCATGATGTTATATAGCCTACCTCAATAAATGGACTATCAAGCACTGGAATATTTTAAAAATTTGAACTAGCACTTCCTACAATAAGCGCGTTCAACCAAATAAACAAACAAATAACCTATTCTAACAAAAAAACTTCAGATTTATGATATAGTATAGATTTGCACGAATATGCCAAAATGCAAAAACAATACTTTTCATTGCTTCTATTGCTATTTGATCTTTTGATTGTTGTCAGAAAACTTGTCAACATCATAGTTAATACCTGACGCAATATCATCAAATTAAGTACTAATACTGTAAACAGACTGAGACTGCAAAACAGTAACGTACTTTTCAATTAATTCTACAAGCCCTTAAAAAACTAAATATTCTAAAAAAAACCCTTATTTTTGAAAGATTTCTGTGGAATGTTTACAGTAATGTTAATACTTAATTGGGTCAAATTAAGGCTTTACTTAGCCAGATGTTTTTTTTTCACTGTTTATTAATTAAAAAAATGCTATTTTGTATTTTTTCTGAAAGGCACGATTTTTTAAATATTATTCTCTTTATTCACAAAGCTCGACAACACAGGGAATAAAACTAAAAACTAGAATTTTTAATCTACGAAGTACATCACAGTGCTAGCCGAGAGCCATAACTGAACAGTAAATCTTCATTTTCAAAAAATCTGTCCACTATTCCGACATTCGGAATAACAACACACACGCTTTTTGGGGTTCCTTAGAAACGAGAAGCTTTCAGGACTAGAAAGCTATAATTTAGCTCGGAAATGTCCATATAGTAGCTGTTTTCTACGTTTGGGCACACTTTCATTTCCTATTAAAGAAAGAAGAAATAAATGACTTTGTATTTAAAGTGATTTTTCAAATCTAATTAATTTAAATGTTTTACGTTTTTAATTGCAAAAATTGATATCACTGTTAACCCTAAATCAAAACATCGTTTGGAAACATTTAAAACCAAATTGCTTAATAAATTACCATTATTGTCAACCAATGATGATCCAAATCAACAATATACCGACTTTTTTAATTTATATTGCAATCAGTTTGATACCACGTTTATTCCAAAAAATATTTCTGTAAACAGTAATGCTTCTTTTAGTGACTGGGCCACCATTGGTATTTATAAAAACGTCTTTTTGAGTTGTATGAAGAACGGACTTACATTAGAAGTACTGAATTTAATACATATGTGAAGAAATATTCTAAATTATTTAAACAAGTCTGTTACACGGCCAAGTCACGCTACCTAAGTTCAAAAATTAAAAATAGTAATAATGTTGTTAAAATGACATGGAATGTCATTAATAGCGAAACTGGAAAGTCTAAGAACCGAAATAGTGATTATAACCTTAATATTGATGGTAATATAATTAAATCAGACCTTGATGTCGCCGCGGCTTTTGAAACGTTCTTTGCAGATATTTCCGTTTCGACTACTAAATGTCTAAATTCATCACCCATAGCTGCAGAAGCTTTACTTAAAGAAAATGTCCCGGCATGTGATTCTGAATTTCAATTCGAGCATGTCACTTGTAAAAATGTAATTAAAACCTTTCACTCATTAAATGTTAAAAAGACTGCAGATTTATGGGATAACTCGGTTGATGTTGCTAAATCTATAATAAATATTGTAGCTCCAACTTTAGCCAATATCTTTAATAATTGTATTGATTGTGGTAAGTTTCCTGACTTAATGAAATATAGTAAAATAATACCATTATTTAAATCAGGTAGCACATCTGACCCCAGTAATTATAGACCAATTTCAGTGCTACCCACTTTTAGTAAAATTTTTGAAAAACTAATTTTAAATCAAATGCAAATACATTTTAATAAACTCGAGCTTTTGCATAAAAAACAGTTTGGATTTACCAGGGGTCGTTCAACAACTGATGCTGGTGTTGAACTTTTAGGACATATTTATAATGCATAGGAAGACAAATGCGATGCATTGGGCGTTTTTTGCGACTTGTCCAAGGCATTCGATTGCGTTCTCCATGAAACTTTAATCAGGAAGCTACACCACTATGGAATCCGGGCCTCCTCTCTGAATCTTCTCTCTTCGTACCTGAGTGATAGGATTCAAAGAGTTGATGTGAACGGTAAAAGGTCACCTGGATCTGTTGTGAGAATGGGGTCCCCCAGGGCTCAATTCTTGGCCCTTTCTTGTTCCTCATTTATATAAATGACTTGCCTTATCTTATTAAAGATAAGCATGATATAGTGTTGTTCGCAGACGACACGTCACTTTTATTTAAACTAAGACGTCAACAGCTATGTGTTGACGTCATAAATAGTTCTCTCGCGTCAATAGTCAACTGGTTCAACGTAAATAATCTACTGCTGAACGAGAAAAAAACTAAACTTGTTAAGTTCACGCTACCAAATGTTAGACAATCAGAAACCAGTGTACTAATAAAGGGACAGGAATTGAAGCCCGAAGATTCCACAGTATTCTTAGGGATAACCTTGGATGCTAAACTTCAGTGGGGCCCTCATATAGATAAATTATCTAGAAACTTAGCTCTGCAGCATATGCCGTCAGAAAAATTCGTGGTTTAACTGATTTGGAAACAGCCCGATTAGTTTACTTTAGCTATTTTCACAGTTTGATGTCGTACGGCATTCTATTGTGGGGAAATGCAGCCGATATTCAGACTATATTTGTTTTGCAAAAAAGGGCTATTCGTTCAATTTATAAACTAAGTCCTCGACACTCCCTCAGAGACAAATTTAAAGAGGTAAATATTATGACTGTGCCGTGCCAATATATATATGAAAATTTGTTATACGCGCATAAAAATATTAATTTGTTTAAAAAATACAGTGATATCCATAATATAAATACAAGAAATAAGGACAAATACATAGTTCCTTCAACTAGGCTTAAGAAAATAGGTGGCTCGTTTAAATGTCAATGTATACGCTTTTATAATGAACTACCCAGACAAATTCAAGAACTTAGCATTACTAAATTTAAATTATTTATAAAACGTAAACTTTGTCAGAAAGCTTTTTACTCTGTCAAAGATTACATTGAGGATTCAAATGCTTGGGATTGAGCTGTTTCGATTAATACATTGGCCATTATTTACTTTATTTACATTTCTTTTCTCTTTGACATTTCAATTATTATTTTGACATTTATGTGTACTTTTTAAAGTATATAATCTTTTTTATGTATTTCTATTTGACATTGATGTGTACTTTTTAAAGTATATAATCTTTTTTTATGTATTACTATTTGACATTGATATGTACTTTTTAAAGTATTGTGTACCTATATGTTTTTGTGACATTTTTTTTTTTTGTGAATGTGAGGACTATGGAAGTCGTTAGTTTTTTTTTTATTAAATATGCGGTCTGACGGTTTGAGTATTTAATGCGGCCTACCCAAATGTCCTTACTTTGGTACTGTTCGTCAAGACGTTGGGCTCCTTAGTTTTTAGTTGAGCTAAACGATTACTGACAAATGCTTGCACTGTCTGGACAGGTCCACTCAAATCTGTGTCCTCCTCTCATCAAGAGAGTGCCTCAGACATAAACCTCCATGGTTCTCGCACATTTTTGACCAATACGATTGTATGGACTTTAAAAGAGACTTTGACCTCTGAGTTTGTTTCGGATGTTTCTTCTCAGAGCAGTCCAGCTACGAAACACCGGCCCCATCGTTCGCTTAAAATAAATAAAAAAACAAAATATTGACGTGTAAAAGTGTTATATATATAACCTATTTACAAAATAAATATGATTTTATGATTTTTATGATTTTACGTGGATATTACGGTCTAAGACCCAAATAATGACCAACAGCACAAAGCGTAAGGTCGAGGTAGACGGGCAAGAAATAATTTATGTCGATGAGTATATATATTTGGGCCAGTTAGTATCTTTCGAAAACAGGCAAGAGAGGGAAATCGATCGCAGAATCGAAAACGCCTGGAAAAGCTACTGGTCTATGAAGACGCTAATGAAGGGTGATCTACCGATCTCCCTGAAGCGAAAACTCATCGACATGTGTATTTTGCCCGTCCTAACTTACGGAGCTCAAACCTGGTCACTCACCGAATCGCAAAAGTCTCGCCTTGGAGTCTGCCAAAGAGCTATGGAGCGCAGCATTCTTGGTGTAAAACGCCAGGATAGAATCCGAAACACCACGCTGCGTTCCAAAACGGGGATAACAGACGTTGGTAAAAAGGCTGCCAGGCTCAAATGGGATTGGGCCGGTCATGTAAGCCGCATGCATAGCGACCGTTGGGCAAAAATATCAACCCAGTGGGTGCCAAAACATGGACGTCGTCGCCGAGGCCGGCCGAGGAAAAGGTGGCGCGATGACCTTGACTCATACCACGAGGGTTGGTTTGAGGCCGCTAACGATAAAGATGTCTGGAAGGAGTTATGGGAGGTCTTTGCCCAGCAATGGGACAGCACAGGCTAGAAAAAAAAAAAAAAACCTGGATATTAATGTTAAACATGAAGCAACTGCCTGTCAGACTTCCACAACCCAGTAACTAGGCGACACGATACCCTCTGTATAGACTGGTCAGTGTTTCTAGCTTCTGACTACCCGTAAGCGTAACTGTCAATGATTTACGAATGATTACCGGAAGCAACGGCTTTACGTGCTTTCCGAGGCACGGGGTGTCAGTGATGTCCAAGATAAACTTTAGAAAGTACATATGACTGCTACTGTTTGAACGCACAGAACAGTACTGTCCTGTGCGTACTAACAGTAGCAGTACTGTACTGCCCACTGTTCTGCCTCATTATTCTGCCCTCGTATGAAATAGGAATAACCGCTAGGTCATTACGTCAATTATATAATTTAGCACAGTTAAAGTTTAAATGGAAAAGAAGTGCTGAAAGGTAAAATAAAAATCAAAAATAATTACGGTCGAGCTCCGCTCTTTTGCCGGCCCCTTGTTAAGTAATTTTAACACGTTGACAAAATGTTAAAATAAACTCTTGAAAGGTTTTTATTAGTGTGCCTTACCACACCACATAATTTGGGGCTGTTTTTAGGGTCCTAAACCTCAATCAGAAAAAACGGGACACTGTGTTGTCCGTTTGTCTGTCAAGATCCTTTATCTCGGAATCGCGTGGAGGTATCGAGTTGAAATTGAAATCATATAATTAGTCTGCGGTACCTTGAAGATGTAAAAATATAAAAGAAAAAAAAAACGTAGTTACCTATATATCGAAACTCTCAAGTTAATTTGAACCCATAGGGTACTTGCCGTTGAATAAACACTATAGAATTTTCTAGAAAGTAATGTGTTAAAGCACCAGTAAAGGACAAAAATTGAAAACCATTTTAGGTTCATTTAAAATGATCAATCAATATCAAGATATCCTACCTAAATATATACAGAACCCTCAGTGCGCTAGTCCAACTCGCACTTGGCAGTTTTTTTATTTCCTCTAGTACCGGCGTGCAGTCGCCTGTCGCATTCATTTTTCTATTACCAAAAAACAAAAGATGAACCTTGTGGTATTCCCAAATTTTCTCCGAACCTTAACTCTAAGGAATAAGGTACATTTTCGTCTAGCAACTTAAATGCTAGTAGCTTTTTGAACCTTAGTGACATACAAATATGTTATTGAATTCCGGAGAAAGGTGAATTTTCAGTTTTAGCGCGGAGCACGGGTTTTTGAGCCGAGTTGACGAATGACAAGTCGTTTTGTGGAAGATCCTTTTTGATTCGTTCAGATTTGCTGGATAAAGGCCTGTTGAAAGTGACCGATTGTGTTTTTATTATGGATGGAATAGTGTAGGTATAGAGAAGATGTAAAAATAAAGAATTTGTATAGTTGTTAATATTTTTTTAATTATTTAGCCGCTGACTCAAAGAGAGGGATGATAGAAGTTTGACCAGTATATGCGCGTGTCTGTTTGATGGTCTGTCTGTGGCAGCATATCTCTTTGACGAGTAGTGCAGTTTTATTTGAAAGCCTAGAGAGGTTTCTGTCAGTCACCTGAGACCTGTTTTAAAATATAGTTGTAGCCGTTTCGAAGGTATTAACTTTTTTGTAAGCAGACGCGATACTAATTACTTCGAGATGGGGATTTTTTAATCCTTAGTTTTTACTTTTATTTTTATAATAAGGTATAATAATAATAATAACTACCTTTAGCGTGCGTCGGTTACAGTGCATGCATACAAAATCACAGATTAAAAATTAGCTTAAATACTTGAGGTTCAAGCATATTTTATCAAAATCGGATTAGTGGTTTAGCGATATAAGCGTAACAGACGCTTGCATAGTCACTTTTGCATTTGTGTTATTACTATAGCTTTCGTCAGCGGCTTCGCCCGTGTGGATCTCAAAACTTCCAGCCCCTAATTTGTCCCTAATGAGTTGGAATTTTCAAATATCCTTTGTTAGTGCATACTTACTTACTCTTCACATATAATACACCCTCTAGTGTCATGTATGTGTATAGGACCAGCTGTTTGAGCTGTACGTCGGTATTTAAACAGTCAGTCAGTCAGTTTAGCATTTTATTTATTTATTTATTTTATTTCATCTTTATGCAATCAAATTTTTATAGCGAACTTAATGCCTTTATAAACAACTAGCTGTTCCTCGCGGTTTCACCCACGTAACATTAGGTTTTTGGCTACTGCTTCGATCCCGTGGGACATAGCGTGATATTATATAGCCTATGTCAATCGTGGAAAATGTAGCTTTCAAATGGTGAAAGAATTTTATAATCGGCCCAGTAGTTTTTGAGCCTATTCATTAAGTACAATCAAACAAACAAACAAATTTTCCTCTTTATAATATTACTATCCGCACTAATATTATAAATGCGAAAGTAACTCTGTCTGTCTGTCTTTCTGTCTGTCTGTCTGTCTGTCTGTCTGTCTCTTCTTCACGAACCACTGAACCGATTTTAATGAAATTTGGTACAGATATAGTCTGGGACCCGAGAAAGGACATATGATAGTTTTCATCCCGGAAATCCCCCGGGAACGGGAACTATTATTCCACGCGGACGAAGTCGCGGGCAAAAGCTAGTAGATATATAGATGAATGTTTAATACTAATGAATACACCTGATCCATAATACCTAAAGCTGATAAATTCCTAAATCAAGAAATAATTTAGGTCGACCAACGTTAAAATTTATTAGTTTATTCAGGTATGTAACAATGAGCATGATTTATTATGCAGATACTTGTATAACTTCGCAAGGCTCATTAATTTTATTTCAGGTCGTTTGTAAGTTATTATGTGTACTTACAGCTGAATGGTATGTGTTAAAGAAAATATTAATAGCATTCTGTAGCTGGGATTACATTGTTTTGATTATGTTTGGTGTTTTATTTATTTATGTTTTAGGGCACTGGTGGCAAAAAAAGACCTTTTTGCGTAGTTTCCCCATGTTAGTCTCTGGAATAGCTCAGATATTTTTAGTACTACGGTTTTATTTAGCAATTTAACAAAGCGGTGAAATAATTTTGTACCAATATTACAAATGTGTTTTATTGAGAATGGATGTGGTTCATTTTTGTACTACGTCCCACGAAAGTAAATTAGTAAGTAAAGCGAATGATACAGGGGGAGTCAACTTGTCAAGAATTCTTCTGAAGTATGTTAAGGTGTGCGTCGCTGCAATAATAACATTACAGCACTACTTGTAACAAAAATCCATATGACCAAATTATGGAACTGCGGAATCCAACACTTAGTTACTCGACATGCGCTTGGTCAGTTTTATTTAAAAACATGCTCTCAGCGCATAAGTAAAGTATAATGTTACTATGTTTGTAACTAGCTTTTTAAAACTACGTGCACTCAGAAATAAAGTAGAATTGTAACAGTGAAAAAGTTTTAGTTGCAGTCGCACTAGGACTTTTAGAGACTACATTCTAGCAACAGAAAAAATAATTTTGTAATATTAGCTTGTTCTCAGATAATTCAATAAATTATTTCTTGGGACAACTCATACATGGCTGTCTGATCTCAAACTATGCAGACCCTATAGTATCGTAGCCAGACAACTGATATACACACTTATTTCATTTATAATTACTATTCATACATATTATGCATAAACATACATACACCCAGACACAGAACAAACATCACACAAAGATTTGTTCGCGGCAGTTTTTTTTTTTGGTGAGTGGGAAATCATCTAATGACTTCTCCCGTCCTGGGTGCGGCGGGAGGGCGTGTCAGACTCTTACTGACTAAAACCCACTCATGTTCCTTCGATTGCCCTTTATGTTTCAGGGTCACGGTAACTATTACAAGCATTCAACAACCCACGACCTGGGCAGCCCGAATCACTTACCGCTAGACTAACAAGCCCATAGATATATTAAAGAAGGAGATATGCCCTGTAGACGAAAATGTATCGGATACCTGTGTCTCCTGTTGTCCCCTACCACTCGGCAACTACTACACGCGCAGTTCAGTAAAAGCAATAGATACGCAGCCGCGCACACACCCGCACTAGCACGTTCAACACAATCAATTATGAACCTTAGAACACCTACACAGCGTGTATTTACCATGCACCGTACATCTTACACACACAAACATCGATGGCTATCGTCGTGTGCTGTGCAAAAGCAATTTATTTTACATTTACGCTAGTGATTGACTAAATCGGAAAATTATCGAAACTTCTATTTATTATCGATCAAATCCTTTTTGGGTTCCCGAAAGTAAAACTAAATAAAAAGATGGCGTAAACAGATAAATTTTGGTTTGTGTAACTTAAAAGCATTTTTGAAATTTATAATTATGAGTACAATGCAGTTATTTATTTTTTACTATGGTATAATACTGATACAAAATGGACATGATGGTCCAGATGCCACGCGACATGCACTTGAACAGTGTTAGGTAAGCCGAGGGAAATATTTAAGGACGCTGTAATATTTGGTCACATAATGACTAATAATAATAAAACAAAATATAAACAGGGTAAATATTAGTATTTACTTTGATATTCCAAGCGGGATAAAACGGTGGACAAATAAAAAAAAATTGCTCTCAAACAATATTTTATTCGTCAGGCGACTTTGTTGTCGATAACCTACGCTAAAGGATTTGCACATGGACATCATTAACTCACGGCAAGAACCAGCGGCCGCATCACGCGATTCTTGCGTTTAGTTAAATATCGTTTTGTGATTTTTACATTGCTTGTCTTGTCACTAAGTGACAAACTTGCGTAGTTGTGAAGGAGCAATGTATTTCAGCAGAAACAATGCAGTCGCTGTGATGCTTAGAAACGAAATAACAGGGAATATTTTTCGATTTGTTATTTTTTATGATTTTAAAGACAAATATAGGAAAAAATATATGGAATGTGATTCCATTATTTACATAGTTTTGGTATCTACTTCACTTTTTGCAAGAAATCGCCGAACAATACGGTATTTTAATTTGTTGACACGATGGCGTTCAAAAGCACACTAGTTCGCGGACACGGCCACTTACGTACGACATGCAGCACGGCTACATATCGCGCGGACAGCGACACGCCCACTTGCCACTTCTCCTGTTATTTATATTTCTATGAACAAGCCAGTCTATTTAGTATTTGGTGATAAAAACCATTAATTTAGACAGTTTTTACTTTTGTTTAACATAATTGTGTTGACTGTTAAAATGCTGTTATTTTTAAACCTTTTTGAGGTCGCTAAAACTACATAATAAACCTATCTAACAATGTAATTCTTGAACCGAAACATAAGGGTCACTTACCCCTCGTAGAGACAACACCACAGGTCACTCCTGGCCGGGTAATGTTGACAAATGACAGTTTTACCTTTATTTTATGACGTCATTAGGCGGCCATCTTGTGGTCAAGAACTTATGGCTCCTAGTTTGAGGTTCAAATAATTTTGCTCGTTTAAATCATTTGTTACGCATTATGGTGCGTAAAAGGCTGTTCTTATTTTAACTTGCTTTTGTTCCTGGCTTTGTCTGTGTGATTATCGGTTTTAGATGATGCAGACAATATTTTAAATTAAATATTAGTCTCTAACCTTTTCCAAAGTTAAGTCTATGTCTATATCAAAATTCAAATTCGTTCAGCAGTTTGACGTGAACATATTTATAACAAACAAACAGATATTTGCATTTCAAATTATTATGATGAATTATGGGGCATTATGGGTTTTGTTCCGACAATCTGACAAAGATTTTTTGCTTGATGTGATTTCCTGGGGTTTTATGAGTAATTTATTATTAGGAGGGTTGGATAACTTTTTGCATAGTTTCCGTTTCACCGGCTGGCATAAATCTAAAGGTTACTGTATTTTTGACGGGCCTCTAGTGATTGTTCGTTTTAATTTTTTATTTATGGTTTAAATTTTAGGTGTAAGTTATCAAAAATATTTATGTATTAATAAATTACTAGCTGTCCCCCGCGGTTTTACTCGCGTAGTTGCCGTTCCCGTGGGATTTTTGGCATAAAAACTATTTTATGTCCTTTCCCAGGCTATGGACTACATCTGTACTAAATTTTATTTAAATTGGTTCAGTAGTTTTGTCGTGAAGGTGAGACAAATATAAGGGTTACTTTCACATTAATTTATAATATTAGCATGGAAGTATGGACTTGAGCTTGAGATCAGATGGCCTTGTGGGAATTGTCACAAGATTTTCATAATTATTTATTAATTTATTACCCAGCTATACGATATTTTTCCTTCTAATTAAACTTAACATTTAACATGCAACGAAATGAACAAAGATAATATATTTTGAATAACATACAAAAGCACTCAGTACTACACAAATTAAAATATAATTTTATAATGCAATGCGGCAATACGATAGTTAATCGCGAATTGTTAGCAAATGGTAATGAGGCAAGCTTTCATTTAATGTTTTATTTTTACTTACAAAAGCGATGCTAAATTCTTTGAGAACAGTTCCTAATTTCCCTGAAGGCCTATTAAGTATCTTGGCAAATTCATTCGCAAACCATTTGTACTTTTTTGTCACAGTTCCTTTAACGCGTTTAGGGAAATCATCTTACTAATATTGTTAATGTGCCAGTTTGTATGTTTGTATGTGGATGCTTTGATTTGGAATGAGTCTTTCACGCAAAAAGTATTCTACTGAGTTTGGTAAAACATAACAGCTTTTACCACAAACGCTTCAAAAAACCACGAAACGGGAGCAATACAGTAATCAAACCGAAATTAACGGGAGTGTTACCCCTGAAATTAGCTAGTTTACTAAAGTAGCGACGTACCTATGTATGATCAAGAAGATACGACACCAATACAAAGTCGTCAAAGGTTAGTAATAAACCCAACGTAAATGAATGCTGTTCAGCCTAGCATATTTGATGTAAAACCAGCATCCATGTAAATATACTGCATAGATGCTGTTTACATCCGCATCCGAACAGCTATCTCGTTGGATATTATCATTTGCATAAGCATATCCTAGAGCTCGTATTTGCTTCGCCGCCATTTTTGCGCAATAACTAACATTTATATGTCTTACTGTCCCTTGTGGTTCTTCACGCGTTGTGTTAGGTTTTTTGATTACTGCTCTGATCCCGTGGGTCGTAGAGAGATGCTATGTACTTAATGTTAATAAAAAGACAGAAAGCAAGAAATCACACTTATACTACTTATACTTAACATACTTATTTAATTGGTAAATACATAGGTACATATCTTATAGATAAATTAAACCCACAAACACCCCACAGAACAGACAACCGTGCTCATCACACAAACTTTGTCCTGGATGGAAATCGAACCTACGACCTCCGGGGCTTAGCTGTAGTCAGGGTCACTAACCACTAGACCAACAGGCGCGTCAAAAATCTAAAGCAAATTTATACTATTATAACTATCTTACATAATTATACACCAAGTCACAGTAATGTTAGCACAAGACAACAATGTGTGTACTTAGATTAATAGGTTTATTGAAATCGTTAAAAAAAATTCCACTATTTGAAACAATAAAAACAAATAAGGCGTATTTATTCAATCTGAGTGAATCAGTACAGACATATTTCGCATTCAACTTATTAGCCAACTTTGCAAGCAATATTCACTAGTACTCGTAGCTGCTACAATTTTGATTTAGGCCAAAACTGGAATATTATTACGATAAACCAGGCCTAAGCCCGCTAAACAAACACTGGAATCTTGCCTCGGTTTGTGTACAGGAGAAAAAAATGCAGTTAGACCATTTAATAATAAAATAGTTTAATAGTTCTTTTTAGAAAGAACAGTGAATCAGAAACTTTAGTGCTTAAAAGTTTCAACTTTCAGTTGAAAGTTTTAAGCACAAAAGTGTGTTTATTCGTTTTAATTTAATTAAGATTTCTAATTGTTTTAGGAAATTGCCTTGACTACTGCGTATATTAATTTTGCAAATGAAGCAATTGCGGTTGGCGATCGCATTTTGTTTCGTTAGAGTATTTTACCCCATCCTTCCGTCTGTAATAGGGTTGTAATTTTTGAACTGTAATAAGTAGACACTTTATAATAGTTACCGTGACCCTGGAACATAAAGGGCAGTCGAAGGAACATGTGTGGGTTTTAGTCAGTAAAAGTCTGACACGCCCTCCCGCCGCACCCAGGACGGGAGCAGTCATTTGATGATTTCCACTCACAAAAAAAAAAATAAGTAGACACTGAATTATAGCATTTACAGTATGGTATTTATTTTCATCAAATGATTCAGCTGTAGAATCCCAAAAAAATCTTGATTTTAACAAAACTGTAAGGGTTTTTTTTATACTATTTTGGTACAAAATCATAAAAATGCAGAGGAAACCGCAGATGACAGTAGTGTATAAAAATGATCATGTTAAGTTGTCAACAAAGTTCATAAAAGCTCATAAAAATGCCGTAAAGAGTAATTTATTACACTGCAATATTGCGACTCTGTGGCGTGCATTCCTCGCTTGCAATAGATGGCACTTGGTGTTGATATATCTATAGAATGAACTCCCTTTTGCATTCCAGTAGTGCTTCTATTGTGTACAATCTCTGCAATTGTACTCATAACAGATTTTGTTGAAATGTAGTGGCGTCGACAAGAATAGAAGAAGACTCTATTATATTGATTATTGAATACTAGCTTTTGACCGTGACTTCGTCCGCGCGGTTAATAGTTCCCGTTCCCGGGGGATTTCTTGGATGAAAACTATCCTATGTCCTTTCTCGGGTCCCATATCTGTGCCAAATTTAATTTAAATCAGTTCAGCGGTATAGGCGTGAAGAAGAGACAGACAGAAGGACAGACAGAGTTACTTTCGCATTTATAATATTAGTACGGATGTGTCTCATTTTGTTAAGCTTGTAGATTTGTTTTTAGGATGTCGTACCCAAAGGGTAAAACGGGACCCTATTACTAAGCCTCCGCTGTCTGTCTGTCTCCAGGCTGTATCTCATAAACCGTGATAGCTAAAAGCTGAATTTTTCACAAATCATGTATTTCCGTTGCCGCTATAACAACAAATACTAAAAATTACCAAAAATAAAATATTAAGGGGGGTCTACATACAATAAACGTGTTTTTCGAGATGATAGTACGGAACTCTTCGTGCGCGAGTCCGAGTCGCACTTGACCGGTTTTTAGGGTTCCGTAGTCAACTAGGAACCCTTATAGTTTCGCCATGTCTGTCCGTCCGTCCTCGCTTAATCTCTGTAACCGTTAGCACTAGAAAGCTGAAATTTGGTACCAATATGTATATCAATCACGCCGACAAAGTGCAAAAATAAAAATTGGAAAAAAACGTTTTATTAGGGTAGCCCCCCTACATGTAAATAGAGAAGTGGTTTTTTTTTTAATTACAACCCTGACGTGTGATATATTGTTGGATAGGTATTTAAAAATGAATAGGGGTTTACTAAAATAATTTTTTGATAATGTCAATAATTTCGGAAATAATAGCTCCAAAAGGAAAAATCAAAGCGTCCCCCCCCCCTCTAACTTTTGACCCGTAGGTTTAAAAAATATGAAAAAAATCTGGAAAGTTGAACTTTATAAGGACTTTCTAGGAAAATTATTTTGAACTTGATAGAAAGAACAGCTTTTGTACAAAAAAGACAAAAAGGTTGTACAAAATAATTGTTGTGTACTTAGTATGTCAACATAACAAATAGCCTTTTTTTAAACTTATAAGTAGGTACACTTATTGTGACGGACGGGAAACTACGGAACCCTACATTGAGCGTGGCCCGACACGCTCTTGGCCGGTTTTTTTTTGTATGTTTTGTTTTGATCTCCTTTATAGTCCTCGTTTATTTAACAGGAAATAACAAAATAAAAGTCGAAAAGAATAGAAGAAGGCTCTATTGTTATCATTATTGAATATGTGGTCTCATTTTGTTAAGCTTTTTGCGTGTGTAATTATGTATTATTCTGTTCATAGCTCTCGTGTGATTTACGGGAAAGAAAATAAGACAGTGTTTACTACCTGTACGACATAACACTGACGGTATGCTATCGCTATAAATCCTTCGAACACATGTGATTTGAGACACAATAGAAAGACAATAACAGCCCGACAGCAAGGGCGGATCCAGGGGGGGGGTCATGGGGGTCATGACCCCCCCCTGGGCCGGGTCCAGGACCTAGGCCGCTAGGCCGTGGAGCCGGTTCTTGACCACTAATTAATATTTTTTGTTACAATATATTTGTGAATTGACCTTATTTTAAATTACGATATTGAGATATGTATCCTAATAAAAGAAAAAAATATATTATTACTCCAGTTATAATAACGGACTTCTATGTTTTCCCCTTTAGCTTGAGTTCGTGGGTCACATGTTATTCCAGTGATCTGTCGCCATTTCATCCATCCAGAGTTGATCCGATGCGTTATGTTCAAAATTTAAAGCATTTATTTCACTTAAGACCATTTACAGGCACTTATAAATTGTCAAAGTCTGTCTCGGTCTATATCGCCATCCTTCTGAAAGTCGGAGCAAATTGGTATGGGCGTTCCAGCGAGATTTAATAGGCACAGGAACTGGAGACCGCTGAAATCGCAGAACAGGTATTCTGATTTGGTTATGATTAATTTTAGGCCAACACTCCTCAGCCTATTGCCACCACACCTCCAATTTGCTCTGGACCTCCAGGCCACTCTCAGCGTCCAGCACACCAGGGGGCCTTTTCTTGGATGATTAGCAAGAAGAGGTAAGGACTGAGGGCCGACCCCTGGTGCAAGCCGACAGCCACGTCAAAACTACCAGTTGTGCCCGCTGCAGACCGGACTTGTGTATTACATCTACTGTACATTGCTCGGATCAACTGCACACACTTTCCAGGCATACTTTTCTTCTTAAGGGCCCACCACGAAACCTCACGAGGCACTCGGTCGTATGCCTTCAACGTCAATGAGCACCATGTGCAAGTTTTTGTGCGCTGTGCGCAGCCGTCGGACAGCAAAATTTGGGTCCTGTACGTTCAGCTACCTGAATGTACAGTAAGGGGGTTGACTGTAGCCTACCAACAACCCTAGCCGCGCCTAACAACCTAGCCCTAACCATATAGCTACATATATACACATATAAATAGTGCGGGAAGCCTGTTACCATGCGACCTAAGGCAACAGACGGACAATGGGAAGGATGAAGGGTGTAAAGGATTAGATTTTCTCACTGCTGATCCGCAGCCTCACGGATCAACCAATAACTAAAGCTAGATGAAGCTAGAGCTATCGGCAACTATTTATAGGCGCAGTAACAGTGAGAGGAGTGTGTCTGCAGAACTCGGTGGTCTTGTCGTAATGAAACAGCGTCGCTCGTAGCGTAAAAGAGGCCTTTATTACAAATTTACATAGTATTTATATTAATCTATTTACATGTATGAGTGTGTCTGTTATGAATGCATTTGTGTGAAAGCTGATGTAGTCAAATAATTTTAATTACAACTAAATATTGTTGACATCAATTTGGGTCTGCTGCGGTCACTGCCCCGCTGCGTCGGCATGTTCACTTCCTCGCGTGAACATCTTGGCGCGACTCAGAAGAGTAGGTCTTCAAGGTCTTCATTTGGTAGAGTCTTGGCGAATGCCTCCGAGGAGCCGGCCGCGCGTAAGTGTGCGTGTCTGGTCGTGGCGGTGCTGCAGGCAGCTCGTCGTGGAGACTGCTGGCTGGTACTACCGCTGCCCGCCTTGATGCTACCATAGCACGTAATCTGGCTGCTATCTGTGGAAAAAAACAATATGTTAATAAACAAATACAAAAAATTAATAATAAAGTCGAAAAACTAATTACGTAAGTTTGCGTATTGATAGTGGTCCAAATAGTGTTGTCTAGGGTTGTCTGTTGGCTCTTTTCTTTTGCTATTAAGTGATTGAATATGTCTTTAGAACTATCCAAAACAACTTGTTCTTTAGAAATATCATTATGTACACTAATTAAAGAAATATTATTGTCTAAATGAAATAGGAGGGGTCTGCTATAGGATGCCAAAACATTGACTGAAAGTGTTCGTCTAGCTGCTAATGTAGTGGTCGTCGTTTTAATAATACAATTTTCTGAAATTTGTATTATTCCGATGTCATGGATGGAACCTTCTTCTCTCTCTCCATCGCACACAATGGACACTGTCTCTGTCTTTTTCGTTAGGTATATCCAAGTGTTTTTCATTTGAACTTGTTTCCAAATAATATTATTTGTGATGTTGTATGTTCTCGTAGGGCAGTACGTCGAGTTGTCGTCTTTTGTGATCATGCGAACAATGCAATTTTTATTTAATTGCATGTTTTTGACGACCGCAGGAAAGCAGATAAAGCTGTTGAGTTTATGTAAACACTTGTTGTATTCTTCGTGGTTTAATTCAAAATATCTCTCATTGTTGTAATCTATTGCCATAAATGTCTGTGAAATATCTATGCTTGTGAATGAACCATCCTGGTTTCTCATTGGTATGGGTATGACATGTACTAAAGTATACTTCGATTTTTCTGTTATTGGAAAGTACGATAACACTGTAATATGCGTATCGTTTTCAGTTAATCTGGTGTCAAGTAACTGAGTCTGCATGATGTGTAGATGTGACGGTATCTTGCTGTTTGCATTATCTATAACATCTGCTATTGTTTTTGGTGAAAGCACGCTGTATACTGTAGCTTTCATAATATATATTTCCATTAATCCGGAGTAGTAATCATTTATTTCTATAATGTAGTTGTAGGCCAATTGGTATGATTGTATAACTTGAATCTGTACGTGATTACTGTCAATTGATTGGTACCATTGATTATTATTATTTATGTAACTCAGCACTGCATTGAGCTTTGTCTGGAATCTGTCTAATTTTTGTTTTATTCTCTCTTCTGTTTGGTTCACTGTCGATATGGTAGTAATCATGAATTTTGTCTGATGATTTGCTGAGTCTATAAGTTTTTGTTGGTTTTCTTGCAGTGAGTGTAAGTCTCTATAAACTTCGTCGTTTACACCAAATATCGAAGTCATTATTGATCCAAATAAACCTCTTTTCTTTCTTGAATTGGTGATTTCCGTCAAGTATTCATGTGCTCTTTCAATTTTTTTCTCTTCCTCTTGCAAGTGATGGTAGTACTGATTGCAATGTGTGTAACTGTTTATTATAGTAGTGGCATCACATAATGTTTTGAATTGTTTCAATACATCCTTCGTCGCTTCCAAACTGTGGTTCAGCCGGCGCCTTTCGTAGTTTGTTTCTATTCGAAAGGTTCCTCTGTCTAACGTAGCGTTTCCCATTTGCTCTATATATAATCCTGGGTCTAAATTTTTGATAGTATAAGTGGTCGCAGCTGAAGTGACAACTTGGATTATTAATAATAAAGTTAAAAGCCAATATTGTAGTTTGCCTGTCGATTTCTTCATAGCAATTTGTCGGTGTGGTGTATTGTGTATATCATGTCTTGTTATGTTAGTTTGCACAGGCGCTATTTGTTTACTTTCCGTCGTCTCTATGTTTTCGTTTACTGGTAGTGGTATTAACGTATGTATAGTTCTCTTTTGGTCAGCCCCTTGCGATCGTTCAAGGGTTACAACTCTGGTGGCACCATCGTCTCCTGGGTGAATCTCTTTAATCTTCGCTAAGGGCCATTTACTTGGGCTTATGTTTTCGTCTTTTATAAGAACAATTGCACCGACTTTTAAATTTTCTTCATTTGACTTCCATTTATATTTCTGCTGTAATTGATGCAAATATTCCTTCGTCCAGCTATTCCAGAAGTCTCTTTTCATCTTTTGTATATGCTTCCAATGGTTTATGAGATCCGTATTAATGTTGTCAATTGGATTTGGCACGCCGACTGCTTCTCGCCCAATGAGAAAATGGCTTGGTGTCAATACTATATTATCGTTGATGTCTTCTGTTTGAATACATAATGGCCTCGAATTCAAACATGCTTCAATTTGGTGAAGAAATGTCGAGAGTTCTTCATAGGTTAAAGTGCTTTCTCCTATTACTCGTCTTAAATGGTGCTTCATGGATTTTACTCCAGCTTCCCATATTCCGCCGAAATGTGGCGCTGCTGGCGGTATGAAGTGCCATTGTGTGCCTATGTTTGTTAATGTATTTTGAAACTGTGGTGACTGAGTAATTTCTAGAACTTCTTTATTTAGGAATTTGGCTGCTCCCACGAAGTTTGTCGCATTGTCACTGTACATGTGATGTACGTGACCTCGTCTGGCCATAAATCGCCTGAGCGCGGCGATAAACGACTCTGTTGATAAGTCTCCTACCAACTCTAAGTGGATGGCTTTCGTTGCAAGGCATATGAATACTGCTATGTAGCCTTTATATGACTTGTGTCCTCTGCCCTTCATTGTTCGTACTTGTATTGGTCCTGCAAAGTCACATCCTGTGTGACTGAATGGATATGATTGCGTCACACGTGGTCTAGGCAGAGCTCCCATTTTTTGTTTCGCTGTTTCAGCTTTGTACCTAATACATTTTACGCATTTATTTATGTAACTTTTTACTTTTCGTTTTCCGCCTATTATCCAATATTTTTGTCGTATGTATGATAGTGTGAGTCGATTGCCGCCGTGTAGTGTCTTTAGATGTGCGTCATGTATTATTATCGTTGTCACGTGATGGTTGTACGGCAATAATACAGGGTGTTTCTGATCGTAGGGTAGTTGAGAGTATTGAAGTCTGCCGCCCACTCTGATAAGTCCATCTTTGTCTATAAAGGGATCTAAACATGACAATTTGTTTCCCAGCTTTTTCATTGATTGTCTTTTTTGTAGTGTCTGGTATTCTTGTTGGAAAGCGTCTTTTTGTACTTGTTTTAAAATGTGTTTAGTCGACATGTCAATTTCTTCGCAAGTCAATAACTCTGTAGTCTTTTGTCTTCTTATGAATCTAAGACAGTAACTTATAATTCTCACCATCTTAGTGAAGCTGGAAAATCTTTCCATTACATCATTATTGTTTTGAACATCTACAGTTGTCTGAAGGCACCGTTTGATTTCTTCATTGGGCTCTGGTATTATTTTAGTCGGAATAAGTTTATTTGTGTGAAGCCATTGGGGACCGTTCCACCATAAATCACAGTTTTGTAATTTACTGGGCTCTATGCCTCTCGATATAACGTCAGCAGGGTTATCTGCGGACACAACGTGATTCCAGGTAGCGTCTGGTAACGTTCTTTGTATTTCTGATACTCTGTTGGCGACAAAAGTTTGCCATCGATCTGCTTCTCCTCTAATCCATCCCATAGTAATCATGGAATCAGTCCAACAGTAGATGGATACACTTTCGCAATTAATTGCTGCTTTTACTTTGTTTATTAATTTTGTCAATAAAACTGCTGCGCATAATTCGAGTCGAGGCAAGGTCGTTTTATGTTTCTTAGGAGCTACCTTGGACTTCGCTTGTAATAATGACACATGATATGTCGTGCTATTGACCTTTGTCCGGCAGTACACTACAGCGCCGTATGCTTTTTCCGATGCGTCACTGAATCCATGTAATTCAATACGCACACCTGTAGTGTAATGTAACCATCTAGGTATGTGTATATTTTCGAGATGTTGTAATTGTTGCTGAATGTCGGTCCACTTCTTAGACATGCTGTCTGGCACTTTTTCGTTCCAGTCTATCCCGCTGATCCAGATCTCTTGTATAAGTAGTTTCATTGTAATTAGAACGGGTTGCAGCCAGCCATGTGGGTCAAATAATTTTGCGATTTCGGAAAAAATAAATCTTTTGGTCGGGTTCTCACTAGTTGTTACGGTGATTTTAAATTGAAAACTGTCCTCTTTTGGTGACCAAATTACTCCTAGTGACTTCCTGTTTTCATCTAATGGTAGTTTTATCGTCTTGTCGTCCACATTTTCTGTAGGGATGTTTTCTATTAATTCAGCGCTATTTGACGACCATTTTCTCAAGTTAAATCCGCCTGCACGTAACATGTCTATTAATTGATTTTGTAGATGTTTTGCTTTTTCTAAATTTTCATCCCCCGATAATATGTCATCAACATAAAAATCGGTAAGGGTTGTTTTACTAGCAAGGGGGTAGTTTTTCTGTTCATCTATTGCTAGTTGTTGAAGTGTCTTTATGGCTAAGTATGGTGCTGCAGTAGTACCATAAGTAACCGTAGTTAACTCGTACTCTTCTATACTTTGATTTTTTGACCATCTCCATAATACTCTTTGGAAGGGTTGATCGTCCCTATGTATTTTTATAAATCGGTACATCTTTTCTATGTCTGCCATAAACGCAACCTTGTGTTTGCGCCATCGCAATAGTATAGTAGCCATGTCTTGTTGTAAACGTGGTCCTTTATGCAGGTTGTCATTAAGGCTTATTTTTGTGTTCGACTTGCTGCTCGCGTCAAATACACAGCGTAATTTTGTTGTCAGCGCATCTTCTCGTATTACAGGCTGGTGCGGAATGTAATATTTACCTTCATAATTATTTAATTTGTTTACTTTTATCATATGGCCCATGTCAATGTACTCTTGCATGAACTCATTGTATTTTTCTCGTAAATCTTTGTTTTTCTCAAGTCTTTTTTCTAATTGTATTAGTCGGGCGGCAGCATTCTGCCGCGTATTCCCGTACTCTAGGGAAGGGTCTTTGAATGGGAGTCTGACCGTATAGGTCCCGTCTTTATTTCTTTGAGTCGTGTTTTGATAAAATTGTTCACATTGTTGGTGTTCTTTGTTTAATTGGTAGTTGTCTGTGATTTCTTCTAGTTCCCAGAATTTATTAATTTGACTTTCGTCGGTACGAGTAATTAAACTTAATACTTTTATGCCATTGCATGGTTCCGTAGGGCAAAAACCGGACAATATCCAGCCGAATTCTGTATTTTGAGTAATTATGCCGTTGTTTAATTTTTCGAACCCTTGCAACAGTATTTTACTGTAATCTTCGGCGCCTAAAATGATGTCAACTGGACCTTGTTTGTAGTAAGTCGGATCAGCAATTATTTTGTTGTCCAATTTTTGTGAGTCCACTTGATAAACATTTTGTTTTGGCACTGATGTAGTAAGTTTCGGTAATACGATTAGCGATGTTGGTAACATGTACTTACTCGTAAACCTTGGTTTAAGTATGACGTCAATCATGTAGTTGGAAATCTTTGGAATGTTGTCTGCAATACCTTTTATTTCGGCTTTTATCTTTCGTCTCGGAAATCCTAAAAGTTGAGCTACCTGTTCTGTGCATAGTGAGGCTTCCGAGCCTTGGTCGCATAAAACTCGCAGTAATAATGGTGTACCGTCGAATGTTTGTGCCTGTACTAAAGCTGTGGCTAAAAGTACAGTTTTTTGAGTGTTATGTAGTTGCGTAGCTGCATGGGTTACGACTTTTTTATTCTGATTTTCTGTCACTTGAGACTTCGGGGGCAATGTCTTTGATGTACTTGGTTTAGATGTATTGTTCGTACTGTTTTTTACTGATAAATATTCATTTACGTTTCGGTGCAACAGTGTAGAATGAGCCTTATTGCATATTTCACATTGCTTGTACTTATTGCTGACGCACTCTTTTTTTGCATCGTGCATGAGACATACATAGCACATTTGTTTTTCTTGCACTTTTCGAATACGGTCATTGACATGTAATGCCTTAAATGCTTGACAATAGTGAATATTATGGTCTTTTTGACAGTACCAACAAACTCCTTTTTTGTCTTGCCAATATGTTGTTCTTTCTTGTACTTTTGATGATGGTGTAGATTGTTGATTGATTTGTGAGAGATTCCCGTTGTATGTTGTTGTTGCGCTTGATTCTAAGCTCTTAAAACGTTTCTCTAAAAATCTCATCATTTCTTTGAAGTCCTGTAACTTATTTGGCTCTTCTAATTGGTCTTCATACCTCATGTTGGTGTCTGGGTCCCACTTTCTACTTACTATTCGAGTTAAAATTGGGCTCCATGTAGAGATGTCAATGTCTTGATTTTTTAGGGCTTCTAGGCTCTCGTTTATACAATCGTGCATGTTACGTAACATTTTGGAATTGGGGGTCTGAATTTTGGGCAAGTCTAATAATTTATCAATGAACGTCTGTGTTATTTTTCTCTCGTCTTTGTATCGGTTTTCCAACAGTGTGAGCGCAGCTTTATAATTGACCTCGTTTACGGTCAAATGCTTTATCAGTTTCTCCGCGTCACCGCGAACATGTGTTTTTAGGTATTGCATTTTTTCTGTTATGGAAATAGTACCGTCTTCGTCAATAATTTTCTTAAATAAGTCATAAAATGAATTTCATGACTCATAATTCCCTGTGAACATAGGGATGATAATTCTGGGTAACTTTGAAGGTTGATTTCTGCTAGTCTGTATTTTTTTGTCATTGATTTGTTCCTGTAATTCTTGTATTATTTCTTCAAATTGTTCTTGTGCGTTTGTGAAGCAGTCGTTAGTGAAATATTCGTCGTCGAGTGTACTTTGCTCCATTAGTAATTCTATGTGTGTCTCCTCTATATCTTGAAACAGTTTTTCAAGATTGTTACTGAGAGATTGTAGATGCCACGCAGGTTTTTGTTGGGCAACGGCGGTCATTGCAGTCGATATTTTCTTTTTCAGTTGATTTAGTCTGTATTTTTGTACGAATACCTTCGGTGAAATGTTTGTGTCGTCTTGATCATCGTCGTTTATTTGGATGTCGGTGATGTCTTTGATATGATGCAGCTTGTCTTCACATTTCCTCAAGTGGTCTATGGCTGTATCATAGGTGGTCTTTATATGGGTGTTGAAATAATCAAGTGTCAAATATTTGTGAGTCGATAAAATCTCTTGGTCTTGTAGCAGTCTGTGGTTCTGCGATGCTCTTTGATAAACGCTGTTCAATGTCGCTCTTCTGTCTGTGATATATTTTTGAGTCTTCCTTGATGCTGAGTCCTTTTTAATATTCTCCCATGCCTTCTTCAATTCAGTGTAGTCGTTTTCCTGGCTTTTGATGAGTTCGTTGATTCTAAGAATATCCATTGTCTTGAAGTTTTCAATCTTCCGTCTTGAGCGTCCCTAGTCCCTATCCTACTCCTAATACAACTAACCTATTTGTAACCGCCTCACCCACACTCTCGGCTCGGTATTTTGCGCCTCTTCAATGAACTGGTGAAATCCGTTTGTGGAAGGCCAGTCACCGAATCGCAACCGACGAGAGATGTCTGTGGGATATGGCAAATTACAGCGTCTGTTTGTCCCAGAATGCAACAAAACTGATGGTTTGAAAACCTCAGCCTGCCACACCTGAAACGTGTCTGTCAGTTCTATGTCCAGTAAACCCTAGGATAGAGAGGGCCGCGATTTTTTCCTTTGCTCGAAGGACCAAATGTACGTTCAGCTACCTGAATGTACAGTAAGGGGGTTGACTGTAGCCTACCAACAACCCTAGCCGCGCCTAACAACCTAGCCCTAACCATATAGCTACATATATACACATATAAATAGTGCGGGAAGCCTGTTACCATGCGACCTAAGGCAACAGACGGACAATGGGAAGGATGAAGGGTGTAAAGGATTAGATTTTCTCACTGCTGATCCGCAGCCTCACGGATCAACCAATAACTAAAGCTAGATGAAGCTAGAGCTATCGGCAACTATTTATAGGCGCAGTAACAGTGAGAGGAGTGTGTCTGCAGAACTCGGTGGTCTTGTCGTAATGAAACAGCGTCGCTCGTAGCGTAAAAGAGGCCTTTATTACAAATTTACATAGTATTTATATTAATCTATTTACATGTATGAGTGTGTCTGTTATGAATGCATTTGTGTGAAAGCTGATGTAGTCAAATAATTTTAATTACAACTAAATATTGTTGACATCAATTTGGGTCTGCTGCGGTCACTGCCCCGCTGCGTCGGCATGTTCACTTCCTCGCGTGAACAGGTCCGTTTTACCCGACCAGGCATAAAACCGAATTGGTTTTGCGAAATTACACTCTCTACTCTCAGCCGCCTTTCAATTACTTTCTCGCTAGCTTTCATACTATGTGACATTAGCTTTTTTCTTCTTTAATTTTTAAAGGAACTGTTACACCATTCGTCAGGTATGGCTTCCTCCAGCAACAACTTATTAAAGATCAAAGCTAACCACGTCCATCCATCCACTCGCAATACCTTCCACACTTTAACTGGTATTCTATCCAAGCCTAGCGCTTTACTATTCTTCATTTTACTTATAACAATTCTCACTTCATCCACACTTATCATTCAGACTAGCCCTAAAACAGGCTCGCGCGGCAGCCTCGCGAGCCAAATGCCTCGGCTGGTGTGGACGTGCCTCGGCCTGCCTCGGGCGCGCGTTTGCTCGATCGAGCACGGCTCGGCCCCGAGCCATCTGTTGTCGGTAAACTTGACGCGCTCAAAGGTGCCTCGGTGAGCGCTGTGCGTTAGGTGGGGACGGTTATGTTTTGGCTCGCGCGCGAAGCTACTTCAAGTTTTTTCTCTTGCCGTGTTTGTCTTCTGTGATTTTGACATCATATTGGTGGCGACGCTCATAAATTTTCCTAATTCAGAAGCGTCTAGGTTTTTTCTTGATACGTGACTGTTTTCGTTTCTTTAAATAATAAGCAGCTAGGAAAATAGCTACAGCTCAAAATACACGACTGTCCATTACGATTACTCGCGGACTTATGATGGCTCAGCCTGCCTCGCGAGGCAGCCTCGTGTAAATTGAACAAAACTACTGAGTCTGCCGCGGGAGCCATCGCTCGCGATCCGGACACCGAGGCAGCCGCGCGATCCTGTGCGCTAGGTGGGTACGCGGCTAATTTGTTTTCTAGCATACCACCCCAGTCATTTTCCTCATTCATCAAAATAACTATACCACCTACCTCTAATTTCCTCATCATTAGAGAGAACTTTTTCACTCTCATCCTTCACACATCTTTAGCCTTTTTTCCCCTAGCCAGTCGATAGAGGTCTTTTTGGCCTACTGGACTGTCTAATGAGTCGTACAATCTTGTTAGGGCAGTTGCCCGCGCTATAGGAACGGTTTGTTTTTGCCTTTTTCTTTACACTTATCATACTCACTCTTCTTTTCCGCAATCCAACTAGCACATCCACACTCTGCCGTTCTTTAAATTTTATCTTCTTTTCCTTCAGAACATTCTGCACTAGCCACACTGACTACCACAATAAATCCCTAGGTATCTATAGTATCTTTCCCTTTCGTCTCTCCCAAAATATCTTTCGCTGTCCACCGAATACATTCCGTCATTGCATTCCAACATTCATTCACACTTGCATCAATCAAGTCCCCATCTCTGTCACTCTCTCTCTGAATTTCATTGCACAATCAGACGCTCTTTAGTTTTATCTATAGGATATTTCTGATGAACATAATTCTAAATGAAGTAATTCGCAAGAGAACTAGTATCACCCATATCACTCGCAGAATCAGTACGCTCAAGTAGAAGTAGACCGGCCATATCAGCAGAAGGACAATCGGCGTTGGAGTAGACTTGTTTTAGTGTCTCCACTAAAACAAGTATACTCCAACGCCGATTGTCCTTTTCAAACAAACAAAATATGTTGAGGGCCGCTCTGCCTCACGTCTGACCATTGGACGAGATGGCTGGCGCTTCGTGAGAGACGTGTAGTCATCATTGCCGAACGTAGGCCACGTTCAGCAATAGAGTGCAGTGGACTGATATTACTTAATTTGAGAGTTTTAACATCCATCATGTTTCTAGCTAAAAGAGACGAGTCGAAATAAACACTTATTCAAAAAGACGGCGTTAGCAAAACGGCGTCGTAAATTATGATTGCTTCATACTATACGTATGGGTTTGGCTGTTCTGTCATATATTAAAAGGGTTTTCTTGCTTTATTTTCTATTCCATTAAAAACAATCTACCTAAATAATTAATAAAAAAAAACTTGTTTGGTTAACTAGACCCTGAATTTTAGACTGCAAATTGTATTTCTTTAAACTTTGACGTAAGTCTTCTTTTTATCGGGCGCGGGGCCCCTCAGAGGCACACGACGCCTCTTTGAGGCACGGGGCCTAAGCGCTCCTGCACACGATGCCGCCACCGCGCCGTCGCCGCGCCGCCGCCGCACAGCTACACTGTACACACGAGTCGCGCAAAGACCGCCACCGCGCCGCCGCCGCGCCGCCACCGCGCGCGGTCCTCGTCTCGCCACCGCGCATCTATTTGATTCATTCCATTACTGGCCGCGTACGAACGTGCACGCCGCGAGATCGCACGTGACACAAATATGTCTAATTTAGTGAAAAAAAAAGAAGTTTGTGCTTGCTTACTACATGTATAGAAAATGGCAAAAAGAACGTCGAGTCGGAAAGTTGTGGGTACATCCTATGCTGTCGGCACGGGAGCAATATGGTGAATTTCATACACTTTACGAAGATCTCCGAAAAGACGAGGCCAAGTTTTGTGATTATTTTCGAATGAATTACAAAACATTTGATAAATTATTAGATTTATTAAAGAACAAACTGCAACACACAAATACAAATATGCGAGCAACTATATCTGCTAAGGAGAGATTGGTTGTTACATTGAGGTAAAGTATTTAATTAATTATTCTGATTTAATGTAGAAAAATCAAAATCAATCAAGCTTGATGTAGATGGACTTGGGATGCTTTGTAATGAATCGTTTTCAATGCTATAATTCGAAGCCTGTGATTGAACTCTCGTACTGGGTCCAGCAGCAGTATTGTAACCATAGTGTGCCGGGGAGTCCATTGCATCTGTTGTGCGTGAATGATGTGGAGCGCTATAACTATTTTTATATTGAATATTTCTTATAATATTCAATACTTGATACTGGAATTCAACAATGTCTTCGTCTTTGAAGCGTTCCACGGTAGGAGCTATACCTTTAAAAAAAGACATCATTCTACTATCGTCATCTTTTTCTAACGTTTCCATAAACTTAATCATTTTCTTATCTACAGGATTTATTTCTTCGTTTTTCTTTCTTTTGTTGATATTAGTAACTTCAGTTTTTTTTTCTTCCGGCATGTTTGATCCAGATTGGGGTGGCCGTGGGGTATTTTTTTTCAAAAATAGTAAATTATCATAATATTGATATTTATGTATTGATTTTGCACCTGATCCAGATTTTGATTCACGTATCTTTTTGTCGCATTTCATCCACGCGTCTCTTATATTTTTCCATTTCTGAGATAATATTTTACCTGAAATAATTAATATTAATAATCCATTATATTTTTATAATGTTTTTTTTTCAATTGCAGATATTTAGCAACCGGAACCGGAACGGAAAAAGAATTGGAAAATCAACTTTAAGCGTAATCATACGAGAAGTATGTTCTCTAATATGGTCTGAACTTTACCCAAAATATATGAAAATGCCATGTAGGAACGATTGGTTAGCAATAGCAAATAAATTTGAAGTTTGTGCTAATTTCCCTCATTGTGTCGGTGGTGCAAATAAAAGTGGATCGATGTTTTTGAACTACAAACATTACTTCTCGATTGTATTGATGGCAGTCGCCGATAGTGACTACAACTTTATTTATGTCAACGTCGGTGCTTATGGAAAGGATTGTGATTCAGGTGTTTTAAAAGATACAGCTTTCTGGCACAACATGATCAACAATACTTTGAACTTGCCAGAACCTGCTTCCTTACCTAATACTAACATTGTCTTGCCATATGTATTCGTAGGCGATGAAGCATTTGCACTACATCAGAATTTACTGCGCCCATATAATGGTCAACAGCTTGATACAGAAAAATCCGTTTTTAATTATCGGTTAACAAGAGCGAGACGATATGTAGAATGTACCTTTGGGATACTGGCCAATAAGTGGCGAATTTTCCATCGACCTTTAAATGTGTCATTGGATTTGGCTGTTGATGTTGTGAAAGCTTGTTGTTTACTGCAGAATTTTATACACAAAGAGGAGGGCGTAAAAGGGATGCAAGAATCTCTAAGCGGGTGTGGATTAGAGGAGTTTTTGCCCTTTGATTCAACAGAAATAGTTCCTTCAACAGCTAATGATATACGTGACCAATATAAGGAGTATTTTAATTCTGAATATGGTAGTGTACCATGGCAAAATAACTATTGTTAATATGTAGCACGAAACGTGTTTATATCTAGCGGGAATACTTAAGCAACTACTTTACCTGGACTTTTAATTTTATTTAGTAACTTCGACAGTTCATAGAAAAATAATGATACCATACTACAACTAATAGTGTTGGATAATGAACGATTTTGCGTAAGGAACGATATATGAACGAATGATAAAAATGGTTTGATTTAAATAAAATTTTAAATATTGATTTAGAACATGTGGGAAATAAAATTATTATTTTTTATTTGCAAAAGTAAGTTCCTTGTTTTATTTCTCCTCATATAAACAAAATAGAAGTCATGTCGTTTTATTTTATTAAAAAAAACTGAAACAAAATTATATAAACAATATTTAAACCTTTTAACCGTGTTTTTAAAATAGTTTTTAAATATAAGACAAAATGTGCTTATTCATTACACATACATTCTTAGGTTCATTCATTTTAGTTCATTCTAACACCACCTCACAATCGTTTTTTTTATCAAAACTTGTTAACTTACTGAATAAAATTAAAAGTCGGGGTATGGCAGCAAGTGATTGCTTGTTTAATTTAGGTATCTATCACTCTCAACTGCTCACGAGATATACTAACCAGAGTAGTGTGTGGATAGTATATCTCGTGAGCAGTTTCGTAAGTAAAACAAAAGTAAAATGACGGATGAATTTCGTGTGTAATGTTGTTTAATATAGGTACCTACGTATCTACATTAAACAAGCAATCACTTGCTACCATACCCCGACTTTTAATTTTATTCAGTTAGAAGTATATAGAAGAACCCTCTGTTGCATTACAATTTAATTAAAAAACATACTGATCATATCTTGTCCCAAAGTTCCTTTAAGTCAGAGCCTACTTATATATTTTGTCAATTGGCCCCACTAGATAGAAACACATTAACAAGAACTAATAAAATTTTGTAATAAGATACTTACCGTATTTACTTTTCTCCGTATCAGGTAGTTCTGCAAAGTTCTCATTCATTATATGGCAGATATCAAACCAAGCTTTTAAACTTTTACGCTTGTCTTTATATACTTCCAAAGTTTTGTCCCATAAAACTTCTCTGTCCTCCACTAAACTTATAAACGTTTCGTAATCAAAACTTTCCATGATAATTTCTTAAAAAGTTATACACGTGCATGTTCATACGCGGCCGGCAATGGAATGAATCAGGATAATGAAATAACTGGGAACGCGCGCGGTGGCGGCGCGGCGGCGGCGCGGCGGCGGCGCGGTGGCGGTCTTTGCGCGACTCGTGTGTACAGTGTAGCTGTGCGGCGGCGGCGCGGCGACGGCGCGGTGGCGGCATCGTGTGCAGGAGCGCTAAGGCAAATGCCACCGTCCACCATATGGTTAATCTGGCACTTCTCCACTTCCATCAATACGCACCCACTGAAGTAGATGCAAGTAATAACGCAATTTTGGAAGAACAAAAATTTATTTTGATATTTGATCTTTTGACGACCAAGCGACAGCCGGCTGTCCGGCTGTTATTGTCTTTCTATTGTGTCTCGAATCACTTGTGTTCGAAGGCTTAAATATTGTAAGGGTGTATGTGTAAACTCTAGTATGTACTAATGCATACATGTCTATGTTGTACTATTGTCTATATTATGTGATTATTCTATTAAACGGTCAGTTCTAATTCAGCACTCGAGGGTTTCATTTCTCTCCTAATGGATCCAACCTCACATGGCGACCCTGCCAAACGCGAGTTTACGGGTATCGTGTAACGTTCCCTATATGGACAAGTTATTTTAAACAAAAGTCGCGATGTGTTCTCAGAGTGTTTTTATGATAGACTGCTTTATAACTCGAATAATTCGTGTCGCATATTATTGTTCCTGCGCCGTTTATTTTCCAAAACCATGGGAGGCCAACAGTCAAAACAGGAGGAAATCATAATTGCCCAGACGGCGGCGGGAAACGGAGAAAATCACGCTGTGGTTGACGAAATTAGAGGTCATTTGGGTGTGACCAACATTTTGCTGATCGTACTCGTCATTGCTGCCCTGGTGATTCTGATGGTATTTGCATACAGAGGGTACAAACGATGTCACGTGCAATGGATACAACAGGAGGTCAATCGGAATGGTCTACGTAGGTCCTTTTTCCGAAACAAAGCTGCGCTTAAAACTGAAGAAGGGGTCGTGTAAGACTTATCAGTGTGTGATCGGCAAAAAGTGAGTTAGCAGTGTTAATGGTCTTTATAAAGTGATATCAGTGGCGTACGCATAATGGTATGAGAACATTATTTTACTTTAATTTTAAGAGTATGGTATCTTTTGTTATAAGCAAGTGTACTCAATAAGATAAAAATCAATATGTGCCTAGGTAATGGCAGATATATTAACTGAATTATATAATGATTTAAAAGCTATTAGAACATATCTAATAAAAATAGGCCCTAAGAGAAGGCAAATAAATATATGTAAAATTAAATTACAAGAGGCAAGTAGGGTACATGAACAATATCTTCCTGTTGTAGAATATTTAAATTCAGAGATAAAATGTGGAAATATTAAAGGTAATGACGTTTTACAAATTAATAAATTATGTTCTGATATTTGTACTTTGTATAAGGAAATAAGTGAGTTGTGTGAAATTACTCCAAGTTCAATTAATGAAGACGAGACACAATTATCTTTAAAAATGAATACTTTTGATTTAAAGGTTGCCTTGAACCTGATACCTATTATGACTAATGATGAGTCCAACATTAAACAAATAATAGATAATGTAGAATACTATGGTGCATTACTGACAAATAAACAATGTCAAGATAATCTAATTCAATTTATACTAAAAAGTAGATTGTCTCAGTCGGCTAAACTGCAATTAAAGTCGTCGTATGCGAGCGTCAGTGATTTAGTGTGTGAGATGAGGATGCATCTTTTACCCAAAAAATCGGCTTCAGCTATTCAAAGTCAGCTACAAAATAGCAAACAAAACGAAAAGTCTTTAAAAGAGTTTGGTGATGATATTTCTAAATTAATGGTGGATCTTACAATTTCGCAGGCAAACGGGAATACTTCAAGTTTTGATGTCTTGAAACCACTAAACGAAAAATTTGCGATAAAAAGGTTTGCCGATGGTCTGCGAAATCGTAGGCTCAGCACGATTATAGCGGCGAGAAATTTTGATAATTTAAAAGATGCAATTCAAGCAGCTCAGGATGAGGAAATGTCCTCGGCATCCACATCAGGCGAAATTATGAATTTTCAAAGGTATTCTAACAATTCCAGATCAAGGACAAATCGTTATAGAGGTCCCCGAGGCAGGGGTAGCGGTAGAGTGTTTACGCAGCAACGTAATTTTCGAGGCTACGGTCGAGGCTATCATCAGGCGCCACCAGGCAGAGGTCGTGGTGCCGGGCGTGGTGAAAATCGAGGTAAGTACAATAATCATCAATTTCCACGAAACCAAAGGGTACGCAACGAACAGTTACATGTTTTATCGGAATCTAAAAATGTAACCGAAAATGAATCAAAATTTTTTCGTGACGAACAATGACATCATTTTTGCCAGTGACAGTAGTTGTATCGTAAGTTTATCTTTACATGACCAAAAATGTTCGTGGCTTGTAGATACCGGAGCATCGATTTCTGCCATTAGATATAAACATGTATTAGATCATAACATTCCAATGTTCCAAGAGAGTGTTACTATAAAAGGAATTGGGGGCAAAGTACAAGCTATTGGATATGTTTATTTAAAATTGTATGCGTGTAATTTGTACTTCGAACATAAGTTTTATGTATTCGAAAATTTACCTTGCGAGTCATTAGGAATATTAGGAAAAGACTTTTTGATAACTTATAAGGCAATGTTAGATTTTGAAAACAGAAATGTTTCTTTAACTGATTTGAATAACAGAACATTGAAATTACCATTATTTACTAGGAGTAATTGTTTAAAAATAAAATCACGTTGCGAATCAATTCATTACATACGAACGGACATGGTCGAAGAATGTGTAGTTTGTTCGGCAGAAATTCAAGAAGGTGTGTTCTTAGCAAGCTCTATAGCAAAACCGGTTAACGGGTTAATACCAATTAAAATTTTAAACACCACGGATAAAGAATTGACTTTGACGAATTTTAAATGTGATTTACACAAATTAAATGAATATAATTTATGTTTATTTCAAAACACGGATAAGTATGCAGACAGGGTGAAGAAATTGTTTAATGAATTAAAATTAAATAATTTGTCTGGGGAAGAGCGAGATTCTATAGAGCAGTTATGCGCGAAATACAACGATATATTTTATCTACCGGGCGACGAATTAACCACTACAAATGTATACACTCATTCAATTTCTTTGAAGCCTAATACTAATCCTATTTTTACAAAACCGTATCGTTTACCGCATTCACAAAAAACTGAAATAAAAAATCAAATTAATAAAATGCTGAGCGATGGTATAATAGAACCATGCAATAGCGAGTGGTCGAGCCCTATATTATTAGTGCCAAAGAAAGTCGACTCCAGTAATAATAAAAAATGGCGCTTGGTAGTTGACTACCGAAAGCTGAATAATAGCATCGAAAATGACAATTTTCCTTTGCCGGATATATCAGAAATTTTGGATTCTTTATCGGGATCGATTTATTTTACACATCTTGATTTATACCAAGGCTACTACAATGTAAAATTAGATGAAAATAGTAGAAAGTATACTGCGTTTTGCTCTGGTCAGTATCAGATGACGCGAATGCCAATGGGGCTGAAAACAAGTCCCGCATCTTTCTCTCGTATGATGACCATGGCTATGTCAGGGTTAACATACGAGAAGTGCTTTATTTATTTAGACGATTTAATCATTTTTGGCCGAAATTTAGAAAACCATAATAAAAATTTACAAGAAGTATTTAATAGATTGAGACAAGTCAATTTAAAACTCAACCCTTTAAAGTGTGAATTTTTAAGGAAACAAATATTGTATTTAGGACATGTTGTATCGGGAGACGGTATAATGCCAGATCCAGAAAAAACTAACGTCATTAAAAATTACCCCCGTCCAACTAATGCAAATGAATTAAAACGTTTTATTGCATTTTTAAATTATTATCGTAAATTCGTTCCCAATTTTGCTAAATTGGCTTACAGTCTAAATTACTTAACAAAGAAAAATGTTCCATTTATTTGGACTGATGAGTGTCAACAAAGTTTTGAGTTGTTAAAGGAAAGCTTAATTAAACCCCCAGTATTACAATATCCCGATTTCTCAGAGCAAAATCAATTCATATTACAGACGGATGCATCAAATTTTGCATTAGGAGCAGTTCTTTCAAATAAAGACGGTCGACCTGTGGCTTATACAAGCCGCAGCTTAAATAAAGCTGAGAAAAATTACCCGACAATTGAAAAAGAATTACTCGCTATTGTATGGGCCATTAAACATTTTAGGTCATACTTGTATGGTCGTCCATTTAAAATAAAAACAGATCACAGGCCATTGGTCTATTTATTTAATATGAAAGATCCGTCTAGTCGTCTTACTAAATTTAGACTTCAGTTAGAAGAATACAATTTTACAGTTGAGTACGTAAAGGGTTCCGACAATACGGCTGCAGACGTCTTGTCGCGAATTTCTAGCAAAGATTTAAAAGAAATGCAAGAAAACATTAACGTGATGACTCGAGCACAAAAGAAACGTTTGAATGAAAAATCCGTCCAATCGTCGGATAATATGGTACCTACGAACGATCGGCCTGATCAACCGAAAGTTGTAGAGACACATATTAAGCCGAGAGAATTGGTCGAATTAACATTTATTAATAAGGAAAAATGGTTGGAGTATAAAAATAAAAGAATGATTAGTTATGAAGTAGAAATATTCTGCTATGTACCAAGTATGAATACGATATTTATAAAATTTTCTGAGTCTTCATCACGGGTATCGCGAAGCGAATTTGTGAAAGAGTTAGATATATTTTGTAAAATAATAAAAGTAAATGACATATGCATAATTAAAAATAAAAATAATCAAGATTTTATAACAAAAATGTTACAAGAAATAAAGACTAACAAATACTGGTCCGGACCACGTATATGCATAGTTAAAAATGTTAAAAGAATTATTGATAAAGATGATGTACGTGTAATATTAAACGATTTCCATCTCTTGCCCACTAGTGGCCACGCGGGCATGAGAAGGATGTATAACAACATCAAGAAATATTACTACTGGACAGGCATGGAAAAGGATATAAAATCTTTTGTCCAACGTTGCCATAAATGTCAAACTCAAAAACATTCTGTGCCGGTTAAAGAACCGATGGCGATAACAACAACAGCCACTTGGGCATTTGAAAAAATATTTCTTGATTTGGTAGGGCCCTTAGATAGGGATCAAAATAATTACTCTTATATATTAACACTCCAATGTGAGTTGAGCAAATATATCGAAGCGTATCCTTTAGTTTCTAAGAAATCAAATGAGGTAGCAAAGGCCCTCGTTAATAATTTTATTTTAAGGTACGGAGTTCCAAAGGAGATCGCTACAGATAAAGGTTCGGAGTTTCTATCATCAGTGTTCAGGGAAGTATGCACACTTTTAAATATCAAACAATTAAATTCAACGGCGTACCATCACCAGAGCATCGGGGCGTTGGAAAACAACCACAAACATCTTGGTAATTATCTAAGAATCCAAACTGATAACCATCCTGAAACATGGAGTTCTTGGTTACCTTACTGGTGTTTCTGTTACAATACGTCAGTACATTCAGAGAGTAAATTTACGCCGTTTGAATTAGTTTTTGGTAGGAATTGCACACTACCAAGTAATTTGTCAGGAGATACTGTTGAACCACTCTATAATCACGACGATTACGCACTAGAATTGAAATATCGAATTCAGACCTCTCAAAAAGAGGCACGAGACAATCTACTAAGTAGTAAATTGAAAAGAAAATGTAATTATGATAAAGGTATTAAAACTGTTTCCTATAAGCCAAATGATTTGATTGTTATAAAAAATGAAAACGCTAATAAATTTAACTCTGTTTATTCTGGACCTTATATTGTAGTACGTGATTTGTCTCCAAATGTTGAGGTTATTAAAAATAATAAACCTTATATAGTACATAAAAATAGAACTAAGATGTATTACCCATAAGTAATCATAAAAGTATGTAATCTTTTTTTTCAATAGTTTTGCTATTGTATAAAAAAAAAATGTATAGTACATGTAACTATAATTTTTTTTTCTTCTTTGAGGGGAGATGTAAGGGTGTATGTGTAAACTCTAGTATGTACTAATGCATACATGTCTATGTTGTACTATTGTCTATATTATGTGATTATTCTATTAAACGGTCAGTTCTAATTCAGCACTCGAGGGTTTCATTTCTCTCCTAATGGATCCAACCTCACAATATACTAATTGTACTGATGTATTTTTGGCACATTATTTACATACATGAATAAACTACCTACTTTTTATCGTATCTATTATTATCAAAATTAAATTATAATTTCTTGACTTGACCACGACTATGTGACCCCCCCCTGGCGACAAAGCTGGATCCGCCCTTGCCCGACAGCCGGCAGTCGCTTGGTCGTTAAAAGGTTAAATGGGCGAGGCGAACACGGGGTAAAGCAGAGAGGGATTTCATTCCAGCGAGGTGCACGAGTAATAAGGGGTTGTAATAGTAAGGTTTCGAGTATGATTTAGTTTGTTGTAATACAGGACATTACAAAAAAGGTTTATCAAAAAATATTATGTATATAGGGTTGGATGTTACTAAAACTTTATATAAGACTCCCGCGTCGATTTTTTTCCCTACAAGTATAAAATGATCGAACAGCTGATGTCTTCGAATAGTTGTTATTTTTGTCTTAGCAACCTTATATGTATACGGAATCCATAATGATGTTCGCTGTGAATACTCTTACTAGGTATAAGCCCACTCTATTCAGAATTGCGATACATACTTATGCGATACACCTTTTACTTTCATTAAAAGAAGCCTTATAAATACTACCTTCTGTCTAGTCCCAAAGTAAATAATTTTGAATTCATAATTGAACACCTATGTAATAATATCTTCTTCTTCAATATCTAATTACTTAAACAGCGAAACAGCATGTTAGTTTCGTCTCTAGTAGTTTACTTTAAATAGTTCTTCAAACAATAATTAAAAAACTAACTACAATATATTGCACACTTTTACCCCAGAGCATAGTATTTATCTTCAAGCGCAATAAATCTGTCTGCCAACTAACTCCACAATACATTAAATGGAAAATAATTAGGGGCAACAATGCAGAGAGTCTTTCATTAAATGAATGTAAGCACCTTTTTTGGATGCAAATAAATGGTAATGCGGTGTTGCCGAAAATTGCTCCAATCGAAATGACGAACTGGTATTAAAAATATCTCTTATTACATAAACAAAATTCAAATAAAGCCTGCCAATTGCAAGTCGGACTCACAAAAAAAACGGCAACAGAAATAATATTATCTGTAAAAATTGCAACTATCGCGGTTCTTGAGATATGGCCTGGTGCCAGACGGAGAGACAGACATTCAAAAAAACATACAGATGGGCAGCGGAGTAAAAAAGAACCAATTTTCTTCTACAAGTTTTTTCTTCCTGCTCTGCTCCCATATGTGATGTTAATATATAATACCCTAAAGCCTTTCTCCATAAATTGGCTAATCAACGCTAAATCAATTATTCAATACGATCCACAACTTTCTGAGATTATCGCGTTCAGTCACATAAACAACTCTTCAGCTTTACAACATTAATCTATATATATATAAAAGAAAGTCGCGTTAGTTACACATTTTATAACTCAAGAACGGCTGAACCGATTTGGCCGAAAATTGGTGGGAGCTCAGGACCAGGGGACGGACATAGAATACTTTTTATCTTCTTTTTTTAGTAACCAAAAATCTGATATAACGCGGGTGAAACCGCGGGGGACAACTAGTATTAGATACAAGCGACATCTTAACACGGATGTATGTTCGGGATGTCCGAATGTACATCCACACTCGGAATTGTGAAATCCGTTTGCAAATTATTTATGGCTGCGCTATGCAGGCGGTTTAGCTGCTCTTGTGCCGAAATAAATTAAGGATTAGTTGAGAACAGTTGACTACAAAATTTTGTGGAACATGTGTAGTAGTTTAAAACCGTTTTTTACCTTCGTCACGTCACTGAAATGAGGTTTTTTTTCGGGCCAAGTTTAATAAGAGGTGACGTAACGTGCGGCAATCACGCGGTTATAGTAAACTAGCTTTTTCCCGCGGCTTCGCTCGCGTTTTTAAGAGTCAAAAAGTAGCCCATGTCGCTCTCCATCCCTTCAACTATCTCGACTTAGAGACACCCGTCAATTTGTCGCTCCGTTTTGCGGTGAAAGATGGACAAACAGACAGACACACACACTGTCCTATTTATAATATTAGTATGGATGTATGCATTGCCACTTCGGGGCCGTACTTTTATGACATCAATTAGTAGGGTCATTCATAAGGATCAAACCTTTCAAACAAACATCCATAACCATACTAATATATATATATATAATATATATAATATTATAAATGGGAAAGTGTGTCTGTCTGTCTGTTTGTCTGTCTGTATGTTTGTCTTTCTTTCACGGCGAAACAAAGCGACGAATTGACGTGATTATTTAAGTGAAGATAGTTGAAGGGATGGAGAGTAACATAGGCTACTTTTTGTTTCTTTCTAACGCGAGCGAAGCCGCGGGCAAAAGCTAGTGATAAATTAAATTAGAAAGATATCATAAAATACACAGTATTGTAGCGGCTCGGTAACTGCGAATTGCTGAATCGTATTTTTGAGTAAGGTATAGAACGCGAGCGGACGGCTCGCCAGTCGCCTACTGAACACCGCCCTGCCTCGACACCCGACACGTGTATTAACTATAGTTAGTGTTAACAAACTATTGTGGAATTGAAAAAGACATTTAATTTAGTAAATCATCCTTTTCTTTATTCACCATACCGGACCATAGAACACGCACAACAGTATTATTGTTTCGGATTTGAGCCGGTTTGAATTCCGAATGTGGCAAGCGTAATTTCAAAAATCATTTTGTTTCATATTATAAACTAACGGAATGCTACCTTTTAGTAAAATAACTTATCTTAACGATTTAAAGTAGTTTCCAGGGCCCATAAAAACTTTCCACGCTGTATACTAAAAGCGATCTCAGTAAATTATAGCTTGACTTTATTGCGTCCCATGTGAGAAACATTATCGTTGTACTGTTTGGACCGAGAGACTGAACTATTTGTCGTCTTGTATGTAAATGCATAATAGTTGAATTTACGAAAGCGTAATTATGTGTTTGTGACGGTCTTGCTTGGATTGTTGAGCTAATTTTGATAAATTTTGTTGTAGAAATAGCTTGGTGGACATTCATTTCTTTGGAACTTGATTAAAATTGGATTAATATTAGTTAAAGTTATTATAAATATAAATAATCGATCTCACCGAAGTTTACACGCGACTTTGTTCGTAGCGTGAACATATTTATAAAGCCTATAATTAAATAATACATTTCCTATAAATTGGGCTATCAGAATATGACTGGTGGGACTCTTCTCAACAGCAGTCTAATGGCACACTAGTTGGGTATTATTGTTAATTTTATCATTAGTTTCTTATTAGGCTAAGTTGTTCTGCCACTAACAATATATGAGAGTAAGTCTAGAATAAAAAATATGTATTTGTAATACAAAGAGACATATTTCGATTCGACGTTCAGTTTTAGAAATTACGTAGTTTAATAATAATAAAATAAAAATTACAAAAAAAAAACATCTTTTGGCTTTGTTACAAGAGTATGTAAGAATTAAATAGTGAAAAAATCTTTAATTTCATCTGCATTAACTATAGCAAGTAAAAGCTTGTAGTCAGTAATAACATCAATTATTCCATAAACTGAGAATTTCAGCATTTATTTAAACATGTTTCGGAGTAAACTGTATTACATTTGCCGTACTTATATTCCCATTTAGCAGGCCAGGGTAGAAATAAATGGACTTTAACACGCTTACTGTAAATGTTTTACAGTTAAAAGGTACAAAATATGCTTTTAATGCATAAACTACATCCTTGGATTTACAAATTTAACCAGAACTATAAGGATTATAAATTAAGTTAAATGTAAGTTGCGAGAATTTTTCAAGCGAGAAATTAACGTGAGGATTTTTAAATGCACATAAGTTTGTTGTGTTTTATCATCACTGTAATGTTTCTTTGACTGCTGAATGTAGACCGGCATTTAGCCAGATCTTGGACTTCACACAGCCAGCTGCCTGCAGCACAGAATATATTCAAGGGTGAGGTCTTCATTTATCATACATACATTATTGACGTTGTGTGTGTGAATCTTAGTGGAATCCGAATCTTTCGATAGGACTGGATGAATCCAAGCGACCATAATGTACTAATCTATCTTTGCATGTAGCAAAGTAACTTTTTCAATTTATAATGCTTTCTTTTATTTAGGCAATAACTAATAATGATTAAAGAAAACAACGTAAACAATTCGCCCTGGGCAAGATTATCAGCATGGTTCACCCTTGTTTGGTATAACAATATTTTGTCGAAAATTGCTCCGGCAAAACGTTACAATAAAGTCATTTTTATATTTATTAATTTGACCGAATAATTAATTGGTAGATTTTTATTAAGCATATTTATTTCTTTAAAATAATGTCATATCGCCGAATTTCCAAATGCTCCAAATTTATTTAAACTAATGTTTCACTAGACCTTTGGTAAAGAATGCGTTTGTTCATACCTGATTAGCATAGTTATTTTTCTTTAAACCACCCAGAGTCAAGTTCTCTTGTTCAAGTTATCTTGTTTAGAAATTAGAGTAAAAATTGATAAAATCCAGTGTTTAAACCTAACATACAAAAAAATTGTATTTGATAAAATACATGTTATACCATCTGAACATTACATGAAATGAACATTAAACCTTTTGATCCATACCGCAAATATTGTTATCGCAAATAAATATTTGATGAAATGAAAATTATGTTAATCAATATTATACTAGGTATGTGATTATTTTTTTAAACATTGTTCGAATTAATAATATGAATCATGAAAAGTTGTTACATCAGACAAGGGTAAACCGATCAATATATCTTCCTTCTTTATATAAAAGAAGGACTTCGCGCTGCAGTGAGACTACATAGGCATTATTATTTCATTAAAAAAAAACCGGTCAAGTGCGAGTTCTACTCGCGCAACGAGGGTTCCGTTAATTTGTTTTTTAGTGAAATAACTACAAATTTACGGTTTTCGGAGTTTTCTCTTTACTTGTGCTACATGACCTTGCTTCTTGCCAAATTTCACGATTATAGGTCAATGGGAAGTACCCTATAGGTTTTGAGTTTTGATTCCCTTGAAAATGTCTAAATATGCAATATAAACCGCCGTATCTTTTTATTGCGTTAATTTAGAAACTTGATTTTTTCACTGCTTTGAGAAATAGCAGACCTGAGTATGTGATATTAATTTCAGCTTGATATCTCGACGCGTTCCTGAGAAAAAGGTTCTTGACAGACAGACGGACAGACGGACGCCTGATGTGAACTAACTACAAATTGACGGTTTTCAGAGTTTTCCCTTTACTTGTGCTACATGACCTTGCTTCTTGCCAAATTTCACAATTCTAGGTCAATGGGAAGTACCCTATAGGTTTTGAGTTTTGATTCCCTTGAAAATGTCTAAATATGCAATATAAACCGCCGTATCTTTTTATTGCGTTGATTTAGAAACTTGATTTTTTCACTGCTTTGAGAAATAGCAGACCTGAGTATGTGATATTAATTTCAGCTTGATATCTCGACGCGTTTCTGAGAAAAAGGTTCTTGACAGACAGACGGACAGACGGACGCCTGATGTCAACTAACTACAAATTTACGGTGTTCGGAGTTTTCCCTTTACTTGTGCTACATGACCTTGCCTTTTGCCAAATTTCATGATTCTAGGTCAATGGGAAGTACCCTATAGGTTTTGAGTTTTGATTCTCTTGAAAATATCTAAATATGCAATATAAACCGCCGTATTTTTTTTGCATTGATTTAGAAACTTAATTTTTTCACTGCTGTGAGAGATAGCAGACCTGAGTATGTGATATTAATTTCAGCTTGATATCTCGACGCGTTTATGAAAAAAAGGTTATTGACAGACAGACGGACAGACGGACGCCTGGTGTGAACTAACTACAAATTTACGGTTATCAGAGTTTTCCCTTTACTTGTGCTACATGACCTTGCTTTTTGCCAAATTTCATGATTCTAGGTCAATGGGAAGTACCCTATAGGTTTTGATTTCCTTGCAAATGTCCAAATTTGCAATATAAACGGCCGTATCTTTTTATTGCGTTGATTTAATAACTTGATTTTTTTACTGCTTTAAGAGATAGCAGACCCGAGTATGTGATATTAATTTCAGTTTGATATCTCGACGCGTTTCTGAGAAAAAGGGTCTTGACAGCCGGACGCACGGACGGACAGACGGACAACAAAGTGATCCTATAAGGGTTCCGTTTTTACCTTTTGAGGTACGGAACCCTAAAAAGATTAAAAAATCACACCTTTTAGTTCGCTACAGTCTCGCAGAACCGGCAACTAATATTAAAGTTGTTCTCACTTTATTAAGACACATTGCGAAACTTACATAATAAACTTAGTTTCATTTATTTGTACTGTACTGACCTTTTTTTAAATAATTTACTCAGGTACATGCACCGGGGAAATAGTACCTTTGTGCAACTCCACATTTTATTGCGTTTGTGCAGTGCACATAAATAGCAGTGGGTGTATTCGATGAAAGTTTTACGACTCGTTAAATGGTCCATGTATGTGCGGTGAAGATTTACAGTTCACTTTGTCCATAATAAATAGTTAAACGTTAGTACTTTATGTTGTGAGAACGAATAATTTATTTGTGTTTCCTTTCTTTCCGAAACGTTTAAACTGCGCTGTAAAAAGTGGTAACTCGATTAACTGAAAACCTCAAAATACGGTTATTCTATTCATCTCAATTAATATATACCTATTTTTTTACTAAATCACAAGGGTTTTTAATTATTGAAGATTTTTATTTTATTTTCATTTTATTTTATTTTCATCGGAAAACTTACAGCTATTAACAGTGGTAAGACGAAGAGAGTAACAAAGTTAAGGCCAATTACAAGTTTTCACAGATAGTTATACATATAAACAGGTACAAGAATGTGGAAGACAGTCAAGGTAAACATAATAGAAAAATAGGTAAGATAGAATTAGAAAATTATTTAACGTTTTCAAAAAAGCTAGTTGTGAAAATGTCTAAGTCGACGTCTCGGCAAGCTGCATTGTACGTACTACACGCTCTTATCAAGTATGAGTTCCGCCTATAATTGGTTCTCGTTATTGGCGTGTGCAGCAAACGGGGGTTGCGTGGAAAGGTGAAAGGAACTCGGAGCCCAATTTTGTTCACTAACTCGGAAAGTTCAGTTGACCCATTCGCTATTTTAGCCAAAAACGCTAGATCCGCGATTTTCCTTCGTTCAGAGAGTATATGTATATGAAATCTCTTGCAACGATGAAGATAGGTAGGTGAATAGGTATGCGAACGAAATTGAATGCGCCTCAGAAATTTTCGTTGTATGCCCTCAAGTCGATTAATGTACACATTGTAATTAGGATTCCAAACTTGACAGGCATACTCGAGATGACTGCGAACGAAAGTACAGTATAGGATTATTATGGTTTTAATGCTCTTAAACTCTGATGACACTCTGAAAATAAACCCCAATGATTTTTAGGACATAATGATAAAGTATCGTCTAAAACTACTTCAACAATATTAACAAGTAGCTGTTCCTTGCGGCTTCACCTGCGTTACGTTAGGTTTTTGGTTACTGCTTCGCTCCCGTAGGACATAGCGCGATATTATTTATTTATTTGTTTCAGGCATCAAGGCACCATAAACATTTACAATACAATATTAATATAAAACTTAAAAATACTATAAATATATATTACATAATAACTAAAACTAGTGCACACGAAGTGTCGGCGTCGTGTTTCGCTGACTGGTGTCATGTAGGCGGCCACGAAACCAGCGGTACACAACACCTTTCGGCCAGAACTCTTCCTTGAGGAACTTCTCGAGATGGTGTGTCGGAACGCGCACCACGAACGACTTGAAGTTCGTGATGTGACGCGGCTCCAACCTCTCGACCCTCAAGGTCCAGTTGGTCTTCACGCGCACGTACTCCACGATCTCTTCAACCTTCCTTCCATCACCTTACCTTCTTTGTTTTATATAGCCTATGTTACTCAGAGATAATGTAGCTTTCTAATGAAAGAATAATTTTTGAAATCAGTCCAGTCGTTTTTGAGTTTCTTCGTTACATGCTAAAATACAAATTTTTCCTCTTTATAATATTAGTAGTGGCCTGGCATGATCTGTAGATTAAAAGGCTTGAAAAAAATAAAGAAAAAAAATAATAGTATTAGTATAGATAACGCAGAGACAGGAGTGGACTAAACTCAGTGACTAAAATTCCTATTAGCCTCTTGAGCCCACAGTAAGTCCAGCATTCATCTTTAGACTAGAACCATTAAAGTTGAGCAGCCTTTTTGAGCCACAACAGCTTTCAATGTTTTGAAGCGCAGTTTTGAAATGATCAGGTAATAATTTTACACCTAGTATATGTACTGCGCAATAATAATATACTATTATGTATATAATAAATAAAAATAAAAAATGCCATTTATTCCATGCAATCTCAGAAATAACAATGTTTGACATACAGTATACATATATATTTGAATTTATTTGCATTGTTAATTCATTGACATTTTAATTTTTTTTTTATTGATATAATATAAATACTTAGTGATTGTTGTGATACTTGTACATTATACAAATAATTCGAATGGGTTATTAGTTAATAGATTTTAAAATAATTAATTCTAGTTAAATTAAGATTATGTATTTTTATTTTTGCATGGACCCTAAGGTAAAGGCCTCCTCCAACAATTGCCATTTGTCTCTATCCAATGCCACTTTCATCCATTGAGGTCCGGAAAGTTTTTTAATGTCGTCCTCCCATCTTGAACATGGTTTTCCAGTTCGTCGATTGCCTAGAGGGCCCTTCCATGCCGTGACCTCGAATGTCCATCGATGATGTAATAATATTATGTGCTGAATGAATATTAATTTTAGTTAAGCTAGTAGCGTGTTTTTTACCTTCGTGAAAGTACAATAATTTACGACTAGAAAGGATATTGCTACGCATCCGTACATTGTTGGCCTAAGAACCGACAGGGAGGTGTTTTAACATTTTGAGTTCTAAATGATATATATATTCGATTGAAACTAAATTAAAACTACGGACACTTGAGACTTCTAAAAGCCATCAAAATACTTTCGGATTTTGAGGTTATAATTATGCCATTACAAACATACATCATAGATTAAAACAACATGTCGGCTGTGCAATTTCAAAACCTAGTATCTGACAAATTTAAAAAAAGCGTGTTTTTGCATTTTTCGACCTTATGGACCACTCTCCACATACTAAGATAGTAAAAACTCCCAAAAAATAGTTAAAAACGAACTTACTCAAAGTCAGAAACCTAGTATCTACAGTAAAAGTTTTCAAAATGCAAAAATTACAAGATTAAAACATAGTATCTAACATCAACCATTTTAAAAACCTAGTAAGTGCTTGTAGTTACTTGGATATAAAATGGTTCATGTAGATACTAAGTCAATGAAATGGTTGTAATAAACGTCAAAACTCCCGCGCAACTTTAGTAAGTGAAGAAGCAAAACGTCTTGTAGAGATATCTCTACAAGATGTTTGCTTCTTGCTTGGAGGAACGTCTTGCAAAATACGCCGAAGTGTACCAACGGACCACCAGTCGAGCAAGCAGGATTTAGAAGCACATTCTCAACCATGGACTACATCGACACACTAGATTTGATTATAGAAAATACGAAAAAATTAGATGCCCGCTCTATTTGGCATTCATAGATTTTGCTAAGGCATTCGACTCTATATCCCATAACAGTATGTGGAAAGCCTTATAATAATGTAATGTACCATCGGAGGCTATAGAGCTCATACAAGATATAATATATAAAAAAAACAGAAGTAGGGTAATCTTAGACAAAACGGGCACTGAAATTGATATATGCAGAGGAGTACGTCAAGGCGACCCACTCTTGCCTAGAATTTTTATTACTGTTCTACAGAATGTCATGAAATCACTAAACTGGACAAACAGAGGCATACTCATCAATGACCAATTTTTAAGTAATCTTAGGTTCGCGGATGACATCGTCCTCTTTGCAGTAAATTCATCACAATTGCAGCCAATGATAAATGAAATTAATATCATAAGTAACAAAATCGGTCTCGACCTCGAACCATCGAAAACAAAATACCAATGCACGTTAACGGTGTACTATTAAAATATGTTCAAGAATACACTTACCTAGGCAAACAAGAATCATTTAAAAAATCTAGACACCAAGATGAGCTAAAGAGACGTGTAAACATGGCTTGGAATAAATTCTGGAGCTTCAAAGAAATTTTAAAATCGAATACTTCAATTAAGCTAAAGAAAATTGTTATAGATTCTTGTATCCTGCCTTCACTTACCTATGCGTCTCAGACATGGATATTCAGTAATCAAACTAGTAACAAAATATTAAACAACCCAAAAAGCCATAGAAAAAAGCATTCTGAACCAAAGACTTAGCCGCAAAAAAAAAACACGGATATAAGAAAAACAACAAATCTGATGGACGCCCTGAAACACTGCAAAAAACTAAAATGGAAATAGGCTGGTCATATTGCACGAATGAAGTTGGACAGATGGGCCCAAAAGGTACCTAACTGCATGGAAGGGACCTGGTAGCAAGAGATGCTCGATGAAATTTTAAAATCAATAGGAAAAGACTGGATGGAAAAAGCGAAAACAGAGACTTGTGAAGAAAACTTAAGGAGGCCTTTACTCTATAGAGAGGTCCTTAACAAATGAATAAATACATAGATACTTAATATACAAATATAAAACAAATACGATTAAGTATCTAATTGAATATAAATCCAAATAATTGAAAAAATTAATGATTAAAAATAATAAAATTTTAATTTAATAAAAATTAGAAATCGCATGCTATTTTTTTTTGGGAGTGGGAAATCATCAAATTACGGCTCCCGTCCTGGCCTGGGCGCGGCGCGAGAGCGTGTCAGACTTTTACTGACAAAAAACCCACTAAAACCCACCCAATGTTGTAAATTTAATTGAATTTTTTGTTATGTTGTTAAGGAAAAAAGGCTTTTTTATTATTATTATTTTAAATTCAGACCTTAATGAAAACAAAGCAAGTGATCTTACTAGGTCTATTAATTTGCGTTTAGTCCCCCCTCAGTATATTTTAGAACTAGATGAAAACAAAGCAAGTGATGTTACTAGGTTTTGAAATTGTCATACTCAAAAAGTTAGGTCTAAGAAAACAATGTTTTTATTAGTAACTGCTCCTCTACGTACATTTTTTGTGATAGACGCATTAAAACAATTTTTTTTAAAAGCCTGTTATGTACCTCAAATTTTGCAATCACTCCCAGGAAGATACGACTAATATTATTGAAACGGCAAGCTGTCAAAGATATGAAACCGTTTTTCGGCTCTCCTGTAAAATTTGGTTTTATGCAGATACTGGGTTTTGATATTTCGCAGCCGATGTTTTGCTTCACAAAATGTTTATTTAATAACAACATCATGTCACATCCCAGGTATCATAAATATATGTTCGACCAATATAATTGCAGAGGCAGAAGTCTTTCCAAGACAATGTTTATTATATTCACATGGTATCAGTCTATCCTCAATGCAATTACTTGATGAGAGCGTGCACGATATGGTGGCAATGTAACGCAGAGCACATTCTTCACCAAAGTGACTTACATTTGGTGTTCTACCTATATTCTTGGCTTCCGACAAAGAAGATCATGTGTATGAACCTGAAAAAAGATTGGAATTACTAAACAGCCACCACTAACCATCGCTACCTTTAGTATTTTATATGTGCTGCAAGAGCCTCTAATATAATATATATCGTTTTAACCAGAAAATACTTTTATTTAAAACAACACAAGATATGACATTATTTTTTACTTTGTTTAATTGTCACCATGGATACGACACTACCTATCATCTTTAACATAAACTTCTTGATGGTCCCACACTAAGCTAGAGTGATGCAGGGTGATTTGATAAATAAGTTTACGAATCGTCAGCATTTCTCGAGACTCGAGAAAAAGAGAGGTTTTACTAACCAATCGAGAAGCAGTCCACTGTTGTATACAATAAAGAATTTGCTCACCTTTTAGTAACATGGAGTCAGAAGCTGATCCGCAGTTTACACAAAATATAGAATCATTTTGGAATTCCATGTTAAATCCGCGAAGTCCGTTTAACCTCTTGACACCCACCGACATGCCAGGTCGTTCTTAGTAGGTCCGTAAATCAGTCAATCACAGCTAGGGGTCGATATTTCAAGATTATATATTATAATATATTCCAAGTTGTTACTTAAAATCGGAAAGGAATAATAATAAAATTCAAACGAGCACAAACAACAGGATTACCCAGAACCTGGTCAAATGTTGGCATCTGTCAATTCAATTGACGGAAGACAATAGACTAATATGTTGATCTTTTTTTTTAATAAATGGCTTATGCTCATTTCACACAGCACTTTCTGTCGCTTTAATATATTCGTATTAAAACCTTATTCATAGATCAAGCACTGAGAATATTGAGTTTTTTAATTTCGCTATACATACTTATTGTAATACTAGGCTGCATGAGCTACGATACCTTAGTCTACTACTAACTTTAAATTAAACAAAAATATCAGACACCGGAGATTGAAACTAAATTGAGTTACTTTTTATAATGTTTTCGAAATTAGCACCTGTCCATTATATTGTAATAGTCGTAATGCACTTTATAAAAAAAATTTGTAATTACTGTAAAGGTTTCATGCCAGCCAATTCGTAGGCTATTTTGAGCAATCTCCTTTCCATGCAATTTCAAATTTTATTGTTCTGAAAACTACAAAGAACGTGTGTCCCTCAGCCTTTTGCGACTTATCTTAAAAACTGTAATTTGCCTGAAATATTCAAACTGTAAGCAAACTTTATTTCACAGGTTTTGTTTTAAACATAACGCGGGGATTTATTACTATCCAAAACTTTAGAACATAACAAAAGTCCTTGTTTTATGTACAAAATAAAATATGAATTAAGCGTAATTAGTAGCTGTAATCAAATATTAACGTTTTCCCTATTAAAAAGTTTAATTTTATAAAATAAATATTTTATAAAATTAAACTTTTTCCTAAAGCTAAAAACACTTTATAAAATACGTACATTTCAGAAGTCAGCGGTATCTTGTTTTACTTATGTTTTTTTATTTGCATTTGTTTTTACATTTGTATTAATAAAATTATGTTCACAACTTCGTTTAAATACAATAAAATGTTAATACATTCTACGGAAGCACAACACACACCGGTGAAAGACAACGGACTTCTTTCTGCAATTTTTCTCTAATATTGAAAAATATGTAAATCGTTGAACCCAGAGGTGTTCAGTCAAAATTGGAATATAAAGTAGGTGGATTTAACGTATATATTGGATTAACACATGGTTTTATTTGAGCCAAGGTGGAAAAAATGTTCCATTAGTTCTCTCAGATTTTAATAAAGTCAGGAAGCAAGGAAGAAGAGTGTCTTTCATACTAGCCAGAAATCTCGGTTTGCACTAATCTGAATCTCTCAATATGTAAGCAAAATATAATATTAAAATATGTAATTTAATCTGACTGAGACGAAAGCAATTATAGGGGTTATACTATATCATTTCTTTTTTTTATATGATAAAGAGAGCAATGCAACATTTTAATACTATTTTGAATTTAACATGGGAAAATAGTGTTAGGTATTTGTACTCTGAATGTTTTTCAACTCACAAACTCGTAGAACTAAAATCCCGGCCACGTAACATCTATTTATAAATATAAAGGCACGAAACATAAAAACTTGTAAAACGTAATCCAATTCAGATTGTATCTGTTATAAGGAGCCATATTTATTTCGAGATACAATACGATCGACCCAAAAAAAGCTAAATGTACTAAAAGATAGGTAATATAAATTCTCGTAAGTACCTACTTCAAGATGTATCAGACTTAACTCGCTATTTATTGGAAGGTACAGTTCCTTTTATAGGTCTACCTGGATCGATCGGAGCTAGAACTTCTTATCCTATTTTTTCAGTGAAGGAAGGTCTCTAAACGTATTCGAAAGTTTCGGATCTCGAAATTAAAAAAAAAAACCGTAACTGTGACCGAACCCGATATAAAATTTTTAATTAATTTCGGATAGCGAAATCTTTATTATGTGTTATGACAAGCTTTTGTTTTTATACACTAGTCACGCACCTTATAAATTATTGTATATAATATTTGTTGCTTGGTCATAGTCAAAAATGCAAATAACACTTCAAAAATGTAATATATGTAACCAAAACTCTCCAAAACTAATGGATAATCCGAAATATTACTCAATAATTAAAATGTGAAAATTAGTATGCGTGGGTGTGACGATGTTTGTAAATCTTTCAAACAAACTAATGAACGAATTTTGATAAAATTTTACAAGAATGTAGCTTATTACATCAAAATAACGCTATGAATACTAGAGTGAATCAGTAACCAGAAACCTAACATAACTTAGGTGAAACCGCGGGTTCATAACCATAACCGTATCCGAATGCCATTGAATATTTTCCTTTATGCGTATCCGAAATTTCACAGCTTTGATTTTTTTCATTGTTCTCGTTTATGTAAGCAACTTATGCATTAATAAGTTTTGTTTTTTGAGTACACGGAAGTACTGAAACTTTTCTACCTTTCCCTGAAAGTATTTTATTATTTAAAAGTTTATATTGTTTTAGGTCTATGTTATTAATGGGTAGCGTCTAACTTCCACATTTTCTTGTAACTTTGAATATTCTGTTGATTGTAGAATATGATAATAGTCAGCAAATTACTTTGAATGAGAAACTTTTTCCAGTTCTTTTCGTAGTTTTTTTTTTAAGTTATTTATCGTGTACTGGACGAGCTTGTATTTAATTAATTACTTAAAACTACTATTTATTTCGTTGTGTGATCCCTAATTGGTCTAAAGCTGCTCCCACAGTACTTCTAAATGATCTGCTGTGGTCAGTAATCGTTTAGCTCAACTAACAACGTACAGAGTCCTACGTCTAGACGTACAATACTGAAAACGGGACATTTCAGTTGGCCGCATAAAACACTCAAACTGTCAGTAATAAAATATACTCGCAGTATAATAATAATAAACATCCTGGGACACCTTACACACGGCCATCTGATCCCAAGCTAAGCAGAGCTTGTGTTATGGTAATCAGACAACTGATATACATACTTATATAATTTTTAAATACATACATACTATAGATAAATAACACCCAGACACAGAACAAACAATTATGCTCATCACACAAAGTTTGTCCTGGGTGGGAATCGAACCCACGACCTCTGGCTTAGCAGTCAGGGTCACTGAACACTAGACCAACAGGCCCGTCGATAATGATCTGTACAGTCCTTACAATCACAATAATTTATTTTTAATAGGAGCACCATAAAGTTACTAAGTAAGACAATGACAATGATGAGTATGTCAGAGATATCAGTAAAATTTCAGGGCAGGGACCGACGCCTGCCGGGTTGCGGGTTGTTCTAACGAGATACCGGGGGCCACAAAGAGCTAAGAAAGATGGGTTGGTTGTAGTCAGTAGAAGTCTGACACTCACTTCTGCTTTGCACAGAACGGGAGGAGTCTTTGATGATTTATATCTCAATAAAAAGGATTTTTTTTTTGGTGAGTGGGAAATCATCAAATGACTGCTCCCGTCCTGGGTGCGGCGGGAGGGCGTGTCAGACTTTTACTGACTAAAACCCACTCATGTTCCTTCGATTGCCCTTTATGTTTCAGGGTTACGGTAACTATTATAAACAGCAACCCCGGCAGGCGTTGGCCCTGTTGGGCCCCTTCCTGTGCTGACTACTTCTCTTTGAGGCGCGCGTGGAACACTAACACGCCGTCGACGCGATCCTGGTCCTAGCTGAGCGGCGAGCTACCCATCGCTCGCCATCCGCAGAACCGTACCTACGGTGGCCGGTAATCGTCTTGCGACTCTCGACGTCATCGCCTGGGTCTTTGTCCGGGGCGAGAGGCTCGTCGTTGCCTCTCGCGCGCCGCCGCTTCCTTCACTAGCATAACTGCTTCGCAGAAGGAGGCGACGGCATCCCATTCCGTCTCGCCCCAAAAAAAAAAGGATTATGTAAGTCAGCCTTAGTCCAAAAATAGCGCAACATCGCTAACCCGCGGGAACTCATGTTGAGCTAAAATTAAAGCGAAGAAACTCGGATCTAGACGGTTACGATAGGATTACGATTATAGCCGCATTAAGTTTTATGTCTTAAATGAAATGCTGTTTATTCCCACCAGTGTATTAATTATTAACGTTCATTAACTGAAAAGCCTCAAGTTCGTTAAGTTTTCATAGTGAAAGCATTAATGAAATGAAAATTTGTTTAGATGAACTTCATGTTAAATTAGTTTAGTGTTTTGACAATGTTTTTCTGATATGTTGTTAGGCTTTACTATTCTTATTCTTTATTGCACATAAAAAGAAAATACATACAAACATAAAGCAAAACTTAAATAAAACTTATTACAATGGCGAGCTTAACCTAAAAATGAGTTTTCTACCAGCAAACCAAAAAGCTATAGAGAGATTTGCAACGGGGGATGCGCTTATGTGCACAAATAAAACATAATTATTAACTCTTAAACAAACAATTACATACAATATACATAATATAAATATACAATATTAAATACATAATATAATACATAAATTAAATACATAATATAATACCTAAATTAAATACAACAGTGAATTAATACATATATATCAATCTACAGACGGGAAATGGGTTAAGTACTTTACTATTGGGTTTTTACCTGTAATAACCCTTTTGTAAGTGATAAAATAAATAAACTATCTTTCGCCTTTGTAGATGTTGAACTTTTATCGATTATTAAGTCCCCTTTAGTACTATTTTGAGAATAGTATGTTACCTACTCTTCTCAAAGACCACACCCTCCAAGTTTAATATCTCTAAGACCAGCGATTTAAGCTGTGCGTTGATTTGTTAACATTATTCTCGAGCTACTTTTGATAGAGTATCTCAGTTTACCTATTTCTGTAGGCGTTACAGAATGCCACAAACTGCCTCTTATCCGTTAGCCGGTAATGAGCGGATGTTGGCATAACCTCCGGAGCGTAATGGTGGCGAGACTAGTCCTCCAATTTAGGTGAACCTTTACGTCTTTATAACTACTTTGTATGCGAAAACGAAAGTAAATTTACTTGTAATGTTTAACTTGCTTTTTTGACCTGCTGTTCGTGGGGTCAGATTCGGTTTCAAGGCTAGGCTATTTCTTCTGCCAGGTACTTACAAATTAAAAATATATTTACTTTGGGACAACTAAAACTAGGCCGTCTCAAACTAGGCAGAGACTACTATGGTAAGCAGACAATTGATATACTAGTACAGTTAATAAATTCATACGGCTTACACTAGATAGGTTACCTAAACGAAATTCTATCTTCAAAAACGGCACACTAACGCACACATACATTACACGTCAAAGTAGGACGGCATGTTTGAAGTAATGAGAGTGAAGAAGAGATAAACGCCAAATGTCAACGCGATACTTAGTATCATGTTGGTCAAATGGCAAACTTTTAAAGTGCCACTTTTTGACTGCATTTAACGTACTTTATACTTATAATATCATTAGCTTACACATATATTTTTTACAAATAACTTACATCCAGACACAGAACAAAACCATGTTAAACAAAAAGATTTATTCTAGTGAAAATCAAACACTTTATGCGTTTTCCAGTTTGTGAGCCAAATAAAGAAAATAAAAGCTATTTTTATCGCCATTGTACATAAGTTTTTTTGTTTGTATTTTTTGCTTTATCTTTATATTTTATGTTTATTGTGTGCAATAAAGAATATGAATATGAAAAAGCTATTTTTATCTCTTTCTGATCGTGCCGGATTACCGTTCTATCAGACTACAAGAGTAAGCAGTTCCATTTTACAGCGCAATGCATTTTTGAGTGTTTTCTTGTTCGCTACATTACCTCCTGAATACTTGGCAAGTCGCAATCGAACTGACGGGATCGTACCTTCGTCAGGAGAATATTACTTTTGTAGGTATAGGTATATGTACTTATATATCTATGTAAGCAATAATAATATAAGTAAAAAGGTCTCGATATATAGGAAGTCAGCATGTGGCACTTAGGTATTTCACCAAATTATAATTGTCGCAAAAATTTTTTGTCTCTTTTTCACTCGCAATACTTGAATCATGCCACCCTACTTTGGCGTCTAATTGTATGTGTGCGTTAGTGTGCCGTTTTTGAAGATAGAATGTCGTGTAAGTAACCTATCTACATCTTTTTACTTATAATCATTGTATGTAGGTATAAGGTTGGGGGTTATTACAAAAATAGGGTTAATCATGAACTTGTCTTTCTTTATTTAACCCGGTACTCGCGTCTTGTTTTAAGTCATGAACAGTCGCGCGCGGGTCAAAAAGACCCAGATATTGAATGCATTGTTTTTAATAACTTAATTAAGTTTTGGAATTATTTTTTAATTATTTGGAAAGAGAATAACAAAACAAACTTAAAAATAATGAATATTTCTTATTAAGTGAAAAATAGTAGTATAAATCACAAAAATCAAGAGATCACTGCTAAATCTTACTTTTTATGATTTAGGAACTAAAAATTAACTTTAACCTTCTTTATTTAATCTAGAAACATAAAAAAATCTCTTCTATTATCAATAATATCAACAATCTTCGTAATAGTGGAATAATATTGAACTTAACACGTAGCATATTTTCATAGTCAGTCTCCAAATTACACGTAAAAATCTACTATTTTTTTTTGTTTTTTTTTTTCCTACAACAGTCTTATCTTAATTTTGGCTTATTTTTTATCACAATTGGTACATATAAATGTAGTATGATCTCTACAAATATGTATAAGTATTACAAAATTGGCATTGCATTTTGGTATTTCTGTCCTTTTTGGGAGGGCAGATCGAACATTACTGGACCCTGGCAAGGCCGGTCTGTTTGTATTTTCTTCTCTAACTTCGTATCAATATATGCATCAAAAACATCAACTTCTAATAAACTGCCAGGAAAAAAATAATATACCAGTAATCGGAAGACGTCAGTGTACCTTTTGCTTCATTGATTGGCCCTGGTACTTGGCTTATGATACTGTAACTACAGGTGCGAACCTTTCTTGGGGGTTCTTTTATGTTACAACGAGTGCCATTCCTACCCAGGTAGTACCTTGACGGACATATTTCAGGGTATATCATTAAAGTCAGGTCTTTGAAGCAAACTAGAACGTACATTTTTAGGCTCAGAACTTCATTGTCCTCAAGGAGTTCATCTTCACCACTCTGACAGAAATCTGTATTGTAACTGTCAATCCTGACGACCTAACTTCAATTTCTGACGAACTTTCACTTTCAGTGACTTCCTCTTCTAAGGTATTAAATATTCTGTGGTCATAGAAACGATATGACGATAAATCTATAAATAAATAAATACAAAATAATAATTTTGGATTAAAAAATACACTAACACATTACGTCGCACAAGGGTCGAAACGACCCATACTCACTTTAAACGTCCCTACTGTCCTTATGCAGCACGGAAACTGGCTGAGCTGGGGTGTGCAGGGTGCCAGTGAAGCTACTTGAAGGTACTTAGTGTGACGATATGAGTGAACTAATACAAAAACAGTTATGGCACAATAACTGGAGTACTGGGTCTTTTCGACCCAGGCGCGACTGTCCGCGGGTTAATTAAAATCAAGTTCAGTATTCAATTACCTACATACTCTAGAGTTGTGCGGTGGGAAAATAAAATTTCTCTACACATCTATTTAAACACCACACATCCACCACACATACACCACATCTACACATCTTAGTCAAAATTACGGATGACATCAGACTGGGCATGGAAAATGGCAAATTAACGGTACTGCACTACTGGACTTCAGTAATGCCTTTAACACCGTTGATTTCGACATTTTGCTCGGTATACTTGGCTCTCTTAACATATCTCCAACGGCCATTGATTGGTTTCACAGTTACCTGTATGGTCGCCGGCAACGTATTCGTATTGAAGATAAATTCTCTTCATGGTGCGATACAACTGCTGGTGTGCCTCAGGGTGGCGTTTTATCCCCATTACTCTTCGCTATATTTATTAATACAATCTCAAACAAATTACTTTCATCTTATCACCTTCATGCAGATGATCTTCAAATCTACTCTCAGGCTCCTGTAGATCAACTATCGGAAGCCATTGGAAAGGTTAATTCAGATCTTTCCCAAGTAGCGGAGTGGAGTAAGTGCTATGGACTTAGTGTTAATCCTTTAAAAACCCAGCTCATTGTTATAGGTAGTTCACGGATGGTCTCGAAAATTGATTGGTTTCATCTTCCTCAAGTTATTTTTGACGGAATCCAAATACCTTTTAGTGATAAAGTCAAGAACTTAGGGATATTTATGGATAGCAAAATGTCATGGGAGCCACAGATGCAGGAAACCAGTAAGCGGTTATTTGCATCTGCAGGCTCCTTGAGACGGCTGCGGAATTTTCTACCCACTGCTACAAAAATTGCGCTTGCACAATCACTTCTACTTCCTGTCCTTGACTACGCTGACGCCAGCTATCTTGATCTCAGAGAGGACCAACTGAACAAACTTGAGCGTCTTCAGAACGTTTGTATTAGATTCATATTTGGTTTGCGCAAGTATGATCATGTATCAGAATTTCGTATCAAGCTCAAGTGGCTTCCAATAAGACTTCGTCGGAATGCTCATATTCTGTCCTTGCTTTACTGTATCCTTTTCCACTCTACGACCCCTTTTTACCTTAAAGAGCGTTTCCAATTTATCTGTGACACACATTCACGTACTCTTAGATCATCAGAAAACTTAATATTGAAGATGCCAGCCCACTCCACATCATTTTATGATAAATCGTTTGTGGTTCAAGCTATTCGTCTGTGGAATGATCTGCCTATGGCTATTAGACGCGCACAGTCTCTAACTACTTTTAAAAAAATGGTTAAAGATCACTACTTGGCTCTCTAACACTGTCATCACTCGGTTAAATTCAACTTTATTTTATATACTACTTCTATCGTATCTATATATATATATATCTTTCTATATATATTAATATTTGTATCTATATATATATATATATATTAATATCTATATATATATATATATATATTAATGTACGCCATAGACTACCCTTTACCCATTTTTATATAATTTGATTCCATCCAAAGGTTGCCTGGAAGAAATTGCTTTTTAGCGATAAGGCCGCCTATTGTACTCTTGCATATTTGTTTGTGTTGTCCTTTACTGTTTTTGTCCTATTGGTGTACAATAAAGAATATTCTATTCTATTCTATTCTATTCTATTCTTTAATCTGCTAATTTAATAAGAAACCTTTTTTTTTCATATTGCAGTACAAACCAGCCACCTGATGCTGAATGGTCTCACTGGTTACTATCCCAGAGACATAGATAATATGACTAATATTGTATTTGTAATTACACAGAGGCGTTACTCTGCCAATTAAAATAAAGAACCTACTCCAAATTTGACTCGTTATAGACTTAATAAGGTTACATTGCTAAAATATTAGATTAAGCTCGTTAAACAGGCACATATCTGCTTTTACCTTCATAGAAATAGACATAATTTTATCCTACCTTGATGATGTAGGTGCCGATTTTCTAATTCACAAACTAACGTAAAATTAAGTTAAGTGCATCTTTCTCTTTCCATTTAATTAAGAAAAGGACAGAAGATAAAATATTAGTTAAGTCCTGTCAAATTTAGACCACCATAGATAATTTAGACGCGATTTAAAAACTTGCTGTCTAAATATACGTCAATTTTCTTCACGCGCTGTCTAATTTGACAGGATTAAACTAAAATGTATCTTCTGTCCTTTTCTTTAAGAAATGAAAAGAGAAAGATGCACTTAACTTAAATTAAGTGAATTTTGTGTACAAGAGAATTGGCACCATAATATCGTTTAATACAACTATGTATTTTGTAGTGAAAGCCTCTCTCAAAAGCAACCTACTACCCAAAATACCGCTTCGATAAAATAACTTCTTTTTCCTGCCCTTTTGCCATTTTACTTGGGGTCAGCGCAACATGATTTTTTCTTCCATACCAACCTGTCACCCGTCATGCTATTGTAAAGACACTGGCTGACATTGCCGAAGTAAAACCTTTTTAGGCCCGTATTAATAGACGTCACTCAATTCTGAGACGCTCTCAAGTTTATTGCTGTCCTTATTTTTTCCCTTTAGAATGACAAGGACAGCAAGAGACTTGAGAGCGTCTCGGAGTTGAGTGACGTCTATTAATACGGGCCTTAGATTCATTGTTCATTATGAGATGAAATATGTTTAAATTAAAAAAGACTTGTCAGCCCCTAAGGCCTCCGATAAAATAACAAGCTAATTATAAAAAAAAATTCAACAACAAGGTGATCAGTTTCGTCCAATTACGTACTTAGAAAAAACATTGTGCCTTTTTTAAACCTCCTTAATTTATAGCCCGGTCGTATCTCAATTAGGTAAAATCTCCTAACGAGCCTTACAGTTGTTGTAATTTTTATCTAAAATATACACGGGCTGGTGTGAAATTCGCCGAGAGCGGAATTATGTCACGGCTACGTTTTCTGCCAACACTGTTTTAGGCGAAATTTAAAATAATTATTCTCAGTATTATTTTACGGATTTATTAAAGTGAGGCTGTATGTACGTTTTATGTTAATGAAGGTAGAAACGGAAGTGATAACGCAATTGCCTGAAGCTAATATTTAATAAGTTTTATTTAATTTGCACCTGTCCCGGTGTAATTGAATCTGGTAAAATAATTTGGACCCGTTTCCCGGTGTCCGGTTGAGCTATTTAGCATGTTAGTATAGTTTCCATTACAATTAACTTAAGCTTGATTCAATTTTATACCCTGGCTTTGTTTCGGGTAAATTAATTCCTCAAGTGTTAACCGTATAGATTGAAATATTGTAGGCGCCATATTATGGAATTTTGTCCATTTCAAATTATAGTCTATTCAATTTCTTTCACAATGCGACATGGCTTCTCCAAGACGACGGATTAATATCTTCTTAACTTCTTTAAAATGAGTATGAAATGGACTTAAATAAAATAGCTATCACATTACACTTAATAAAAATAAAAAAAGTAACTTAATATTGGGTTTACATAAATTTTCTATTTTGTAATGTTTTTTTATTTTTGTTAAATCAATTTTAACCATAATAAATGATAGAAATTGTGAGAAATTTACGTGTTTTACCAAAGAGAAAACAAGAAGAACCAGTTTCTAAAATAAACCTTTCACTGCTCTAAAACTGCTGCAATTAAATGTCAAAGACAAAATTGCTACTATGATTTAAAGTAATATTATTTTTAATTAAACCATTAACGTTTATTAAGGGCTTCATTGAAATAAAACATTAATAAGACCATTAAGGCCTTATTAAAAAAAATATTATTATCTTAAGTGACTAGTGAATGAAAAGTGTTTTCTGAACATCATTTTCATAAAAAAATAATTGAATCTAGTCGCCCCTTTTATGTAATGATTAAAATAACTACTCGTAAGTATATGATTAGATTAGTTAATATTAATGCTAAAAAATAGTAACAGCTATTTATTTCGGCGCAATTATTTAAATGACAAAAACTATTAAAAAGAAAATGTTTTCAGTCACTGGCACTAAACAGCTATGAATACTAGACACAGATGAATTGTGGTAAAGCTAAACACAGTAACGTTTTATTAATTTCGATATGGATGTGAGCAGCTATTAGTAGCAATTCTCTTATATGTGACTACCTTCTGCCCGCGGCTTAGATCTCGTAAACGTCGAACTTCTATTGCCTATTTTACTCTTCTAGGGTTGGATTTCCAAATATCCGTTCTTAGTCGATACTTACTCTTCACAAAGAATATGCATGAAACTTGGAGTGTATATTATACACTCCAAGTTTCATGCCTCCAAGACCAGCGGTTTCAGCTGTGCGTTTCAATAAAGTACCTTCTTGCTCTCAAAATATTTTGTTACATAAAAGCCAGGCCCAGCAGAATACCTTGACAGTATTTCATCAAAATATTCAAGGTATTTCTTCAAAATTGTTAGAAATAGAATTGTTCTTAGAAAAAACTAAGTTCGACATTGTTTGCTTTACCGAACACTGGTTAATGGATTATCAAATGTTAATCAATTATGCGAACTATAATGTGGGCAGTTGTTTTAATCGTAAAAGTATGCTACGTGGAGGCTCGTTAATCCTAATAAAAAACTGCTTAAAATCAAAACAAAGGAGTGACATAGTTGGACTATCAGTAGACCATTGCATTGAACTATCCTGTGTTGAGCTGGATAAGCATATCATAGTGTGCGTGTACAGACCCCCTAGCTACCAAAATTATTCCTTATTTGAATCGATAATGGAAGACGTGTTAGCGAAACTTGCAGCGTGTAATAAATCCGCAATTATTTGTGGCGATTTTAATATTAATATTTTAGAGAATAACTTTAATAGCTGTCGATTATTAAGTCTTTTTAGATCGTTTAACCTCTCGAATGTTTTTGTAGAACCTACTAGAGTAACTCCAACTAGTGCTACCTGTATCGATAACATTTTTTGCGATTGTGACTATTTAGATAAAGCCATCGTAAATTACCTGCCGTCTGATCATAACGGGCAATTAGTTTCTTTTAGATTTAAAATGCCTTTGAATAAAGTGTTAATAAAATTTAGACCAATAACAATTGGAAAACTAAATAAATTCAATAGCACCCTTAAGGATAAGCTGAGTGCTCTGACTTATAGTAAGAACGATTTAAATATCTTGTATAATGATTTCTTTTCAGTCGTTCGCCAAGAATTCAATAAAATTTTTGAGAAAAAAACTAAACAAATTAGCCCTAAATTTATTTTTAGTGATTGGGCAACTAAAGGAATTCGGAAAAGTAGAGAAAAACTCTTTGAATTGTATGGCCTTAAGCCTATTATTAACACTGAAAGATTTAACAAATATGTCACAACATATTCTAAAACATTTAGAAACACTTGCAAGGCAGCTAAAGCCTTATACATTAGCGACAAAATCAAATCGGCGGATGATAAAATAAAAACTGTTTGGAAAGTTATAAATAGCGAAACAAACAAGAAAAAAGTGCTTAACACGGAATATACATTGAATACATCACGTGGTCCCCTATGCTCTAATTTAGAAGTAGCCCAAGAATTTGTGGATTTCTTTACCAGTATTCCACTTAAAACCACAGAAGCTTTGAATTCCTCACCGGATTACTCAATTACTTTATTAAAAGCTAACGTCCCAGGCTGCCCGGTTGAGTTTGAATTCAAGCATATAAATCCGATGACAGTTATAAAAGCTTTTCGGCAAATTAAAATCAAAATGACTGAAGACATATGGGGTATGTCTATAAAAATCTGTTCATCTATAATTGAAACTGTAGCACCTTACTTAGCTTCAATATTTAATCTGTGTGTCGACAAAGGAGTCTTTCCGGATGTAATGAAATTTAGTAAAGTTATACCTCTTTTTAAATCTGGGGACAGTAAAGATACTAATAATTATAGACCCGTGTCCGTTTTGCCGGCTTTCAGCAAGGTGTTTGAAAAGGTAATGCTTAATCAAATGCTCATTCACTTTAACTCCAATAAGATCTTACACGAGCAACAGTATGGCTTTACCAAAGGACGTTGCACGACCGACGCCGGTGTGGCTTTATTAAAACATATATTTACAGCTTGGGAAGAGGCGCAGGATGCTATAGGAATCTTTTGTGACCTTTCCAAGGCATTTGATTGCGTAAATCATGACACGTTACTGCTGAAACTTGAGCATTATGGACTGGGTAAACTTGCGATTAATTTAATGAAGTCTTATTTAAACGACAGACAACAGCAAGTGCAGATAAATGGAGTTAATTCTAGTGGCTTGAAAGTAGAAATGGGGGTTCCACAGGGCTCAATATTGGGTCCCTTCCTCTTTTTAGTGTATATAAATGACCTGCCCCATTTATTTAAACACCAACCTCATATGGTGTTATTTGCCGACGACACTTCTTTGATCTTTAAGATTAATAGACGGGCCAAAAATCTTGACTGCGTAAATAACGCCCTCACTCAGGTCCATAATTGGTTTACGGCAAATAATTTAGTATTAAACGGTAATAAAACTAAGTGCATTCGATTTTCTCTACCAAATGTCAAAAGTAGCGATTGTGATATAGTTCTTAATAAAGAGAAATTAGAATTTGTAGACAAAACTGTTTTCCTAGGAATCACGCTTGACTCAAAACTACAATGGGGTCCTCATTTAACATCCCTTGCAGGTCGGTTAAGCTCAGCAGCATTTGCTGTTAGAAAAATTCGGCAATTTACTGACGTAGATACCGCGAGGCTGGTCTATTTCAGCTATTTTCATAGCATTATGTCGTATGGTATCTTATTGTGGGGACGAGCTGCTGACGTTGAGTCTATTTTTATTCTGCAAAAAAGAGCCATCAGATCCATATACAATCTGCGTATGCGCGATTCACTACGGGAACTGTTTAAGCAAATCAACATCATGACGGTACCCTGTCAATTTATCTATGAAAACATCATGTATGCAAGAAAAAATCTGAATCTTTTTGGTAAAAGAGGGCAAAGGCATAATTATAATACTAGAAATAGGGACGAATTGGTTCAACCAGGCTTTAGGCTAGCTAAAGTAGACTCATCTTTTATGGGGTTCTGTTTAAAGTGCTATAATAAAATACCTCCTCACATTCTATCGCTGAATGAAACTAAATTTAAAAGTAAAATAAAACGCACACTATGTAGCCAGGCATATTATAAATTGAGCGATTATATCGCTGACAAAAATGCCTGGCTGGATGCTGGTCTAGCTCCACAACCGTGTAATTGATTAGTATTCGACAATATCTGATTGTAAAACTACAAAAATAATAGTATTGTGTCGAGTCAAAGTGTTTGTTTTATATAAATTCACATAGCATACAATGTGAGCACTATGTTTTTTACATTTCTTCTGTCTATCATTGACTGAATATACTCTGGCAGCTGGGAGTTTGTCATGCTCACTCAAATGTCTCACTGACGGTGGCGTGTGTGTTGGATCATTTGGTTCCCTTCAAAATGGTTGAGCTATTTGGTGCCAATCCATACGTCATGTCCGTGAACGGGCGCTGTCTGATGAGACTGGTCATCTCTTAGCTGCCACAGTTATTTTAAAATTTGTTTTGTTTATTTTAATATTTCTAACATGTCCGACTTGTTACGTTGTTCTCACATAGTACCTTAGATACAACAATGAATGATGTAACCAAATTATTGTAATATATTGATTTTAAAAGAGTGTCCATGGAGTTTCTTGCTCGCTCTTCTCCATGGGACCTACTTTTTGGAACGAGCAACTAGCTTCATTTTTTTTTTTGACAGACTGACACCTTGACGATTCAAAAGTACCTGTAATTGGTTTATTTGAATAAAATAGTTTTGAAGTTTGAAGTTTGAAGTTTGAATATCAACAATCAATCAGTCAGTCAGGCAGTTTGCCATATTATATAGATGAGATACATTGATTACACTGTGAGCCATACTGTTAGTAAATGCAACACTATCCGTGTTTCGCTTACACCTAAAAGGATATAATTTAAATAATCATAAAAAAAACTTTTTGGCTACCAAAATGGATCAATGGTCACCAAATTGTGTAAGGTTAGGTTAGAACTGTGACCACACAACGCGCCAGATATACTAGTGATTCATATAAAGTTTCAGTTTTCAGTCAAATTCATATAAAAACCAAATTGGATTTAAGTTCATAATATTTTAAGAAACGTTATTTGGTGACCATTCATCCATTTTGGTAACCGTTTAAAATTTTTTTGGTAGTAAAATATGTACTTTATTGGGCGCTGTTTAAACACAAGCCCACCTAAAATCAGAACCATTTACATCGTTAATAGACTGGAATAACCAGATGCACAACAAAATGAAGTTATTGTCCGAGAGCCTCAAGTGTGTAACCCCTCCTCCCCTCCCCCGCACCATGCGTCCCGTGCACTCTCAAAGAGGATTCATTACGCGGTGCATTGAAAGCTTATTGAGAACGCAATTCCCGGCAGCGGGACCGTTCAGACCAATGATGGTAATGTAAAACTGAAGTGGATACTTTACACTGTTTATTCGAAGCGGTGTTACAGCGTTCAGGAGTCAGTCCTGATGACCAGGCCAGTATTAAGGTGCATGTTGGAGTTTGTGTGTTCAAATCCGGGTGAACTAACGAGACCTTTTTAACTCATATATGTACTTTTTAAAGTTTATCTTGGACTTCACTGATATTGGTGAAGGAAATATTGTGAAGAAACCTGGACTTGTACTAAATATAAGTCCGAAATCGCCTATCCGCCTTGAGCAAACGTGGTGATCAATGTTCGTGCCTTCTCTGTATGAGAGCCGGCCTGCAGTGGGACAGTTAGGCTGGAATTTATTTCTTTTTAGGGTTCCGTACCTCAAAAGGTAAAAACGGAACCCTTATAGGATCACTTCGTTGTCCGTCTGTCCGTCCGTCCGTCTGTCAAGACCTTTTTTCTCAGAAACGCGTCGAGATATCAAGATGAAATTAATATCACATACTCAGGTCTGCTATCACTCAAAGCCGTAAAAAAATCAAGTTTCTAATTCAACGCAAAAAAAGATACGGCGGTTTATATTGCATATTTAGAAATTTGCAAGAGAATCAAAACCTATAGGGTACTTCCCATTGAGCTAGAATCATGAAATTTGGCAAGAAGTAAGGTCATGTAGCACAAGTAAAGGGAAAACTCCGAAAACCGTAAACTTGTAGTTTGTTCACATCAGGCGTCCGTCTGTTTGTCCGTTTGTCAAGAACGTTTTTCTCAGGAACGCGTCGAGTTATCAAGCTGAAATTAATACCACATACTCAGGTCTGGTATCTCTTAAAGCAGTGAAAAACCCAAGTTTCTAAATTAACGCAATATAAAGATACGGCGGTTTATATTGCATATTTAGACATTTTCAAGGGAACCAAAACTCAAAACCTACAGGGTACTTCCCATTGATCTAGAATCATGAAATTTGAGAAGAAGCAAGGTCATGTAGCACAAGTATAGGGAAAACTCCGAAAACCGTAAATTTGTTGTTTGTTCACATCAGGCGTCCGTCTGTTCATTTGTCTGTCAAGAACGTTTTTCTCAGGAACGCGTCAAGATATCAAGCTGAAATTAATATCACATACTCAGGTCTGCTATCTCTTAAAGCAGTGAAAAACTCAAGTTTCTAAATTAACGCATTAAAAAGATACGGCGGTTTATCTATATATATATAAAACATCTATATATATATATAAAACAAAGTCGGGTTTGTTACAACACTTATAACTCGAGATCGGCTAGACCAATTTTCATGGTTTTTGGTTCGTTGGATTTGTCCCCGCCCCGAATAGCAGAATACATCTTAAAAATAATGAAAAATCGACGAGAACATAATTATAAAAGATGAATCATTTTCCCCTATAGTTAATTCTAAATTCAATTAAAGATTGAAAACTTAAGAGAACAATAGTACTAGGAGCGCAGTAATGTGAAGTGATAATGTGAGAAAATTTAAAATACTGAGATACTTAGTACTTAAATCAATCAAAAGTACTAGGCGCGCAGTTGTGTGAAGTGGTTAATAGAAAATGTGAGCGCAATTTTAAGAACTTAAATAATATCCATCCATACTAATATTATAAATGGGAAAGTGTGTCTGTCTGTCTGTCTGTTTGTCTTTCTTTCACTGCAAAACAGAGCGACGAATTGACGTGATTTTTTAAGTGGAGATAGTTGAAGAGATGGAGAGTAACATAGGCTACTTTTTGTCTCTTTTTAACGCGAGCGAAGCCGCGGGCAAAAGCTAGTATTGCATATTTAGACATTTTCAAGGGAACCAAAACTCAAAACCTACAGGGTACTTCCCATTGACCTAAAATCATGAAATTTGGCAAGAAGCAAGGTCATGTAGCACAAGTAAAGGGGAAACTCTGAAAACGGTAAATTTCGTAAAGTACACATCCGTCCGTCATTACGTTCGTCCGTCTGTGTAGACCCTTTTTCTCAAAAACGCGTCGAGATATCAAGCTGAAATTAATATCCACACACTAGGTCTGCCATCTCTCAAAGCAATAAAAAAAAGTAAAGTTTCTAAATTAACGCAACAAAAAGATACGGCGGTTTATACTGCATATTTAGACATTTGCAAGGGAATCAAAACTCAAAACCTATAGGGTACTTCCCATTGACCAAGAATCATGAAATTCGGCAAGAAGCAAGGTCATGTAGCACAAGTAAAGGAAAAACTCTGAAAACCATAAGATTGTAGTTAGTTCACATCCGTCCATCCTCCCGTTAGACTGCCTGTCAAGACCCTTTTTCTCAGAAACGCGTCGAGATATCAAGCTGAAATTAATATCACATACTTAGGTCTGCTATCTCTTAAAGCAGTGAAAAACTCAAGTTTCTAAATCAACGCAATAAAAAGATACGGCGGTTTATATTGCATTTAGATATTTGCGAAGGATTCAAAACCTATAGGGTGCTTTCCATTAACGGAACCCTCGTTGCGCGAGTTCAACTCGCACTTGACCGGTTTTTATTGAGGAATCAGTTATGTAATTATAGTTAAAACTAAAATCTAAGTTTCCTGCTTTGAATGGCTAATATACACAAATTAAATAACGTAGCTTGCACAAAGTTTTACATTTCTTTTTAGGAGAAAAAAATGGGTGGAAGCATTGTTTACATTTTTTATATCTGATCTTTACGTCCAACGTGACTTATCAAACTTCCTCAATACAAGCTCAGCCCCCCTAGACAAGTGGCATTGTAGAATAGATAGCGAAACGAAAACGATTGTCAAATGTATGGAGATGTCAAATTGTTTAGTGAAAGCTTATGTCGATTCCATACATTTGACAATCTATTCGTTTTCGTTTTCTATTCTACAATGCCACTTGGCTAGGCCCACTGATCTTCACAAAAAATCTCTCCATTCTACAAAGCTTCATCATTGCTGTGTCAAAGGATATGTTTTATGATTTCCTCGCGGACGAAGTTGCAAGCCCATGGTTGTATTTCACAGAGCTAAACTCGTACATTGTACCGTTGTACGTCATCCTTTGACGAATTAGAGCAGGGACCCTCTACCAGTTTTTTTTTTTCCTGGAACCACTTTGATTTTATTATATTTGATGTGATTTTGCGCTTTACGGCGATGCTCACTTTGTGGGGCATAGAAAAAATACTTTTTTCTGTAAGTTGTATATTATGTTTTTGATATTTGTTACCTGGAAGAAATTATATATTAAACCATCGAACACACGTGATTCGAGACACAATAGAAAGACAATAGCAGCGCGATAGCCGGCTGCCGCTTGGTTGTTGAATGGTTAATGAATTACCTACAGGGACCGCAAGTTTTTAAATAATCTTTATTTGTAACGCTTATCACAAAAATATAAAAGTGCAATACTTAGCATATCTTTGTATGAAAATGAGTTTTATTTTGTAAATAGGTTTAAAAAATTATACTTTTACACATCATTATATAATACAAAAGTAAGTACATAATATTTATTCAAAGTTTGAAATCTGTAAAGAACCACATTTTTTTAGCTCTTGCGAACATTCTATCCACAATCCACTAGTTGAGAATTACTGGAAGATAAGGTCCCTGATGGACTGGTAATAGGAAATGTCACAAGGAAAATGTCACACTGAATTTATTTGCTTGCATTTTCTCGGGAAAATCTCTCATACTAGCTTTGAACGACACCGCACATACTCTTTTATTTATTAAAACAATATCATGATATTATTCCTAGAGTATGAGACTGTGTTCATAAATATGAATAAATTGGTTTCGCGATATTTTCCTTGAATTTGACGTAGTTTTTGTAGAATTTTATAGCTCTGTGTCAATTTAATAACGTAACATTTTTATACGTAATTTTGTAAAGATTTACACAAAAGCTATATAAAAGTTCTACATATACTCACGCTCTACATCTATAATACTTTAACACAGCTAAAGAATGTATTTGATTGGTTAGTTGAACGCGCTAAGCTCAGCTCTTACCATCATCACTTCACTTTCAGCATGGAATGAACTGATAATGATGAAATCTAAAATTCCTTTCTTTATAGCTACCTACTCTTCACAAAAACACACACAGCAAGTTTCATGTCTCTAAGACCAGCGGTTTGGACTGTGCGTTGATAAATCAACTATTAGTCAGTAAGTCAAACAGTCAGTTTCCTATTTTTTCATTAAAACTTTAACCAAACGTCATTCGAGACACAATAAAAAGACAACAGCCACGCGACAGCCGGCTATCACTTGGTCGTTGATTAGATAATTGTTTTAACAAAATGCGGATAATCCTTTATCATTATTTGCTTTTTTTTTTATTAATTTATTACTTTCTTGTGCAAAAAACATAGCTATTTGAATGCAAACAAGATTTTAGTGTATGGTGACTATACGTGAGGACTTGTTATTGGCTTTGTAGTGACTATTGTTTTCTTTCTGTATTGGTTTTATTAACTGTAAGTCCTCCATGTAATAAATAAATAAAAAAAAATAATTTTCTCCTTTTAATGTCATAAGGTAATTACTTATTTAAAACAGACACAGCTGTAAACTCGTCCCTGTAATACTAGCCGGTACAAGTTGTGGAGCAGCTGCATGTCCGTTATGTCGGCGCCGCGCAGTGCAGAACTTTGCCGAGTGAACTAGCTCACTACGTGCTCATGGGTGTGTCGATGTTGCACGTGTTTTGTTGTTTACTACTTTATGTCCTACTATGTATCGTATTTAAAGGTCTGTGGAAATTACTTAGAAGCTTCTTACATCAATAATAAAATAATATAAGTTGCTGTCTCTTGCAGTTTCACCCGCGTGTTTGTTCTTTATTCTAGATCAACGCCAAGGACCTTGTAAATTTTGATTCCAGAGGGAGTCAAAATATGAGATATTTGCGACAAAAACAGAAGTTCTTTTTTCCTTGACTTATGTAGAAGTTTGATTTTTCCCAGCTTCAAGGGACCGCAGTCTTGGGTATATATGTAGTTTTAATGTCAACGCGATGTGTCGGGAATCACACTCTACGCGTCATCATCACGCGGAGCCGACATGACCGGCCTAGTCATCGGCATGCGCAGCCGACGTGAGAATCCTGCGTGTCATCAGCACGAGCAGCCGTCGTGATCGACCGACGGGCGACCGGTGGGCAAGCGGAGCCGCGGTGCGGGGAACTGCCCGACCGGCGATCACTCGCGACCACAGAGACCACCTCGGCAGACGACTGTCATAAGCTTTAAAATATACATTTACTTTTGTCCGGGACAGTTTCACTTTGTAAATAGAATCGGCATTAAACCAGTCGTATTATACAGTCCACTTTCATTTTTCTACCAACGAGCAAGTCGAACACGATGTGTTCTTGATAGAGACACAGACGGACACCAAAGTTATTCTATAAGGGTTCATTGTTTTTCCTTTTGAGGTACAAACCCCTAAAAAAGCTCAAAGGTAAATGAACCTTTTAGACCTGTGGCTATTCTAAAACCGTCCGTACTAAGGAAGACTGATGAAAACAATTTGTATATCAGTCTGTCTTGACAGTGTCGAGACATAAATCATCTGAAAGAAAAGTAATCATGAAACTCGCATTTAAATTCAATCAGGAGGTCTTACGTATTACAAAAATAAGAACGAACCTGTTTTCTTTGGATGAAATGTTGTTTTTGATTGTTTGTGTGATGACAAATCTTTGTGTGATAATAAGCCTGATTGTTCGTTCTGTTTTGGCTGTAATTTATTTATAACTAGCATTTGCCGGGGTTTTGCCCGCGTAGCGGTCGAAATCCCCTTTTCCGCAATAAATTTACGAATTACATACATACGATTTTAGGTTATGAAATATATGTGTGTCAAACATCCAAATCGATTAGGCTTGAAGATGTAACAGATAGACTGAGTTACTTTTGCTTTATAATAATTAGTATGGATTTTATCTATATAGGTACATAAAAGGAGAAGCTGACTGACTGACATATCAATAGAGGCCGTAAACTACAACGGTTAGGAACTTGAAAATTTGCTCAAGGATTATTAATAAGAAAGGGTTGTTGAAAATTCGAATCCGAAAGGGTGTAAACTAGTGGATGGAAGCTTGACACTCACGCGTGCAAAGCCGCGGACAAAAGCTAGTGTATTGATAAACGAAACAGATGTTCATATCAATTGTTTGATTACCATAGTACAGGTTTTGCCTAGACCCAAGATATTATTTGCTTCATTTTATTGCCAAAACTACAGATAGTTTTGGATAAGAACTAAAATTAAACTCTAAATCTCTAACAAGATGTATTTTCCAAAAATCCAGAATTTATTACTAAACAAGATTTATAACGTTACGTTACGGCAGTAGCATGCGTTGCACATCCATTGACCGCTTCGCACGTACCATTGCAGATGCGCTAGGATGCGAGCCCGCGATGTACTAACATGTTGTAGCCATATGGGACCTGATGCTTTTGGTGCAGTTTTGCTGTATTGCGACAGTATTGAGAATTGGAGCTTGGTTTATTTATTTGGTTGAAGTTTTCTAAGTTTATTTAATGTGAAATCAAAAGTCAAATCGTTTATTTTCATTAGACCTGAAGGCATTTTGGATGGTTTTTTTTGGGGTGTGTTAAATCATCAAATGATTTCTCCCGTCCTGGTCGGGACGGGAGGGCGAGTCAGACTTTTACTAACTAAAACCCACTCATGTTCTTTCGGTTGCCCTCTATGTTCTGGGGTCACCCGGCAGGCGATGGCCCTGTTGGGCCCCTTCTCGTGCTGGCTTCTCTTCAATTAAATTTAAAAATAGTTGATTCTAGTCACCCATTTCAAAAGGTTGTTTAGTATGGAGAAAAATGGGCAAGAACTAACCCATACCGTGTTTTAAGTTTGACCGCTAAGTGTTCCTGTTACTTAAAATGGTGTTCGGATTAGGCGGTGGTTTTTTTTTCATTTGAAAGTAAGTTATCTAGCAAGGGTTCTTTGATGTTTCATCAAAATCCGTTCAGTCCATATGTAGTTGTCAATTCTTTTGTTAGATGAAATCGCATCTTTACAAATTCTGGGTGAGGGTTTTTATATAATTAATTTATCCTTGTATACAAAAATGCTGCTTAATGTATGTAAAATGTTTAATGTTTGTATTGTAGCTTTGAAATTATTATCATATGTTTTGAATTGGTTTGCAAGATGTTGTATTTACCTTTGTAAACGAATCTGGCATTTGAATATTTTTTTTCTTTATTTGTATTAATTACATAACGGTGTACAGTCAGCAAACTATATAAGTATAAAGGGCCGTCAGATACAGTTAAAGTTTTCTCAAAAACCCACGGATATTTTCTATAGGTACTTCACGAACATTTGAATACATTCATTGGTTTTCAAGAAAACCTCAATTGTAGATGACGGCCCTGTATACTTATATAGTTGGCTGACTGTACATAATATCATGTATGTGTGAAGAGTTTGTTGCGTCGGACGCGTTAATATCAGGAACTAATGACTGAACCAAGAACAATGATGTAACCCTGGAGCACAACCTACTAATACAATAATATTAAATTACATTTATTATGAGGTAAACATGCTAGATACTCGTACGATGCATAATAAAAATACTGTAAGCCAATGAGTTACAACTTGGACAAGAAGTTAATTTATGAATCAAAGTACTATATCTTAAGTAATTTGTTAGCACCTGAGACAACAAAAAATAATAATAATTCCAGCCTATTACTGTCCCTTTGTAGGGCAAAGTCCTCTTCTCGTACAGAGAAGGCACGAGCATTGATCACCACGCTTGCTTAAGGCGGATTGGCGATTTTGGACTCATATTAACTACGAGTTCAGGTTTCCTCACGATGTTTTCCAAGATAAACTTTAGAAAGTATATATGAATATAAAAAGTCACATTGGTACTTGCCCGGATTTGAACCCGCAACCTCTTGTATGGGAGGCGCCTTACCACTAGGCCACCACGACATTGGCCAACTAATTATCATTAACGAATATACATAAAATATTTATATATAGTGATATTTATTCGGCCTTATATTTCAGATAAATAATACAGTCTAAGATTAAATAGCTCTTCAAACCCTTCGCAGAATTGGCTTTTAAGCAATCGCAGCTAATAACAACACCTTATAAACTAATCACTGAACTGACATGTTAATATGAGTAGTACCCTCATAAAGGTTACAGGTCGGAGGTCAAACCTGTTGTGCGGTCACCTCCGCCCCAGCACCGCAACATCTATTAACTCTACAATTTACAACTTGCGAGGCTTAACACCTGGGCTATTGAGCCGATATGCTTGAACTGAGAGTTAGGCTGAGGCTACAGTGGGCAGCGATTTGCGATGCGACTGGAAGAGCGAAACGAGATAAACATGGAATGGCTACATTATAACCCAAAATCTGGCGTTTATTCGATTCAATTTCGCTGATACTTCGATGTAGCCGGTGCCGCGATTACAGTAATGTAGTTCCTGTCGCAGAAATAATCAAAGATCGCTAGTAATATTTGATGAACGGTGTAGCCATTTAGCGAGAATCCATGTATTTGTTTCAATCGCTCGTGCGTCGCAGTTCGCGTCGCAGCCTAGTGTAGCCTCAGCCTTATACTACCGTGCCTCTCTTTCTACGGGAGTGAAGGAGGATTTATTCTCGAACTAGCTGTTGCCCACGTAAAATTCATTACAGATAAATATGCTGTTATAACTAAGTAAATAGATTTAAGATTCTATTGCCCATCTCCCAAAGGTGATGGCGTGTTAAGATGTAGGCTATATGTTGCATCGACCCTTTTGGTAATATTCATGAAGTTATTAGAATAATCTATTCAGCACTTTTTGAGTACCTCATCATCTCTCTAGCCTTTTCCCAACTGTGTTGGGGTTGGCTTCCACCCTACTCGGATTCAGCTGGATACCGATATTTTACGTGGAGCAACTCCACCAGACCAGACCACCAGTGGTCAGACCTCCATAACCCAGTAACTGGGCGACACGATACCTCATGGTTAGACTGGTCAGAGTTTTTGGCTAACCAGTGACGACTGTCAAAGTTCTACGAGTGACATCCGGGACCAACGGCTTTACGTGCTTTCCGAGGCACGGGATGTCAGTGATGTCCAAGATAAACTTAAGAAAGTACATATGAATTGAAAAAGTCACATTGGTACTTGCCCGGATCCGAACCCACAACCTCTTACACGAGAGGCGGCCGCCTTATCCACTGGGCCATCCGACATTTTTTAATACAAGAATTATTTTTACATATTAAATGTACAGTTTTTACTAAGTTACGATTTGTTTATACATATTAAAATATTGTGTTGTATGATTAGTAACGTACACAAAATTATTTACTTTACTTAGACTCTTTACATTTACTTACGAATGGTAAAGGGACCACCCGTTTAGTCAGAAAGAAAGTCGAAACTATTTCCTTGTGTGTAGTTCTCTGAACATGACAGTTAAGAGATGGCTAATCTTAAATGATACTAGGTGATAAAATATAAAGCTATTTCCTTTAGAAAAAATCCTAGCTAATGTCTGAATACAAAATCACCATTTCAAGCACAAAAAATAGTAGGCTCAAATTAAGCAACTATTCAATATTAATTTCACCATGTACCTAAGTAGAATTAATACGGCCTGGTCACTAGTATGGGATAGTAATTGTAAGGGTCAATTTATACTAGCGCAGAGTCGAAGCGCCTCGAAGCGTCTATCGAAAACTGAATATAACAAATTCAACTTTAACTCCACAGCCTAACGCACACATTACTCTTGAGAATTTAAAAAGTCGCGCGCATTCTTTCGAATTCGCGCGTCTGCGCATGAACAATGCTGATTGATGCGCGCGCATTGTCGCGTATACATGCGCGCACTAGCGAACCTACGCGTCACACAAAAAAAAAACACTATAATTACGCTTTCTTTTTTTTTTCTTCTCCAACTTCCAATATAAGTCATACATAGTAAGATCAATGTCAAACATTTTACACACGTTTCAGTTACGAGAGTCAATTGACAAGTGGTTCAATAGCTCGCGCATTCGTGCGGATTCGCTTTAGTTGTACAAAATTTGACGCTTCGATGCGCTTCGACACTGCGCTAGTATAAATTGACCCTAAATTGTTAAAATCATGCAATTTGATGTTAATTTGGAGGGCTTACATGGTTTGAATTTCATGGTTCCATAATCAAAGGGCGCAAAACGGACTCTATTACTAAACCTTCCCTTTTCGACCGTCCATCCGTGTATTGATAGCCTATCTCACGAACTGTAATGGTAAAGATCTGATTTTTTATTATAGTGTTTATTGCCGCTATAAAAACAAATTAAGGAAAAAAAAGGGTTACACTTACAAAGATTTTTGCTCAATCTAAATACTGCATTTAGTATGGAAACTTTTGTTTCACGTTAGACTTACACTTGATTGATTTAAAAATATATATATATATTGGTTTTTAAAAAGAACTATCTTCAAAAACTAAAAACAGTACAGTAACTTGAATTTCAGATGTCAGTGGCTGCGGTTCTGTTTGTTGTTTTGAATTGTCACCGATTTTTTAAATTTAATTTCTTTTACCGTTGAATTTTTTGAACGCTGATTGTTCTTTTTTCATATATTTTATTTTTAGTGCGACTTATTCCTTAGTACATTTTTAAAGTCAATTAATATACTAAAACCTTCTCCTAAATGTAACAATACTTTTCTGAAAACCGCGCCAAAATCGGTTTATTTTAACGCGAGAAATTCGCGTTAAACAAATAGTTCAAACTGAGACCCTCTTTTTTTAACTTTTTTTTTTGGTGAGTGGGAAATCATCCAATGACTGCTCCCGTCCTGGGTACGGCGGGAGGGCGTGTCAGACTCTTACTGACTAAAACCCACTCATGTTCCTTCGATTGCCCTTTATGTTCCAGGGTCACGGTAACTATTATAAACATTCCGCAACCCAAATAAACATTCCGCAACCCCCTTTTTTTTAACCGTTTGACTGCCGGAAGCGTATATAATACGCGAGACACAATACTTTTTATTGTTTTATTAATGACGGCATACGAGAGGTTAAGTCAGCTATAAACATACAGGTCAAAGTAAAACCCTTATTTTTTGAAGTCAGTTAAAAACAAAAAATCTTTCCACTCTACTCCTTTGCACACAATCACACAAACAACTGAATAACTCTCTCGTATGTAATTGTAACGCTATTACTGAAATTACTGGAATACGATGTTAGACGAAATCACATTATTAAGTTTTCCTTTGTGATGTGCAACTGGATTCTCGTGTGATGAATTAACAATGTAAATGAACTTTACAACGTTTGTTATAATTGTAATGAATCGTGTTACGGAAGTCTCTTTGTATGTAAAAAGAGGTACAGAAGAGACAAGCAATTCGCAATATGACTTTTTGTAAATTCGCATAATTAATATTCTCATTTTGTCATATTCTGAAAACAGAACATAACAAAACGTCATATATCAACGTGCTGGGCACGCCGTGATAGCGGCGGTAAGACCCCTCTTTGAGGAGTGGCTGGAGAGGCGCCACGGCACTCTCACGTTTCGCCAGACACAGGTCCTCACCGGACATGGTCAGTTCGGAAGGTTCCTGTGTCGGATTCAGGCGGAAGCGACGCCTGGGTGTCACCACTGCAGCAACGGTCGCCTGGAGGACACGGTCGAGCACACGGTGGAGGTGTGCCGCGCATGGGCGGACCATAGACGTGTCCTCGTAGAGGCGATCGGCGGCGGTGACCTCTCGCGCCCAGCGCTGGTTCAGGCCATGCTGCGGGGCGAGATGGAATGGGATGCCGTCGCCTCCTTCTGCGAAGCAGTTATGCTAGTGAAGGAAGCGGCGGCGCGCGAGAGGCAACGACGAGCCTCTCGCCCCGGACAAAGACCCAGGCGAAGACGTCGAGAGTCGCAAGACGACTACCGGCCACCGTAGGCGCGGTTCTGCGGATGGCGAGCGATGGGTAGCTCGCCGCCCGGCTAGGACCAGGACCGCGTCGACGGCGCGTTAGTGTTCCACGCGCGCCTCAAAGAGAAGGAGTCAGCACAGGAAGGGGCCTAACAGGGCCAACGCCTGCCGGGGTTGCGGAATGTGTATAGTAGTCACCGTGACCCTGGAACGTAAAGGGCAATCGAAGGAACATGAGTGGGTTTTAGTCAGTAAGAGCCTGACACGCCCTCCCGCCGCACCCAGGACGGGAGCAGTCATTGGATGATTTCCCACTCACCAAAAAAAAAAAAATAATATATATATCAACGTGCAATTTTGTCATAATGCCGTTTCTGCAAAATGTTTTAACGCAATATGCCATTTTCGCAAAATACTTATTTGAAGGCAAAGTGCAATTTTCGCTTTATTATAGTTAGATATTATGTGCTATGACTTTTTGTCAATATTTAGACAGTGAAGCATTTTGCTAGTGTGGCACAGTGAGAAAAGACATTTTGCGAATTTGTCATTTTACGTCAATATGCTATTTAGCGAATAAGTAATGCGCCTAATCTTTGAAGGCCTTTGTGTAGGAAGAATGTCAAATAATCTTTTAACTTGCCTAGGCGACGAGGGACAATGGCAGACCTGTCCGGTCCTCTGTGAATGTCCGCGGTGCGGTCTTATTTGTAATGTCATTAGGTAGCTTTTTGTCTGCATGCTGTCCGCCAAGCAACGTGAGGTATTGCACGGAAAAAGTACAACCTTTTTGCAACACCGATAAAAGCGCATCGCGGATATTTTTCCTGTCATTTTTCTCCTTAGGATGAGGCATAATTTGTTGAATACAAGTCAAAAAATAATTAAAGAAAACGTGACATCATAAGGTGACATTGCTGTACAAAGTGTATGGGAGAATCGCGTTTTGACTGCTCGTAATTAGTAAGTCAATTGATGATGGTGTAAAATATACAGCCACTGGCAAAGAAAGAGCTTACGAAACAATTCCTTCATTTATTTTTTACAGTACATCACCTTTATTTCAAAGCAATAAGGTCGGCTTTCGTAGTCAAACCTACCGCTGACCCCGTAAGTAGTATTTATTAATACAGCGGTTATTATAAGAGAAAATAGATTTGAGGTCTTAAGAAATTAACTGAAAATGTTAAGATAAGAAACAATTATGCTATAAATATTAAAACAGTGCTTTGTTATACTAACTACCTCCAAGTACCGTCTAATTAAACTTAGCTAAACAGGCAGTTAGTATTCCGCTATCGAATGCTCAAATTTCCATCTTCAAGTATATCTAAAGCACTTGCCTCGAGTACTGGCGTACTGTTATAGAACTGGAAACTAACTAGCTACTAGCGCGAGTACTTGACTGGCTCTTATAAGTTACAGTAAGTACTGTTATAATACCAGCCTATAACTGTCCCACTGCTGGACAAAGGCCTCTTCTCATACAGAGAAGGCACGAGCATTGATCACCACGCTTGCTCAAGACGGGTTGGCGATTTCGGACTTATATTAACTACAAGTCCAGGTTTCCTTACGATGTTTTCCTTCACCGATGTCTGTGATGTCTAAGATATACTTTAGAAAGTACATATGAATTGAAAAAGTCACATTGGTACTTGCCCGGATTCGAACCCCCAACCTCTTGCATGAGAGGCGGGCGCCTTAACCACTAGGCCATCACGATCAAGTCTTAGTACTGTTATGTTAACATTTTCACCGATTTGAATGAGGAGGTACTTAATTCGACGAGTAGGAGAAGGATAAACCCACTCAGTAAAATAATTTTGATTTCAGTATTTTTTGTTTTAGCGGCAACAGAAACACATGTTATCATTATTAAAAGCCTTACAGACAGCAAAATCTTAATAATATAGAGCCGTTTTTACCCCATAAACAGAATCCTGAAAACACAGATTTCTTCCTTTTAAAGTGCATACCGTACTTAGAACGTTTTAAATATTAAACATACGATGTGTCTATATTTTACTTGGCAGGGTCGGTGATATAAGGTGGTTCTCAAGGAAATTTATGTTTACGCGAATGTCGTGGATGTCTATTTGCGTTCAAATGTCTGTAACAAATAAGTTCATGGTGGGTCATGATTCAAATTTGTCGTATGTTCAAAGATATAATGATCGCTTTACGAGTCGCGAAACTAAGCGGACGTGTGCTCCGTATTTTGCTAAAATGTTCTAAACAATTACAACAAATAAATATAAATTTTGCTCGATCAGTATAAAATTAAAGTGTGTCGCGTGTGTCTTGTAGGTTTTTACAGACTTGCATAACAAGATGAACTAAATAGTTATTTATAGCGAATAAATAAAGTGTTTCTGGTAGAATGTCCAACCCAGGAGCCAGCCCGTTTGGTCGTAGCCATTTACTACGACGAAGTCCTCCACCGACGCCTACTGAACCACTACCCCCTAGCGACCCAAGGCCACCAGCACCCGCAGATAATGAGTTGTCAATAGAAGTGATCAGTACGCAGGAAATACAGAAGTGGATAGGATCCATAGACGGATTCCTAAATGAAGTTTGTTCTATTGTCGGAGAAGGAAAGATGAACTCTGACCAGAAGCTTCGAGTCTCCTCTCTTTGCCGTAGGGTTTCAAATGGAACTGCTCAGATGGCAGTTTTATACCAGTCATTGAAGGCAAAAACTATGCAAGCCCATACTACAATCCAGCACCTTCAGGGACAGCAGAACGTCCAGCAGCAGCTCCAGCAGTTCAGAGAAGTAGTGGAAACTAAGTTGACGCGATCGGAAGTTAGTTCTTATGCTAGTATGGTTAAGAAAGGCACGGACATCGTTCGTCCTGAAAATTTAAGTTCTGTCGCTATCTATCCCAGTGACAAGACAAAAACAAGTGACGATACCAAGTCTCTGGTCCAGAAGATCATCTCCCCGGAACAACTTAAGCTTCATGTTCGTGGCCTTAAGAAAGTAAAAAACGGGGGTGTTCTAATTAGCACCGAAAATAAAGGCGATATTGATAAACTTATGAAATCGGAAAAACTAATATCATCTGGCCTTACAATAGAAGAACCATCCAAACGCCGACCCAGGATAGCTGTCATTGGTGTCCCTGTAGCCCTTACCGATAAGGAGGTCTTTGATTGCATTTATGAGCAGAATTTAACAGACAATTTGCCGAATATGAATCGTGAGTCCTTTCTCGAGAGCATCAAACTGAGCCATAAATCGGGTAAAAAAGACCTTTCAACTTGCAACTACATCTTGGAAGTACCTGCCAGCGTAAGAAAGGTTATCATCAACCAAGGCCGAATTTATATTAATTGGACATCGTGCCCGGTGAGAGACTTCACTATTGTGACCAGGTGCTTCAATTGCCAACAGTTCAGACACGCAGCCAAGTTCTGCCGGGAAACTACTCCTACCTGCAACCACTGTGGAGAGAGTGGACACTCCTTCAAGGAATGCACCAGTAAATCTTCTACCCCTCAATGCGCGACGTGTAAACGTTTCAAAAGGAAATGTGACCATCCAACTGGTGATTCAGGTTGCCCGGCCCGCAAACATGCAGAATTGAAATACATAAACTCTATAGATTATGAAGGCGCCTAAGAGCGTCACCAGTTATTTTAATAAGTTAGCAGATCAACAGGTATCTTATATTTATTTTACTTTCTTTTGTATCTTTCTATATCATGACAAATCAGCTAATTAACGATCTAGATAATTTTTCTGTGTCAGAGGCTATAGTCTGCAATGTTGAGGACTGTAAACACATTATCCCCTCTGGTGACAGAACACTAACCTTACTTACACAGAATATTCGCAGCATAAATCGAAACATGAACGGCTTTGAAGTCTTGTTACAGGGTCTAGACGTAAGCTGTGATATTCTGGTCTTAACAGAGTGTTGGTTATCCACACAGACGGTTAATTTACCATCTCTTGACGGATATTATTCTTACAGAAGTGACATAAATATAAACCAGAATGACGGTTTAGTAGTTTATATTAAAAATAATTTAAGAACAGTTAGAGAAGAACCAATATTCCTGGATAGTAATTGTTTAATAATCAAAATTATTCCCGACACGGTTGTCATGGCGATTTATAGGCCTCCTTCTCAAAACATAGATAGATTTTTGGAGTCACTCGACACAAACCTAAAAAGTGTAACGTCTTTTAAGAACATAATACTCTTAGGTGATATTAACATTAACATTGCTTCCGGGAAAACAGATAGTAATGTACATAATTATCTGAATATTTGCTCATTTCACGGACTTCTACCAGCTCACTACCACCCCACGCATCAAAGCGGCTCATGCTTAGACCACATCATTCTAAAATCAAAATCTCCATCAAAAACATTGGTAACTAACTCTACGCTTACTGATCATCAAGCTGTTCTACTAACATTACAAATAAGTTCACCTAGAAAAAATTGCATGCGTAGCTACACTAAAGTCAATATGACAAATCTTGAAATTGACGTACGCGGCATTAATTTTGACCCTGTTTATAATTCCGACGACGCAAATATCTCGTTACAATATTTAATAAATTCGCTACAATCTGCGATATGCAAAAACACGTTTACTAAGACAATACCTAGAAAATATAGTTCCATTAAGCCCTGGATCACTCCTGGTCTCGTTCGTTGTATAAGGCATAGAGATAGACTTCACCTAAAACTGAAATTGGCTCCTGAAAACGAAGTTCTTTCTATAACTTATAAAAGGTATAGAAACTTCTGTAATAATCTTTTGAAGAAACTCAAACATCAGTATGATAAAACTGAACTACAGAAGGCCGGGAAAAATAGTAGACTAGTGTGGAAGTTTGTAAAATCGCATTCAATTAGATCAAATAACCTCGAACCTCAGTTTGATATATTGTCAACAAATATAAACCCAACCGAGGCAATAAATAAAGCAAATGACTTTTTTATTAATGTTGGTAAAAACTTGGCTGAAAAATCTCCTAACTCGACAGCTATTTCCCGATACAACTCCACCATGACATCCTCTACATTAAACTCTTTTGTTTTATTAGACACAGACGTTAACGAAGTAGTCGGAATAATAAACGGGCTTAGGGATAACTGTGCCACTGGGTGGGATGAAATACCTAATAATATTCTTAAAAGATTTAAATACATACTTGCTCCTCCTCTAACCCATATTTTCCAACTATGCTTTACTAAAGGTATATTTCCAAAATTACTTAAAAAGGCGGTGGTCACACCTGTATTCAAGTCTGGCGACAAAACCTGTGTGAATAACTACAGACCTATTTCAGTGTTAACGGGCCTCTCAAAAATTTTGGAAAAACTTATTAACAACAGATTGGTAAAATATCTAGAAGATAACAGACTACTATCAGATAGTCAATTTGGCTTTAGGGCTAAGAGGTCAACCAGCCAAGCAGTCCATAATTTGACTAATTATGTTACTACTAACCTAGATAATGGTATGCACACTATAGGGATCTTTCTAGACCTTGCCAAGGCCTTCGACACTATTTCTGTTTCTTTACTTTTGCACAAGCTTGAAACACTTGGGATAAGAGGAGAACAACTTCTACTATTTTCTGATTATCTCAGCGACCGTTATCAGTGTGTAAAAATAGGTCAGTATAAGAGTTCTGATCAAGAAAATACTTGCTTTGGTATACCACAAGGTAGCATTTTGGGCCCCACCTTATTTTTAATATACATTAATGAATTATGCAACTTGTCGCTCCAAAATGGTATTATAATTTCATATGCGGATGACACCGCTCTTTTGTTTACGGGTAAGTCAAGAGCTGAGGTATATGAAATTGCTCAAAATGGTTTTAACATTGTGTCTAACTGGCTCCGTAATAATCTTCTGACATTAAACGCAGATAAAACAAATTACGTTTTATTTACAATGAGAAATACTAACATACCGCTTACTAATGTAATTCACGCTCATAAATGCACGTATGCTGACATCGCATGTTCTTGCCCCACTTTAACTAAAGCTGACCATTTAAAATATCTAGGTGTTACCATTGACTCCAATTTAAATTTCCGTAAACATATCGAGTTACTTTGTACAAGAGTGCGAAAATTAATATATGTGGGATTGGTTCAATTGGAGCCGAATTTAAAAGCAGATTACTCTTGAAAATAAAAGTTTAATAATCTTTTACAAAAATCGTCTTCACTCGTCTTTTACGTCTTTCAGTCTGCACTTCATTCGTTACCAACTTTCACACCTTAAACATAAATCTGCCTCATACACCCATCTCTTTCACTCTTCTAACTAGTTCATCATACTTCATCTCTTTCACTCAATACTCATGCTTATAATCTGTCACTCGTTATTTTACGTTCCCTTTCACTCAAACAATTACGTTCCTACAACTCGGCCATTCTGCAATCTGACTGTCCTCAGTCAAGCTTAAATTGAAATTCTAAATTACACCTTACACACCTTTAATTTTATACAATGGAAACATCTGAAGCTAACACCTTTCATACCTTGATCTTATACAATAACAAGAACTTAAAAAATAAATCATGCACACTTAGAATAACTACATCTTATCACTATACCCTTAAGGTTTTTTTTTCACAAAATTCAATTAAAACTCTTTTTTTACCACCTTCAAGACATCTTTAAGTTATACAGAATTACTTGGAACACAATTGCAAATATTGAAAGTACACCACACTATGTAGTGACTGCTTGGGAATATTTAAAACAAAACACTAATCTCTAACTTTACATCAAAATCTAAACCTTCAAAAAATAAACATCTTGGAACATAAAAAATTACTAGGTATTAGGTGAAACTAAATACAAAAGAATTAACTTATTCTTTAACAAGTAAAAACTTGTGTACAACATTGACTACATCATGTTTACATCAAATGAAATTTATCAGAATAAATAACACAGAGTACATACAACAGGTCATAAAATCGTGTAACATGTTTACAAACTAAAACATGACAAAATTATACCATCTTGATGAGATATTAGGTCAAGGTCAACCCAACTATACCCTAACCTACACAACACTGAAACAAAAATCTGAACCAACCTACTCACCTAGATAAATCAATGTTGTCCAGACAACGGCCACGGCTTCATATTATCAGCTGAAGAAGTTGTCAAACGAGGACCGTCTGCCATACGATCTATCTTCTCTAGATCATACCGATCATTCCTTTTGACTTTCGTCACTCGATATGGACCTAAAAACTTTGGCTTCAGCTTTAGACAAAGCCCAAATTGCGTTCTTCTTATCGCAACTATATCTCCTACAACATACTTGTAACTTTCCTTTCTTTTCCTATTATAAATTCTACAATTTTCGTCTTGAATTTTTTGTATTTGTTCTTTCGCCTTAATCTTTAAGTTTTCTCTTTCTGCTACGAACGTACTTCGGTTTTCCTCTTGAAGCAATTCATAAATTTGAACATCATCTTTACTTTTCATCTTTGACCCAATCAACAACTCGAATGGAGTAGTATCAATGCTTCTCTGGTACGTGCTATTCAGCGCCCTCTGCACCCGACTTACATGCTTGTACCACTGAGTTGGCTCTTCTATGCATAACTTAGTTAGAACTGCTATGATAATTCTATGAATGCGTTCGACTTGTCCATTCCCTCTTGGAACTCCGGTGGTAATTGTGATATGTTGAATATTCTCCTTATCACAATATTCCTTGAAATCATTGCTGGTAAAAGCTGTTCCTCGATCTGTAATTAGTCGTAAAGGATTACCAAATGTTTGTTGATGAATCAACATCTTGTCTATTGTCTCCTTACTCGTTGTGCCTTTTACTGAAAACAGCCAAACAAACTTTGTAAATGCATCTACTACAGTTAAAATGTAATTGTACATCTTCTTCGTCTCAGAAAGAGGTCCAATGTGATCACAATGTATAGTATGTAAAGGAATACTATCTTTGTCAATACTGTTCAAGAATCCTTCCTGTTTTCCTTCTTTTTTAGTTGCCAGCAAGCATGGTACACATGATAACAAAAGCTCTTCAATTTTCTTGTTAACATTCTTAATGTAATAATTTTGTTCTATCAATTCTATCATCTTTCTCTTTCCAAAATGTCCCTTCTGATGAACTCTTCTTAATATTTCAAATTCCAAATTTTTAGGAATAACCAACTTTCTTTCTGGTCCTTTATACAGTAAACCATCACTGTAACTATAATCTTGATAAGGTTGAAGTTTTGAAATCTCAATAATTGCCTTCACACCGTCATCCAAAGCCTGTGCTTGCTTGATCTGCTCTTGTAGACTTAGTTCTATAGTACCAATAAATGGGTTTCTGCTTAAGGCGTCTGCATGCTGCATTTTACCTCCTGGTCGATGCTCAATAATGTAATCATACTCCTCTAACAGCAACACCCATCTGGCTACTCTTGTTGACAAATCCTTCTTCTTTAAAGTTTTCTGGAACGCTTGACAATCTGTCACAATCTTAAACTGCTTACCAAATAGATAGTGCCTAAATTTTTTTACTCCTTCAATTATTGCTAATGCTTCTAGCTCGTAACTACTGTATTTCTTTTCAGCATCACTTGTCTTCCTACTGTGGTAATGTACTGGATGTAAATCACCTGAATTATCCTTCTGGAGCAATATAGCACTATATGCTATAGCAGATGCATCTGTATGCAATTCTGTGTGCAATGCAGGATCATAAATTCGTAAAACAGGACCACTTGCTAGAGCTTTCTTCAACATATTGAATGCACTTCTTTGAACATCATTAAACTGAAACTGTGAATCTTTTTTTAATAAATCTGTGAGCGGCTTGGCAATTATTGCAAAATCTTTGATATACTTTCTAAAATACGACGTTAAACCTATAAAACTGTGTAATTGCTTTAAAGTCTTTGGCTCGGGGTACCTGGTAACAGCATCTGTCTTCTCGGATGAAGGTTGAACTTTTCCATCTTCTATAACATGGCCTAGGTACTCAATTCTTCGACATAGTAGTTGTGCTTTCTTCCAATTGATCTGCAGACCATACTCTGATGCAACAGCTAACACTTCTTTCAAGCGTTGCAATGCCTGGTGTTCATCAATTGCCGGTATCAATAGATCGTCAATAAAAATTACTAAAATACCCTTTGCAATCAACTCCTGGAAGATCATGGTAATAAATCTCATAAAATACTTTGGACAAACTGATAATCCAAAAGGAGCTCTTAAAAATTCGTATTGCCCATTATGTGTGACAAAAGAGGTATATTTTATGCTATCTTTACTAATTCTTAAATGGAAAAATCCGTTTTTTAAATCTAAAACACTAAAAACTCTTGAATCCCTAAGTTTGTCAATCAAATCGTCAATTATAGGTAAAGGAAATTCATCCTTCACTATTTTTCTATTAATCGGCCTATAATCAATACAAACTCTAACACTACCGTCTTTTTTCTTAATCAAAACCAAAGGTGAAGAATATTCAGAGAAACTTACGCGAATTATTCCGTCTCGTAACCACTCAGATACTTGCTTCTCAATTATTTGCTGCTCTGCCAAGGATATGCGTCTCGGTCGTTGAGCTATGGGGATGTCGTCTTTAAGCACTATGCGTAATTCAATCGGCGCCTCCTTTACTTGCACTGGATTATAACTCTTGACACACTCAATGACATCTTGTTGGACCTGCTTATTCACAATGTTACCTAGAACCAACTCATTATGACTAACAACACACGAAATCTTCGATAACCACTTGTTTATATTTGGAGCTATCAGAATCGAACCTTTTGACATAATCGTAAAAACATCTTTGAGAAAATCTTGACCCAATATAACACTACATGGCATAGCATCTCTAGGAACAACATAAAATGTAACTTCGTACTCGTGTCCATCTAACAAAATACAAGAATTTAACTTTTGTGTTGACACAACACTGCCTCCTAAACCTACCAAGTTTGTGGCGGTTTTTACACATTTCGGCGATCCCAAATACACATAAAGTTCGGTACACATTAAATTTAATTCACTGCCAGAGTCAATTAACGCATTTACTTCGCACTTGTTAATAAAAATCCGTTTAATCGCGTTTTCAAAGCGAATCTGCGCCGGCGTCTTCTCTTCGACGTAAACATCCATGAAGTTCGCGTCAGTGCCTATCGCGTTGACATTCGCCATGTTGCTGCAGTCCGTTACGTCATGGCACCTCATTGGTCCGTGTCCGTGCATTGAGCTGTCATGGCCGCCGTATTCGTTCGGTTCCATAGACTCGATATCACTCGTCGTGAAGTCAGCCACGCACATCGCTCGATGCTGTTCGGAAACGCTCGGTTTGTCACTTCGTCGTTCTCGCTCCCGCTCACTATTTCGATCACTCGTTCTCGGTCGCACCTTTTTATCGCCTTCTTGTTGTTTACATTGCGTTGAAATATGCCCAAACTCGTTACATTTGAAGCATTTCAGCCCTTTTTCTTTACTCGGACAATCTGATGACTGATGGTTTCTCTCTCCACAGCTATAGCACCTTATGTAACTTGTACTAGCACCTTTTCCACTACTTTCTGGCTTCTTATTTACGCTGTAACTACTTGCACTCATCTTTTCCTTAATCGTCTCGTAGATTTTAATTTTTTCTTTGAGCTCAGTGTATGACGTAGCACCATATAAAATCATTTTATTTACCTCAGAGTCAATTATGCCGTCAATAATGTACTTGATGGCGACATAATCGGGTATCTTTCCGCGTTTTCCCATTTCTTTCATGACTAGCATGTAATCCCAACACTTCTCGTCTTTCTTCTTCTTTCTAGCCGTCATCATTTCGTGTATGGTTTTACTATCGATCGAATCAGGAAATTCTTTGCATAAAGCGGCTTTGAGGTCGTCCCAACTCTTGAATGGCTTCTCCGACTTCAACCACAGAGCTGCAGTGCCAGCAAGAGACCTTCTGGCAACAATCAATGTCTGTAATGGCGTCCATTGGAAAATTTCGGCATTTTCATCAACATCCTCTGCCCATCTAGCCGCAGAAAGCACTTTGTCTTGGCCACTAAACTTCGGAACTAGGTTTTCTGTCCCAAATCCCGCAGGATTCCCGCCGAAAGGAAATTTCACCGCGTGGTCATCTTCGTCGTAATCAGGTTGACGGCTTTGTCTGCGCTGCTCTTTGGTGTTTCCACCCATTTTCGGCATTACCCTGTCTGTGTAACTTGCGTTACTGTCTTCTTTAATCGTATTTCGTCGTAGTTTGAAGCAAAATCACCGGGCACCACGTCTTCGGAGCCGGTATTTTTTCCGCTTCCGTCCTTCGTCGTTTTCGGCTCCGGGGATGAAAATATTATTTATCCCGGACTTGCTCCCAAAAATCCTGTGGGATTGGTTCAATTGGAGCCGAATTTAAAAGCAGATTACTCTTGAAAATAAAAGTTTAATAATCTTTTACAAAAATCGTCTTCACTCGTCTTTTACGTCTTTCAGTCTGCACTTCATTCGTTACCAACTTTCACACCTTAAACATAAATCTGCCTCATACACCCATCTCTTTCACTCTTCTAACTAGTTCATCATACTTCATCTCTTTCACTCAATACTCATGCTTATAATCTGTCACTTGTTATTTTACGTTCCCTTTCACTCAAACAATTACGTTCCTACATATATGTTTTTAAAAATTTACGAAACTTTGCCGATCACAAGTTAATTAAAATGATATATTTATCTTTGTGTCAATCCATTATTACATATTGCATAACTTCTTGGGGTGGTGCAGCTAAAACAATCCTACTCCCGCTAGAGCGTGCTCAAAGAGCAATCCTCAAGGTTGCTACTTCCCGCCCTTTTAGATTTCCTACGCACCAGCTCTACTTAACCTGTAATGTGCTTACAGTGCGGCAGTTATTTATTTTACACACTGTACTGCACCAACATACTGCACTTCCGTTTGAACCTGTACCTTCTGACAAGAGAAGGAAGGACTTGGTTGCCATAAAGCCTCAAACCAGACATGCCTTCGCCGAGCGATTCTACGTGTTTCTAGGACCTTTCCTGTATAATAGGCTCAATAAGGTACTAAAATACTATAACGTTAGATATAAAGAATGTAGCAGAATGCTGTCAGAATATTTAGTGACACTCAACTTCACAGACACATAAAAACTTTTAGAAAGTTTGACTTGACGCTGTATCTTGTTAATGTTTATCTATGTTTAAATTCACACACATAATATTAGGTATAAATGTATTCTCACAGCTATTAATAGAACATATTATATTTTGTTATAATAAGTAGTTTTACTGTAACCTTAAATTTTACGTAATAATGCAAACTGGTCTGTAAAGTGATAGCCTGAAACACAGGTTGATTTTAACCTAGGTCAGGCGGGTCGCTATCAAATATTGCAATTCCGAATTAGTTTTAATTGCACTGTTAATAATAATAATCTTATTGTTAGTTTATTCTTAGAATCTCTTTATGTATACACTTTTTGTAACTGTTCCCTATGTACACTTTTGTAAACTGTTATTTGAATAAAAATTTATTATTATTATTTGAATAAAAATTTATTATTATTTGAATAATAATATCAACTTTGAACGAGTTAGTTTGAATTCAGAAAGTCATAAATAAAGGTGCTTGTCTTTCAAGTATGACAAACTATTCTATTATCTATGTACGCCATTCAATGTCAAAAAGAAATAGCACACTCTGACTTTAAACAGCACGTCAAAAGTTTACTATCTGACGCACTATACTGGAGCTCTACCATGAGTTTGCATCGATAAATTTGCCAGTGTCTTCGTAAATAAACAGTACGAAATGTTGCACAGCGCCCCTAGCAGTCACAGATAGAATTTATAGTGACATAGTAAGGAATCAAAATTAAACCATCACTAAATTCACAGAGTTCATTAACAGCTAATCATTTAATTTCAGTCGGATTATTGACTGTCAAAAATTTTTACGATGGTGAGTAAGGCTAGCCGCACACACACAATAATATTGTCAATACAAGATTGTCAATAATTTAGATTCTATCTATCCAATACCGCAATACAGGCCGCACACACACACAATATTATTGACAATACGTACTTTATTGTCAATATTATTGTGTGTGTGCGGCTAGCCTAAGTTTGCTCATGTGAACTCATGATACAACAAACTGTTATATATGCAATATTCGAAAATCAAATACTTAAACTTTGATAATGTCGAATACTTAATAAATCAATCTAATCAATGAACCTAAAAAACACTCAAGGAATGGTTGTTTGTAAAACACACAATATTAGGGAAAAAACGAAACCAACAACTTTTTAATATTTTAATCATTCGACGCATTGTCTGTTGTATATATTGGGTTTTTGATGTCAACAAACACAAAAAGCATTCGACACGACGATATGAACTGACGATTATTTGAATGTTCGACATATAGAGGTCGATGAAATAATCTGCCATTTTTTTTTAATTCGAGCGGATGGGAGTGTCTGACTTCTAATGACTAAAACCTACCCATGTTCCTTCTCAGCCCTTTGTGTCCGGGGCGAGGCGAACAATCCGCTGCCCGGGCGTAGTACAGCCGTCACGTAAAATATGTGTGCTACTCTTAGGTACTCTAGAACGTTTCCTGAAAGTGTGATGCTACCATTATAATATATGATGCTTATGCCTGCGTTTACATGCCTGCCTAAAAACATGTTAAAATCTATACCTATGCCCGTAAGAAAAGAGACTGCTCTAAGTATCAATAAATAGGCTGTTACTATTCTAAAATTAATAATTACACATCCGAATAAACGCAAAGTACCCTCCATCCTTTTAACCACAAAACCCCAAGGTAACTTCGTTCGCAGAAAAACTTCTAAAGTCGTGAGTCTTTACCTTTTCAAACCTCTTAAGTCTTATGATGGTTGCCAATTACGGAAGGCAGAAGTTTACCCAAAGTGTACCGAAATTAAAACTTGATTAAAAAACTCAAAGTTGTTGAATATATTAAGAAGGCGAGTCTTGTAAAATTTTATGTAAAAAACCTTCAGAGATACCTCTTTGAGGAAAAGTTTACGAGTTGTATGGAGTGGGTAAACATAATATTTTCTTAATGAAAGTGAACTGCCTGGGTTATTGAAAATGAATTTCTGTGCACTTAACGTTCCATCCGGAAGATGGAGTATTTTTTTGTCATTTGGCAAAATTAAACAAGGAAGTGGTTGATCTTCAATCACATTTTATAAAAAAAAAATAAGTTTGAACTCGTTTAAAAAGTTATGCCCTTACTAATAATCACTGTGTAAAGTTATACAATGAATAAAGCCTGTGTAACCATACATTTTTTGACGTATAAACCTGTCATAACTTTATGCAGCGATTATTAGTAAGGCGCTTAGTTTTTATTGAATAATGTTTTTTAAGATTAATTCAATAAAGTATTTGCCTCATTAATAATGCATATTCTATAAGTGAGAAAACTTATAAAGATATACCTGACCTGGCAATCGAACTAAAGCATGGCAATTGTGCTATGCTTAAAAAAACAATATAATAAGCGTAGATATAGAAACAAAAAACAAAGAAATCTTGAACACAACTCACAAGTACTGTAAGTGCGTAAGATAAATATAGTATAGTGTACAATGATTTACAGAAAGTTTTTATAAAACAGTTTCTTAGTGGTGTTAAAGCTGGCCGCGAAACAGGCATGCATTGGTATTTCAGTAATTGTGGCGCCACATTTATTGCCCCGTATCAAGTCACGTATCGTTCACGGGCACCAATACATGCATGCTGCAAGCATCTGGTTTACTCTTCACGTGACCAGTGGACCTGGCCTTTCCAAAAGACTATGTTGGCAATGCTGCCAGCTGGGGCACCTGTCCTGTTGACAGCGATGCGGACGAGACGATGCTCTGTGAAGAACCATTTTTTTAAACAAAATTGTATAATATATTTATTATAGTAAGATTTATAAATTTAAATATATTTTATTTAAGATTTATTTTTATTTTTATTCATAATTGTAGCCTTAAAATACATTGTACAATTTGTAGTAACAATTGCAGCGCAACAATTGTGGCGAAGTAAATGTCCGATGCGTGTCGCATGTGGCGCCGATGTGACTTCAACTTCAACTCTTTATTAATGGCATTTGTGGAAAACACACCACAATTCTGCCACGACCATGTTAATTATACAATATGTCAAACGAAGAAAGATTTGTAACAAAAATATATGCAATTTGACTGCGAAGGTCTCCTCTTTGTGAAGAGACCTGGTCCGTCAGAGCCTCGTCGGTGAATCAGCAGGGTGTACCACGTGCAGGTGAGGTTGGCTTTGACCCTGGAGGTGATGGTAGGGCCACTTACACCCCGGCGCCGATGTGCGGCCTCGTTTAAGCTTTGTTGTCATTCCATTCCAGGTTAGAACGATAGAAAAACACTTGGTTGAAACAGTGACACGTCTTGTATTTTGTACCAGTAGTAGTTGTAAAAACGTACGTAACGTAACGGTGTCGTGATGGCCCAGTGGATATGGCGCCCGCCTCTCGTGTAAGAGGGTGTGGGTTCGAATCCGGGCAAGTACCAATGTGACTTTTTCAATTCATTTGTACTTTCTAAAGTTTATCTTAGACATTACTGACATTCCGTGCCTCGGAAATCACGTAAAGCCGTTGGTCCCGGTTGTCATTCGTAGAACTTTGACAGTCGTTACTGGTTAGTCAGAAACTCAGACCAGTCTAACCAAGAGGTATCGTGTCGCCCAGTTACTGGGTTGTGGAGGTCAGATAGGCAGTCGCACCACGTAAAACACCGGTATCGAGCTGAATCCGGTTAGACTGGCAGCCGACCCCAACACGGTTGGGAAAAAGGCTAGGGAGATGGAGTAGTTGTAAAAACGTCCTGTATTTATAGTGTTAACTGATAGTTTCAATTTAAGTTCAATGAGCAGTAATGACGATTTCATGTGTATCCAGCACTTAATTATATGCGTGTTATTTGTAAATAATATTGTGGTTATTATATTGAATGGCAATTAATAACATTTTATTGTGTAATCAGATTGATAAGCTCTTCAATTAATCAATTACATTTAAACCACTTTTTGCTGTTGAGCTAAATGCTAAATCAAATATTCTGATGATATGATTAAATTAATTTATTCAAACTCAGCGATTTACAAAAATAGGCATGTTATATTAGGTACAATAAAATTAAAAGCTTAAAATAATACATACTTGAGATAAATGATTTTCATACAAATTAATTTAGTCATTTTTTTGAGAACAATTAAAAGTAATTTGTTTAATTGTAAATTTTAATTACATTTTTTTTTCTATTTTATCTATTCTGTCATTTATCTATGTATTGTAATGTCAGAGCAATCCGAACTGGATAGGTTAGGTTAGAATGCTAAGGCGGGAGCTCCGCTTTGTTCTCACTTTACCCTTCAAGGTTATTTTTGTAAACCACCCAGAAATAATAACCCCGCGTAGCGGGGCTCCTTCGAAGCAATTAAATTTGGATTACAATTTATCTTCTCTGCTAGCTTTGACTACAGAATATTACATAACAGCAATTCTCAACAACGGCGTATGTAAAGAAAATAATCTGCTTAAATAGAATAAAGCAATTTACCGCGAAAGAGGAAGTGCACAAGAACAAAAGCTGTGTACGCTAAAATAATAAAGCGCAGTCGTAAATTCATGGTTTTCCAACTAACGAGCAATGTTCATACAAAATGTATGAGTTACGAACATTAGCCAGATTATTACTACAGTCAACATACAGCTTTAATTAATGGGTCTTGAAAAAAAATATTTTAAGCGATGAGTTTCATTTTTTGTCAAGATGGCGTTGAAGAATAAGATTTTTTTTTTTATTATGACTGCTGATGATTTTGATATTTTTTATGACATTTGAATTAAATAAAAATACTTATTCTTTTTATATTTTAAAGACGAAAAATTATTGAACTTTATGGCTATAAGTACTAGATTTAAACAACTCTTAGGTTACCTTGTAGATTATGTTAAGTTGAACTGCTCAGGATCCTGAAAGGGTGTCAAGTTTTAATTATTTTATTAACATCATATCTTATTTGAATATTAATCTATTGCAGTCAATTTTAAAGTAGCCAGAGTTAGTACAATACTTATTCAATCACTTATATTCATGATCTAAATGAAATTTATTAACTCTATGGTACAGAACATCATAACTATTTGTTTTTATAATCGTTGAATATAACTATTGCTACTGGTTTCTTCAAACACAGATTAAATATAGGCAAATTAACTTAAAGATAATATTGATAAAATGCACTTGAATATTTAATTTAAGTGTTCAAGATAATTTTTATTTAGAAGTCACGTTTAACATACCTAATACGGTATTTGACACTATTAACCGATAAATCTAAGACATATTTTTTATTAGTCCTAAGCATCGGATTTGTTTTTAATTTACTGTAAAATTGGATTTTTAATTGCTTTAAAATCAATAAATAGTTAGTCAATAGGGTTGCTAGCTTGTGACGTCACAAGCTGGTATTGGCATACAAAGTCTATTGGAGAATTGCGTTTTGACAGCTCATAAAAAGTACGTCAATTGATGATGGTGTCAAATACCGGATTGTTTAGTAATAAAACAAAAACAACTAAAAATTAATAAAACTAAATATTTAGGCTTCTGCCTAAACAATAATTATAATGTTTTACAGCACGCTCATTAAAACTAAGTGATGGGTACAATAGTTTTAACTTTGCCTAAGTTTATCTGTTGTAAGATAACCAAGTCTAATATTTTAACACACCTGGAATTTTGAGAACATGTAGAGAAATAATGTTACGAACGTGATCTTGGTATTTTCGATTCTACTCGACTCTCTTTGTTTTAATAAGATACTAATATATAAATAATAATAATAATAATACCAGCCTATAACAGTAACTGTCCCACTGCTGGGCAAAGGCCTCTTCTCATACAGAGAAGGCACGAGCATTGATCACCACGCTTGCTCAAGGCAGGTTGGCGATTTCAGACTTATATTAACTACAAGTCCAGGTTTCCTCACGATGTTCGGATCGATGATCCGGGCAAGTACCAATGTGACTTTTTCAATTCATATGTACTTTCTAAAGTTTATCTTAGACATCACAGACATCGGTGAAGGAAAACTAATATATAAAATGCAATAAAATTGTTTTTATGCAAGTACTGAGGTTATTAAAATCACTAGTACACAATTTTAAAACCACCTTCAGTTGGCATTTCTGACTAAGTCTGAAAAGAAATGCCGAAGCTAGTAATATATTGAAAACTATAAGAGTTTTTGTGTAACCAACCATGCATAACCAAAAGGCTAGATGTTTAGGAAGGGTACCTTACCTTACCTTCGAACACACGTGATTCGAGACACAATAAAAAGACAATAGCAGCCCGACAGCCGGCTGTCGGTTGGTCGTTGTAGTCTGTTTTATCAAATCCTAGCATTCGCTCGTGGTTTCACTCGCGTGAAATTCAGGACTTCATTTCGCATCCCGCTCTATACTACCCTTTTTAGAGTTGGAACTTCCTAAAATCCTTTGATACTATACTTATTCTTCACAGAAAACATACCCTGCAAGTTTTATGTTCGTTAATATAATTATTATCAACAACCAGTCAGTCTATCATACCATTTTATTTATGTAAGATTGTCAAAAACAATAAATATTCATTCACCGATCACGCATTACTCATTTAAGACCGCAGAACTACCTGACAATAACATTTGTTGGGTTTTACGCTTAAAACGTCATTACTGATATTCACGATTAATGAGATATGACGTAAAAATCTCCTTAGATAAACTTGGAATTAGCAACCAATGAGTAAACACGCTGGGATTTGAGACCGATTGTAGTTTTGTTTTTCAATCAGGAATTATAGATCAGAAACTAACAAAGATTATGACTGTAAAGGCTTGTACACACCACGTTTATTAAACGCGCCTCCGACGACTTTTTCAAGCGATGCAGCGCTTCTAATGCGCATTAGTCGCACTTGCAACGCGCTACAGTAGCGATGTAAAGGTACGACCGCGTTGGACGACATCCATACTATCCATACTAATATTATAAATGGGAAAGTGTGTCTGTCTGTCTGTCTATCTGTCTGTCTGTATGTTTGTCTTTCTTTCACGGCAAAACGAAGCGACGAATTGACGTGATTTTTTAAGTGGAGATAGTTGAGGGGATGGAGAGTAACATAGGCTACTTTTTGTCTCTTTTTAACGCGAGCGAAGCCGCGGGCAAAAGCTAGTAGGTGATAAAATGGAAATAGAATGGCGCGTAAACAGAGAACCGTGCATCAGTGTCACTGAATTGCGTTTTCGCTACCGGTCAGCAAATCATTAGGTGAAGATTAAATATCTAATAGGCTGATTGAAGAAGCGCGTAATTCAGCGGGTGTCGCGATTCTAACTGTACATAACCGATTCATTGCCGAAGGCGTTTTTCCTCGAAAATGGAGGCGTGGATATATAAAAATAATCCTAAAGAGTGTCGACAAGCCTCCGGACGACCCGAAGTCGTATCGGCCTATTACAGACGCGTCACCGTAACGCGTTTGCAGCGCGACTGAGAATCGTGGCGTGGTCAAAGGCATACAGCTAGCGATCGCATCGCAACTATATGAATGCAAATGCGACACCATTGCTACGGCCAATGCTACAAAAGTCGCCGGCGGCGGCGTAGGCGCGGGGCCTAGAGTGCGAATTGCGTTTGCATTCGCCTAATATAACGGCGCGTTTAAAAACTTAGTGTGCTCAATCCTTTACTTACATTAAGATGTTATCAGTCAAAGACACGGTTAATACACGTGTTCTACTCTAATCTAATATTGCTGACAGCTACCGTGACAGACACATTGTTAGCACGTGTTGGTGTCGGGTTTTTCCGCCTGTTAGACAGGTTTCATGGTTTCATCTATACAACGAGTGTTAAAGATACTTATCGAAGCCGAAAATTATAATTATGTTCTCTGGAGGAAGAAAATTGAAAAGTGTTATATAGTTACATCGAGTTTCAATTGTTTTATTAACCTTTCGACGACCAAGTGACAGGCGGCTGTCGCGCTGCTATTGTCTTTCTATTGTGTAAAGGTTTAATATTTCGAAAACACGTAAAAGAAGTGACAAAGACTAGAGCGCGCATATAAAACATAAATTAATAAAAAATTTAATACAAGGCTTTTAATAATGTTACTTAGACTATTTACAGACACTTATGAATTTATGGCTGGAATCTGTTGGTAAGTCAGAAAAGTGAAGCTTATTCCAAAACGTACGTCTATATTATGATAACAAGCAAGAAACTTTACGGATAATCCAGTTCAATCAACTTTCACAAAATGTTGGTTATGTGGTTATAACGTGTTTGTTTACATATTTGTTAGAACAATGTAGGTAAAGATGAAAAAAATAACTATTCAGTAAAATAAAAATTTATTAGTCGTCGATAGTACCTCAGACTTCTATTCAAACTCAATCTCTAATCATTTATTTCTAATAAACCATTTAAAAGGCACTTTAGAACGTCAAAAACAAAGAAAAATGAATCTAGTTGCCCATTCCAAAAAGTTGATTTGTATGGAGAAGAATGGGCAAGAAACTCCATACTTACTCTTTTAAAATAATGTTGTTACAATATTATTATTTGTACATTGTTAAGTGTGAAGAGAAGAATGTATATAATGTCAAAACCATTTCCGTCAAAAGAGTATATAAACATAATAAAAAATAAAATTAATTAGGAAATGGAAGCTAATCAAGTTCACGAACATTTACAGCCTTACTAATAAAGATAAACGCAAGAGTACACACTTGTTATACACGTGTTGCAAGCCACCGGGTTACTAATAAAAACTTTTTTGACGTAAAGACTGTATACATCTGTTTTATTGTAGAACAATTGTTACACAAGGCTTATTCACTCGGACACCCTAGTATAACTGTTGTTTAAGGTGTACGTCTGGTTGCATTTCTAATTTTAACTGAGTTGTGAACAATCTAAGACGTGATTTTTTATTTTGTCGCTATAAAATGGATTACCTACATTATTTAGATTTGTTTGATCAGTGGGATATGCAAGTGAGAACTCAAGTTACGAAAAAAAGAAAAATATATCAACGTCGTGCCGATCCCTTTCTCTTGAATGACAACGATTTTAAATACAAATATAGATTCTCTAAAGATTATGTACGAAAAATCGTTGACTTGATAAAAAATGATATAATACAAGACTCTAGGGGCTCTGGTATATCACCAGAGTTGCAAGTACTTACGGCACTTAGAATTTGGGGGCGGCAAGAAGTTCAAGATGACGCTGCAGATCTTCATGGTGTAAGTCAACAGTCACTTACAAATATATGCCGCGTGTGGCATTGGCTTTGGCGAGAAGAGCAGGAGAATTTATATTTATGCCAAATGGAATAAGAGAACAAGAGGAAGTCATAGCTGGGTTCAGAGAAATCTGTGGTTTTCGAAATACGATAGGAGCCATTGACTGTACTCATATTAAAATTAAAAAGGTGGGTGGACCAACAGCACAATATTATCTAAATAGAAAAGGGTTTTATTAAAAAATCCATATCTGTATCTGTTTCCTTTAACTATAAGAACTTACTTTTTCACTCTCTTCCCAGTTCGCATTCCTCTTTCTTTTTTGGGTTATCGATTCATTTGCCATTATTTGGTTTAATATAATCGGAATTTTACAAAATTATAACAACAGTCAACTTTGTACTTTTGTAAATCGCGCCGTTCGCTTGTATCAGCTTACGAAAGACAGAGAACGAAACACAGACAAAAGACGACATTCGTTCGGAAATCTTCAATCATCAACATTGTGTATCTAACTTAAAAAATATTATCCGAGTTACTACCCATTAATAAAAAATTAAATCAAACAATTTAAAAGTAAAATAAAAACAACTATTAGCATTAATAATTCATTTTTGATTAAAATATCATTATTTTTTGCTCAGAAAACCGATTTACTAAAATAGTAACGCAATGGTTTCTAAACGTGACATAAAGTTATTGCCATTTTTAAAATTCGACCGATGTGTAACTGTTTGCAGCCAATACAATGTTTATTGGTAGGATCATTGTATAAAGCATGCATAACTTTACTCAAGGTTTATTGCTTGGGTACCTATTCAACTGTTAAACATCTGTTTAGACATTTTTTATTAGTAAGGCTGTTAGTGTAACACATTTACAAATAAATTACTATCCTCAAAAAATGAAAAATAATGTGTGAGCCAGCGCTTCCAACTATTAGAAAAAAGAATTGTGTCTAATTTATAATTGTAAAAGTAAAAGTAGTTAATCATTATCAGTTTAAATTAGCCACCAGTTTGGTTTTGTCTACATTGTGGATTAAGTATCCTATGGAGCTGGACCAGCATGCTTCCAAGCATTCTTATCTTGAATGTAATCTTCCAATTTATAATAATATGCTTGTTGACATAATTTATTCTTAATATATGTTTTAAATTTCCTTTCGTTTAGTTTTAATATATCACAAGGAATTTTGTTGTAGCATTTAACACTGTACCCCATGAAAGATGTATTTACTTTGGACAGTCTAAAATATGATTGAGCTAGTTTATCTTTATTCCTGGTATTAAAATTATGTCTATCACCTACTTTCATATTCATATCATATTCTTTATTGCACACAATAAACATAAGAAATAAAGATAAAGCAAAAAATAAAAAAAAAAACTTATGTACAATGGCGAGCTTAACCCAAAAATGAGTTACTAAAGATATGTTGGTTTTTTCTTACATACATGATGTTCGCATAAATAAATTGGCAAGGTACTGACACTGTCATTATATTTATCGTTTTAAACAGTTCTCTAAGAGATTCGCAACGACGTAAGTTATAAATGGCTCTGATAGCTCTTTTTTGTAGGATAAAAATAGAATTAATGTCAGCAGCCCTACCCCACAGTAAAATGCCATACGACATAATGCTGTGAAAGTAACTAAAATAGACCAAACGTGCGGTTTCTACATCTGTCAATTGCCGTATCTTTCTTACAGCATAGGCTGCTGAGCTTAGCTTATTACTGACTATTAGGACTATTGGCCGGTCATAGCAGGCCAAATATATCGACTGGTCGCAATCGCATCGATATTTACCACGGATTTTGCACCTGAAAGTAATCTGTATGTAAATCCTGCGTCGCATTTGCATAGTGATGGAAATGTTAGGCAGACGAAGAAACAACTTGTTGTAAAATGGCGGAGTAATAGTTTTAACAATGCAAGTTGTAGTGTTTCCTATTTTGTTGTTTTTTTCCTGAATATAAGCCTTTTTAAAATGGGTGATAAACGGACAAGGAGGTACGCGTTTTTGTGGCTTGATGGCTTTTCGCCTGTGTGTTACCGTAAAAACCCGTACTTTAAAAACGCCACACAAGTAAGACGGCAATCCAACCAGTTTAAAATCTTGTGTCATCACCATTTTTTTTTTTGTTTTTTTTTGTGGGTGACAGTCGCAAAACAATATCAGTTTGCTTTATGTGTGTCACCGATGTCGAGCGTAGTAAATTCGCGATATTAAGTTTTTTTTTTTGGCGCATAATATGTATTTTAGGTATGTTGAAAGCCAATTTGTATGACAACCTAATTAAAAGTATTAACTTAACTTTACTTTGAATAACCGTTGTTTTTGTAATAAAAGAAAATTTTCAGTATAGGTCGCAATATGGTTATCAATGATCCTATGAGAATTCTTTTTGGGTACAGGATATTTAAAATAGGTATGACTATACGTTTTTTTATACATTTCCTTTTTTATTATTATTCATTTGTTCTAAGATTACACATTCTAGTTACAATGCAAACCACGCAAAATCCCGACACACATAGATACGACAACCGCCGCCCTAATATTCTGGATTATCATAATCCCACTGAATGTAATTAACACAATATTGTAATAAATGCGTATTGACAATTAATCCGACATAATTATCAAGTATACTCGTAGTTTAGGTCAAGTGTAGTTAATTTTCCAGGAAACTTGCAAGTTCTACAAAATCTAGATATAACATTTGTTGTCGCTACACATTTTAACGAATATTAGAGTTTGACATTTAATTGTTTAGAGATAGATGTGTAATTATTCAGATGTCAGTGGAATTGAAGATTTTAGTGTTAGTCGATTTATTTGCTTAAAAGACTTGTGTCAAAGGTTAAGTACGCCATTTTTTTAGGCTGTCAATACTGGTGAAACGACACTTAGACTGAACCGTGCACTTTTTTGGCGGCAAAAGCGTGAGGAACATCTCTTCGGTTATCATTGACAGTTGTTATTATGTTTTGAGGCTATAATACCGATAAACGTGTTGACTCAATTGTATGTAAAATATTTGATTAATATTATATTGGCAGTTATTTAGTGTTCCTTTGCCAAGTTCTTACATCAGAAGTGGGATAGAAAACGCGCTCAAATTTATGCCGCAACGCCGCGCCGCCGCAAGCGCACTCGGGGGAGAAAAGTATCCATCCAGCCCGAGTGATACAAGTAGTTCGTTTTCCAGAACTTAGGTCACCTTCATCGAGTAGCTCTGGTGGACACAGGAAAAGGAAAAGGAGACGCACCAGGCGTGTGTCTCCCGCAGTGAGTCAGAATGTTTTATTGTCTTCTGTGAGCCAGAATGTTTTATTATCTTCTGTGAGTCAGAATGTTTTATTATCTTTTGTGATTTCCGATAAGAAGCCAATGCTCGTGGTTACCATTGGTCTGATCGTGTTTTACAATATCAAGCGTTGCAAAAATTACGCAGTGCTGCCAGAGCCTGGTACGACTTGGAAATGGAGGAATTGGCGAAATACTTTGTTAGATACGTTTCAAATTAAACGTAACATGTATAGTTTGGTAATAGTACATAATGATACAAGTGTGCTGTGTTGGTCATATGCGATATTGTGCGTGAGCCGTAGGCGAGCACAACAAGAAAGCCGAGTATGTAATAATGAAGTACTTATATAAAATGACAAAAGCGCGCGAGTGTCATACGACGTTTTTTCGGCTCACTTGTGGGTAAAATAAAAATATTTATATAATCAATTATTATTAGAATATCATCAATTAGATAAACAATAAAAGTGTGGAATGCTTTAATATTTAAGTAACCAGTAAGTAAGTAATAGGCTGTTTGGCAGCGTCATAGTCGTGTTTAAAAAAAAAAAAAAGTCGTTGCGTATCAACGAAATATAATTAAGTGAAAGAAAAATGTGTATTAAGCGACAAATTTAAGAATGCGTACTGGACATACTTTTACTTTGCAATCTTGAATAAATTCTTTTAGAATTGGTCGTGTTAAGATAAAATATAATTAATTAAGAAACGCAATAACGGGTCTAAATGCAAGGTAATAAGACCCACTTTACGAAGTGTGTTGAAAAAGATTTAATTAATACGAAACCTGTGGACGGTCAATCATTATACGAATTTTATTTTGTACAAAAGGTAAAATTGATAAAATGCGGTTGTCATTTTTTGAACAAGTCTTAGCCGTAAAATTAAAGGAAGAATTGTTATAGACTCTTCCATATGCAATCAAAGTGTGTTGGTTTTAATTACTAAAGCAGACTGGATGTTATCAGTTCAATTGCAAGACCTAAGTATTTGTGCAATTAGAGAAATATTAGAATCAGGTCAGGCCGAGCTAAATAAGAAAGCGTATAAAGGTAATAAGGTATGCCGTCGGACCGACTATGGTAGGCGATGGCTTGTCAGGTACAAAGTAAAGGATATGCGTGGTGCTCGTGGTGGAATTGTACTTGATTATGGAAATCCATGGTGAACACCTTGCCTTGTACATGGTGATACACAACTGAGTGGTCATGAACATAACTTAGTTTAAGCCATGTGTAGCCAAGTGTTTCGAGGGGACCACGTGTGCTGAAAATATGAAACCTTGAATTAAATTGGCCGACCTAGATCCTGAAGGTTGAGAACGGTCTAAGAAGTTCAGGTATTTAGTTATGCATAATGGTTTTATTTACACATGTACAACTAAAATCTGTTTCCTACAACTTTTACTGTAATACTTTACTTAGGTACTGCGCTAAGGTGTCTAGCGCATTTGCTTCAAATATAAATTATTTTGGTATTTCGGACAACAGTTTAAATTCAAAGATGTAGTCAAATGCATTCACTTCGAACATTTCTCAGTTGTGGCAAAGTGACGGAATTGTACTTGGTTATGGAAATCCATGGTGAACACCTTGCCTTGTACATGGTGATACACGACTGGGTGGTCATGAACATCACTCAGTTTAAGCCATTGGTTGAGTTAGTTGGCCGGTGATGGGATAACTAGCTCTGCCAAATTCTGTCGCTCTGCTCTGCTGTGTGAATGTTGAAGTACAGCAATGATTAATGTTTCAATTGGGAGTCTTTTTCTGCTGGCCGTCGATTGACTGGCGGAGAGGGCGCCCAATTCAAATAACTACTGCATCGCCTAGGGTGAACTGTAAACATTTCAATAACTGAACGCTGAAGGAACATTTTCCAGTAGTGGTATAGTCGCGGAATTGTACTTGGTAATGGAAATCCATGGTGAACACTGTTGCCCTGTACAGTCAGCGTCAGAGAAAAGGAACCCCCCAAGACTTAAAGAATTATCGCCCGAGCGACGGCGCGCGCGCCGCCACTCGGGCGGTCGCTTCACGTGACTCAGACCCCGAGCGGCTCCCTCCCCCGCCACGCCGCCTCACCCATCTCTGCCTGCCACCGATCCCACTCAAATAGTATTTGCACCTTTTTAATATTTTTTTGGTATTTTTTCGGCTTACAATGAATAACTTACAAAAAGCTGTTGAGGATACGAACCCGCATCACTAGGTGCCAGCCGATTATCTGGACCGTGCCTTATACCACTAGGCTATTGGCACAGTTAGCAAATATAACGAAATTTCTAATATAATTATTTCATTTACCGAACAAGGTTGATAACGCTCTAATCGTCTAGATAATAAGGTTTAAATTTCAACTTCCGTCCGGTTATATCTACCTTACCGTTTTGTTTTACGATTAAATAAAATCAATTCAATCACCTAAAAGATAATTCAAATATCTAAAAGATAAGGTTCAAATTAGCATACATTTTTTGTTTGGTTGAATAGAATGTGCTCGATTCTGATTGTTGCACTACCGTAATTTGACTTCAGAAACTTAACTGCCGTATGAACTGCAAGATATGGTTGAAATTAGAATACTTTTTTGCCATACACAAAACTGTTATTGAGGGTATATACTTTTCAAATCGTTTCGTTTTCGAGCCGATCTGCTTGTGTGTTGTTATATCTTCGCCCAACTTAATAATTATTTTTCAATTTATTAAGTTTTTGCAAAGTTGATTCTTTTAACTGGTAGAATGGATCGATTAACAACTATTTTGAAGGCTAAAAGTGGGAACAGGAACAAAGCATAAGAAAATAGCACGAGATAATTATGGGCATAACGGTAAGATTTACATTTTACACATTATATTTATTGCTGCAATCATGATGCATAATTACTTACAAGTTGTTTTTTTAATGTTTTTCTAATATTATCATTTTCATTACAGAGAAAAACAGTTCGATACAGATACAAAGGTATCAAGCGACGGGTGATGTAAAATGTGATCGCCAAGACCCTCGCCCAATTGCTTACACTAATGAATCGGAGGGACACCGTAATATTGTGGAAGTTTACTAGTGATTAGTGATCGATGGTGCCACCCTTTAAAACGACGCGTTCAAGTGCTTCAATATGGTTTTGGGCATGAAAAGTCGACTTCAGGAAGTGATAGACAATGACGGCCATTCTCTTTGTTATTAATAAACAATTTACTCGGAAGTGTTATTGTGTTACTCAACTGGTAAAATTACATTGGAACGTATGATCAAGTGTTAATCATTTCGAATATTAGTGGGATCATTATCTAGTAGTTAATCAAAAATAAACAACCGTTATTATTATCGATCCAGATACTCTTGTTTACGAATCTAGTTAGTCTTGTAATGTGTTAACGATGCACCACCTGACCTCACATATTTTTCTAATGTTGTGTTAAAAGGGTTATCAAAAATTTGATAAAAGAGAAAGATGTATATTGCTATACTGTCATAGTTTAGCATGTTAGTTCTTTCTCTGTAAATCATAGGAAAAATGACTACATTTGATTTTTAATCAGGCTTTTATTTATAATTTAAACAAAAATAACAAAACACACTATTTAAAAAACCTTAACCTACACGTCATCATAATACTGTTTTAGAAATATCTATAAACGAACAGTTTTCTAATGTTAAACGTTCTAAACCTCACCCAGAGTATCTATTTTGTGTTTAGTTAAGTAATATTCTAAGTAAATAAACCCAATTTAACACAGATAAAAAACTGTATATTATTATTCAACCAAGAAGTGGATTCCATGAAGTCCTACATATGTATGTGTAGAAGTATTGTGAGGTGAGAGTGATTGATGTAAATGTCGTTGACAATTTTAATTTTATTATAATTTTGTTATTTATTGTGTTATTTTGTTTAGTTACTGTAATCAGTTGTATAACCGTTTGTAATTAAAATAAATAAATAAATAAATTGTTTATGCAACATGACTAGCTTTTCTTATAAACCCCCTACATACTTTAAAAATTGATTTCATAAATAATAGTTAACGAAAACAACCTTATCACGTAAATGATATCCTAAAAAAAAGAAAAAAAAAAACAAACTAGACTTCCGCGGATTTGAACTCGCAACCATCGCATTGCTCAGCCGCAGTCTTAACCCCTAGACCAACATGACATCTACGTTCTACTGCAAAAAACTTAAATGGTTTGATGTCATTACCAAGGGGGGGACCTTTTCTCTGATGCTGGCTGTACATGGTGATACACGACTGGGTGGTCATGAACATCACTCAGTTTAAGCCATTGGTTGGGTTAGTCGGCCCGCGTTGGGGTAGCTAGCTCTGCCGAATTCTGTCGCTATGCTCTGCTGCGAGAATGTTGAAGTACAGCAATGATTAATGTTTCAATTGGGAGTCTTTCTGCTGGCTGTCAATGGAATGGCAGAGAAGACGTCCAATTCAAATAACGTGACTTAATGCGTGTAATATAATTTGTGTATTTGTTCTCAGCAACTGCACCAGACTGGGCCGCCATCCGGGGACGGATGCGTGCGCAGGACGGCCGTGTTGTCGCTACACATTTTAACGAATATTAGAGTTTGACATTTAATTGTTTAGAGATAGATGTGTAATTATTCAGATGTCAGTGGAATTGAAGATTTTAGTGTTAGTCGATTTATTTGCTTAAAAGACTTGTGTCAAAGGTTAAGTACGCCATTTTTTTAGGCTGTCAATACTGGTGAAACGACACTTAGACTGAACCGTGCACTTTTTTGGCGGCAAAAGCGTGAGGAACATCTCTTCGGTTATCATTGACAGTTGTTATTATGTTTTGAGGCTATAATACCGATAAACGTGTTGACTCAATTGTATGTAAAATATTTGATTAATATTATATTGGCAGTTATTTAGTGTTCCTTTGCCAAGTTCTTACACGTTGTATTGTTACAATTTGCTTGAGTGTATGAAATAAAGATATATTTACTTTGTTAAACATGAGTCAATAATAAAGGTTTGAAAAATCTGAAAGTTTAAGTTTAAGGTTAAGTGTAAGTTTAAGTTTTAGTTACCTGGAAGAAATTGCTTTTTAGCGATAAGGCCGCCTATTGTACTCTTGCATATTTGTTTGTGTTGTCCTTTACTGTTTTTGTCCTATTGGTGTACAATAAAGAATATTCTATTCTATTCTATTTTTTTAACAATTAAAAAGCCAATTTCTTATTGACATATTTGGTTATTATGAAATAAAGTAGGTAATAAAAATAGTTTTTGCCCTTAACATATTTATAAAAACAAACAAACACTATAATTCAATAATATTAAAGCTATATTAGAAGGAAACTTATTCGCAGACGCAGATTACCCAAAGGCAAAAAAACTAACTTAATTTTTAAATTGTTTTCAAATTAAAAGGGCGTTGGTAGCATTAACAGAACTTCAATGTTAATGAGAGATAAGCATTTTATTCTTTCATAACTTAAGATTTAGACTTTAAAAATCCATACTAATATTATAAATGGGAAAGTGTGTCTGTCTGTCTGTCTGTCTGTTTGTCTTTCTTGCACGGTAAAACGGAGCGATGAATTGACGTGATTTTTTGAGTGGAGATAGTTGAAGGGATGGAGAGTAACATAGGCTACTTTTTGTCTCTTTCTAACGCGAGCGAAGCCGCGGGCAAAAGCTAGTAAATAATATTTAGTAAAAATCGCATCTGAGACAAAAATAAACCAGTATTGGTCAGTATTTGCATTAGAAATTCTTAAATGACTTCAACGTCAACTTCAACATTATCATTTACTAAACATTTAAATAATTTCAATGTAAGAGCTACGTATGAGCAAAAGTTTCGTTTCACTCTTTCCGAGAATCTATCCTTTTGAGAATCTTTCTCCAGTGGAAGACTAACAGTCTGTAGTAGAGTCCTTTTAAAAGCATTTTCCAGGGAAGTACTAACACGAACCTAAATTTCTGCTCCATTGCTTTCAGCTTGAAGTGGACGGGGGCCCAGCATAATGTCATTATCATCAGTTGAAAGACGTCCACTGCTGAACAAAGACCTCCCCTAAAGATCTCCACATCAGTCTTGTGCCACCCGCGTCCAACAGGACACAGCGATCTTGAGAGATCATCGGTAAATTTGACAGACATTTGACGGCCTTGTAAGGGTTTTTATTTACTATTTTGATACAGAACCAAAAATTATTTAATTTAATACAGAATTAATACAGAAACATCATTCTGTATTACTTCTGTAGTACAGTAAACTTTGTTATCGTTATGACTAATTATATGTTCTCCAACTTATAAAAATGTTAGCGCGCCTAATTACTAGTTCCTAATCTATACTAATATTATAAAGAGGTAAAATTTGTGAGTTTGTAGGTTTGTAAGTTTGTATGTAGGAGGTAATCTTTGGAACTACTGGTCCGATTTAAAAAATTCTTTCAGTGTTAGATAGCCCATTTATCGAAGAATGCTATAGGCTATATACCATCACGCTACGACCCACGGGAGCGGAGCAGCAACGAAAAATGCGGGTGAAACTGCAGGAGACAACTAGTACCTAATAAGTATTTGTTTTGATGATTGTTTGAGTTACTTTGTAACCTGTACAATATTTTTTTATTTGCAGTTGTAGTGGCGCAGCGACTTTGCTCACGTATACACAATAACACAATTTCATGGGTAAATTACCGTCTAAATTACTCTATAATATCAACTATCACATTGAAAGTTTTGTCAAAATCAGTTTAGCTGTTTTAAAATTAGACAGGATATTGAAATAATGACCGACAAATAACTTTGGATTTATTAATAATCATACTTATTTACGAATTTAGTAAAAAGCATTTATTTATTTCGATTAATGAAACAAACACACCAAGATTTGTTTGTGTTAATAAACTGGTATATTTCATGTCTTTGAAAGTAGAGTGCAATTTAATTTCTGTATAACATAATCGATGTACTAAAAACATGGTCTTTGTAGTGACCGCTGAATTTCATATCTGATTTTATAAACGGAACTCCAGACAGTAAACTCGGTCAATATGATATGATATCAAAACATCGATATGCAAATTAATTGCACTAATTACTATTTATTTTTGTAAATAGGTAATAAATTACACTTTTACACGTATTTTTTTTCCTTTTTTTTAATCGTACGATGGGGCTGGTGTTTCCTAGCTGGACTGCTCTGAGAAGAAACATCCGAAACAAACTCAGAGGTCAAAGTCTCTTTTAAAGTCCATACAATATTGTATTGTTCAAAATATGCGAGGACCATGAAGGTAAACGGAAGGGACGGCGCGTTAGTGTTCCACGCGCGCCTCAAAGAGAAGTCAGCACAGGAAGGGGCCCAACAGGGCCAACGCCTGTGGGGTTGCGGATTTCTCCTCCCCAAAAAAATGACCCTAGTGTTTTAACCCCGTATTTTTTCTAGCAACTGTGAGATTTTCTATATTTACAGCTGCCCCAGCACAGCCCGCAGAGCTGCTGGAAAAGATTATTTCAACTTACTTTACATTTATTCCACAAAGTGTTGCAACATTTTTCAGGATAATAGCAGTGTAAAGTGTTCAGTGTTAAGGATTCAAACGAAGCCCTATTAATTACTCTCTCTTGTCTTTACTCTTGGTTTTCTATAACAACTTTTACACCGTAATAATCCATACTAATATTATAAATGGGAAAGTGTGTCTGTCTGTCTGTCTGTCTGTTTGTCTTTCTTTCACGGCAAAACGGAGCGACGGATTGACGTGATTTTTTAAGTGGAGATAGTTGAAGGGATGGAGAGTAACATAGGCTACTTTTTGTCTCTTTCTAACGCGAGCAAAGCCGCGGGCAGAAGCTAGTACGTGATAATTACATAATAGGCTAGTTTTCACGGGGCATATGATGGCCTCTAAATCAACAAATAATATAGGACAAGAAACGCATATTCATCGATTTATTTAAATTAACATTGTATGGTCTTTGACTCACACATGGTAAAAGGTTTTTTATCCAATCTCCTTTACACAAATCGCAAGCAGTTCAACATCTAAAATAGAATGCTGAGTTTCTTTGTGCGGGCCAAAGTTCTAGAAGCAAAGGCGCTTACCTACTTTCAGCTATAAGCTCATACCAGCACTTTAAAGCGTATATTTCATCGTACGGGGAAACTTCAGAAACCTGTAGATTCACGACAATTTGTGAACAAAAGGTCCTTTGAATATTTTGTTGAATTTAACTGACTGCAGGTATAAAGTTCTTGCATTCATCGTCGTAAGTTAAATTTACACCCACGCTAGACTTGACTAGAATACACCGAATATGAAGTCAAGTTGTTTATTTCTATTAGACCATGGAAGCATTTGGACCGTAATTATATTAAAAAATAGTTGATTGTGTGGAATGGGCGACTAGGCCCATTCCAAAAGGCTGTTTTATAGGTGAAGAGAGAGCAAACGCCATACGTGTATTTACAAAGTTCTTATATTCATGGCCTTAAGTTTGATTCACACACATATTAGACTAGTACACATAATATATTACACTCAATGTATACTTGGTCTTAAGTTAGATTTACTACATCTTACACTGTATTATACACCGATGCCTTTATTAATAATCACTGTGTAAAGTTATGCAATGAATAAAGCCTGTGTAACCATACATTTTTTGACGAATAAACCTGTCATAACTTTATGCAGCGTTTATTAGTAAGGCGGCGAATGTATACGTGTGAATATTGGTGTTAGTTAGTGTTATATTTGCTATAGTTGGTGTAGTAACCCCTATAACCCACACCGTAGATTCAGTAGACACTAGCTTTATATTATGTCACAGGTGTTTTTGTGCTTCTGTCGTTTACGGCGTTTCATAAATGGCGTAAATTATTTCATTAACATAACAAATTATCACATCGAATATTATTTCCATCTTTGCCTTCAAATTGTTGGACTATGGATCCTGTCGTAAAAAAATTACTATCATTACTTTTTATCTGTCGACCTTTGATATTACCTACCGAGTTTTAGAATTCCAAAACCCGGATTTTAATACGTAATGCCTATTAATAATGTTATATCGGAGTAATGTATGTCGAATCATGCATTGCACCAGAAATGCTATCAAAATACATGAGTAATATCATTCTACTATCCATCTAAGTGTCTGGTCTGTAATCGTGCATATTATCACGCTATTTGCAGTGAGGAATGAGCAACATTGTATCTACCCTAAAATTATAAAGCTAGAGTTTATTTGGTTAAACGTGCTAATCTCAGAAACTACTGGTCCAAATTGAAAAAATCTTTTTGTGTTGGATAGCACATTTATTGAGTAAGGTGTCACGCTAAATAACATCACGCTACAACCCACGGGAGCGGAGTACAGACCAAAACTGCGAGTAACAATTAGTACTATATTTATTATTCAATACTTATTTCTTTTACACTTAGTTTCACGTGTCCGAATCCGCAGGCCGATGTAAAATATTTCACAACAATTCGAAACAAAACAGTACAAATCAGTATTATTTATTCTGAATCCCAAAAGAGAGGAACTGAGCTAATAGATTGTTAATTATTTATGAGTTTACTGAGTGAATTAATCTGTGAATTATTTAGAAGTATTATTTAACTAAGACGTCTGTGCTTTAGTAATTCCTCGCTTGATTTAGAAGGTATATTTTCCATTTTCCCTGTGTTTTAGCACATATTATTTTATTCAGGTGACTTAAAATCATCATTTCCTTAGTCATTTTTCTAATAATGTTGGGTTAGGCTTTAAGTCTAACCGGATTCAGATGAATACCACTGATTTACGTGAAGTGACTGCCCATCAGACCTCCAAAAACCAATAACTGGGCGACACAGTACCCTTTGTTAGACAGGTCAGCCCCCCTCGAAGGGCATTGTAGAATAGATAGCGCAATCGAATAGATTGTCAAATGTATGTAGATGTCAAATTATTTAGCGAAAGTTTATGTCAACCCCATACATTTGACAATCTATTCTAATCTACAATCTATTTTACAATGCCACTTGTCTAGGGGGGTGGATGTTTGGCTTCTGACTAGCAGTAAAGTCTGTAAAAGTTCTACGATTGGCAACAGGGATCAACGGCTGTACGTGTTTTCCTGTTTAAATAACAGAGAAGTTAAACTGACGTCGGTATTCCAATTTCAATCTCAAATTTCTAATTGACTATCCTTGAATGAAATAACCTTACTGGATGATATGCTGCCATTCAAGGTTTTATATGATATGACTATCTGATCTCCACAACGGTTACTAGATAACACGTCAAACTTTTAGATTTTGTTGATACAAAGGCGGTCTTAGGCCCGTATTAATAGACGTCACTCAACTCCGAGACGCTCTCAAGTCTCTTGCTGTCCTTGTCATTCTAAAGGGAAAAAATAAGGACAGCAATAAACTTGAGATCGTCTCAAAATTGAGTGACGTCTATTAATACGGGCCTTAGTGCCGCGGTCATTTTTTCCCAGTCGACGTAGGATGGTGAAGAGATAGCATAGTAAATGCATTTATAAAATTATTTCAGGTTTTTGACTACGTACATTTAAAGATGTTAGTGCTCAAATGGTACCTATCTACATGTGCTTTCTTTGTTATTAATTGCTTATCAAAAGAATGGGCTCCAGTTTCTTCACAGAGTAGTCGGGTAGGAGACATCAGGCAACCCTAGTATGAATTGAGAACATAATTATCATTTATACTTACTATTACACGTAACACCGGTTTCACTCCCCGCCCCTACTTTTTTTTTCAATAAATGGGCTCTGCAACACAAATATATCAAAATCAACCAAATTCAAACTCATATCAATCTGTTGTATCAATTTAAGACCTCTATTTGTAATAGTGTTAGTTCTAATAACAAACGTCCAGAAATCACAGTCTTTACAAAAAATCTACTATAAGTAAACCTTTCACGCCCTCAAACCTCATTTCTATATTTTAGCTGTAGATTGCCAGCAAAGTAAGCCGAGGCATATTTTCACGGAAAACATGGCGCGTAATGGAAATCTTCTCAGCGGAACATTCCCTTCCAATTACCGCAAATGGATGGACTCATTGAGGAGAGTTTCGTTTTATTGATATGAAATGGCCTTTAGGGAATATTGGGCAATGGGACAAGATCTATACTTTATTTGTTAATAATAAATGTGAATATTGTTGTTGTTTGTGGTACAAATCTTTGATAGAATAGTGAGAAGTAATAACTGATATAAATGGTTATCAATAGCAGGAGTAATAGCAGGTTTTTTAAGTAATTTAATACTTTCATTTAATTGTTATGAAAAGTAAACCGAATTTTGTCATTATAGTTAATGAAGAGATTACTAATTGTAAATAGCATAGGATGACACCATTGGCGCAAAGGTTAAACCTTTGGTTGTTTGTGATCTCGACCATTAGCTTTTAAGTTTTTTAATGCCCTTTGTTAAAAGTAAACCTAAAAGCGGGGGAAACAAACTCTGGTTGTTTGAGTATTTGAGTTTGTCCGTTTTTTTGAAAACACTCTCGTAATAAGAGTGAAATTGTTTCAAGCTTTTTACATATTTGTCACATTAACTAATAAACTTTTGTTGCTGTATTCTTATAACTCGTAATACATAAGAAAATCTACACTGAAATGATCTGACAGCAGGTGATGCAACAATAATAATTAATTATTGGAAAACAACAACATGAAATCGTTGGCCAAGGAATTTCATTGTTTCGAAACCGAAACGCCTACTAAGCCAATAACAGGTTTACTGTCTGTGCGTCGACGCCATGCAGTCTAAGAACAAATTCCTTGACCTTCACATTTTCATTATTTTTAAGTTTCATTTTATTTATTCATAACATTATCTACATGTGAGTCACATTTATTTATTTCAATCAATAACCAGATAACTGGTGACATTGAAGGCAATAAATCATTGCTTCGATAAAAAATATAGTTATTTTCTGAACACAGTACGTACTCAATACTCAATACTTTATTGCATTCCACATGTAGTACTTAGGTGGTAAAACTTAAAATTAGAATCACATGGACCCTGTCGGGCACAGCAAAATAAGTGAGTTAGGAGAGAGGAAGCATTTGTTAATTTTATAATATTATAACACAGTAGGTTGGTAATTCCTAAGATATAGTAATAGTAGGAACTTATTAATTATATTTAGGGTATAAAATATGTATCTATTGAGAGATCTTGTCCTAATAAAAATAATAAATATATTTAATTTTGTCTACTAAAATTATGACTTTATAAGTTTATCACTTAAATATTCATTTAATGAGTAGTAGCTTTTTTTTAATAAAAAATCTCTTAGCTTTTTTAGAAATGTGTGAGTTTTTTCTTCATTTTTTATTGATCCGGGTAGTTTATTATATACTTTAATGGACATTACATAAGGACTTTTTGAGTGCATTTTTAATCGAGAGCTTGGTATGTTTAGTCTAGATCGGTGTCTGAGTAGATAGCGTGTCTGGATGTCTTCGCGTTTTGAGTAGAATTCCTGATGTTTTCGCACAAATTTGCATGTTTCTAAAATATAAATACAAGGAAGGGTTAAAATATTATGTTTTTGGAAGAAAGGTTTACAACTATCGGTTTGCTTAATGTTTACCAGGATTCTGACCAATTTCTTTTGCAGTGTGAACAGTGTTTGTGCATTTGTACTGTTTCCCCAAAGAGTGACACCGTAGCTAAGCCATGCATAGGCATAGGCATAGTTATATTTAACACGTAATATTTGATATGTAGGTAAAATCAGGGTCAAAATTTTCACATACATAGGTTATTTATTTTTCCCCTTTATCTGCCGTCATATCAAACAGTAGCAAAAAGTATTTTAAGCCATCAACTTTAATTCTTAATTTTATCAATGATTAATCTTTGATAATGGTTTTTCCTCAATTTAACTAAATTCCATCAACTATATTATATTAGTAGCAGGGCTACAATCCACATAACATAATACAATTTTATCTAAATCTGAGTAAAGTCAGCAATTAAACATAATAATATAAAAATGGCAAAAAAAAACAAAATAATGTTTATAAATATCGCTGTATTAATTGCTCAACGTTTTTGATAAATTATCTTAAGCTTTTTTATATAATTACAAATAAAGATTTTACCGATAAAGAAAAATTAATGCGAGGTACTGAAAAAAGGTGAATATTATTTGTTAAACACAAATATTAAAAATATAGCAATATGGCTTCAGACTGAAAACTTAAAATATCAATGATGTAGTATTCAATTAACATAATAGTAAGGCATTCGGCCATTTAATATCAACTTAAAACTAATCACTGTCCCTTCAAATTAAAAATAAATTCATGATAAAAGCCAAAATGAGGCACTCAGTGAACTCATTCCCAATTCTCGTAGCGTCCCTACAAGGTACAAGCTTCGAGAAAAGTCGAAAAACTTGGGGAGCCAATAAGCATTCTGCAGACAAGTTCTAGCCGTCCTTATTATGGAAATGAAGTTATTATAATAATCTGGATATTAGCATTATAAAGTGAGCGTGGCAAGAAGGTTTCTTACAAAGCAGGAACGAGAAAAGGTTTACTTTTAACAAAGGGCATTAAAAAACTTAAAAGCGAATGGTCGTGATCACAAACAAGCTAGTTATGGAATAAAAATTATGATTTAAAAAATTTGGCTGTCCATCTTCTTCTTCTTCCTGCCCTTATCCCATTTTACTTGGGGTCAGCGCAACACGTCTTTCTCCTCCATACCAACCTGTCACTTGTCATGCTATCACTTACCCCTTTCTCCTTCATATCATTCTTCACACATTCCATCCATTTTTTCTTCGGTCCATCGTCCATCACATTCAGAATACTTTGTTTTATTTATGTACTTAATGATTCTGTTTGACTGTCCATTCAAACCATTTCAAACATAATTTTGACGTCTTCAGATTATTATTTTTAGTCTTATAAGACCACCCATCACACGTGATTCGAGACACTATAGAAAGATAATAGCAGCCCGACAACCGGCTGTCGCTTGGTCGTCGAAAGGTTAAATCAGATAGTAATCTCATAGTCATAAAACTACGAATTTCTTGACAAAAATGGTTGCCTGTAAAGTCGGTTTTACGGGCGAAGATTTTACGTGACAACGTCTTTTACCGATCATAGTTGAGTGGGAGAGAGACGCAAGGCATTCGGCGGGCCTCTCTCTCGTTCGGTGACTCATCGTAACGTTACCGAGCGTTACACTTTTTCATAAGTGACTCCCAGCCGCAACCTAATTTAAGACGTTGTCACGTCAAAAATAATGTACATGATTGCAATAGTGCACTTTTCTTACCTTTGTCTTAAATCAGCTGGCACATCTAACATAGATTTACTATGTCCAAGAAGTTACTTAAAGGAAATTTTAGAACAGGTACAAAAAAAACTTTACTGTAAAAAAATGAAACTTCTGCCTTTCTTTTGGCTTTTTTTCTCACTTCCATGCCTGTAAGTAATTAAGTTATATATCTCGAATTCGAAAAAGATTCTTTTAAATCTCAAAAAAATGTAATTTATAAACATACCGGTATGGCGTGATTTTCAATATTTATATTGTAAGGTGTACCAGTAAAGTGATCTTTTTTATTTCGGAAGAATTAACATTTAATTCGCATATCATTTGTTAAATATAATATACTATAATTTTTAATGTTTATCTTGAAATATATACAATATTTACAAACTAAATTACTAAACTTAAAAAAAAAGGAAAAACACTACAATTAAAATATAATGGCCTCAAAAAAACTCCTCCACATCGCTGTCAACCGGTAAAGTGCCCAAAAGGCTGGCAGCATTGCCACGTTGGATGGCAATACTAAGTCTCTGGCCAAAATAAAAGCCAGCTTTTGGGTCACGGGAAGAGTCAACCAGCCTTTTTGACAGCTCTTTAAAAAAAAGGGGGAACTATACATATTATGTATATTTAGAAAGAGTAAGTATGTAGTTTCTTTCCCATTGTTCGCCATACGAAACAACATTTGGTAGTGGCTACTAGATAACATTCTTTGTATTTGTGAATAACTTTTTAAAGTGCCTTTTTCTTTGTCTAATGGAAATAAACAATTTGAGTTTGAGAATTTAAATTTTCTGTAAGGCACTTTGCCCAAAATAAGGGATAAACCCACTTTGAAATAATATCTTATAGTTTACAATTGCCTATATTTGTATGACTTATTTAAACATTTCTATTAATACTTAATTTATGAAATTCTTGCAGACTTTATTTTGACATTATTTACTATTTCATTTTAATTGACATATTTCAACTTAATGAGACAGCTATTTCAGTTCAACTTGAAGGTTAGCAAGTCATTTACATCTACTTAACATACCACTATTTTATCACAATTTTAGAACCACCCACACTCGATAAACAAGAAACTTTATGTCAAAGCTGAAGCATATTGAAACCGATCTCTCTTGCCAGATAAAATAATCATGAAGACGATTTAATTTAAAAAGAAAAAAGTAGAATTGGTTCGTTAAAAAATCACAAAAGAGACCATAAATCGAGTCTAGAACCGCTGAAGGAAACAAAGCTTTCAATTGCTTCTCTCAGATACCTGAAGTCAGGCCATTCCTTTGAGAAATCAAAACTCGACGCCAATGTATATGAAAGAAAAGAAGCCAAATAAAGTGAAAGTCACTTTATCTTTTAGTTTCAAAGTCTTTGTCTTAATAGAGTAGTCAATTATGTAGAGCATTGGAAAAGTTTTAGTACCCATTATAATAAGTACGTGGTTTGTTGAAGTGAAATCTTTAATACAATTGGTACATTTTTGTATCTTGTTATAACTTGCGCTTATTATAAGTTTTCGGATGCTAAGGTCTTGGCGAAAAATCTTTTTCTCTTTTATTTATATTATGCTGAAATAGGTTTCAAAAATTAATGTCGCTGAACGCTTTCATATATTGTTACTAATATTATAAAAGTAAAAGTTTGTGAGAAGGGATGAATGGATGTTTCTTACTCTTGTATTCAAAAGATAATGAAAGGATTTTGTTGAAACTTCGTAGTAAAATCATTTTGAATAAAAAAAAATCTTGAGAAGCATAATCAGCCCCCCTAGACAAGTGGTATTGTAGAATAGATAGCGAAACGAAAACGATTGTCAAATGTATGGAGATGTCAAATTGTTTAGCGAAAGCTTATGTCAATTCAATACATTTGACAATCTATTCGTTTTCTATTCTACAATACCACTTAGCTAGACCCTCAGTAACCGAAGACGTAATATATAACTCGGGAGAAATCATCGGGGACGGCTAGTACTAAGTGTTGTGTATGGTAAAATAACTGTAATGATAGATGTAAGATGGAATAAATAATAAAATAAATAAATAAAACTCTGTCTATTTATTTATTAGTGTTCCTCAACGCAACAAGTAACTAATTTTGATGATATTTTTCATTGACAAAAAAAAACAAAACTCTTATAGGATAACTTAGCAGCCAGTCGGTCTGTCTGTCAATAAGCTTTACCTTGACAACGCGTGACGGTACTTATTGAATTGAAATTAAAAACTATACAGGGTGTCCCACGGCTATGCCACATGGAGGGAAAGTACCTTAAATATTGTAGATAGAACATTTCACTGAAAGAAGACATTATTTGAATTTTGAAAACATTTTTAACTGCATTCATAGATATTTAAATAATGACATAGTTGAACCGGGAATCGAACCTGTTACTCGAGAAAATTAATCAGCCTGTAGTTTTATCCTACCGATCGAAAGGCTTCATCACAAGGATTATTTTTTTCTAAATAACATAGTGTCAAAAATAAAAGAAAGACCATGAATTTTAACATTTTTAATACAAAATTAGTAAATTTTTCAACTGCTCAAAACTAGTCCCTTCTCTTGAACACAAAGTGATAACTTTTGATTATTTCGTTCCCTGACGATTTTTTGGTCTTGTTGTGGTAGATATTTATTTATTTAAATGATGCGTACTACTCAAGTGGGTAGATTAATTAGTAATAAGTAGTTATGATTGTCAATTGTATGTCCTTACGGCAATTTAAGCTTTTAACTTTTCAGAACAAAATTTTACATCAAATGTTGAAATTCACGGTCTTCCTTTTATTTGTGACACTATGTTATTTAGCAAAAAATAATCCTTATAATGAAACCTTTCGATCGGTATGATAAAACTACAGGATGATTATTTTTTCCCGTGGAACAAGTTCGATTCCCGGGCCAACCATTTAATTATTTAAAAATCTATGAATGCAATTTAAATTGTTTTTAAAATTCAAATAATGTCTTCTTTCAGTAGAACGTTCTATCTACAAGATTTAAGGTACTTTCCCTCCATGTGGCATAGCCGTGGGACACTCTGTATACTCAGGTCTGCGGTCCCTTTTAAGTTATGAAAATATCAAACTTATAAAGAAAAAAAAAGTTACGTCCGTTTATGACGCGAAAATCAATCAAAAAATAGTTGTTACAGTTTTTATTAATAGTGTGTGTTGTCCACACGTGCACATGACAACGCAGAAGACAATGTTTAACATTAATTGCCTAACAACGAATTATTCTAATTAATATGACGGGAGCGATAAAAGGATTAATGACGTAGAACATAAACAAATTAATAATCTTGATCTGTGTCACGGTGACGATTAGAAACATCTAGTTACATCGTTTAGTTCTATTAATTATTATTAAGTAGATTATACGTAATTTTAATAGTTCCGTGACTGATTAACCTAATGGAATGTAATTTGATAGAAAACCGTTCACAGGGTTAAGAGTTTTTGAAGTGAAAACTTCTTTAGCGGCGTTGAGCACTTTTTCTGTAATGGGTATAAAATCTTAAACTCGCGTCAGGACACGTGACCTGATCGAAAAAGCGTAGGACGGATGGATAGTAGACAGCTATAATCAAGTTTTCACTTCTGCCGGCACTCCCGGAGTGCAACCCGTCTTTTTTTTTTTATTGATAAGCGCTTAAGGCGTCAGTTTACATGAAATTGACGTTGTTAACAACTATCACTTACTTAAATGTAACCTTTTTGACGACTTATTGCTTTGCTTTTTTTTAGGGACTTTTTCGTCATTCCTATCATAAAGTAGACCTGAGATAGGAATCGCGGTAGTCGCAGCAGTTCCTATTGATCCTCGGTGTGGGAGTGAGAAGGAAGGTTTTTAGTCAGTAAGTGTCTGACAGATCCGGCCCCTAGGGACATCCATGAGAATTTTCCAGCCCGAAAAAAATTAAAATCCACTTAAATTGACCTTGTATAAAAAAGCATTCGTTTGGTTTCGGTCTTGCATTACGCGATCCGCAGTGATCTTTGATTCGTGACGTAGGTGCATGACCATGTGTGTGACACCATTTTATATTTTGTTGTAATTTTATCATGCGCTATAATCTTAATTCCTGTCTATTGGCGTACTGATTACATTAATATCTCTAAGATTACTAGTCAACGTGAACTTTCATTATGAAGTTTCTTTTTATGAGATCATAAACTGTGTAACAAATGACTAACTTTCTTCCGCAGCTTCGCCCGCGTGGACGTCGAAACTTCGGTTCCCTAATTTACCCGTAGTGGAAAAATTCTTAATGAATACATATTTTTCACAAAATAAACGACCCTCCAGGATTTATATCTCTAACTACTATTTTACCCTTTCAGAAACGAACGGTTACGAATTTCCAAAAATTATTTCTTGATAGATTCTTACTCTTCACAAAGAAAATACTACCCAAGTTTCATGTCTCTAGGACGAGAGGTTTGGGCTGTGCTCCATATACACAATATATACATATATCCATGTATCAATAATCAGTCTGTCAGATTACCATTTTACAAATAATATTGAAAGATAGTTCACGTTTACTATTAAAAGCAGCTACTTAATCGTTTCATGGATAAGTCTATGTTTATTTCTTTTTATTGTCACAACATTACACGATTGTCGCAACCTTTGAGACTTGAGTCATACGAGTATCATATCCGTTTGTAGTAATTTAATTATTCGGCTGTATCACCACAGATTAATAAATAGTTACTAGTATCACTGTCTTTGTTTTATTGCCCTTTATATCGGAAATATAGACATTTTTGTGTTATCGATTTTTATTCGTACTTTTCCAAGACAAGACGAACTAGATAAAATTATAAGTCAATAGTACACTTGTCCTGGGCAAACACTATTTTTAGTAGTTATTTGATCCTGTTTCGTCGTCATCTTTTAGTGGTAAAATTAGAAAAAAAAAACAAAATTCCCACATTAGAGGCGGGTGCCTTAACCCCTGACAATCACAACGTATTTTTTGCAAGCATCAACATTTATAAAATCTTGTTCACACAAAAAACAGTTAGTTTTCTTCATCGAAGTCTATTTAAGTTTTGTAACGAATAACTAGCTTAAATTTTGTGACCAACTGACCGACTCACTGACTTTTTAGTTAACAAATTGTTCGCCTGCTGTCGCTTGCAGTGAACTACAAAACTATTCCTTAAGTACATGACCTCAAACACAGATCTTATCTGTGTCAGAGAATTGCCTTATTCTAAAATCTACCCTAAGGGGGAAAATGTGAATCGGAAAAAATTATGTGTTGTTTGACTTTAGGGTGGATTTAAGCAGGATATAGAGACATTTTTTATTTTTATTTTCTGTGATACCCTACTTAGCCCAACTAAATACCTTAAAAATCAAGATTAGTAACCGCTTGTAGCCAATTATGCTATCGGACTAAATTAAATATATTTCCTTGGAGTTTGAAATTAGTTGGATTGTTTGTTTGTGGTTTTAATATAACGTTAGTGTAAACCTCGCATTGATATGCAACTCAGACTAAATTTCCTTCAGTATTTTGCATAGATTTACATACGAACTAAGTAATTGGCAGCTTCAAACAATAGATAGACATGACGTATGAGTTCCATGAACAGTTTCATAGAACACTAAGACTGCATGGAACAATGTGGCACAATTACAAAGGTTAAGCTATTCAATATAACAGTCACTTGTATTTTGTAGCTGACGTTATCTAGAGCTAGTGTAACTTACTGAAATGATTATGATTATTGCTTTCCATCACGGTTTTTAGTATCTCTACATCATTGCATATTTATTTATTTATTTATTTATTTATTTATTTATTAATATCGACACACCAACGACTCATTCACCGGTTTTACAGTATGAAGAAACAATTTACAAATGAAACAGTATTGTGGTGAATTTGTCACTTATGTGCACAGCGCTTACAGTAATTTAAACATAAAAATAATTGTGAGCATAATAAAAATAATAATAAAATTAAATTACATTAAAACTAATTAAAAATTACAATGAAATGCATTTAAGTAAGTTGAAATTGAAATATGGATTACATTGGTATAAAATATTATTATAATTACACTAATCTGATGAATTGAGATTAAAATAATTACATTTTAACAAGTGTGACGTCCACTGTCACTGGGGTAAGTGTTAGGGTGGTTTTAATTGAAACAACACTCAGTAATTTAGTGGTCGTGATCGCACGTCCGCACGGCACGGCTGACAGCTAGCAAGTGCCATCCCCACCCCGTGCGTCCGGCGTTCACGACTATATCTTTATTTATCTAATACGTCACACCTTTCCCTTTTTTTCAAATCACAATTCTTTATATAAGCATAAATCTATGATTTCAAACAAAATTATAATCAACACCAAACTATGGCATAATAATCATTATATAGGTATTATACCTACTACTTAGTAGTTGCAGTAATCAGACTTCCTTTAACAACATGATACCTAATTAATTAGAATAGCAAAATCAAAATGATTATTCAGACACAATTTATAAAGAGAACGAGACGGTATATCATATTCAGTTTGGTACTTGATTTATGTATAACGCCTCCTGTAAATAATTATGTCACTATTAATTTAATTACATCGTATTAGTTATTTTAAATTCAGTCGATATCCCCGCTCTGATCACTATTAACTAAATTGGTTTTATTTTCTGAACATACTTTCCACTGGCCTTCTACTCTTTTAAGACGGATAATGTTTCTTTTTAACTCCTACCCAGTATTATCATTTCTTATGTTATATTCTGGCCCCTTACTATTTATGACAGTATGAGGCGTTGGGTCAAAGTTTGTTACAAGTTTGTTTTCCTTGGTCATATTTTTTATGTTCACCTTTTCACCAATACCTATATCCATATCCTCTGCTTTCCTTTTCCTATCCTCATATCCCTTCCCCTTTTCTTTCATTATTTTGTCTTTATCCTTTACCTCTGATTTAAAAGGATTTTCTATATTTATAAGAGATGCTATTTTGTCCCTAAACTGTCTAACGAAAAATAGGTTTGCCGCAGTTTTGCCTGTGGTCGAGTGAGGGGTACTATTTAATTGTACCATCGACCCAACGGAATCATGACCCACCATAAGCTTATTATCCTACAGACATTTAAATACAATTATGTCGACAATAAATTAGGTCGACAAAAGCGTAAACATGTATTAAAAATGTCACACGCCTAGTCTTATTATTTTGACAGCTTCAAACGATTTGTCGTCGAAATGGGTCATGATTCAATTTTGTCGATAGTACATGGATAAATACAACAATAAGTCTTCTTGCCAATTTGACTTTGGCTTGTGCGAAGACGTTTTAGAATGTCCCTGTTCTGCCGCTTAACTTCTCCGTTTTGTTGAGGGGCGTATGGAATTGTAAAATGTATTTTTATACCAAGTTCGAGACAAAATGACCTAAAATCTGCGCTGACAAATTGTTTCCCGTTGTCAGCGGTTATACTAGATGGTGTTCCTAATCAAGAAAAAAAACTCTTTTAATATTTTCATAGTTTCAGCAGATGTTATTGTTTTCATAACCTTAATCTCTTTGTATCTACTGAAGTAATCAACTATTACAAATAAATAATGCCCACTCGGTAGCGGACCTCGAAAATCAATTGCACCGTCAATCCAGGCACAAGGAATTCAAATTTCAACATATTAACCATGTAGTTGTGGTAAAGGCCTTTAAGCAACTGATAATCAAGGCTACTAAAGATCTATGGGGCATGTCTACTAATGTGTGTAAATCGGTTATTGAGAAAATAGCCCCATGCTTAGCTTATTTTTAATTTGTGTATAAATCAAGGAGTTTTCCCGGAGCAAATGAAGCACATCAAAGTAATCCCACTATTTAAATCCGGAGATAGCAAAGACGCTAATAATTATAGGCTCGTGTCTGTTTTGCCGGTTTTCAGTAAAGTATTTGAAAAAAATCATGTTTAACCAGATGCTTAGTAATTTTAACTGCAATCATATCTTATACGATGAACAGTATGGTTTCACCAGAGGTCGTTGTACTACTGACACTGGTGTCACTTTAATTAAACACATTTTTACAGCATGGGAAGAGTCGCAAGATGGCATTTTCTGCGACCTCTCCAAGGCTTTCGATTTCGTGAGTCATGAAACACTTCTTTTAAAACTTGAGCATTACGGGCTCAGGAAATTAGCGCTTAGTTCAGTAAAATCCTATCTGAATGATCGACTGTAGCAGTTTCAAATTAATGGTGTAAATTCACTGGGCTTAAAGGTAAAAATGGGAGTACCGCAAGGATCAATATTGGGTCCTTTCCTTTTTTTTTCAATCTATATAATGATTTACCAAGTTTGCTGAAAAACCAACCTCAAATGGTGTTATTTGCTGATGACACTTCACTGATTTTTAAAGTGAATAGATGTGCACAACACCACGATGACGTAAATAACGCTATGCTTAGGGTTCATAACTGGTTTACTGTAAATAATTTAGTACGAAATGAAAAAACGAAATGCATAAGATTTACTTTACGGAATGTTAGAAGTACTGAACGTAATGTTGTATTGAATAAGGATGTACTAGAATTCGTTGAATAAACGGTTTTCTTGGGGATAACGCTCGACTCAAAGCTGCAGTAAGGCCCTCACATAACATCTCTTACAGTGCGGTTAAGTTCAGCTGCTTTCGCTGTCAGAAAAATCCAGCTATTAACCGACGACGTAGATACCGCGGTCAAGTCTCTTTTAGCTACATATTTTCATAGCGTGATGTCTTGAGTTTATTATTATTATTCCATTTATTAAAGGTTATCACATATAAATTACATTTTTAAATATTAATATAAAATATAAACATTTAAAAATATAAAAAATAGTAGCCCACCGGCATCGGGAACAGGGTCCAAGCTACCGGTGGTCAGGGCTCCAGAGAGAGGAACCTCCGGACAATACGCGCCGTGTCCAGGAGTACCGCCTTCTGTATCAGGCCCTTGATCCAACTGCCTAGCGAGAGCCTCCTCAGATGTTGGTCGAGGCTCTTCGCTATTACGCCATTAGCCGTCACGACTATCGGCACAATGACTGCTGAATTCACATCCCACATGTCGACAACCTCGCGAGCCAAGTCAAGATACTTTGATTGCTTATCTTTTTCAGCTTTCACGAGGTTCTCGTCATGTGGGACAGCAATATCAACAATCATTGCGCGACGCTCTAATCGATCTATCACCACTATATCAGGCTTATTGGCAACAATAGTCCTGTCGGTGATGATAGATCGATCCCAGTACAGTGTGATATCGCCATTATCAAGAACTGGGTCGGGCACATACCTGTAGTATGGCACCTCCGATTTCACAAGACTGTATTTCAAAGCAAGTTGCTGATGAATAATCCTGGCTACGAGATTGTGTCTGTGCAAATAGTCTCCGTTAGCCAGACTAGAACACCCAGAAATAATGTGACGTATCGATTCTCCGGGACGGTGGCATGCCCGACAGATGTCAACCGTGCCGTCCTTCACAATATATTTCCGGTAGTTTTTAGTCATCATAACTTCGTCCATTATTGCACAGACAAAACCTTCGGTTTCTCCAAAAAGGTCACCGAAACGCAGCCAGGATACGGACGCCAGGAAATCTACATCGGGCCCATGTAGGACCCGATAAAAGCGCCCGTGAAGCTCCTTGCCCTGCCATACAGTCCTGCGGTCGTTAGTGTCCAGTACCACAGGTTTGCGCCAGCTCTCGCTCGCTAAGGAGAGCGGGGTGAGGCCCTTGTCCACCGAAACTACATCCCGATGCATCCCCACGGTGGCCGATAGGAAATACTCCCTGAGATTGCATATCTCACGGTTGTGAAGGGTCTTGGCGTTTAAAAAACCTCGACCACCGCACTTCCGCGGGATATACAGTCTCATTACCGACGACCGCGGGTGATGCATCCGGTTTGCAGTCAGTAGATTGCGGACCCTCCTATCCAAGGCGTCTAGTTCAGTCTGAGTCCATTTGAGTATGCCGAAAGAGTACATCAAAACCGGCATGACCCAACCGTTGAAGGCGCGCACCTTGTTACCGCCCGATAAGAGACTATTTAAAACTTTAGTCAGGCGGCCAAAGAAGCGCTCCTTCAACGTTTGCTTCATGTCGGCAGCGTTGATGCCTAACGCTTCCGACATACCCAAATATTTGTAGGTTTCAGTTGAAGAGAGGGACCTAAGGTGTATGGAATCCGAGAGTTGAACCCCCACGGATTCCACAATCTCCCCTCGCTTTACATGCATGACTGCACATTTGTCAACACCAAATTCCATTCTGATGGCGCTACTGAAAGTTTCTGTTACCTTCAGTAGCTTCATCAGTTGCAAATCGGTGGAGGCAAAGAGTTTCAGATCATCCATGTAAAGGAGATGAGATATGACCTGACCACCTCTGCGCAACCGATAGCCTAGTCCTGAACCCTCCAGCAATGTGCTAAGAGGGTTCAGGGCCAAACAGAACCACAATGGTCTCAGACTATCGCCCTGGAATATACCTCGCTCGATCCTTATAGGTTCGTTGCCCTCTTGAATTTGCCGACATCCCGGATAGTGAAGGACCGTCCTCCATTGCCCCATACACGACATCAAGAAGGTGCGTAGAGTTGCATCTATTTTGTACAACTCCAGCACCCTCATGAGCCATGTATGTGGCACCGAGTCATAGGCCTTCTTATAGTCTATCCAACATGTCGACAAATTCTTTCGAGAACGACGAACTTGCTGACTAATGGCCATATCAATGAGGAGAAGCTCCTTAGTACCACGAGACCCTGTCCTACATCCATTTTGAGAGGCAGACATGATAGAATTATGCTCAATATGGTTGTTAATTTTACCTCTCAAAATGGATGTAAGAACCTTATAGACCGTCGGTAAACACGTGATCGGTCTATAGTTTTTGGGTTCCGCGGTACTACCTGATTTATGGAGCAGGTGGGTTATTCCAGTGGTTAGAAACTGGGGCAACGATCCAGACTCTAAGGCTGACTGGGACTGAGATGCTAAGCAAACGTGCGAACTGTGAAGCCATTTGATCCAGTAGTTGTGCAGCCCATCCGGTCCTGGAGATTTCCAATTAGGTAACGAACGGACTGCACAAGCTACGTCTTGGGGGCCGATAGTAATTGCCCCCATTTCCGGTATTGGCTCGCACGCTCGCTCAACATCCCGAATCCAGTCGCCCTCAGCATGACCGACGGGCACCGACCAGATGCTGCGCCAGAACGAAGACATGGCCTCATCATCTGGCAGGCGCACATCAGCCACACCTTGGTCCGGTCGCTCCCAAGCCCTGTAAACCCACCTTTCGTTGCTCTGGAATGTGCGATTCTGAGTGTACCGTTCCACTCTCCGCCTGTACCGACGAATACGGTTTGCCCATGCACAGATCTTCTGCTTCAGGAAGTCGATACGCTCTGTGACACCGGCCAAATAATCTTGGGGATTAATGTTAGTCCCCGAGAAAGCCCGCCTCACAAAGCGCATCACTCTAGGGCGTGTATTGCCCTCCCTGAAGCAGATAAGCTTGCCGATGAGTGCTCTAGCCTCACCAATACGGCGCTCGATTCTGCACTGCCACGCTGGTACAGCTGATTTTGGCCGTGTGGCTGCGTCATTATTGGGAAATTTGACGTTAGCCACACGACACGCTGCTACAGCTGCGCAATACAGAATCGAGTGGGTATCAGCGAGGTCTTCGCTGCCGTCAAAATAACTTGACAGCAGCGAATCCAGAGCACACACCAGCGCCATGTTTTTCTTGTGCATGGGCAAACGAGGTAATCGCGGCCTAAGATCGGGCGGTATAGAGCGATACTCCCGGCACGCACACTCCAAAGCACTCCTCAATTTATCACTATACTGGGTACTCACGGATAAAGGCCTATCATCATCCATCCCACCAGCGCAGGGCGGTCGCGGCAAACCACTACCTAAATTTTGCGGCTGCACGGCGACCGCACCCACTGGCGAAGCAGGCGTGACAGGACTACTCCGTGACTCGAGACGTAGTCGATCAAGCACTGTGTCATCCAACATATGATTACGCTGGATGACACGCACCTGATCCGACAGTCGCTGAGCCGTAGCGTTGACAGTCGGTTCAAGCACCTGGAACAGAGAGAGCATCCGACCACGGTACGCAGTCAGGTTATTTCCCCCCTCTGTAGCCCCAAAGTATGCGCGCATAACATTTACATTAATGGACTGTGTCCATTTCATGCGCGCACTTCCACCGGGAGCGGGGACCCTATCAGAGGCCGATGGGCCTCGAAGTCCCAAGCCCCCCGGCGGCCGGCGACCTCCCCGCCGACGAACAGGTGGTGGCGACGTCGGCGGAGAGAAGTACTCGTCGCTCGAGCTCGACGCAACTGCCACGGCCGGTGTCACAGCGCTCACGGTGGGGCTGGATTCCGGCGGCGGCGAGGCGGAGCTGAGCGACGGGTCCGGAGGTGTTGGGCATGCTTGACGAGCTGCGGCTCTTGTTATCATCGTCTTTATTCCATTTTATTTCTATTTGAGTATCATAATGCTTCAAAAAGTAGACGCAATCAAATACCTCGGTGTCATGATTGATAAGAACTTGAACTTTAATGCACATATCGATCTTTTGTCCAAGCGAATTAGGAAGCTCATCTACATATTTAAAATTCTCCGACACTTTGCGGATGAGAAAATACTTAGAATGGTCTATTATGCATTATGCCAATCCTTACTGACATATTGCATTACTATATGGGGTGGCGCCTCTAAGACATATATGATGAAAGTGGAACGAGCCCAAAGATCAGTACTCAAGGTAGCCCACTCCTTACCCTTTTTCCATCCTACCTCGGAACTTTATGAAAAATGTAAGGTTCCCACAGTTCGCCAACTCTTTGTCATCCAAACTGTTTTACGCATACACTCATTTATGTACTATAACCCTACACTAAATAAGCATAAACGCATTAAAACAAAAGTATGTTCAACGAAACTGTGTAAAACTAGTCTTTCGCACCGCCACTTTGGTTTCCTTAGTTCTTATTTATATAATAAAATTAACAGTATATTAAATATTTACCCCTTAACCAAAGCGAAGTGCAAAAAACTTCTGACCACCTATATGTTGAGCTGTGATTACGAGACCACGGAAAACCTTTTTATCATTCCAAAATAAACGAGCAAGCATACACACATACATGCACACACCCTTACACATTCTCACACATACCCACCCTTACACTTACATACACACACACACACTCTTACACTCTCATTCATACACACACACACTCACTGCTATTCTCGTTGTAATTTTTAGTGTTTTTTTTAGTACTTTCTCTTACTGAAGGTTTCAAAATCTTTTAATGTACTTTGTTCTCGAGGGGGGGCCTGGTAATCTGTGTGACAGGGTATCCTAGTGCAGATACCAGTCTCCCACAAAGGATTACTAACGCATAAAATGTTGTAACCATAGTTTTAAGGTGCCTTTGTGGAAGAGAAAAATAAATGATTTAAATGATAATTTTGTATTTTGATTTTTGTGACATGTGTCACCGATCCCTGTTTTTATTTTCAATGGTAAAATCATTTTGTTGTATGTTATAACCGTTATAACTATTAAGGTTGTATATTTCTTGCTATTTAGATTTGTTGTACTGTTGTTATTTCAGTTGTGGATTTTTTAAATATATTTATTGTATAGAAAAAACTTTGGAATATAAAATCGTGACTGATGACATTTGGGGTTGCCGCGATTATCAATATTTAAATTATTATATAATTATTATTATTATTTATTATTATTCTCATTTATTTATTTTAATACACATAATTTACATTTTTAAATATTATTATAAAAAACAAAAACATTTAAAAATATAAAAAACAGTAACCCACCGGCATCGGGAACAGGGTCCAAGCTACCGGTGGTCAGGACTCCAGAGAGAGGAACCTCCTAACGATGCGAGCCGTGTCCAGAAGTACTGCCTTCTGAATCAAGCCCTTGATCCAGCCATTCAACGAGAGCCTCCTTAGGTGTTGGTCGAGGCTCTTGGCTATTAAACCATTGGCAGAAACAACTATCGGCACAATGACCGCTGAGTCCACATCCCACATGTCGACAACCTCGCGAGCCAAGTCGATATACTTAATTTGTTTATCTTTCTCGGCCTTCACGAGGTTCCCGTTATGCGGGACCGTTATGTCAACGAGCATTGCGCGCCGCTCTAATCGATCCACCACCACTATATCAGGCTTGTTTGCTACAACAGTCCTGTCAGTGATGATGGATCGATCCCAGTACAATGTGACATTGCCATCTTCAAGAACTGGGTCGGGCACATACCTGTAGTACGGTACTTCAGATTCTACGAGGCCGTATCTCAGAGCAAGTTGCTGATGGATAATCCTGGCCACGAGGTTGTGCCTATGCAAGTACTCTTCATTAGCAAGACGAGAACAACCAGAGATAATGTGTCGGATCGATTCTCCTGGCAGGTGACACGCCCGACATATGTCAACCGTACCATCTTTCACAATAAATCTCCGATAATTCCTCGTCATGATAACCTCATCCATAATTGCACAGACAAAACCTTCGGTTTCCCCAAATAGGTCACCGAATCGTAGCCAGGAAACGGACGCTAAAAAGTCTACATCGGGCCCGTGCAGGGCCCGGAAAAACCGTCCGTGTAGCTCCTTACTCTGCCATACTTCCTCACGATCCTTCGTCTCAAGCACTACAGGTTTGCGCCAGTTCTCTTTACCTAAGGAGAGCGGAGTGAGGTCCTTGTCCACAGTGACCACATCTCGGTGCATCCCCACGTCAGCTTTAAGGAAATATTCCCTGAGATTGTATATCTCGCGGTTGTGGAGAGACTTAGCATTAAGAAAGCCTCGTCCTCCACATTTCCGCGGGATATACAGCCTCATTACTGATGATCGCGGGTGATGCATCCGATATGCCGTCAACAATGTACGGACCTTCCTATCCAGGGCATCGAGTTCCGTTTGAGTCCATTTGAGTATGCCGAAAGAGTACATCAACACTGGCATGACCCAACCATTAAAGGCGCGCACCTTATTTCCGCCCGACAAAAGACTGCTTAAAACTTTGTTCAGACGGCCAAAGAAGCGCTCCTTCAATGATTGCTTCACGCCAGCGATATTAATGCCTAACGCTTCCGACATACCCAAATATTTGTATGTCTCGGTTGAAGAGAAGGATTTAAGGCTTATGGAATTCGAGAGTTGAACTCCCTCGGATTCCATAATCTTCCCTCGTTTGACATGCATGACCGCACATTTGTCCACACCAAATTCCATCCTGATGGCACTACTGAAAGTTTCTGTCACCTTCAGTAGCTCCATCAGTTGCAAATCGTTGGGGGCAAAGAGTTTCAGGTCATCCATGTAAAGAAGGTGAGATATTACCTCACCTCCTCTCCTCAACCGATAGCCCAGGCCTGAATCCTCCAACAGTGTGCTTAGAGGATTCAAGGCTAGGCAAAACCAAAGCGGACTCAAACTATCTCCCTGGAATATGCCCCGCTCAATCCCTATCGGCTCGCTATTCCTCTGGGTTTGTCGACATCCTGGATAGCGAAGCACTGTTCTCCATTGTCCCATGCACGACTTCAAGAAGGTGCGCAGAGTTGCATCTATCTTATACAACTCCAGCACCCTCACAAGCCATGCATGTGGCACAGAGTCATAGGCCTTCTTGTAGTCTATCCAACATGTCGACAAGTCCTTTCGGGATCGACGAAAATTATTATTTATAATTAATTATTAATAATTATTTATTTATTATTATTATTATTATTTTATAGGTAATTCAAGTTCACCCATTTATATTTATTTTCAGTACCAAACTTTGGTTTGTGTAATTTTAGAAGCAAATTTGAATACGATGCAGTTATTTATTACGATAGTTTACTGCATACACAAATAGACATGGCGGTTAGGAGCATTGTCATGCTCGCTCAAGAAGTCTCGCTGATGGTGGCGAGTTTGGATCAATCGGTTCCCTTCAAAATGGTTGAGCTAAATGGTGCTGATGCCAGGCATCATGCGCGTGAACGGGCGCTGTCAGTTGAGATCGGTCATCTCTTAACTGCCGTGACTTTTTTTTTTGTTTATTTTGTTACATACTTACATTGTTTTCACATGTAGAAGCAACAAAAAATAATGTAACCAAGATTCTGTGAAACATGTTTTTTTTTTTTTAGGTCCGTGGAGTTTCTTGCCTGTCCTTCTCCATAGAGATCTACGTTTTGATACATGCATTAGCGTCACTTTTCTTTTCTGACTAACCGACCGACGCTTTGACAATTCATAAGTGCCTGTAAATGGTCTAAGTGAAATAAATGCTTTGAATTTTTAATATTGAATTTTGAATTTTGTTTGGATGTTAGTTTGTGTTCGGAATTGGGGGTTTTCTCTTGCTTGCCCATGTTTTACATTTATTCCTGAAATGCCCGACAAACCTGCACTTCAAACATTGTTTGACTTTAGCTGGGCAAACATTACTCTACTCAGAATGTTGTGTGCTACCACATAATGAACATACTGTATTCTCTAAGGCCTTGGTTTTTGCTCGATTCTACTAAAAGTGGCATTTTTGGATTCTTGATTATAGCCAGTAAGTTTGCGGTCCACTGCCTCTATAGCACTAGCTAGTGGTATACTTAATTTTGTCAAGAGTCAGATCGTCACCTAAGTGAAGTAAGGTAGCCTTTTTCTTTTCAGAATCGGTTGTATCTGACGCAAACAGGAAAATGTCTAGCCCTCGCTTCCACTTTTCCCAGCGCAAAACCACAGAAACAGGGTCGCCTTTGCATTCGAAGGTCTCGAGAGGTGGTATCTGGGACTTTTTGGGGCGACCTGCGACAGAGGTTTATCGTTAGTACCACTGACATCATCAGTTACTACTAGTTTCAAAATTGTCTTTAGCACCATTGACATCATCAGTTACTACTAGTTTCAAAATTGTCTTTAGTACCACTGCATCATCAGTTACTAGTAGTTTCAAAATTGTCTTTAGTACCACTGCATCATCAGTTACTAGTAGTTTCAAAATTGTCTTTCGTACCACTGCATCATCAGTTACTACTAGTTTCAAAATTGTCTTTAGTACCATTGCATCATCAGTCACTAGTGTCTAATCATTACTTTGTTAACACCAACTGACCCAGTCAGTTTACTGTTGAGTATGTAGATGCACCTACTCATCAGCGAATTGCAATAATTTTAATATTCTTGATATTTAATCTTTGCCTTAATTATAATACGGCCATTAAAACAGACCGTGTTTTATTTTATTCCTTGTGACAACATACAGTTATAGTACATACTATACCTACATAGGTATTATTTATTGCACAAAGAGAATTTACAGTAATAAGTAATAAGTTACTGTGCCTTACAGTGCCATAAATGGAAAATAACACATAAAACAATAAACTCTAATTGTTATTATTATATTTTTTTAATAACAAATTCTTACATAAATGTCGCATTTCTCAAAAATATACATAAAAGTAATTGTTTAGTTTTCTTGCAAAATGGGAACTATTCCTGGCATCAATCAGTTCACGGATAAGTCGATAACTTCAACTTTTATAATTGTTATGGCAATCCACCGAATTTTCGGTGATTTCTGCTAATGTCCAGTTTGAAAATAATATTTCAGTTTAAATGACAATTGTACGGTTATTAAATTATAGTATGGAGATCATACACGTGTTCTTATAACCAAGAACACGAGATGACTCCAAGTCGGTAACATCACAACCTCCATAATTCTCGTTAGTACCAATTGACATTGTCAATTTACTACTTGTAAATAAATGCATATTTAAGCCTTGTCTTTCTTTGATATATGTCGGCGCATATTAGATGCCAATGTCAAGAGTGACAGCTTGTCACTGTCACTCTAGCGGAGCGTCGAGTCGATGGTAGCGGGGCGGCCATCTTGATACGGCAGATCCTAGAGAGCGGTCGCAAGCGCACCACGGTTTTCGACGAATCGCTATCCATCGTCCTAATCAAAGTTCATTTTATAAGTGATTGAGTGTTAATTAGAGCCTTAGTGATTGTTGTTACATAATTGTAGTATTATTTCAAGTAAAATTGTTTAAGTTTCCAAGACAAAGCTATTAATTCAAATTACCCTACTTGGACTACCCACATACCCACACTGCACGATGAGTAATTCTGATGAAGGCCGTCCTGAGCTTATATCAGCAGTGGGATGCGATGGAAACCAGAAGGAAGCAAAGCAGTCGGATTCTAGAACTGCTGAGAAGCTATTAAGCAGCATGGAAGCGTTGCTTTCCCGAGTTTTGGCAGCCCAACAAACACCGCTCCTGAGTACAAATCGTACAATTCTTTTAAAGTTTGACCCGGAGGAGCCCGACTCGGACATTGATGGATGGTGTAAAGTGACTGATTTCATTGTGCAAAATAAAAATCTGGAAGGTGTTAATTTACTGATGGCGTTGACAGAGGCGCTGAAAGGTAGTGCAGCAGCGTGTTTAACGAAGCTTAATTTAGACGCTATTACCTGGGAATCAGTAAGAGAAATCCTCATTGCAAGATTTTCGAAACCTAAACTTTTGCAAGACTATTTCGATGAAGTGTTACGGTTCCAGATAGGTGCTAAAGAGACTGCGTCTGAATCTGCTCTTCGGTTATGGAATCTCATCGAACGAATACCTGAAAGTATGATGCCTGAGAAGGTAATTACGGGATTTGTGATATCTGTGTTGTGCCAGAAGGACAGCTTGATACGTCGTGAGTTAAACGCACAAACAATAACGACACGAGCTCAGTTATTTCGAGTACTTGGCGGAGTATCACTTAAGCGACGCATGGACACCGAAGAACCTGAAGCAAAACGTGCTCGTATGATGGAGAAATTCACCGGAAAATGTCACTATTGTGGGTTAACCGGACACCGTATCGCCGATTGTAGAAAACGTCGAGACGAAACTGGAACGAAGTCGCAAGATGCTTCGAGTTCATCGCGAGCCGCGGAGAAAAGGACGACCCCGACCTGCTACAAGTGTGGTCAGCCTGGTCACGTGGCGACTGTCTGCCCAGATAAGAAGAACGGCAGTGAAGCTGCAGTCAAGGAGGTCCATCAGTGTCAGCACCGGCCCTCTAGGAGTATCTTGGAGACATCTTCTGGTGAGCGAGTTCCTTTCTTATTTGATAGTGGATCATCATGTTCTCTACTAAAGGAAAGCTTTTGTGACAAACTTTCGGGTACTGTGCGTAAAAACCTCGTTTACCTGAGTGGCATAGGCGGTGAAGACATTCAATGTACCACTCAAATTCAAAGCGATGTGATCATTGATAAACTTCCAGTTAATTTAACTTTTCACGTAGTTCCTCAGAGGCTCATTTCTGATCCGATTATAGTCGGGAGAGATATTTTTGATCAAGGCTTGTGTGTTAAAATCGATAATGATAATCTCATGTTCTTTTCTAAGAAAGCGAGCCACCTTTGTGATTTAAAACTAAATAAGCCGGATTTTACTAAGATCAACACGGATTTGCTAGGCCAGAATAGGGAAGTGCTAATATCAATCTTAAACAAATATTCCGACTATTTTACCGAAGGTGTTCCTTCTCGTAGAGTAACGACAGGCGAATGTCAAATTAATTTAGTAGACCCTCACAAAACCGTGCAACGATGCCCTTATCGCCTAGCACCGGCGGAAAAACTTATAGTCAGGGAAAAAGTTCAGGAATTACTTGATGCTGGGGTCATACGCGAAAGCGCTTCCCCGTTTGCTAGTCCAATACTATTAGTTGAAAAGAAGGACAAATCGTATAGGATGTGTGTGGACTATAGAGAATTAAACTCCAATACGCGACCCGAACACTACCCTCTGCCACGTATTGAGGAGCAGATAGATCAGCTGGCTGGGGCTAACTATTTTTGCTCTCTCGATATGGCGTCAGGGTTCCACCAAATTTTGATGCATCCTGATTCCATAGAAAAGACCGCATTCGTTACACCTGAGGGGCAATACGAATATCTTGCTATGCCCTTCGGGTTGCGAAACGCTCCCTCTGTGTATCAGAGATGCATAACTAGGGCTTTGAATCACTTAAAAGACAAACCACTCATATATATGGATGATGTTTTATGCTACTCGTCTGGCATTACTGAAGGTTTGCAGCGTCTAGATAATAGTCTAAGTGCCTTAACGGAGGCTGGATTTACATTCAACCTCCAAAAATGTAAATTTATGACCCAAAGAATAGATTATCTAGGATATTCCCTTCAGGCTGGCGAGGTTAGACCTAACTCTCGTAAAATACAAGCATTGGTAGATGCCCCTCAACCAAAAACTGCTACTCAGGTCCGACAGTTCCTGGGGTTAGCCTCGTACTTCAGAAAATTTATTCCTAATTTCACACGTATTGTGGGACCATTGTACCCTCTAACAAAGCTAAAAGGACCTATTACATGGGCTCAAAAACATGAAGAAATACGGAACGATATAATACGCATACTCACATCTGAGCCAGTTTTAATTATTTTTGACCCTGAATTGCCAGTAGAGTTGCACACCGATGCTAGCTCTGATGGATACGGAGCAATTCTCATACAACGGATAAATAATACACCGCACGTTGTGGAATATTATAGTCGTCGAACCTCAGATGTTGAGTCTCGATACCACTCGTACGAACTGGAGACGTTGGCTGTTGTACGAGCGGTCGAACACTTTCGCCATTATCTTTACGGTCGTCATTTTGAGGTATATACGGACTGTAATTCGCTCAAGGCATCCAAATCAAAAAAAGATCTCACTCCTCGTGTCCACAGGTGGTGGGCTATCTTACAGGCCTATGACTTCGAAATTATCTATCGCGAAGGTCGCGGAATGGAACATGCGGATTATTTCTCGCGTAATCCTCTTCCTGATGTTAGTGTCAGTGGTATAGCCTACGGGAGCCCGCTGACACAGCAAGTTCAGTATGTCGAATTACATCACGATTGGCTTTCAGTCGAACAAAAGCGTGACAGCGAAATACAAGACCTTATCTCAAAGCACGACAGCAATAGTTTCCCCGACACTGTAGCTCAAACGTATGATGTAAGAGATAGCATCCTATATAGGAAAATCGTTCGTAATAAAACGGTCTCTTGGTTGCCAGTAGTTCCCCGTTCTTTAATTTGGACACTAATAAACCACGTTCATAATGAGTTACAACATTTAGGCAGGGATAAAACTTTAGATAAGCTCTATGAGCAGTATTGGTTTCCCGAAATGTCAAAATGCGTGCGTAAATTTATCGACTCGTGCATTATTTGCAAAGCATCAAAGGGTCCATCTGGAGCTCAACCCGTTCAGCTTCACCCGATCCCAAAAGCTTCGGTACCGTGGCACACAATACATATTGATTTTACGGGAAAGCTTAGTGGGAAAAGTGATCGAAAAGAATACTGTTCAGTGATTATCGACGGTTTCACTAAGTATATCTTGCTAGAGCATACTGCTTCTCTTGACGCTAAAAGCGCGGTACACGCGTTGCAAAAAGCAGTCCATCTTTTTGGTGCGCCTAAAAGGATCATAGCGGATCAGGGTCGTTGCTACGTAAGTTCCGATTTTAAGAATTTTTGCGGCGAACATAAGATAGATCTCCATTTAATTGCGACTGGATCTTGCCGGGCTAATGGCCAGGTCGAGAGGGTTATGCGGACCCTCAAAAGCCTGTTAACCATTGTTGAAAACGACCCAAATAAGACGTGGCGGGATGAAATAGGAAACATTCAACTCGCGCTTAACAGCACCCGATCATCCGTAACCAAGTATTCCCCTACAGAACTTATGTTAGGTATTCGTGCTCAGTCGTTAGGTATGTCTAAGCTAAATTCAGAAGCCCATGGTCAACCAGAACGTCTTAACCTCGATGTTGTGCGGAATGATGCATCTGCCAATGTCCAAAAGGCCGCGGAAAACGAAACAAAACGATTTAATCAAGGCCGTGCAAAAGTTAAAGCTTTTTCAAAAGGTGATTACGTTTTCCTCAAAAGCAGTGAACGAAACCAGACAAAATTGGACAGAAAGTTTAAGGGTCCATTTGTCATAACAGCGGTACTAAATAACGATCGGTATGAATTAAAAAGATTAGGTAGTTCTCCTCGAATTTATAAGTACGCCCACGAGAATTTACGCTCAGTACCTCATGGACACGAAGGTTTGCTCGAGGTAGCTTCTAACCTTTTGAATTATGATGAGGCCGAGTCGGCGCCAGAGGATGTTGATGCTGGGAATGATTTGTTGTCCACGAATGACACTGACACCTTGACTGCATGCTCTGACACTATAACCGCCGCCTCTTCTACTATTACCGGTAATTCAGACACTCTCAGTGCACACTCTGATCCTGAGACATGGGATGTAGATGGTGAAATCGAAATTTGGGCTGAACAGGATATTCCGCAATCATAGGTAGGTTTTATGTCTTGCATTTATCTGTTGGTTATTGTCAGCATTATTCAATCCGGAATTGTCCGGCCGAAAGGAGAGTGTCGTCCGGGCCATACCCAGTGGGGTTGGTTGAAGGGATGCACTCGTCCGATCTAGAACTTATACCCTTATAGTCTATCCTGGTCGGAGAGACAGTGTCGTCCGGGCCATACCCTGTGGGGTTGGTTGAAGGGATGCACTCGTCCGATCCAGAAGTGATACCCTTATAGTCTACCCTGGTTGAAGGGACAGTGTCGTCCGGGCCACACCTAATAGAGGGTTGGTTGAAGGGATGTACTCGTCCGGTTCAGATGTGTTACAGTTGGTTGACAAGTGGATGGGGACAGTGTCGTCCGGGCCAGACCCATTACGGGCTGGTTGAAGGGATGCACTTGTTCATTTCAATGCCTGGTTGTGATTGACTCTGTGTTTGATGGTTCAATTCAAAACTCAAGTGAAATCCTGTAGTAGGATGGACGAGCGGGCGTCTTGGTGATTAAGCATTGTTTGTTCCAGGAATACAATAGCGCCCGAGGACGGTCGTATGTCAGTCTGGCCGTGTCGGCGCATATTAGATGCCAATGTCAAGAGTGACAGCTTGTCACTGTCACTCTAGCGGAGCGTCGAGTCGATGGTAGCGGGGCGGCCATCTTGATACGGCAGATCCTAGAGAGCGGTCGCAAGCGCACCACGGTTTTCGACGAATCGCTATCCATCGTCCTAATCAAAGTTCATTTTATAAGTGATTGAGTGTTAATTAGAGCCTTAGTGATTGTTGTTACATAATTGTAGTATTATTTCAAGTAAAATTGTTTAAGTTTCCAAGACAAAGCTATTAATTCAAATTACCCTACTTGGACTACCCACATACCCACACTGCACGATGAGTAATTCTGATGAAGGCCGTCCTGAGCTTATATATACATAATAGTAATAACTGTTATTATTATTTCACTTGTTTTGGCTCATTGAAAATCACGACTGTAAATATATTGTTTGTATTATTGTTTGCTTAGTACCAGTCTTTTAGACTTTCTACTCGGCGAAGAGAGAACCCGCCCAGTGCAATAACTAGTATCAAAATATCACTAGATGAAGCATTCACGTGCCTACCGGTCTATTGCTGTGCATAGTATGTGCGTTGGTACCTACCCACACCGTGATATGTTATTGACGTGGGATAATAAGGTTATACAAAAAGTGTGAAACGAGTTCCAATTATAATATTAAGGGAAACATATTCCTTACAGTTTGTTACTTAGTTATAATTTAGAATATCAGGTAGTGATCAATAAAATTTACCACTTACACGTTTTGTAATGGAAGAAATCGATAGGCTACGTTTGAAAACATTAAGTTATGAACTTCAAACCTCAAATCTCTTTATTCATGTAAACCACTTTCAGGTACTTATGAATAGTCTCACTCTAGTTAGTTGCACATAAATTCTTTATATAGGAATAAAGTATACACTTACTTTAAAAACATACCTACATAAGATAATTATTTAGTATCGGTTTAATGCACGCACGTAGACACGAAAATTGATGTAGGCAATAACGTGTATAACGTGACCGATTTTAACATGTAATTACTTCAACGGATTATTAGATATAGGTTATTTGTAGCTTGCACACATTTTTTCTATCACAACAAACCGGTACCACGAAACACCACACACAGCGAAGCAACCATAGGCACTTATCAATTATTATTTGCAATATCTAGGTACACAGACTGCACTGAACTGTTCCGTCTCTCTTTTCCCCTTTTTGTAAAAAAAACACTCACCCAAAGACTCGTCGCCACGTGTGACGTCCACTGTCACTGGGGTAAGTGTTAGGGTGGTTTTAATTGAAACAACACTCAGTAATTTAGTGGTCGTGATCGCACGTCCGCACGGCACGGCTGACAGCTAGCAAGTGCCATCCCCACCCCGTGCGTCCGGCGTTCACGACTATATCTTTATTTATCTAATACGTCACAACAAGCAAATAATTTTATTAATTAGAAGAAATTTATATTATGAAAACCAATAATTGAAACTAATTACGTTAAAAAAAAATACAATCAAATTACATTTAGATAAAGTGCAAGTATACAAATTGATAATTAATTATTAGATATTTAAATAAAATAAATAAAAAAAGATAATATATAGAGATAAAAAGATCATATTATAAAACAAATCGTTTTGCAGTATCTATCTGTCGCTGTCTGCTTAGATCATTAAAAGGTAGAGTAATTAAAAAAAAGTTTTATGTATATAATACATACCTAATATAGAAGAGAAAAACCCGGATTTTAAACGATTCCGGTCCGGAAAATTTCACATTAAATGTAAATAGTCACTGTCTTCCTTTTATTTTTGACACTATGTTATTTAGCAAAAAATAATCCTTGTGATGAAGCCTTTCGATCGGTATGATAAAGCTACAGGCTGATTAATTTTCTCGAGGAACAGGTTCGATTCCCGGTTCAACTATGTATTTATTTAAATATCTATGAATACAGTTTAAAATGTTTCTAAAATTCAAATAATGTCTTCTTTCACTTAAAATGTTCTATCTACAATATTAAAGGTACTTTGCCTCCATGTGGCATAGCCGTGGGACACCCTGTATAGTAAATAAATAAATATTTTGGGACAAGTCACACAAGGTCATCTGATCCCAAGCTTAGCAGAGCTTATGTTATGGTAACCAGGTAACTGATATACACGCTTTTATACTTTATAAATACATACATATTATAAAAAAAATAACACCCAGATACAGAACAAGCAATCATGTTCACACAAAGTTTCATGCTCAGACAAACCGGAGGTCGTCCGTTACTAACCACTAGACCAGCAGGCCCGTCATAATGAAATGGTAAACTGGCAGACTGTCTATTGATACGTCAACGCCAGCCCAAACCGCTTGTCTTTGGAATAAGAAACGAAAATATGTAGCCACTAAGAAAGTATGTTTTAAGGCCCGTATTAATAGACGTCACTCAATTCTGAGACGCTCTCAAGTTTATTGCTGTCCTTATTTTTTCCCTTTAGAATGACAAGGACAGCAAGAGACTTGAGAGCGTCTCAGAGTTGAGTGACGTCTATTAATACGGGCCTTAAATTTCGAATCCTAACAGCGTAAAATTGGAAGCAAGATTAACATCATCGCAGGCGAAATATAGTTCTCCTATAAATTAAACTTCGAACGATTTCCTTGAAGTTCTTCGCCATTAAGGATGCATTACGGCCAAGAAATTTTGAATTCAACTTTAAACCCTCATATTTATGAGTGCTTTGTCAAAATTATTAAGTCCTGAATCATACTCGACCCTGAGCAAAGTTGAGCATCGCGGCCATTTTCAACTCAAAATTGAGCAATAATTTCTTGCCCCCGAAATTGTTTTAAGTGGTTCTAATTTGTGTATTTGCTTAAAATTGTTGTTTCCTTGCTTGATTTGCTTCAGAAGGTTTTGTTTCAAAGAAAAAGATGATGAAAAGATGTTTGTTTACTTTGATGTAGCAATGCTCTGTTGTTTTAATTTGTTTATGGCATTTCCTTGTACACAGAAATTAATTAAACTGTTCAAAAACGTGAAGGTTATATTTTATTGATGTCACATTTTGTATTGAGGGTAAAATCGTTGGAATTAGGTATGAGTATTCTTGGTAACATTAAAATATGCTTGTTTCCTTGATGTTCTAAAACGTAAAAGATTACTAAATATTGTCATATTTAAAGATCATTTAAGAGGAGAAGGTTCTGCTTATGTGCGTTTTTTTTTTGCTCTCCGTAATATTTTTTTGTATGATAATGATTTTTTGTCTCATATCAATTTCGGAAGCTTCAGTGGCAATATCAAATGGAACCGACATCCAAAATTAAAGTTATTGTATTTTTTAGTTTTTGATAGCGGCATCAACGGCAAGGACATAAACTGCCGAATACAATGAAATAATAATTATTGTATTATATATGTGTCCGTTATTGACGTCGGGAATCGTTCGTTTCACGAATTCGATATATTTGGCCATATTTACAATTAATTGAAATCTGTCAGTGTTTTACTATTTCGTGGTACAATTTCCTCTTGGCAAAAAGCGATTTACTGTTTCGAAAGAATTTTACTTTTGAAATAAAAAAATACGTTTTTTGTTGTATTTTATTATTTCTTTTTTTTTTCTTCGAATTTCAAATTACTTTTTTATCATTATACTTTGTTATCAGGGATTATGTGACATGAGTTGCATTTATTTGAATTTTTAGGTTCCACTATAACACCAAAACGCCTGATCGAATACAGACCTCTCCTCAAGTAGCATAGGCTAGCATGTTTTTATAGTGCCACATCAATCGAGTTACAAATGTTTTTAATTACTCTCTAAATTGTTTTATTTCCCGAAAGTTTTTCACGTTTAAACTTTATCATGCAAATCCTTAATTACATCATTGTTAAAATATGTCACATATACAATTGCGTAAGTGTCCAAAGTCTAATAGATATAAATACAACATTTTACCTAATTAATGACTGATATACAATTTACAAATCATGAAAATTTCAGGAAATATAATACAGTATTGATTATAAGCGTCATTCACAAGAAACACGATGATAAATTCGTTGAAGAATGTCTCCCGGATTGGACTTTATCGCTATGCAAAGGATTTGGGCTTTTTCTTTGTAAGAAAGTATAGTCACACATCGCCACCTATTATCTATATTATAAATATAAAAGAAAGTCGTGTTAGTTACACATTTTATAACTCAAGAACGGCAGAACCGACTTGGCTGAAAATTGGTAGGGAGGTAGCATAAGACCAGGGGACGGACATAGAATACTTTTATCTTCTTTTTTGTTTTTATCCTGTTTACGTGGGCGCGAGCGGAGTTTTAACCAAAAATCTGATATAACGCGGGTGAAACTGCGGAGGACAGCTAGTTTTACATATTATAGAAAATTGAAAACTGACTGCTTGACTCGGTGATATCTCAACGCACAACCCAACCGCCGCTTTTTAAAAAGAGTGTCCGTGGAGTTTCTTGCCTGTTCTTCTCCATAGAGATCTACGTTTTGGAACAGGCAATTAGTGTCACTTTTCTTTTCTGACTAACCGACCGACTCTTTGACAATTCATAAGTACCTGTAAATAGTCTAAGTGAAATAAATGCTTTGAATTTTAAATTTTTTTTTACTGCTCCTAAAGACATGAAACCTGTAGCATGTGTTCTTTGTTAAGAGGAAGTATCGACTAAGAAAACAGATTTTGTGGAAATTGAAATAAAAGGGTGAAATAGGGGTAGGAAGTGTTGACATAAACATGGGCGAAGCCGCAGGTCAAAGCTAGTTTGATTTACTTCTTATTATAAGTCGCATAGTTCTGTATGCCTTATAATCTGACCACGCTTATTATTTCCTTGGTTTATAATTTCTCAAACGATCTATTTGCAGTTTTTAAGGATATCTTAAGTACTATTAGAGAATTTTATCACAGTGATGAATAACATAATATTATGTTTGTTGTGTTGATGTGGTTCTTTAAGTTATTTTAATTATATTAAATTGACCGCGTTTCAACTAAAGTATGAGATACTGAGCAAAATTACAGGTTTCACACTTAACCACGTGCAAATGATATTGTAACAACATTATTTTAAAAGTGTAAGTTTGGAGTTTCTTGCCTATTCTTCTACATTACCTTATTATTATTTTCTTTGCTTATGTTAATGACGTTCGTATTTGTGTCTTTAAGATGGTCTATTATAAATTAATTATTTGACTTCGACTTGACGTTGAGGTTTTATAAAAGTTGTAGCATTTCTTTATATATTGGCACTTTGACTTTCAATGAGGGTTCCCGGGTTTTTTCCAGAACGCACACTTATATTCGACACGTGTTTCGCCCTCCACGGGATATTCTCAGGTCATGTTGACCTATCGACCGATAGTGCCCATCGGTGGTTAACCCAAAATCGCCTGGTCATCGGGTCAACATTTTCATTCATCATTGGTTGGTATTTTTGGTGGGGAGAAGGGTGGTGTCGCATCTTGCATCTAAGACTCGACTTAGATTCAGACGGCATAAAGACTATATTTCTTTGACAAGTTTTGTTATAAATTTCCGCATAGTCACATTTGATTCTTTATGAGTTACGTTTTTCATTTGATACGAAAGTGTATTGCACTAGTCATTTAGTGTAAAGTACAGGAAAATTATCAGTTTGACTAAAAACTTTCCGCTAATAAGTGCTTAAGCCGAAAAATACTGGTTTTTAATATCCAAGTGATATTCACCAGTCATAATTCCTATCTATTATCAATGCTTCGATTTTGTACCAGTCCAAAAATAATTATAAGCTAGCCTGTATTTGTGACAATAATTTATGACCTGATATCTATGTTATTTTAATATTCTCTTACTCATACTTATCTTATAAGTAAATAAGTATAAGCAAATTTTTATCCTCCTTTTATTATGAGTCCAAAAATAAATTTAATACTCCGACTACATAACAAGAATTATGACTAATATAGATTACTCATTTGATGAAAATATTACGATAATCTAAAACGAAGTTACGTATTATTTTATTGTCAAAATTATCACCGAATCCATTAACTTGATTATTTGGTAAGTTGATAATAATTTGTTAAATTTTAGTATTGTCATCGTGACTATGTTTGTTACGTGTATAATATATGGTCATAATTTGTAATTTGATTTTTATAAACATGAATAAAGTCAAAAATCAAAACCATTGAAAATATTTTTATTTTGTTATCAGAAAAATACAGAGAATTTCGAAGAATTGTATTTAATTGTACCCTTACGCAGATGGAACATGTCGTTTGTGTAAAAAAAATGATGGTTAAATTCCTTTTTTAGGTTTTAAATGTAAGCTTTTAATTTTGTTTCACCCCAAAAAAAAAATTCAGAATATAAAAAAAAAAAAATTTGTTTCACAGTATTCACAGTGAATAAACGCAAATTTAATTAAAAAACAGTTTACTGATACTAAAGCATTTTTATTCAGCAAAAAAATATTTGTACGTCATAATAATTTTGAAATATTTCAGAATAAAAATCACAACCCATTTTTATATTAAACTAGCTTTTGCCCGCGACTTCGTCCGCGTGGAATAATAGTTCCCGTTCCCGTGGGATTTCCGGGATAAAAACTATCCTATGTCCTTTCTCGGGATCCAGACTATATCTGTACCAAATTTCATTCAAATCGGTTCAATGGTTTAGACGTGAAGAAGAGACAGACAGACAGACAGAGTTACTTTCGCATTTATAATATTAGTATGGACTATTATGGATTGCTTAAAACTTTCGCGATGCGGACTTAATGAAACTGATTGAAATTTTACGCGCGTCTGGTCTGACCGATTGTTTTTCCATTACCACGTGGCTATTTGTCGCCCAGCAAATGGGAAAAGAGTATGGAATGCCAGAAATGAGGAAAAGGACCGTTTCCTGGGATCACTTTTCAGTGTCCGGACTTTGGGACTTCGGACAAGGAATACTAATCGCTGGGAGCGTGATTTAGTGGCGGATGTGAGTGTATGTTGGTTGAGAAGATAGATTTTGTTTTTGGTTTATTTTGTAATATTGTGAAGCTTCCATTCTTAAGATAATATGATACCACGTGTGTGCTGCACTGTTATACACAGTGTTCGGCACAAATATTTGTTCTGAAGGACTCAACTTAGTACATGCATTGCTGAAGTTGTTTACAAAATGTTGTAAACGAATGTGCTGTACACTATTTTAGTGGATTCGTCCCATTAGGGTATGCATGGACTGTACTATAAACGAGCAGTTTTAGCGATAATTTCTAAGTACATACACCTTATTTTTTTTTTTTTTGTGAGTGGGAAATCATCTAATGACTGCTCCCGTCCTGGGTGCGGCGTGTCAGACTCTTACTGACTAAAACCCACTCATGTTCCTTCGATTGCCCTTTATGTTCCAGGGTCATGGTGACTAACATTCCGCAACCCCGGCAGGCGTTGGCCCTGTTAGGCCCCTTCCTAAGTACATACACCTGCGAGTTGAAAATGTTGTGCCAAATCACAAGAAAATAAAAATAACGAGAAAACTATTTAAATTGTTTTATTAAGCATGATCCCCTATATTTGTTTAGTTGTTTTTATGAACAACACTGAGTTCTTAAGACAAAACTACATTTTAATCATTTTTTTCTTGGTTTAACAATGGGTATGTACAGTAGGTATTCAGTGGTTACCAGTACTTTTCTCAAGTTACACTTATTCGGTTAGCTGTAACTGGTCTTTCAGGATCTCAAATATAAAACAGAGTTTTATGTTAAAACATAAAACCATTTAGTTCAATAGCTTGGTATAATTTTTTTATAACAATGTGTGAATAGAAAAAGTCAGTAGGAATTCCGTGTTTCTCTCGACCCAGCTGCCTGCTGGTTCCAAGGAGATCCAAAAGCTATAAATAATATACTGTCTTATTAAGTGGGTGCTATAAGGTTTAATGGCCTGAAGTTGCCAACAGGTTGTATAGAGCTTGTAGAACAATGTTGCGTTTTTTTCAATTTTCGGGTCTTGTATTTAGTACGACGATGTTTCAGAGATGATTGGTTCAGCAGAAGCTTTAATCCGCATTACACACTCACCAACATACTCGTACTCCTCCTGTTTAAACTCGGCTAAAAACAAAAAAAATATATAATGATAGATATGGGAAAAGTTTTTACTAATTCTGCTATTTTTAGTACTCCAATTTGGATTGATAGAAAGATATCACATAGATAAACACATTTATTCGGTGCAAAAGACATAAAATAAACAAGAAAAAAAACAATATTACAAAAAAAGTGACCAAGCAGTGCGTGTCTCTGGTTTGCACCAAATAGATTGGCCATATTGGTTTACATCAGTTTTAGAAGCAGTATCGATTGGGATCAAAAATTGATTTTGTGTAAAAGGGCCAAATATTATATTGTTACCTGCACATTCTATTTATAAACCTACCCAGAAAACGAAAAAAACACTTAAAATATGGATCTTTTTTGTGTAGAAGCAACGGTGAGTATCCATCTGTATAAGAAAATGTTAAAGTGTTTTGTTTAATGTGTCGCCTTCAGCTTTGGCCTTCAGTGATTATTGATTTTGAAATAACAGAGGACAATGTGTCCTACAATATAATTCGACGTCGCAATTCAGATTATACTCACGACCTATTTACGTCTAGACTTTTAATACGTCAAGTCTGCATTCTTTTTTTCTCACTGATAACATGGAATGCGGAAATTGTTTTTTATACAGTCTAAAATCAATTATAATCGTAAGTAAATAAGACATAGATTTATTTGTATATTAAAACTTTGTGTACGAAATATAAAAACATAGTACAAAGGTCGGCTTAATGTCTTGGGCATTTTCTGCCTGTCTAGATTAGTGATGCAGATACAAAACATAGGTGGAAAATAAAAATCTAAGAAAAAGATACATACATAACATAAAAACAAAATACTAACACGAAACCGTGAAGAGATGGAGGAATACAAAAAAAAATGCGGGCAGGCCTGCCAACTTATGATCGCAAGGTGTTGCATTGAAAATGAAAAGACTGAGAGGAGATAAATACGATTTGAGCTTTTTAGGATTTTAAGAAACCATGCAAAAACATTGGCCTTAAGTTTAATCACTCACTAATCGTTTTGATTACTGTCCCATCGAGCTACGAAAGTGAGGCAAAAATGGTGCCGATTCTCTTGTTCACAAACTGGCATAAAATTAAGATAAGTGCATTTTTCTCCTTCCATTAAATTAGGAAAAAGACAGAAGATAAAATATTATTTAAGTCCTTTCAAATTTAGACACTCCATAGATAATTTAGACGCGATTTAAAAACATGGCGCCTAAATATACGTCAATTTTCTTCAGGTGCTGTCTTATTTGACAGGATTAAACTAAAATGTATCTTCTGACCTTTTCTTTAGGAAATGGAAAAGATGCACATTTAACTTAAATTTAGTTAAGTTTGTGAACAAGAGAATCAGCACCATTGTCTGTGTTTCTGCACATACTTACACTAGCACCTTATTTACACTCAATTCTACGTACTTCACAATTTGGTCAAGACGATATTATTATACTATAACCAGAGAATTTGCCAAGTAGCAACTGCACATCAAGTTCACAAACTCAGGCAATATACAGCTACATACATAGCGAGTTGACAACTTGTATGTTTGCACTTAAGCTCGTTATGAGAGCTCAGCTGTTACCAAGGGGAAACAATTCCCTTCTTGAAACTTATTAGGATGTACAGGCAAAGTTACAAGGATTGTAGTGTTATTTAGAGGTATCTCAGGAGGCTTGAGCAGTGACTAAACTTGAGGCAAATATTAAATTTCAGGTAAAACCTATTCGGCTAGGACCAGGACCGCGTCGACGGCGCGTTAGTGTTCCACGCGCGCCTCAAAGAGAAGTAGTCAGCACAGGAAGGGGCCTAACAGGGCCAACGCCTGCCGGGGTTGCGGAATGTGTATAGTAGTCACCGTGACCCTGGAACATAAAGGGCAATCGAAGGAACATGAGTGGGTTTTAGTCAGTAAGAGTCTGACACGCCCTCCCGTCGCACCCAGGACGGGAGCAGTCATTGGATGATTTCCCACTCACCAAAAAAAAAAAAAAAAAAGGTAAAACCTATTAAGAAGTTATTTTCATTGGTATTTCTGGGAGTCGGGAAATGATAGAATATCGGTAATTTTGAATTATGGTTCTATTTTTACCCCACTGCCGAAAGGAGGGTTATGATTTGTGAGCGTGTGTATTTCAAAATTACGTGTGTATGTATGTCCCATTGTATGGTACGCTCTACAGCCTAAACTAATTTACGAATTTCGACATAATCACTTTAATAAACTTCAATAAATAGGTTTTTTTTTGTTTTTATACCTAGATGGAAAATCATCAATTCGGTAGCCCTTTATGTCCCGGGTCCGCAGTAACTTTTAGAACTATTCCGCAACCTACAATGAAATTCTTCCCCGACAAAATTGCTTCTCAGCTTGTATTATAATTGTCTATACCTACTACTAGTAGTTTCTGTGGTTTTGCTCATTTAATCCTTCAAGGTATTCTACCTAGTTAGAAAATAATAATCTAAAATCACGGCCATGTTCGCAAAATGGGTTATGGTAAAAAAAACGTATTTTCGACACATTTCCGATCGATCAGTACTTGATCATCCATTTCTGATTAGATTAACTTAATGTACACTGTCTGGAGATAATTTCCGTAAAAAAAGATTATCATTAACACGAGTTTTTCTAATCGACCACGTAACAGTACTATAAAATATATTATTATAGCATAATATAAATGATTGTTGATGTTTCCATTCGTCATCCATTCAGAATTTCATTATTCAATGAAAATAATAAGGAAAATCCCATTTTATCTGCGAATAGACTTTGGGACGTTATCTTGATAATCGTGAATGCAGTGACGAAAAAAACTTTGATATAAAAATAATATTCAAACTTTGAAACCAGAAGAAGTCTTTTTCCTTTAAAAAGTTGTCAGTTACATTTTAAACCTTTGAACACACGTGTTTCGAGACACAATAATAGCAGCGCGACAGCCGGCTGTCGGTTGATCGTTGAAATGTTATGAGATCTTTAAGAATATGGGATCCACGCAAGTACCAATGTGACTTTTTCAATGCGTATTTATCTGGGACATAACTCACGGACCTGCCCCCCTAGACAAGTGGCATTGTAGAATAGATAGCGAAACGAAAACGATTGTCAATGTATGGAGATGTCAAATTGTTTAGCAAAAGCTTATTTAATACATTTGACAATCTATTCGTTTTCGTTTTCTATTCTACAATGCCACTTGGCTAGGCCCTCTGCTGATCTATTGGTTAGCGCCTGCTAGTTGCAATGCTGAATGTCGTGGGTTAGATCCCACCCTGGACAAAACAGGACAAACTTTGTGTGCTAAAATTTATCTTTAGTGTTGTAGTTCACTGAGTTATACTGGTAACAGTATTCAACGAAGCTTCCAAACTTTATTGGTACAGTTATTGGTCTATCGGGCTTTTGAGGTCGGGCAAAAAAGAACGGACAAGTGGGACAGTCAAATATACAATCATATTTCAGACTGCCCGCAATGCTGTACACTGTACACATTATACGCCCCTTTATACAACATGTCCCGGAATAAACGCACACCACCAGACACCCCAATTTTTTTTATTATTATGTTTAAAACACTGTTTTTTTTTTATAAATTAGTTGTACAGATTGTGGGAGAAAATTATAGTCACATTACAAATCTACGCATGCGCACAGTCGCATAAGGGTCTAGCGTAGTAGGTATTTCATCCATTTTAGTTTGTTTTGACTGTACAGCGGAAGTGTAACAGCAGTTTACGTAGTTTTAATTATTTTTGGGATAAAATATTACCTATATTAAAAATTACAAAAATCGATTCAGTAAACGATTCTGAACAAACTATTTTCTCAAAGTGCATTAATTCAGTTACACATTGTATAAATAAATAGTACCGAATAGGATCGATCGACCACTTTTGGTCATAATCATATTTTACATTGCGTAATTTTATATTGAAAACACACAAAAAAAATCATAATAATACCTGACTATTACTGTCCCACTGCAGGTCACAAGCCTCTAGTCATACAGAAAAGGCAAAAGCTATACACCACAAGTTATAATTTAATTAATTAAATATATAAAAAGTATCTTGGGACATCACACACGCGGCGATCTGATATCAAACTAAGCAGAACTTGTACTATGGTTAACAGATAACTGATTTACATATTAAAATTTATAAAGACATACATATTACAGATAATTAAAAAAACATCATCATACAGAACAGATAATTATGCTCATCACACAAAAATTTGTCTTAAGTGAAATTGCACCCATGACTTCTGGCACAGTCAATGACAAGGGTCGCGGGTTCATTACGACCCGCGATCAAAATCGATTATCGCGATCCAAATTGATAATGTACAAATAAGATTTTACCGTCAATCTAATTCGTACATTATCAGTCTGAATCGCGATTATCTAGATTCTTAGATTGACTGTCTACAGGCCGCCTAAGAGTCACTAACCACTACTCTAACAGGCCAGTCATACTCGTATAATTTACATTGCATAACATTATTTTTAACAGACACAAATAAAGTAATAAAGTTGATTTTAAATTCTAAAAATAAAAAAGCAATAAAGTTGATTCAAGCGTTTATCAATCTTGGAGTAAAAATATTAGCTATCAGTATAATCGCACTGATAACTGTAAGCGGCTATGATTCAGGCCTGATTCACGAAGTATTTTAGTTTTTAATAACTCGTCACGATTCTAGATGATGTTGTGATAGCACCCATCTACATAGTACATGCATAAAGTCAAATCAAATCAAAGCATAATTATTTCTCTATTTACTAGTCCAAGCGCTAGAGGTGGTTGAGTATGCATAATGTGAGTGACGAATTTCGCCAACGGATTTAAGTGAAGAAGAGGTCAAAGAATAAGAATGTGAATCTTGCCGGTCAATTTTTCATTCGGCCATCAGGAAATTTTAAGTTGTGTTGTATCTGCTCAAGTAAAATGAAATGATTATCGAATTTACTTGTTGCGTCTGCGCAAAACAGCTGATTGCAGTGCGCGCCGCTGAACTTTCCGCTAATTTTTAGACTCAACTTTGAGAATGTAACAAAACCACTTTAAGGGTTTCCATTTTTATTTTTTTTATGAAAAAATTTAATCCGGAAGAAGGTAAAATTTAGTTTGTTTTGTAATTGTTTTTAATATTTTTTATAATATTAATTTTTAAAAGAGGTGCTTGTCAAAAGTTACTTCTCATACAAATGTTGCATTTTTTATTATAAATTCTTATATAATGAATTTTATTCGAATTCTTGCTATAATTTCTTTAAATACATGTCAATAGTTATATAAATTCAAGATTCATTTCAAAATACATAATACCCAAAACATAAATGGTACTGTAACTACACGTCTGTCAGACTACTCCTCATCATAATGGAAACAAAAATGGCACCTCAGTCGCAGAGGGTTAAATTTATCCAAATATTATGTGATTTCGTAAAGTAATCTAATACAATAGTGTAGTTACATACAAAATAATAGAAGATAAATATTGTATATGTATATTGTGCATATTTAAGAGATGTTTAGAACATCGGCACATGTGAGTTCATACTAAGCATTAAATTGAAGTTGTGTATGAGTCAATCAATATTGATTAAATAATTGATTTACGTAACGTAAAAGACGACTTCCAATAGTGCCAAATTTTTCTCCAAATGTATCGCTTTTTTGGAAATATGGTACTTGTTTATTGTACACTTAAAGTATCTTCAATTGAAACGATTTTGATTTGAAAACCAGCCAACAGGACCGTGCAAACAAGTCTAGTATAATTAATACAATGGTTTTCCCTAAGATTTTTTATCTTGATGTTTAACAAGAAACTAACACGAACAACAGCTATCCTCTCGCCAGTCGGAACATTCTTCAAAAAATTCCCTACGCCAGTCGGAACATTCTTCAATAAATCCCTTAACTGTTGTCATTTTTTAAGATTTGGTGTATGGTGAGCGATCTGTTACGAGCACCCGTGTGTTCGCGCGACAGTTGTTGCCTTTTTTTAAGTTTTCCTTACGACAGTTGAGGGGCTATTGAAAATCATGTGTCTTTAATTTCTCTCACCTGAATGCGATGGTAATAAACTTTGAAACCAAGTCGTAAAGTTAGTTACCTCATTTCAGATCAGGACACCCATTACCAGTCTAGTTTGTAATTAATGTTATATTGAGGGATTTGTACTAATCTCTCTTATTCCTGCATTCTTTGCCTTTTTAATGCTTGAATTAGCTGAATGGCTTCAGATTAAAAAGGTGATTTTTCAAATTTTGTATTTAGGAAGAATAACTTGTTTGTAATCTATGATTATAAAAGTCGGTTATAAAGAAAACAGTGATATTCTGACCATTATTGATTCTCACATACACTTCAGCAAGTTTCGTTTTAATATTGTTGTATTTTGTTATATTATTGTGTACACGACTTCTATTGAACTTTTTGGAGATTAGTAATTTGGCAAAAGCTGATATGTAATATGATGCAATATTTAATTTAATTTGTAAGCGCAGTATTTTGCAACCTACATGTAAACCCAGTCTCTGACCTAGAAAAAAAAAACCTTTACAGAGTGTCAGGTAACGAAACCGACTGACTAATTTCTATTATTTCCTCAAAACACTGATAACAGTGGCAGATATTACCCAGTGTAGCCCACTAATTTCGCTATCTACATAAAAATATACGATAAATTAGTAAGATTAGCGGCTTATCATATCGCCCAGCAATCTTCACAAATAATATCGATTTTAATATAAATGTAGTGGAAAGGTATTGGTACCATATTAGTGGTAGAGCCGCACAGACAGACAGTCGCGATGGGTGCTCTAAAGTATTATTTTTTATTAGTATTTGTTTTGAACGGAGTGTTAGGTCAACGAAGTGCTTTTGACCAGGATTTGTACGAAAGTGTCCTGGACCCCGAACAGTGCAGAGCTCAGCTGGAGTATTTAGGGAACAACAATTTAAGGAATCAATGTGAGTTTGTTTTTTGACGATTATCTACTCATAGTCAACATGCTAAGACTTGTTTTTGATAAGTTTAAATTGGTTTGGTCTTTTTTTGTGGAATAGTTCAGGATTTCCATATTGAATTTTTTAGCAATTTACTAATTAAATAATGTGTTGAAAATTCATGTCGTGTCTTATAGTAGCATATAAAGTTTTGGATAAAATAGTTAATGCTGCTAAATATTAATAAATCGTTATTCGTAAACAATGGCTGTTACCTCAACTTATTACTTAACTTATTAATAACTTATTAAACTTTAAATAAACACACGTCATGATAATATATTTACGTGATAAAAATGTCTCTAACACCGGTAAGACATCCGAGCACGAAAAAAATATATTTTTAAATTGACGAAAACTAAGTAACTAATTAAATCATTGATAGTAAAAAGTTATTGATTTTTATTTGAGGCATGATGAAAACATCCTGTTTATCTATATTTTCATGTTTTATGTTCGGTATTAGTGTATAATGAATTATTAATCAAATGATTTCATAAGGCTATTTTGTAACAAAGTAATGATCTAAATATCATAAAATAAGCTTAATTCTATTAATATTTTATCACATAAATGCAGTATAAACTGAATATTATTGTCTACTAAATTACTTTGATTAGATATTGCATTTATAATTTCGATTGTAAAGTATTATCAGTTTTAGGGATTCATTTTCATTAGATCATAGCTATGACCAAAAATATACAAGGAAAAAAGAACAAAAATTAACCTACCTATTTTTATAAAGTAACTAGCTTCTGCCCGCGGCTTCGCTCGCGTTAGAATGAGACAAAACGTGGCCTATGTTACTCTCCATCCCTTCAACTATCTCCACGTAAAAAATCACGTCAATCCGTCGCTTCGTTTTGCTGTGAAAGAAAGACAAACATACAGACAGACAGACACACTTTCCCATTTATATTATTAGTATATAAGTATATATTAGTTAGTATGGATATTTGAATTCGGTTAGGCTGGCAGCCGAGCCCAACATAGTTGGAAAAAGGCAAGGCGGATGATGAATATTATAAAGGATAAGAAAAACAATAAATTAAGATAAAAATATTAACAATGAAAACGAATTTATCACAATTAGCACATGTATTATGACGTAAGAACTACGTCACATCACATTCTAGTAAATTCATGTGTTTTTGTGATTGTAGTGATTGATTAAACTTATCTTTGTATTAACTAAAGTATAATAATTATTATAAAGTGATTTATTGTTGTCAGGAACAAATAGATTGATGATCCGTATCTGTGACAATTATGATAAGTTGCTGGAAATTTAGGAAATCACGGTTTTTTAACCTTTGAGCGGTGATTAGTTTGATTAGAAGATAAAACTTAATGGGACAAATATGCGAACACGCTTTTTTCGCGATAGCATATCGACTCGGAAACATTACTTAACTAAAGAGTAATCGATTTATGCTCTGCTATATTTCACAAACAATAGTAAAAAATAACGAGTAAAGAAAACAAAACAAAACCTTCTTAAAACTGTACATACAGCCTGTTCCTTGTTTGAACTAAATAGCAATAATAACAAATAAAATCAATAATGTACTTAATTACCAAACTTAGATGTGCAGGGACATAGTTTAGAGCTCTCAATCAGTGTGAAGTCATGTCCGTGATAATGGCCTAACTTTACTCAAAATTTGTCGAGTAGAATACAAAGTCAATATAACATTAGCATTATATGAGCAGTATCCACCATTAAACGTACGCAAAATAATTATTAACAATTCAAAATTGTTTTAGTTCTCGATGCCAGTGGCAGGCTACCCAGTGGGCTCCTCACAGGAAACTGGAATGACTTAGGAGACTACTACCAATGCCTGGGGATCAACACAGTTGCCAACGACATGCGGTTCCAAGGAAAATACTGCACAATCAGAATTCCTATGAACCAGAACCCAATTGAAATAGATGTGACGCCCACGTGGCCACCAGAATGGACTCTGCCGTCGACCATTCCTCCTTTGCCATCATCCATCCCACCTTTCCCAACACAAGCTCCCGGTGAGAGTACTACTGTGGAAGACTGGGTTCCAGAAGATGGCGAAAGAACTAGAACAATTGAGCAGTACAGCAGGCTGCAGAATTATGTTTTTGGAATTACTGGAGTGACGAGAACTCACGAGTCTGTTGAAACTAGGTAAGTTTAGAAAAATATTGGTGTAAAATGTTAAATTAACTTATTTCAATAGTTGATCTATTATGTTTGATAAGAGCCGCAGGTAAATTATCAAGTAATGCACAAGCTATTGCGTTTTTACAAATATCTCATTCAATCTTGTTTGTATTCTATTTAATGAAAAACATTTGATCCGAAATAAGGAAACAATAATCACTTGAAATCTAGTTTGGGCATAAGCTTGAATTTCATCTAGAGTTCCCACATCTGTTTCACTAGTATCACCATACTAAGGTAATAAGTCTTCCATATGACAAAAAACTTAGTTAACAATGTCTCAATTCTTTTACTTTACCAATAGGATATTCCCAATGCTGATAGCAGCGCAACAGCAAGCGTTGCTCGCAGTGTGTGTTCCCCGCGTATGCACTTCGACAGAAGCAGTGGACTTCTTCCAATCTAGGATTGCCTTCCTGAACTTCACTTTCACGGAGGACTACTGCCGTCTGCCGAATGACAAGCCATTTGTTGCAGCTGATTATGTTGCTATGTAAGTTTATTCTCTTATTTTTAAAAGTTTTTAGTAAAAAATATGAACTATTCATATTTATACCTTTTTCTTGCATAAACAACATGTTTTACTTGTTTCTTTGTTCTTATTATTATATTTTCTCTTTCAGTGTTATTTTCTCCCTCATCGGCTTGCTACTTATCGTTAGCACGAGTTACGATCTCTTCCAAACGTTTTATTTCAAACGAGGTAAGTTAATAAACTTAGTATTCAGCTTTATCAATGTTGAAATCCTAAGATTTAATAATATTATTTGCCACAGAATCAACATTTGCTATTGCAATCGTTCATACTGCGTAGTTGTTTTACAAATACAAATAAACGATAAAGATACTCGTGTCATTTAAGACATCAACGTGACTCGATTTCTGTTTAACTTACAGTAGATAATCAGTATTAAATTTTATAAAAGGTTTCAATTGTTCACTCCTTATTTGGATTATAACATCAGTTTTCATATAATATTTTCCTCCACAGCTTCGCACGATATCAACAGCTTGTTCGTCAGTTTCTCCGTGTACACTAACACCAGACGTTTTCTGACCTTCAAGTCTGCGCCTGGCGCTCTTGAATGCGTGGATGGTGTCCGTGCCATCTCTATGATGTGGGTCGTCGTAGGACACACCTACAGCATGACCATGCTTGGCTTCGTACACAATGTCAGAGATATTTTAGATGTAAGTAACTTTTGTTTCTATTTTTTTTTCTACCACTTTTACATACTTTGCGTCTTCACAAAAAAACATTTTAATATGTACCGTTATTTAATCGGCTTTAATTTCTTTTTGCAGTGGATCAGTAGTTTTGACGCCGTATGGATCAACTCTGCCCCTATCACCGTAGACACCTTCTTCATGCTCAGTGGAATACTTGCAGTCTACACCGTTATTGGAAAGATCTCGAGAAGTAAGTGTGGTATTTTTATTATACGTCTTTTGAAACCTGGAATCTTTTACCTACTTTTTTTATATAAAATACGATATTATTTGTTTATAATAGATTGTCCTTTAAAAAAATATTGACTTCTATTTCAACTATCAATGATAGAGATTAATGATTTCTTGTTATTTTCAGTTCGATTTATCAAGACTATTCACCTCTTCTACTTAAACCGTTTGCTTCGGATGTTCCCACTTTTGGCTGCTGTAGTACTTCTGCAAGCTTCACTGTTCCACCACGTTTCTGATGGCCCCTATTGGGCAAACCAGGCTCATGCTACAGAGAATTGTAGAACGTACTGGTGGGCTGCACTACTCCACATCCAAAATTATGTAAATTCTGTTGAAATTGTAAGTACCAACTTTTGTTTGCGTCATTATATAGCCCCGTCTATAATCATAGATATCATTTTACTTTTTCCTTCGACACATCAAATTAAATTTACTTTTGTATTATTTTCAGTGTCTCGCTCAAACCTGGTACCTGTCAGTGGACATGCAGCTGTATATCATCTGTCCCTTAGTTCTGGTCTTCATGTTCGGACGCGACTGGAAAGCATGGTGCAGTCTCACCGCAATCTTGCTTCTATCTCTCCTCTCCTCTTCATTGTACAGCTTCTTAAATAACTTCTCCGCTGCGCTTGCTAACCCAGGGTAAGTAACTTAAATTTAAATTTTATCTGATATCTCTTCAGTAGTATTTATATCGATCATTGGATCAGAGCTACCTATTTACAATTATATCTAAATAAATACGAGTGCATTGCACTCAAATGATTGCGACATATTTATTATCACCTCAATATCAACAATGTTCTTTTTTTTTTAGGCGCATAGTAGAGTTCCAGAATTATATCAAGTATTATTATCTCAACACTTTGACGCGTGCTCCTCCTTTCTTCGTCGGCATGATCTGGGGTTACTTGTTGTACTTGTGCAAGGACAAGAAAATTAGAATTCCCAAGGTTGGTTTCATATTTCCTTACATTCGTTAATTTTACTTTATGTTGTCTCCTCATCATTCTTTTGAGTTACATAAATGTTATATTGCTTAAGAATCTAAATAAGTTTCAGAAGATTTCTATCAGGATTACTAACATTTTCTCAATATTTCAGATGAAAGTGGCTTTTCTGTGGTTCATGTCCGCCATTATGATGGCGTTCTGTATCTTCTCCATCTACCCCGTGACCCAGCCCGATCACACCGCCCAGGCGTTCGACAACTTCCTCAACGCTTACATGCGCGCTATTTGGGCTTGTGGCTTGGGATGGCTGATCTTCGCTTGTGTTCATGGCTATGGAGGTAAGAAGCTTTTGATCTTGAATAAATTAAGTAAAGATTGTAGTTGTTTGAAAAAAAAAACAAACGTGAAATAAGAAAAGCCTAGGACGTAATCTGCATAACTTTCCCAATTTACATTCGTAACTAGTCTATTTTATTCTAAATCGTATCTCTTTTCTCAGGTCCTGTCAACTGGTTCCTCTCCCTCCAAATCTGGAAGCTGCCTGCTCGTCTGTCTTACGCCGTCTACTTGATTCACTTGCCTATCATCTATCTCTCCACTGGGAGCTGGGTGAAGACTTATTACTTCACCGAAGGAAATAACGTAAGTGTCTCCGAATTGTATATCCTTGAATCAACCATTCCCTTCTCAGGCCTAAAAGCTATTTTTTTACCCTGAAGTTTTTTATTTTTACCTAAGGAAACTTGTTTAGTGATGAGTTTTATGTTATTAATCTTTTATGTAGTTGATCTTATTGCAGTGATTGAAAAATCTAGATTTAATGCTTTCAAATCTTTATTGTAAACATCAAGTAAATGTTTTATTTATATTATGTTTATTATTTGTTCACAGATCTACAGATTCTTTAGTGACTTCTCGCTCTCTTTCTTGTTCGCGTTCATCCTCTGCATCGCAATTGACGCCCCGTGCTCCACTCTGCAGAAATTATTATTGAATGGTAATCTTCACTTTTATTTCTTTATATACATCTAAATTTACTTTGAAAATATTTAAATTTTCATGAGTCTGCTAGTCGCAACTTCGTTCTTTTCTTTAAAATTTTTAAAGTCATTTAAATCCTTGTTAAAATAATTGTCATACTTTATGAGAATTAAGTTTCTAGATAACTGAATTTTTATACTTCACACTTCTATAGGTATATTATTAATAATAAATTACTTTCAGGTGGTGCCAAAAAGAGACCACAGAAACCCGTGGAAGAATCTCCCGAAGTTGTGAGTGCAACAAACGACAAATTCGTCAAGACAACGTTATAAAGAGGCTCTCCTCATTGAAAAAAAGAAAAAAGACTGACTGACTGACTTAAATTATTATATTAGTAAGCCGCCGCTATTTGGCATGATACTGAAATAGTATAACTGTACTGAAATCTATAGTTATAGATTTAAGAACAAAGTTTGTAATAGGTTATTATTAAATTGAGTTCTTCGAGGATATAATTATCTAACTATAAATCTTTTGTAGTTAGGGAAAAAAATGGGGTAAAATTTTTTTGGAGAATTTTCTCAGAAATCTGTATAAAAAGTAGTATTAAGTTATGAATAAGTAATAATTTATTACTATTGTTAAGAACTTTATTAGATCTTAAATTATTTGTAAGTAGGTATTTTAACAATATTTAAATAAATTGAAATTAATGAACATACAACCTTAGGTATTTTATTTCCCATTTTCTCTGTCTAAAATAACGTTATATATTTTTTATTGGACTTGAGTGGTGACGGGCCGATAAAAGAGATATTAAATAGATAGGTTTTTTAACATTGGTTAAAAGGATAAATTTACAACTTAGATTGTGAGCCACAAATTATGAACATTTTAATTAAAACGACCGACACCATTCTTAAGTGGTTTGCTGAATTCAAATGAAATCATAATCTAGTAGATGTTTGTTTTCGTCGCCACACCCTCTATGTAATGTAGTGATAAGATGTGATTATAATGCACTTGAATTGCGCTGTAACGCACAGGTATCTCCGTGACTTCTCTCTGACATGACTGGTTTAACGAGTAAGTATTAAAGCAATGTGTGCATGCATCTATCCCAATATTATAGAACGGTTTTCTTCGGCCTTTAGACGGGCATTTAATATATAAAAGAAACTCGTGTCAGTTACAAATTTTATAACTCAAGAACGGCAGAACCGATTTGGCTGTAAATTGGTGGGGAAGACCAGGGGACGGACATAGAATACTTTTTATCTTCTTTTTTTGCTTTTAACCTGTTTCCGTAGGACGTGAATTCGAGCGGAGTAGTAACCAAAAATCTAATAGGTATAACGCGGGGACGGCTAGTTATATCATAAAAATAAAATTGATTGTCACTAAACCTATGTCAGCCCCCTTATCATGACATTTAAAGTAAGATTGTTTTAGTCCTGTTGCAGGAGTGTGCAAGTGACAGCGTTAGACACGTTGTCTAGCGCCGTCTCTTTCCCACTGAAAGTAATATCAAAGTAATACTGCTATAAGGGCTTGTGGTACGCCCCCAGAATACAACCTTGTTGTACTAAAAGCCTCCGAGCTAATAAACCACGGACATACGGCATACAAAAACTACAAAAGTTCCTTTTGCCGACTTAACCCTAAAAACGATCGGAAATGCTCATTAAGGCTGATCAAATAGAGCACCATTGAGGACCATTTTTAGAACTATTTCATAGACAGACCTCAAAAAGCCGTTGATTTAGCAGAATTTTACATCTTACAAATAAAACATTACTTCGATTTTCATTATTCTAATGGTTCAAGTCGTTGAAGTTCGATCGTGACTTCAGCTTTTGATAACTACTACTACAGTTTTCAAGTGGTCCATTTATGAAATTGAAATTAACCACTTCGATATTCTGTAGGTTTAGTATGAAATGTAAGAATTTGACGGTAAATCGAGGGAAGTTCTTTAATTTATCTTCAAACAATACTAATTCATTTTTAGTATTACTGCAATGAATACACAGATATAAATAGAAGAAAATTGTTAATGTAAAATTCAAAATTCGAAGCATTTATTACACTTAGAACATTTACAGGCACTTATAAATTGTCAAAGCGTCAGTCGGTTCGTCGGTTCGTTCGTATATGTGAAAACAATGAAGTTAAGGAGAAATATAAAATAATTCTAAGAATCTAGATGAGGCCATCTGCTCCCAAGCTAAGCAGAGCTTGTGTTATGGTAATCAAACAACTGATATGTACAGTAGCGGAATGAAAAGGTTCGTCAGATTTTAAATTGATTCGATTAACGTGTCGCGAGCACATATTACCTTTTGGAACTTTATCAAAAAACAGACTGTTGCAAAGAAAATTATGTTTTACTGTTCGATATTATAGTTCCAATTTAATAAGTTCAAAATTGATTGATTATTGTTGTCAAAGAAAATATTTGTTTTTTAATGCGTTTTAATGAATTAAAACCTTCTTGTTGGTTTGGTCGTCCTAAATCGCATTGACATTTGATGATAAAAACTATTGTCACTACTAGCCTATCAGTGTCATCATTGTGAAAAATATCTATTATTATGCGCGCTCCTTTGAATATTAATTAAAAAAAGAGCGGAATCATACTGGACATGAAGGTGGCTACCATATCGGCGAGATATGCCGTAGTCCCAATATTAAAAGACGTAAGCGATATTATCGACCGATAATAACGCACCTGTGTGGGAGAGGCTTAACTCAAAAGCGATAAATCACGGCAGCAGGGCTGTTATTGATAGCAAACGTCACATTTAAGTATTTTAATTTTAACAGCTCTGTAAGTTTTTGGTACCGTTATGTTGGCTAATTCATTCTAGCACGGGTGCAAGCAAAAACCGACTTAACGGTGACGAACCTTTTCATTCCACTACTGTACATACTTATATAATTTTTAAATACATACATACCAGGTCACTCAGAAAGTTTTGAGAAAAAACGTTTTTATGTATAAGACACTGGCCATTTGTAATTATTTTGAATAATTTGGTTATTTATAAGTAAAAATACTATTGTTCGAATTTTGAATTTTCCTCCACATTTTTAAGAGAGCCAAATTAAATTAACGTGTCTCTTCTAAAAAAGGATCTGCACTGCGAACATTTTCATGCGATGATTTTCTACGACTTTAAATGTGGCTTAAAATCTGATGAGTCATTTGATGGACTTCAAATTGCTTTTATGGGTAGAAGACTTTCAAAAGCTACCGTCTACCACAAGAACAGCGAGTTTAAGTGCGGTCGCTTTACTTTGGGGGATAAACAAAGGAGTGGTCGTCCTAACACGGCAGTCACGGAAGAAAGTGGGCTGGCATTAAAAAAAAATATTCAAGAAAACAAGCGAATTGCATACTAAGAGATTCAGCAGACCCTGCAGATTAAATCGGGAAGCTTTTACCAGATTTTACACGAGCATCTTTCGATGAGGAGGATGTGTGCCACTAGGTGCCGCAAAACTTCACCAAAGCTCAGCAGGCCAGTGTAGATTGGTGCCGTGATATGATTAAAAAATTTGAAGCAGGTTCGTCTTGGCGTGTTTACGACATTGTGACAGATAACAAATCCTGGATTTATCAACACGATCCAGAAAAAAAGTGTCAGTCGACAGTTAGGCTGTTTCAAAACGAACCAACGCCTAGGAAAGTGAAGCGATCGAGAAGCACAGGCAAACTTTTGATCGCTAGTTTCTTCACTTTCACGGGGTATCTGAATGCTATTTAATTACAAGACCAAAGCAGCATCAAAGACGAATGGTACACCACAAAATGCGTGCCAGAAGTTTTATCTGCAATGAGCAACAAGTGACCGAACACCGGGCTCCGCTGGATTCTGTTTCACCATGAAAACACGCCCGCGCACCCAGCGCTCAAAACGAGGAACTGCTTGGACACCACAGAGGTTGGAGTCTTCGATCCTTACAATCCTGATCTGGCACCGTGTAACTTCTTATAATTCCCTAAAATATAAAATCTTCTGAAAGGGATACAGTTTTCATCGCTGGAAAACGCGCGAGCAGCCTTCGAGAAGGCCGTGAAAGAGGTGTCTGCATCGAACTGGAAAAAATGTGATAAAAATTGGTTTAGACGCATGAAACTTTGTATAGAGGCTACTGAAGAGTTCTTTGAAAAGATTCAGCAAAAATATTTTTATCTATAGAAGATAGTTTTTTAGTTTCTCAAAACTTTCTGGGTGTCCCACGTATTATAGATAAATAACACCCAGACACAGAACAAACAATTATGCTCATCACACAAAGTTTGCCCTGGGTGGGAATCGACCTCTGGCTTAGCAGTCAGAGTCACTGAACACTAGACCAACAGGCCCGTCATGTAAAGTCTTTGCTTCCCTCTTGTGTCACATAGCTATATGTGATGATATATGGCCTATGTTACTCATTGATTATGTACCATTTTTATTAGTAAATAATTATTTAAATCAGTTCAGTAGTTTTAGAGTTCATCCGTTACAAACAAACCATCTTTCTTCTTTATTATATTAGTATATATATTTTGAAAATTATTATTTTTCCTTATACTCCCAAATATTTATTAAACGGAAAACAATAATCGACCTAAAAGTTTGGCAAATTGATAAGGCGTTATGCCAAAATTCACGCAACTTATAAAACTCATAATAAATTGAACATTCTTTTTTGAACAAGTCAGTTTAAAATTAAAATAATCATCGATTCAAAAAACTGCACAATTTATTTCCTCAAAAAATCTGTTTTACAACTATCGTAAAATTTGATAATGAAAGATACCAGTAGCTCGGAGCAAATATTTACGCTATAATAGATAGTACCTAAGTAATCTTAAATAAATGACTTACTGATAACTAGGAATGGAAATGTATGTATGTCTGTTCATATTATGAATAAATAAATATGTTGAGATACTTCCAATATGGCTATTTGATTCCTAACTAGGTAACCAGACAACAAAGAACGTATAACATACGTACTTATATTATTTATGAATACATTTTTTTTTGGTGAGTGGGAAATCATCCAATGACTGCTCCCGTCCTGGGTGCGGCGGGAGGGCGTGTCAGACTCTTACTGACTAAAACCCACTCATGTTCATTCGATTGCCCTTTATGTTCCAGGGTCACGGTAACTATTATAAACATTCCGCAACATTTATGAATACATACATATTATAGATAACAAGCTTTTGCCCGTGACTTCGTCCGCGTGGGTTAATTTCCGTTCTCGGGAGATTTCCAGGATGAAAACTATCCTATGTCCCTTTTCGGGTACCAGACTATATATGTACCAAATTTGATTCAAATCGGTTCAGTGGTTCAGGCGTAAAGAAGAGACAGACAGACAGACCGACAGACAGACATAGTTACTTTCGCAGTTATAATATTAGTATAGATATGGATTTACACCCAGATTCTGCTTATCACACACAGTTTGTCCTTAGTGGGTATTAAGCACACAACTTCTACCTTAGCAGCCAGGGTTACTTGACTAACCATTAGGCCAACAGGTTCATCAGATATTATTTTTGAGTTGAATAAAATTCAGCAAATGTGGATTGGATCAAAAGCCGTCAGAACCCTTCATCAGACGTCCGATTACATTGAACCCTCTTTTCCTGGTCACTTACAACAATTTCGTTCGAATAAACTTTTCTTTAAATGCACAAAAAAATGACGCCCTTCGCGATCAGAGATAAAACTCTTCACAAAAATAACATTGTTATTAAATGTCAATTGTCAAAACTCAAAAGATGATCCTTTTAAATTAAATATACAGGGTGCAAAGTTTTTATAGGCCTCGGAAGAATAGTACTTTAAATCGGTAAGATATATTATTTTACTCGAAGGAATCATTTCTTAATTTTTAAAAAGAAATAAAACTGCATTTTCAATATTTTTGAAAATGTGTCACACCCGGGATTGAACTGGCTTAAAATGGGAAAAAAACAACAGCCTGAATTTTCCGACATCAATCGATAGGGTCAAATTAAATAAGGATCAAATCTTTCAAACAAACATACTAAATTAAATTACAGGAAAACCACGAAATTTTTAACTTTCAAAATCGAATTTGAGTTTTTTTTAAATAATATTCTTCAGATTTATGGTTTTCCTATAATTTAATGTCTCATGTTTGTTAGAGAGATTTGGCCTTTATGAATGAACCTAACATCTGGCATAGAAATACGGGGCGTAAATTTTTCGGATTTGAGCCGGTTTGATTCCCGAGTGTGGTAAGCAAAATTTCAATAATCTATGAATGCCATTTTAATAATGACCTTTAATTTAATGATTCATGTTTGTTAGAGAGATTTGACCCTTATAAAGGCCCCTTACATCTAATGGCATAGAAATACGGGGTGTATTTTTTTCGGATTTTAGCCGGTTTGATTCCCGAGTGTGGTAAGCAAAATTTTAATAATCTATGAATGCCATTTTGTTTTTCAAAAATAAAGGGATGTTTGAAAATTATTTATCTTAACGCTTTAAAGCAGTTTTCCTTCAAGGCCCATTGAGACTTTCCACCCTGTATATCCTTTTAAATAATTCGCTTTGTCTTTGTACATTTCAAATTAGTAAATGACGACATGATTTTAGGCTTTTATAATAATACTACGTTTCAACCGCGGCTTCGCTCGCATTTATGTTGAAACTTTTACCCCTTTTTAGAACAATTGAGCAACTAACGTTCTCCATTGTTCTGAGTCAGAAACACGCCCTCGGCTAGCGCTGAAAACTAGCGCCGTGGACTCGCACCTGTGTACGGGCCCGGCATTATGCTGAGCGCTAGCCTTTTCGTGCAATAAATAAGTTTATTAGAATAGTTTAAGTTCTTTGCTGTAAAACTTTTGCACGAATAAACTGTTTTTCTTTCTTCTTTCTTTCTTTCTTTCTTTCCCTTTAGGATCGGATTTTCCAAAAAATGCTTTCCTAGTGGATACTGACCCTTTAAAAAGAACATGCCCTTTAAGTTTCATGTCTCTAGGATCAGAAGTTTGAAATGTGCGTTGATATATTACCAGTCAGTCTGTTTTCTATTCTAAATACATAATTATAGAAGACTAGCTGTCCTCTGCGGTTTCACCCGCATTTTTCGTTACTGCTCCGCTCCCGTGGGTCGTAGCGTGATGGTATATAGCCTATAGCAATTCTCGATAAACGGGCTACTTAACACTGAAAGAATTTTTCAAATCGGGCCAGTAGTTTCAGAGATTACCCCCTAAATACAAACTTTCAAACCTACAAACTTACAAATTCTACCTCTTAATATTAGTGTAGATATTAGTATAGAAGTATAGATTTAGGCCTTGACTTCATATTATTAACAATTAAGTTATTATTTTTAACACAAAGAAATAATAGCAAACCGCCATCAAGTAAACCCACGAATGAAAACAGTAATGATGCGTCTTACAAAATGTTTTACATCATTACGTTACATAATTTAATACCAAATATTGTAGACATTTTGATAGAAAAATTCAGCGTATGTCAGCCAGAAGGCTAAACCTTTACAAATAATGAGCCTTATCTACTTAAACAATAGAGTTGTAATTTATTTGAAGTAAAAATGAATTGTAATTTTGAGTTAGTACTAATGACTGTCATTTCTTGTCGAGGAGTGAAATGAGTAGTTTATTACTAACATGGCAGAATTTAAGGAAAAATGTGCCCAAGACGAGGTCGACGCTACCAAACGTAAATATTACACTTGTATTGTTCTATTTTTTTTTTGTTTATTAAGGTAAAAGTTATAAATTGGTGTCCTTAATAATAAAGAAAATTTCTAGAAAACTTGGACTTGTATGTGTAAGGCCCGTATTAATAGACGTCACTCAACTCCGAGACGCTCTCAAGTCTCTTGCTGTCCTTGTCATTCTAAAGGGAAAAAATAAAGACAGCAATAAACTTGAGAGCGTCTCAGAATTGAGTGACGTCTATTAATACGGATACGGGCCTAAGTTCGAAATCACCAATTCGCCTTGAGCACCCGTGATAATCAATGTTCGTGCCTTCTCTGTATGAGAATAGACCGTTGCCCTACAGTGGGACAGTAATAGGCTGCTATTGTTATAATGGTGTCTCTATGTTTTTGATATCAAAACAGTGGAGGGAATATAGTACCGAAAAATTAAAAAATACATTAAAAAGCCTTCTGTGTGAGAAAGTCTATTACAGCACTGACGAATTCCTAATTGACAAATTAATTTGACTTGTATAATGTAAATGACATCCTAACTTTTATTAATACTTGATTTGACATTTGATTATTTTATTTTGTAGTATTTATTATGATGAGCTTGTGACATTATAATTATTGTACCTTTTAATTTTATGCTCTAAATAGGATTGTTAAAAATGTGTGTAATGGACTCTAAATTCAATTATAATGCCGTCTAGCGTCCGGTATTTCATATTTGTACGCCGTTCAGGCAAAACATGACTGTCGGATAAATTTAATATAACATCTTGCATGCGATATGTGTGTATACTCATGTTTTGGACAAATAAAATTATCTCACAAGAGCATAAAAATCAATTTAAACTTATCACCGATTACAAATAAAGATGACATAATCTTAAACTTTTTATATAATTTAATTTTAAATGATTAAATAACGTTGCTGTAATCTTTATGCAAAAATGTTTCAAAAGCAATACGACTACGGGTGTACCCCAAGGTTCAATATTAGGTCCAAATAGTTTCAAACTGTTAATTTCCACTCTAGGTTATGGTTTCGGCATTCGCCACGTGCAGATGGTCTGCATGTCCTTCTGCATGATATCGCTGTTCCTGGCACGCAGTAGCATGGGCGTCGCCATCCTGGCCATGACTGATGATAAGCAAACCAAGGGTTCCACTGCTGAGGTAAATATCATCTCCTCCATAGCTCTGTCTCAACATCTACACTAATGGTTTAATTTTATTGATTCCTTCTCTTTCGTAATTCAATAAATAAATCAATAATGTTGTTTATGTATTAGGGCTCTTTTTTATTAGGACAGCATGGTTGCGCCACCTTCTGTCTTGCATTTGGTAGCGCTTGCAAGTTGATTCCAGGTGGATTACTCTACATACAATTACTGCATATATTTTTTGTCTGAAGTGACCATGGTGTTTTAATTAAATATGGCCCCTCATGTTTAAAGATAATTGTTTTAAATAAAGAATAATATACATCTATCTGAGGATCGAAAAGTTTTTGTAAAATTCATCGCGTGATTGCGTATGTCATACCTAATGCCAAGGTAATAAATTCAGTAAGACTAAACACACACTAAATTTAGCACTTATTCAGTACGCAGTAGCTGTGTTTATATGTTGAAGAATTATTTATATAGAAATATAGTAATCTTTCTCTTAGTTTTTCTGTAAAGTCATCATGAAAATTGTTGAAACATGTAAAAGATTAAATTATGTACAAAGATAAATTTACAAGGCGGAAAAGACATTGTAGCGATGGATTGAATTCATTAATAAAAAAATGGTACACTGGGGAATGATGCCCCTAGCGTTGGAATATGTAATATATGTAGGGTTTTTTGGAACAGCACATTTTTTATAAAATTGTTGAAAGCCCGGAAGCGGTTAAATTTTACATCACTCCATAGCTTTTTAATAGTCAGTCGGTAGAATATAATTTTTTTTTTATTATTTTTATAGCCACAGGCAAAAGTGTTTTTAACACTCTTGCTAAATAGTTTTACCGCAGTGTGTGTGCGTCTATTTGTTGTTTTGTCTGTCTGTGGCACCGTAGCCCTTAAATGGGTTAACCGATTGGATGCAGTTTTTTTTTTATGTGAAAGTAGGCCTTGTTACGATGTTATTTAGCTTATTTTAGAAATCGGTTTAACCATTTCAAAGTTATTAACTCTTTTGTTAGAAAAAATCGCGATATTAATAACTTAAGGCCGGGAGTTTTTTAACTTACAATTTGCTCTTGTTTAGTTTATTATTTACAATTTTTTTTTGTGACAAAATGTGTGCTTAAATCTTTCGATTATTTCAATAATTTTGTGTTTTTTTTTATCAGTTTGTTAAATTAATTATAACTTTTTTAATCTCTCAGGTTTACAAATGGGACAAGAAGATCCAAGGTTTAATTCTGTCGTCATTCTTCTGGGGGTACATGTGCATGCAAATTCCCGCGGGTGTGCTTGCCAAGAGATTCGGAGGAAAACCTATTTTATTGGTAGCTTTACTGGCGAACGGGTGTCTGACAGGCCTCTTTCCTACTTTAGCTAGCTTGGTAAGTTCTATAATTACGCTTTCATTTAGTTGTTTCTGACTGTTTTTATTCAAACGAATAGTAAACTTTATTTTACCATTAACTTTGAACTAGGTTAACCAAACCAAATTTTGGCTAGACTTATATCTACAATAATTTAAAGATAGACATAAATATTTACAGAGAATGTTTGTGTCTCTCAATAATTGTTATAAAAAAAATTCTGCTAATTAAATACACATCCTTGAATATATATTCATTATTTTAAATGACATATATTTATTCATCACTGTTTTTAACGACCAAAGTCTACCGAACTGCCTTAAATGTCATTCCGGGCAGAATGACGACCTTGCCCAATACTGAATTAATAAATTCCACATTCCTGTCTTACTGTCCTTTGTCTTGGACGGATCAATGGAATGTTGCATCCTCACAACTTAGATTAATGTTCTATAATCCTTTTATAATTCAATTAGACTTAGATCCTTTCCCTAAATTTAATTGGATTAAATATTAAGAGTAAGTATATGAGGCTTAAAGACTGATGTTATGAATTTTGAATTAAATACAAATAAAATGTCACTTACGACTCATCATCATCTCCCTAGCCTTTTCCCAACTATGTTGGGGTCGGCTTCTAGCCTAATTGGATTCAGCTGGATACCAGTGTCAACTACACAAAATGTCACTTACGACACTTACCAAAAGAAAAAGTATTACTACAACATGGGTGTGTTATTTATGCAGCAAAAAAATGGTCAGATCGTAAGATTGTAAGACTACTACTATTTACCCATTGAGACTTCTGAGAGAAAAAGAAGTTCCTAGATTACAGTTGTAATGTTTTAGGGTGGCTGGCCCCTAGTGTGTGCGACTCGAGTAATGATGGGACTCACTCAAGCATGTCTGTTCCCTGCCTGTCACTCACTTCTGGGAAGATGGCTGCCAATGAGTGAGAGAACCTCCTACGCTGGCATCGTTTATGGAGGTATTGACGTACGAACACACCGTTACTGATAGTTATAATGACTTGGGACGTGTAACTGAGCAGGCATATTATATTTATGTGTATGAATTGAGTGAAAAAGCGTTCAGCGGTGCTTGCAATTTGCTGTTCTCGCGCCGCTCGACTGCCACTTAGAACACAAAGTTACGTGTTAACATTTATGTTTGATACAATCACTACTCGCCCCGTTCCGCTAAAAGCTTGATTTGAGAGGGTAGTCCGTACACTAAATATTATAGTTTGTGTTGAAACTAATTTTGATAATAGTTATTTCTTTTCAATGCAAACTTTAATATGTAATGGTAATTATTAAAGTAAATGTAACGTTAATTTAAACATTTAGATGAAAAATTCAAAATTAATAATTATGTTATAACCAGGCTAAAAAATCACAAGTCTCAATATTTACTGATCATTAACTTACGCTTACAAAGTAACTTTTATTTATGAATAATGAAATGACATGGATGTTATTAAAATCAACATTATTTTCTTGTATCATAACAACATTTAATACTCTAATTTCAGCTTCACAAATAGGCACAATAATAGCAATGCCTCTGTCAGGAGTGCTAGCTGAAACGACTTTGGGTTGGAAGATGATATTTTACGTGACTTCGGCCATCATGTTTTTGATTGGAGGGCTATGGTACTGGCTGGCTGCCAGCTCTCCAGGAGAACATTTTATGATGACTGAGGAAGAAAAGACTTATATAGAAATAGGACTTAATACGAGTTCTGAAACCAGGGTAAGACTTAGTGTAAACGGTGAAAGAGAATTACTAACTTCAAATTTTCTAAGATCCTCCAGTGTTTAAATTAATATTTGTATTTTACATACGTTTATTCAAGTCTTTAGAATCAAAAGAAATTTAAATAATAAAAAATTCAACGCTGTGGGGTCTAAAAATATCTGTGAGAAATATAAACTGCTTCTTCCATGTTAAAAGTCAAAGTCAAAGTGAAAATAATTTTATTCAAATAGAGCGTTTACAAATACTTTTCAATTGAATGTGCTGCATTGCTTTTGAATTGTTGTTTTACAAACAACCCTGTATATTATAATATACCAACAATAATTATAAGATAACAGTATGTATAATTATAGGATGTCAATAAGAGTATTATGATGAGAATAATTATGTTTCCTATTTCAGCATAATCAATCAACACCTTGGCGCGAGATATTCCGTACTGGACCTTTATGGGCCATCATGGCGACACATGTTGGTGCAAGCGCCATTTTTATCTTATTCTTTGTAGATCTTCCAACTTACTTGGAGAGAGGCATGAATATTTCATTGAGAAACGTAAGTACTGAATTAACAGGAAACAGATTATTTTAGTATTCCTTGTATCAAAATTATTTTTTGAATCTCTTCTTTATAGGCATTGTAGTGATAGATTTATTGCTAGATTTAGAACCAAATTTTTAAATCTGTCGTCTTTTAACAGTTTTTTCTTTTTAGCATTCTCTTAACTCTTGTTTTATTTCAGAGTGCCACATTATCAGCGTTACCCTTCGTAGGCATGTGGGTAGGATCTATAGTATCTGGTACGCTAAGTCAGAAGATATATAACAAAGGCTGGTTAAAACTGGCTACTTGTAGAAAATTATTCAACTCATTTGGTAAATGACCTTTTTTTTCATTACACCTCTTCTTACTGATTGTTTTACATACATGTTTATTTTTCTTGTTTTTTAATGTAACCATTTTCTTTCTTTCACCCAGAAAAGGTGTTCTTTTCCTGCCTTCTGAGTTTTGTCCTATTTTTCAGCATTATTTGGAGGTGGTATCGGAATCATTTCATTGACATTTTTGGGTCCCGACAACAAAAATAGTGTTGTTGTCATATTAGTAACACTGTTCTTCTTGTATGGATCTATTACTGCTGGATTTATGGTAAGGCAACTTTAAGTCATTTTCTCTACATCTTACACACTGTCAAATTTTAACAGTTACATACGAATTGGTCCTGACCATTTCTTAACTGACCCATTAATTAAAATTTATTTTGACTTTCGCTATTATTCAGTTGTAGTAGTTTGTTTTACGAAGACCTTTGTTATCATTTGCGACGTAAATACATTTTGTGTGTGCATGTGCATTTATTTATTTTTTTCACTCTGGCTCACACACTGGGACCAGTTAACACTACTGATCCAAGAGCGAGTCAACTCGGCCTAGAGGCGAGCTGCCACAAGTTTTATTTCTGTCTGACTCCTTTACAGTTTAAAAGTACCAGTAATAGTTAAAACTAAAATGTATTTTAATAAAACAAATTGAGTGTGAATTTAGAAACATTATTTAATAAGACATCTACTTCACAAGATCACTGTAGTGGATATCAAATTAAATGGCATCAAAACTAAGCAAGAACAAGCATATTACGGCACGAGGTGACGAAGCTCGCGGTCAGCAGCCCGTATTTACACGACACAAAGCGTTGTTGTATTCACGCCAGTATAGGTGCTTCCTAAAACTCATGCCTTTTCCTTACCGCACACAGAATTTGTAAAATACGTTGCATAACCAAGTTTTGTGCGGGTTTTCACGGCTTAACGCAAATGAATGGACTCATACGAATAATTATGGCTGACGGGTCTGACACGATTTATGGAACAGTGTAGTAAATGGAATCCATTAGCACTAAACTAACATGATTACTATCATCATTTCTAATGATTAACTTCGTAACAAGGATTTAATGTTCTGTGCTGTTTATTAAATCAGCTGTACGTTTGCAGGTGAATCATTTGGACTTGTCACCGCAGTACGCAGGTGTATTACTGTCGTTGACCAACTTCGGTGGAAGTGTTGCCAGTATCTTGACTCCAGTCGTCACCAGTTTTATTTTAAGGAATGATCCGGTAGGTGGAAGACGTTATACACTTTTCTTTTATTGTGTACTTTACCTTATTGTTTTCACACAAAGAAGCACCAAAAATATTGTAACCAAGCTTTTGTGCAACACGTTTAACAATAAATTGGTTACATGTTTTTGGTTGTGAAAAGCGTATCCGTGGAGTTTTTTTTATTTTTTCTTCTCCATAGAGACCTACGTTTTGGGACAAGTAACTAGCGTCACTTTTCTGACTAACCGTTTGTTAGAGAATTCATAAGTGCCTGTAATTGGTCAAAGTGAAATAAATGCCTTGAATTTTCAACTATGGATTTTTTTATTTGAAAACTGAAATAAGAGCTTTTTTATATTTGTTACTGTTTCCAGACGGACATCAGCCGTTGGCGAATAGTATTCCTATTATTTGCTTCTATAGGAATCAGCTCTAACATAGTTTACATAATATGGGGAAGCTCAGACCGACAAGCTTGGGACAGCCCTGACTTTAAAGACAAGAAAAATGCTGATCCAGGTAAAATAATACGAAAACTTCAGAACATACAACTCGTACAACTTAGCTGTGTAGCTCGCGCGGTGACGTAACGTTGACGAAATGCTATCGTTACTAAACGAACGAGGCGAACACGGGGCAAGCGTGGGGAAGCGGGAGAGGGATCGCATTCCAGCGAGGTGCATATAAGTTATACGGGTTGTAGAGACTTTCACGTTCATATTATTGTTCACTATTACAATAATTGTGTCTGATCGCATTTTCAATAAGTCAGCACAATTTCGATTTAAAAATTGACAGCCCTGTTGTATGGAACAATTGTTATTTAAAATTTAAAGTTTTATTTCATTTCCCAATGTTTTATCATCCCACATTATTTAAACCAATATTTTAACGTTACCATGTCTAGTTACTTTTCATAATTTATGTTACAGAGGAAATGACACCAGTATTGGAGAAGAAGAGTGAAAAAGAATTAGAAGCAAACAAACAATAAATAATATCTCAAGATTGACAAAACTTACGACAAGACTTACGACTTTAACAGCAATAAACTGTGTTTTTCTACCTCTCCTTTCATTGCTGAGAAACTGACAAATTGGTTAAACAAAATGGAGACATTTTAATTTCATAGTATAATAAATAAATAAATATTTGCTTCTGTGTTTGTGCTCATGTTGAATATGTGATAATGCTAAGTCTTAAAGAGTGTTTTGTTTAAGGATAAAGTCTTAAAGAGTGTATTGTATAAGAATAATAAAATAAACAAAATAAAAACAATTAATTATTAAACGCATGGATGATTGATTTATTCAAATAAGTCACTACCCAGGATATTAACAAATAAGAATTGCATAAAATTCCCTCTTTAAGAGTGAGGCTAACATAATTAGTAGATGTAAATGTATGATGAAAAATTTTGATGACTAACTTAACAGTATTATATTTATAACTACACTAGCTTCTGCCGGGGTTTAGGAATAGTTATAATATAGTTACCGTGACCCCGGAACATAAAGGGCAACTAAACGAACATGAGTGGGTTTTAGTCAGTAAAAGTCTGACACGCCCTCCCGCCCCGCCCAGGACGGGAGAATTTCCTACTTACCAAAAAACCCCGCGGTTCCACCCGCGTTACGTTATGTTTTTGATTACTGCTCTGCTCACGTAGGTCATAGCGTAATATTTGTGTCTTATTCTGATGTAAAAGCTACTGCTGTAAAGTTTCATCAAAATCTGCCGCTAGCTAGGCGAGGGTAAAATTATTCGCCTAATAGAAAAGATACTAGTCTTTGAAAATCGTTGAAGCTGTCGTAGTAGATACTAGATAGAGAAAACACGATGCAAGTGTAGTAATTTTAGTTTTTGTATAATCTCAAAGTTAATTCCAACGAAAATTGGAAAATATAATAATCTGTTCTGGAACTCATTATTTACTAATGTAAGAGTTTAGTAGATATTGGTGCCGATACTCTTGTGCACAAACTAAAGTAAATATAAGTTAAGTGCTTCTTTCTCTTTCCATTTCTTAAAGAAAAGAACAGAAGATACATTTTAGTTTAATCCTGTCAAATTAGACAGCGCCTGATGAAAATCGACGTATATTTAGGGGGTATTCCTCGGAGCGCTCCTGTTTTGAAGCGCTCCTAACAAAGCGCTCCTAAAATATTCCGCCAAGCGCTCCTGTTGGGAGCGCTTAGAAAATCGAACTAAAAATATTATTATTTCATTCCTCGAAGCGCTCCTATGACGAAACATAGAGAAGAGCATGAAGTGTTCGTAACAAATTATATCGATAAACATTTCGACGCTACTAGTTGCTTATATTAAAACTAGAAATAGCTAGAATAACTGAATAGTAAAAATAAAAGCTTTGATGAAAAGTACCAGGGTGGCAGAAATTGCCAGGAGGCACCTAAATGATCTCATATAAATTGTACACCAACGATTAAAGTCAAAAATTATTTTGTTATTATTCACTATAACGATCTTATTCTTTAGTAATTGTTTATAACTAAAATGTAGTTATAGATATATAACAGTACATAACCTATGGCTATCAGGAAAATAGAAATGAACTAGAAGTAATTCCTTATGCGATACTACTCAACTTGTTTATTATAATAATATAGTTTTAATAATTAACTTTCATGTTATTCCTTTCTTTCATATCCATCCCAGAAATAGGTTTCATAGATTGATCACAAATTAAAACAAACTTTTCACTTTTCGCCAATTTTTTAATAAAATTAACAAACTTTTCTTAGTACACTACTTCATGTGACGTGGGCGCACTCGCAACTAATGAGTTTAGAAGACAAAAAAAATGCGTATTCGATGTAAACGAGTTCCGGAAATGCTCGGCTGCATAATGAATCACTCGGTAACGCGACCACGCGACTCTCTAGGATAAAACAGGGAAGCGGGGTTGACAACAGCGGCTAGTGTCTTGTGTCACTAAATTCACTAAAGTACGTAGTTCTAGTTCATTTATGCTTCCCTAGTAGTTTAAAAAAAATTAACAATTATGATAGTTGAACTTTAAAACGTCGATATCGATATCGTTTCTTACAAATCCTTCATGCTCTGCCCTATGGTATCGTCACGTCATAGGAGCGCTTCGAGGAATGAAATAATAATATTTTTAGTTTGATTTTCTAAGCGCTCCCAACAGGAGCGCTTGGCGGAATATTTTGGGAGCGCTTCGTTAGGAGCGCTTCAAAACAGGAGCGCTCCGAGGAATACCCCATATTTAGACGCCATGTTTTTAAATTGCGTTTAAATTATCTTCGTTTATCTTCTTCTTATCTTTATTTGATCTTCTGTCCTTTTCTTAATTAAATGAAAAGACAAAGATGCACTTAACTTAAATTAACGTTAGTTTGTGCACAAGAGAATCGGCACCATTATGTTAGGTTCCCTATTCATTCGCATAAAATTTTAAGACTTAATGTGACTTGGCATACTTCTGTATCTTCTAATTATATTTTAAAAGTAAAAAGTTAGTTAATCAAACTTTTCGAAGTAAACAAATTGTAACAAAAGTTTAATAAAATCATCTTTAACACTGATGTCTTTTCTTATCCAAAATTAAATAAAACCCACAAATGAGGATTAGGTCAAGAACCATCCAAGCAGAATTCATTGACCTTTCTTACCTACTTTGATAAGCTTATTTATATTCCAAAGAATTGATAGTAAACCATTTACGAGTAATTCTTAACATAAATCAATACACGTGAATATCACAAAATGTTCCGTATATTACATAATAATAAATATAGACTTACTGATAGAAAAATCCAGCTTGTCACTCAGAAGTCAGAACTCCAACAAGAAGTAATAAACCTTATCTACTTAAGGAATAGCGTTGGAATTTATTTGCGGGGAGAATGTGTATTGTGATATTAATAAGTTAACATTCTTGATTTGCTCTCATTTCTTGCCGTAGGAGTGACGGGAGGAGTCATCGTTGAAAATGTCGGAGAGTAAGGAAACATGTGCAAGAAAAGCCTCGGAGGGCTACAATACTAAACGTAAATATTTGACCTTTAATATTTTTTTATTTTTTTTTGTGTTCGTGTATTAAATCATAAATAAGTAATGAATTAAAAAGTGCAGTTCTTATTTTTTTTTTGAAGAGCGTAAATCACCATTTTTTTATATTTTTTCAAATACGTAAGTGGTTTTACGTAATTTTAAGTATGTTAAATTGTTGTTACATTTATTAAGAGGAACTTTTCTCAACTTTACGGCTTTACCTCATATTGAGTGGTCAGGGTTTCATACTAAAGAATATTTTAAATACTTGAAAGAAAACACATTTTTTATTGAAATCTCTTTCAGCTCTTCTAAGGCATTCAATTCCGTCATTAAACAGTATTATTAAAAAGAGAGCACGACTTGATAAATAAAAGGTCTATAGATTAACTAAAACCATACGTTTTATTTTATTTTTTTATTAAGTTTAACTTTACGACGTAAACGTTTCAAGTCCTTTAAATGGCAACCGGAGCTCCTCAAGGGTCAATTTTGGGTACCATTTTATTTTGAGCATTTTTTTTCAAAATCAACTAAATATAGATACCTCAGTTAGTTTAAACATAGTTATGGTTAATATACTCTGCAATACGCATATAACAAATTACATCAAAGGTAAAGCAGCGTTTTTCGAAATCCTTTATTATGCGCACCGCAAAGGAATGGAATTCTCTGCCGGCGTCAGTGTTTCCAAAAGCATATTACCCGGATGTATTCAAGAGAAGAGTGCATAGGCATCTTTTGGGTGAGCTCGCTCCATCGTAGGCCCCGTCTATGCCCTCGGACTAGTCTGGGACCACGAGCAAGCCCATAAGTTATAAAAAAAAGCTAGCCTGTTATCAAGCATTAACACGTTAGTTCTAATTTACTGGACAACCAACGAGACAAAATCAAATCAAACCAGTTTAACCAAAAAGTATTGTGTCGCCCACAACTTAGTTACTAGTATCCAAGCCGATGCCAACATAGTTAGGAAAAAGCTACAAAGAAGATATGTCCAGACAAAATCAAACTGGTTCCTTATCTTCATTTCAGAATATGGCTTAGGCATCCGTCACCTCCAGATGGTCTGCATGTTCTGCTGCATGATGTCTTTATTTCTGGCGCGCAGCAGTATGGGTGTCGCAATTCTGGCCATGACTGACAATAAGCAAACAAAAGGTTCCACTGCTGAGGTAAACATCATTATTTTCTAAACTTTGACCTCTGAGTTTGTTTCGGTTGTTTCTTCTCAGAGGAGTCCAGTTAGGAAACACAGGCCCCATCGCTTGATTAAAATAAGAAAGAGAATGACGTGTAAAAGTGTAATGTTTTACCTTTTTACAAAATAAAAATCATTTATCATTTATCCGACAGCCGATTGTCGGGCTGCTATTGTCTTTCTATTGTGTCTTAAATCACGTATGTTTGAAGGGTTAAACCCCAAAAAGGGTGAAAGAAGGTTAAAAAGAATGGTGTTATAAGTTTTATGGTTATGTGTGTGCGCCTGTCTACCTGTATGTCTATAGCACTGTAACTCTTAAAAGGGTGAATGGATTTAGATGCTGTTTTGTTTAACAGTAGATTAACTACAATGTTTACGTTCATCAAAATCGGTGTAGCCGTTTCAAAGTTATTAATTCTTTTATTAGCTGCAATCGCGGTTTTAATAACTTATTGGGGGAGTTTTATTTTAATGTTTAATTTACACTTATTCCTGTTATCACTTCACTATCTGATGATCATTGTTGATATAAGGGTACTGACTTGTGTTATTTTTAGCAATTTATCGCGTAACAGTAGTTACAAATCCGTGACAATTATTTTATAATGCGTAGATAACTTTGTTTTTATATAAATAAGGCTAAACACACATTGTACGTAAGAATGATTGACTGCGTAGTAGCTGTGTTTGTCAACGGATCAATTGATATACTAGCTGTTTTCCGCGGTTACACTTGCGTTTATTAATTTGCCTATTTTGTTATCGTTTCTTTTTTGGGGATGGAACGTTGTGCAGGTCATTTTGGCCAAATGCAAAACAACTTTTATAGTCAGACTATAGCAAGATAGACATTTATAAAAAAAAAAACAGGTATTTGACAACAAAGATGGAAAAATATATACAAAATATGGAGTGGGAGAGACTTCATAACACCATAATGTTTCTGGACGAACATTACCATTTGTACCACACATTTACTTAGTAGTAATAAAATAGGAGCAGATTTATAACTAACACAATTCTATTTTTCCTCTAGATTTACGATTGGGACAAAAATATTCAAGGTTTGATTCTGTCATCGTTCTTCTGGGGCTACACAGCTATGCAAATCCCCGCGGGTGTGCTCGCCAAGAGATTCGGAGGAAAACCCATTTTACTAGTTGCTTTACTGACAAATGGGTGTATCACTGGATTCTTCCCTTTATTAGCTAAATTGGTAAGTCTATTGTAACTCTTTCATACATTGTGATGTGCTGATATGATTTTTTCCTGCAAGTTTTAAGCTCGTCTAAGTGCCTTTGCCAGGAATTTATTTAATAGGATTCATCCTGCCACTCTATCAGCACCTACTGCAACACTTAAAAGCCAGATAAATAGGTGACGTTAGCGTTTTGTGATTCGTAGGGCTGCAGCGTATTCCTAAAGCCTTGTGAAAATCTGAATTCAAATTGCTCGGTGGTTATCCTCGGCCATTGCTGATGCTGAATGATCAAAAGACAGGTTTGAGCGTCCTAGTGAATGCAATTTACGTTTATGGGAAGGTCTCCTTGAAAGGCCGCAATGTTATGAGTAAATATTTAAGAATATATACTAAAGTAAATATTTAAGAAATTATGTAGTGCGCTGGCAATTCACTTAATCCTATTAGTAGCTTTAAATTACAATTTAAATGTTCCAGGGTGGCTGGCCGCTGGTGTGTGCGACGCGAGTGTTCATGGGCCTCACTCAAGCGTGTCTGTTCCCCGCCAGCCACACACTCCTCGGCAGGTGGCTTCCAAACAGTGAGAGGACCTCATACACTGGTATCGTCTATGGAGGTAAGATTGACATCGAGAAACTAGTACCATCATACTATAAATAGAGCTTTCCTTGATTAAATAGAATTACAACCACAGCTGATGTCATTTAAATAATATATTGTATATTATATGCAATTTAAAAGAAGTTACTGAAGTACTAACAATATATTGCTTAACAAATGACAACTTTAAGAAATATTATTATTGAGACTTTTAACGTTTTTATGCAAACTTTTACCATAAAATAAATAGTATTAGTAGAAAAAAGTGGAATAACCGATGACTATTAGTAACTTTTATTAATATAATACTTTCAGGCTACCAAATCGGCACAATAATAGCAATGCCTCTATCAGGAGTGCTAGTTGAAACAGCCTTGGGTTGGAAGATGATTTTCTACGTGACTTCTGCCATCTTGTTCCTGATAGCAGCTGTGTGGTACTGGTTTTCTGCCAGCTCTCCTGGAGAACATTCCATGATGACTGAGGAAGAACGAACTTTTATTGAAATTGGACTTAATAATAGCACTGAAACTGAAGTAAGAATACAGAACTATTAAAATTAAACTTTCACTCAATGACACAAAAATGGTTTAGGTTGAAGAACTGTCTTCAACCTAAACCATTTTTGTGTCATTGAGTGAAAGTTACGTACCAAAGTTCTTGTCAGAATAACAGTTGTCGTATCAGTATAGTTGTCGTATACTGATACGACAACTGTTATTCTGACAAGAACTTTGTTACGTTGAAATAAAGTTATTTTTGTTAGTTGTTTCGATATTTTGAACAGTCTGTTCGTCCCGGTATTTATGACGCTGACGGTACATAAACCAGTTTTGCGAAATAGTTATCTGACAAATCTGCCTAAGCGTTGTTCGTCTAACTAATAATACCAGCCTATAACTGTCCCACTGCTGGGCAAAGGCCTTTTCACATACAGAGAAGGCACGAGCATTGATCACCACGCTTGCTCAAGGCGGGTTGGCGATTTCAGACTTATATTAACTACAAGTCCAGGTTTCCTCACGATGTTTTCCTTCACCGATGTCTGTGATGTCTAAGATAAACTTTAGAAAGTACATATGAATTGAAAAAGTCACATTGGTACTTGCCCGGATTCGAACCCGCAACCTCTTGCATGAGAGGCGGGCGCCGTAACCACTAGGCCATCACGACGTTCGTCTAACTACATGAGATAAAATGTTTCCTAATTCAGCGCAACCAGGCGACTCCTTGGCGCGAAATATTCCGCACTGGGGCTGTATGGGCCATTATGGCAACACACGTTGGTTCCAGCGCCATCTTTGTTTTATTCTTCGTAGACCTGCCTACTTACTTGGATAGAGGACTAAATATTTCACTAAAGAATGTAAGTATATTGAAAGGAAAAAGGTTGGTTATTTATAAATTTGATTGCTTTTGTGGGTTCCAATGTAGTGTATGATTTTGGACAAGAATGTGGTTTTGTTAAGGTTTTCAAATCTCACGTACAAGCGTCGTTAAAAAGTATTGAGAATAGCTAGGTTATAAAAATATTATATTGTATTTTTCGACGTAATCATTTTATAAATTATTACATTTAGTTTATCTCTTTTCTATAGCAAAAAAATTAGTTTTTAAGTCTTCATATTAAGTACCGAGAGTCTCAAGACGACTACCGGCCACCGTAGGCGTGGTTCTGCGGACGGCGAGCGATGGGTAGCTCGCCGCCCAGCTAGGGCCAGGCCGGCGCCGACGGCGCGTTAGTGTTCCACGCGCGCCTCAAAGAGAAGTCAGCACAGGGAGGAGCCCAACAGGGCCAACGCCTGCCGGGGTTGCGGAATGTTTATAATAGTTACCGTGGCCCCGGAACATAAAAGGCAACCGAAGGAACATGAGTGGGTTTTAGTCAGTAAAAGTCGGACACGCCTTCCCGCTGCACCCAGGACGGGGGCAGTCATTTGATGATTTCCCACTCCCAAAAAAAAAAGTACTTACAAATCCAACAACAACAAAAACAAATCGTTTACAGCAGCTTAGTTTATTTTTTCGTCATCTTAAAATTTTGAGCCTCTCAAGTGTGATTTCAAACGCGGAAAATGGTAAAAATCCCCCAGTGATTTCTACCTTTTTCCGCATTTGCCAAGTCCAATGATTATGGTGGAAGATGGATGGTAATATGAAAAAGGCTTAAACTTAACGAAACAATAATTATTTTGACCAAGTACCTTTAATAAATAAGTCGTTCTCGTTTCTTTTTAACGCTCTTGTTAGCTATCGGTCTTGGCTTGGTCGGCTAGCGCTGAAAACCAGCGTCGTGGACTCATGCCTATGTATGGGTCACGGCATTATGCTGAGCGCTAGCCGTTTCGCGCATTAGTGACGCTACTTAGCGGTTTTTAGTTTTAAGGTTTGTAGTATATAAGTTTTTTATTTGTAGTGCACATTGTGCGAATAAATTGATTTTCTTTCTTCTTTCTTTCTTTCTCTTAGTATATTGTGTCTTTACTTTTAACTTCGCTAAATATAATTTTTGTTGATATTATCAGGTCGCGGATTCACTCTAACCTTTCATGTTATTTCAGAGTGCCACGTTATCAGCATTACCCTTTTTAGGCATGTGGGTAGGATCTATGATATCTGGGGCAATAAGTCAGAAAATATATAACAAAGGCTGGTTGAAACTGTCGACTTGTAGAAAAATATTTAACTCATTTGGTAAGTGGACTTTTATTCTCCTCGTGGACTTTTAGACTTTTACGTCATTATCTTTATTACTGAGAGTCTTGATTTGATACCTTTATTGTTGCTATTTTTTTATATACAGAGTGGAAAGTTTTAACCCCTGGAAGAAAACTACCTTAAATCCTTAAGAGAGATTATTTAACATTTCTTTATTTTTAAAAAGAAACAAAACTGCATTTAAACCTTTTCGAAAACTCGCATACAACTGTCGGGAATCGAACCTGCTAAAATCCACAAAAGTAACACTCTGTATTTTTATGACGTCAAACGTTAGGGTAATTTCTAAGGTTCAAATCTCTTTAACAAACATGGTTAATTATAATTTCTTAAAGAAAACATTCCCTTATATTTTTAAACTGATAAAACTCCATTCAACGATTTTCAAAAATTTGCTTACCACTGTCGGGTACCGAACTGAAATGAAAAAAAAAACAACATTACTTTTTCGACGTTAATCGATAGGGTCATTAATAAAGATCAAATTTTTCAAACAAGCAATTGGAGGAAAACCATGAAATTTTAATTTTTCAAATCAAAAGACGTTTATAAGTGTCGAAATTTTCGTTCAATTGAAGTGAAATTCTAAATAAAATAAGCTTTTCTATTATTTTAATTGACCTGTTAGAAAGATTTGGTCCTTATAAATGGCCCTAACGTTTGATGCCATAAAAATAAAAAGGGTAACTTTTTTGGATCTTAGTAGGTTCAATTCCCGAGTATGACAAGCGAATTTTCGAAAATCTTTGAATGCAGTTTTGTTTCTGTTTAAAAATAAAGGAATGTTTTCCCTTAACTGTCGTTACGAACACCCGTGTAAGTACTCGTAAGGAAAACTTCAAAAAAGGCTACAACTGTCGCGCGAACACACGGGTGCTCGTAACAGATCGCTCACCATACACCAAATCTTAAAAAATGACGACAGTTAGGGGATTTATTGAAGAATGTTCCGACTGGCGAGAGGTTAATCCTTCGAACACACGTGATTTGAGACACAATAGAAAGACAATAGCATCCCGACGAGTTAAGTAAAATAATATTATCTTAAGGATTTAAGGTAGTTTTCTTCCAGGGCCCATTGAAACTTTCCACCCTGTATATTTCTAATTTATTATAATTATTATATTATATTATATCTTTTTTATATACTTATCCTTATTCTCTATCCAGAGAGTTTTTTTTTTAATGTTAACCAACTTTATTTTATTTTTAGCTGCATTTGGAGGTGGTCTCGGAATCATATCAATGACATTTCTGGGCCCCGAGCACAAAAACATTGTTGTTGTCATGTTGGTATTACTTTTCTTCCTGCATGGATTCATTTCTGCTGGTTTTTTGGTAAAGAAACATTTTAAAATGAGATAATAGTATTTATATATTAACATTATTCTTATCACTAATGCTTCACTATCTATATAAATATAAAATGGCACACTGATTAATTGATTGTCTGATATATTAACGATTATGGCTGATGCTTGAGACATGACATTTAGAGGGCGAATCTTGTAAAAAGTAAATGTTCTCTATGAAAGGATTAAGGAAATTAAACCCTAAAAAGGTTAAATATGGGGTACAAATTACAACAGCGGGTGAAAGCTAATCTACACATTTAATGCATATCTAGGATTGCCTAAAGCGGGTGTGGACTTTAAAATTACCTTTAAACTTGCAGGTAAACTTCTTGGACCTATCACCTAAGTTTGCGGGCGTTTTACTATCGTTAACTAACTTCGTTGGCAGTGTGGGCATGATCATCACTCCAGTCATCACCAGTTTAATTTTAAGGAATGATCCGGTAGGTAGTTGTTAAAATACCTGATAATATGAACCTTATTATAATAAGTCCAGAGCATAGTTTGCATTACCCAAGTAAAGCAAAAATTTTGCTAAATACGCCAAAGACCACACTAAACAAGTATACTATATACAGCTGTTATTTGAATGTGAATTTTGTTCCGATAATAATATGTGTTATTATTCCAGACGGACATCAGTCGCTGGCGAATAGTATTTCGGCTGTTTGCTTGTGTAGGGATTGGCACTAACATAATTTACGTGATATTTGGAAGCTCAGACCGAGCGGCTTGGGACAGTCCTGACTTCAAAGACAGGAGAAAAGCTGATCCAGGTAGTTTCATTATATTATAGTTGCTTAGTAATTATATTTTATGGTACAATCGACAAAATAGCTAATAAATAGCACTATAAGCTTATTTTTCTACAGACATACAAATACAATTAGGTCGACAATCGCGTAAACATGTATTAAATATGTCACACGTCTAGTCTTATTATTTTGACAGCTTCAAACGATTTGTCGTCGAAATGGATCATGATTCAATTTTGTCGATAGTACTTAGGTATAAACTGGATTTGAATGTTGAAGTGTATCCTTCATCTCTTATATCAACCCTTTGAGAGTCGAATCTCCAAAAATCTTTCCTACTAGATACTACACTAAAACAGATGGTTAAGAGGCGAGTTTCTCGATTCTGAAACGATTCACCCACAGTCGATTGTTCCATGAACGGTTAGGCAACAGAATCTTTTAACCATTAACTTTTCACCCAAAGAACGTTTGGCCCATGAACTGTTCGCCAACAGAACGATACGTCAGTGAATGTTTAGCCAACAGAATCTTTTGACAGAGAACGTTTCGCCCATGAACTTTTTCCTATACAGCTGCCACCCTCAACTATTGTTACCGGGTGAAACTGGTTGCAATCTGGACTTTAGGGCACCTCGACTTGGATAGGTTAGGTTAGAACTGGTTATTGGTAACTTCTTTATAAACTGGTTATCCATACTAATATTATAAATGGGAAAGTGTGCCAGTCTGTCTGTCTGTCTGTATGTTTGTCTTTCTTTCTTTCACGGCAAAACGGTGCGACAAATTGAAGTGATTATTTAAGTGGAGATAGTTGAAGCGATGGAGAGTAACATAGGCTACTTTTTGTCTCTTTCTAACGCGAGCGAAGCCGCGGGCAAAAGCTAGTTTCTTTATAAACCACCCAGAAGTAGGGCTCCGTCGACCCCGCCCACCCTCGGCCATGCATAACCTCCTCAGTTAAGCGCTACGCTTATACTCTTAGCATGTTAGCAAAAAGTTCATGGGCGAAACGTTATCTGACAAAAGAGTCTGTTGGCTAAACATTCACTGACGTATCGTTCTGTTGGCGAACAGTTCATGGGCCAAACGTTCTTTGGGTGAAAAGTTAATGGTTTAAAGATTCTGTTGCCTAACCGTTCATGGAACAATCGACTGTGGGTGAATCGTTTCAGAATCTATAAATTGCCATCCCTATGATATATTTTTTTGCAGTACCTAAAATGTAATGGGTGTGACTATTGTGACGAAAACTTGTTACATGAATTCCGTTTACGATTTTAGAAAGTTTTTTTTCACAAGATTTTTTATCATTTTAGATGTCTGTAGGAAATAATAGGGAAAAGTCATCTATTCCGCTTAATGACTAACGAAGTATTTTTCTAAATGATTACAGTTTTCGCGATTGTGCCTTCTATTAATAATTGGGACGCACATCAAGACTAAAAAAGTGATTAATTCATATTCTTTTTTTTTATGTTACAGAGGAAATAACACCAGCTTTGGAGAAGAAAAGTGAAACAGAAACAGATTTAAAGAAATAGTATAAATCTCACACAGTATTAGCAAAATCATCTCTTATATAGCAAATAACGGTTTTCACTGTCTCTCCGTTTGTGACCTTAAAATACTTAGAACAATTAATAACCTAATTATCACTTCATTTTAAGACTTATAAATCATAAAAAAGAGTTAGCTACGTGGAAAAATTAGGAGATAATGCAATTTAAAAGAAAAAAAATATAAGAAAATAATTTCATGTCCATTTCCATTGCGTACAAATCGTTATATTTTCCAAAGCCTAGAAGCAACTGTTTTTATTATAATTTCATTTATTTTTCTGACAAAACATATCACGCAGCTGACCATAATAGCTTATTAGTTGAACGATTGAATGATTGATAGCTTTAAGATATGTATGTTATTAATCTGTATGTTTTAAACTATCTAATACGATGTCTAGTCTTATATCATATATAAAGTCTCAAGATATCAAAAATATTGTCTCTTTTGCAATACAAATATGAGAAAATAAAATTACTTACAATCCGAAAAGTTGACTAGAGCCCATGAAACAACTATAAATGCTAATATGAACTGGCCACCGCTTTAGATTTAAATACGAGTATCACTAATGCCACATAATAAAGTATATTGCTCCCTTGATAAACATGGAAAAGCGCCAAGATGAGTGATAGTGTTATAGAATAGAAAATATGTTCACAGATCGAGCAGGTACATTTATATAATTGAAATGAGAGCACGCTTGCAGACAGATCCATATCGCAAGTGTAGTTATATTTTAACGCTTATTAGTATCTGTTTTAAAGTAAATGGTACGATTAATGAGATGAGTATTTTTTTTTTGTAATTTAGGTAATTATATAGCGTGTGTTTGAAAACTCTTTGTATTATTTTTTCTATTAATCATTGAGAACAACTTTGGGATCTAAACTAATATAAATTTTGCTAATTCTTCTAAATTTTGTTGAGTTACGTTATCATAACACTCAATTATTATTCTAGCTGATTTTATTCGCAAGTTCTGAGAAGGACTCTTGATAAAAGTTGTTCATAATGACTAATAATTGTTGAAGGTTTAATAAATATAATAATATTATTCGATGTTCCAAAAATTTTAGCAATAAAATATTCCAAAACTTTTTGTTATTTCAATGGTTTTATTATTTTTAACAATAAAAAAAATATAGTGGCCCGTTGTTTTTTTTTTCAACCAATAGGGCAAAACTTTCAAATGAAATTAACCAGCGACAGGCGGCTGTCGCGCTGCTATTGTCTTTCCATTGTGTCTCAAATCACGTGTGTTCGAAGGTTTAATGGACCTCCCCCCATTATGTTATCACAAACACTTACCTAATATTCGGTAACATATAAAAACAATTCCTACAGAAACCCAAAATTTAAAATATATAAATAAATCATTTATTCTCTCTTCACAATGAGTGGGCTTAAGATAAGAGTAAGCTCAAAACTGAAAAACTATTTCCACTTTTGTAAGAGACTGGTGCCTGAATTAGGTTTTAGGATCTGTGTTACAGATCACCAGGACCCTCACCTCGGTAAGTGTAATACAGCACATAATAATAATATATAGTACCTATATCTTGCCTGTTCTTCTCCATAGAGATCTACGTTTTGGAACAGGCAATTAGCGTCACTTTTCTTTTCTGACTAACGGACCGACTCTTTGACAATATATAAGTACCTGTAAATGGTCTAAGTGAAATAAATGCTTTAAATTTTGAATTTTGAATGAATAGTTTTAGTGATAAAGATTAACATAAATGATGCAGGTTTAAAAACAAGATAAAGTAAAACAATCTCAATATTAAAACAGTGAATTACAATTATATAGCAGAAATATCCAAGAAAAGTGAGTGTAAATAATAGGTTTAAAAAAATAGGTTTATTCCCGTTGAAAAACACCCAGAAATGTAACAATGAGACTCATTAGGAATTACTTTCCTTTTAAATAACTCTTCTTCCTGTCCCAATACCATTTTACTTGGGATCGGCGCAACATGTCTTTTTCTTCTATACCAACCTGTCACCCGTCATGCTATCACTTACTCCTTTCTTCTTCATAATTATCATTCTTCACTCAATCCATCCATCTTTTTTTTGGTCTTCTTCTCCCCTTCCAACCCTCTACATTCATACTCATGACTGTCCTAAGAGTATGCGTCTCATCCCTCCTCTTCACATGCCTATACCATGATATTTTGTTAAGCCAATATGCTTTATTTATTTATGAAAATTAACTAAAGAGAAAAAATTAAGCTTGAGTTTTAGAAATGAAAAGCATAATCATATTGCTAGCATTTTAAAATAAGTACACTACTTTTTTTTGGGCCAGACTAATTTTAGTTAGTTTTAAGAATAGTTCATGAGAACTAAAACCTAGACGATACAAGGTTTCTGTGCATAAGCTGGTGGTTTTTAAAAATAACCATTTTTCAGTTTTCCATTCAGAACCTTTTAAAAACCATTTTACAAAATCACTTTTAAAAACTTAAGAAAGAAAATTTACTTTATTTTGGTAATCGGCGGCTTTGGTTCAGTTTGTTGTTTTGCTTAACTACCAACTTATAAAGTTAAAACTCCTCAGTGTGTATACTGTTTTAGAAGAAGTCTATGTATTAGAAAATCATGACCAGTTGAAACAAACAATTATTAGTGCAATAAACAAATCACTATATAGGTATGTGTGCTGTTCGTTTTTGAGGAGTTTAATAGTGTACAGTCACGTGTATAAACATGTATATGTCGCAGTCATCTGGTTAAATCAGCTATTTGATTGTATGACTAGCGCGTTCATTGAATTACGACATTTAATTGAATGAATAAACGACAACTCGTCAAGTTGTTTAATGTAACGTTCAACGACTTGACTGAACGTCATTTAGCATTGTCGTTAAATGGGATATAGTACCAGTAGTAATAGTGTAGTAGTAGTAGTATGGGGTAATAGTAGTGGAACTTTGTAATGTTTGTTTAAGGTGACCATAAGTTCGCAACTTTAAAACTTACTTCCTTTACATAACAAATATGAGAACATGATATGACACACTTTATTATGATTTTAATTAAAAAAAACTTTCAATGTAGCCGGCGTATTAATAAGTAAATCCATGCTGGCACACTATTTTATCAAGAAAAAGTCACTTTAAAGTAAATTTAATCAAAATAATATCAAGACAGTGCTACCTGCGCGAGCTGTTTTACGCCATATTTGTTTTGGTGGCTACTAACGCCGCAGTGGAAAAAAAATGAACTTAATTTCAATCACCTGACTGATTTTACGTCCGCTCTGTTCAAAGGGCTATGCTACAATCAGCTATCTAGTTGGACGTTGAGTGACGTTTGTTCAATCAGCTTTCGGTCTAGTCAGTCAATTAAATGTTGCCATTCAATAAACGCGCTAGTCATACAATCAAATAGCTGATTCAACCAGATGACTGCGACATATACACCACGCTAATATTAAAATCAATTATCTCTTAGAATAACTATAATAATTTTAGTTTTAAGGCACATTTTATAGTAGTCTATGATATCCATACTAATATTATAAATGGGAAAGTGTGTCCGTCTGTCTGTCTGTTTGTCTTTCTTTCACGGCAAAACGGAGCGACGGATTGACGTGATTTTTTAAGTAGAGATAGTTGGAGGGATGGAGAGTAACATAGGCTACTTTTTGTCTCTTTCTAACGCGAGCGAAGCCGCGGGCAGAAGCTAGTAATTACTATAAAATAAGTTTTAACTGAAAGTTGTGGCTCATTTAAGAGAAAATTTATTCAAATCCATGCGTAGTGTATACATGTTTATGCTCGTGACTGTATATGGAAATATTTTTTGAGGGACTTGATGTAGACCTACCTACATCAAGTCCCTCAAAAAATATTTCCATATTACCTTTCAACGACCAAGCGATAGCCGGCTCTTGGGCTGCTATTGTCTTTCTATTGTGTCTCAAATCACGTGTGTTCGAAAGTTTAAAACCGATAGCAATTGAGGGTAATGAGATCATACTTACATGAGATAAAACTTACAAACGAACATAGAACCTTCTCTTTTTATAAGAAACTAGCTTTTGTCCGCGACTTCATTTAAACCATTTATTTTGCTACACATACATAGACTGAACACAAAAAAAAATATATTTAGAAAAAAAATACAGCGTAGCAAGCATCTCAGTATATTTAATGGTTCATCCGCGTAGGATAATAGTTCCCGTTCCCAAAAGATTTCCGGGATGAAAGCTATCCTATGTCCTTTCTCGGGTCCCAGACTATATCTGTACCAAATTTCATTCAAATCGGTTCAGTGGTGGCGTGAAGAAGAGACAGACAGGCAGAGTTACTTTTGCATTTAATAATATTAGTATGGAAGTATAATATCATATTAACTTTAACTAAAACAAAGCTTTTTCACGAGCGTTGTTTCTCAAACTGTATATATTTCTTAAAAACGTGATTTGATAGCCTATCTAGGTAATGAACTTTGTTAACAGATTACTGCGACGGTAGCACACAATCAATATTTACGTTGAATAGAATCTGTAGTAGATAGTAAAATTATATTTAGCTCTCTATTACTAAGAATAAAAATATGTGTATGTCTGTTTGTGAATTGAATAAGAGACTAAGCACACTACTCAGTAAATCGCGGATGAACCTGAATAAATCTTATTCAGGTTCATCCGCGATTTACTGACGTTTTTGGTCTTTTAAGGTTCCGTACCTCAAAAGGTAAAAACGGAACCCTTATAGAATCACTTTGTTGTCCGTCCGTCCCTCCGTCTGTCAAGACCCTTTTTCTCAGAAACGCGTCGAGATATCAAGCTGAAATTAATATCACATACTCAGGTCTGTTATCTCTCAAAGCAGTGAAAAAATCAAGTTTTTAAATCAACGCTATAAAAAGATACGGCGGTTTATATTGCATTTAGACATTTGCGAGGGATTCAAATTTGTAGTTTCTTCATAAAAAAAAAATAACGGAACCCTCGGTTTTTTTTTATACAGTTCTATTTCTATGAGCTGCGATCAGCATCGCATAGAAAATTTGCCGAGCTTAATCGACTACGCATATTTATTCAGCTATATTCAACTTATGTTAATAGATAAAAAAAAGCAACTTTTGCGTGCGTGTTCATACAGCTTTTCGCTCCTCTTTAGCTTTTGTATAAAATCTATGTTTTCTGAATAAATGTGCAAAGTCCCTAAAAGCAACAAATGAGGATTAGGTCAAGAGCCATCAGAGCGGAATCGTTCATCAGACGTCCGATTTCTTTGACCCTCTTTTTACGACTATTTCGTTGAATAAGTTTTTCCGTGATGTTAAAGGAATAATACAAAAAACTGCCGTGCTTTGCTGTTAGAAAGAAAGCCATTTTTAAGTTGTTTGGTGAATCATAAGTTGAAGAGAAAACTTTTCTTTGGTTTAAACTGTTGTAAATAGTTTTTTTTTCTGAATACTACCATCAACCTATCGCAAAAAGGATAATTTCAAATATTTTAAAGCCAAATTCATTTAAAATCTTGGTGAAATCGGCATAAAAATGTATGCATGACAATTTAAATTAATAACGAATAAGATAAATAAAGAGGCATGCACATGGAGAGGGAATTTGTTTTATGAAGGAGATGATTGCGCATTGTATTGGATAGCTGAAGCGCTGTTGGTTACTGCGATATGCTTATTATTATTTTAATTTATCGTCGAAGTAATAATAGTAAACCAACAACAAGAAAACCCATAGAACAAAGCAATACTTGTTGCACCTCACAAAATATTCCACATCACTATGATACAAACTAATACCTCTATTGTAGACTTTCTGATAGTCACATTCAACGTGTGTCAGTGAGAACTCTAAACTCCTACAAACAATGAACCTTATCTAGTATTAAACATAGTTGAAATTTGTTTGTAAGAAGAAGATGCATAGTGATATTAATTAGTTAGCACTAATGTTAGGCTTTCATTTCTCGACGAGAAGCTAGTGTCAAGGTTTCAACTGAAAATGGTGGATAATAAGGAAAAATGTGCAAGGAAAGATTCGGAGGCCACTACCAAAGGTAAATATTTATTTATTCTACTTTTTTTTCTATTGAGGGCCTTGCTGTATGATTAAATGTTAAATTATAGGTTATGCCCGCCTAGATGTCAGAATATGCAGCATAAACGGAACATAAACAGTGGTTACTTTTGATAGCAGACTTAGACCAGAGAAAAAGGGCCATTACAGACTAACAAAAAGACAGCAAAGTTATTTTTCCTTTTCAAGGCACTGATCTCTAAAAGAGCTGAATTGACATTTTACTTTAAAGCTCTAAACCAAACCACTAACGTAAATGCTCCTATTACCGCCAGTTTTAGCTGTCTTAGGATTCACTTAAAAAAAATAGATATAAGCTGTTATGTTAGTAAAGATGTTATAATTTATAATTAATTTTTACGAAGTATTATTTGTTATTCAGTTCTTAAATTCAATATTCAATAACACAATAGTTACAAAATAATTATTTAATCCAAAAGAGAAGTTGATTCTATTACCGACCCTTGAATGCGGCAAGATTCTATTACCGATTTTTCTGCTTCTTTTACCGACCCATACAAAGTTGTCACTTCTACTATAGTATAAAATAAAATAAAAAATCGTTTTAAGGTATTTTTATGGTGTTGTTTACTTTGAAGTAAGTGTTACATTACTGTTTTGGTATAAGTTATTAAAGTTCTATAAGTAATTATTGGTGTAAATATTCGATGGTGAACCAAATAAATAATATAAAATTATAATGTGTCAATAGTTATGATTTCTCTTGTAATGCAGTGTTGTCCTTGGTATGCTATAAATAATAGGTTTTTGAAGCTTCGTAAATGCTGGTCTCTTCGTTTATAGCTATAAGCCCAGTTTCTAGTTGATCAGAGGCGTCCCTACTGCTTGCGCTTCTGCTTTCTGCTACAAACTTTAAAGGATATAGAATTTAATTATTTGTAAGAAGCTTTAAAAAGTAACGTGATCCCTTTCCGTCCCGCCGTTTTTATTAGATTTAAAACATATGAAATATAGATAATGCCATGAATGAAACAGAAAAGCAAATTATTATTTTACATTAATGATATGGCCTGTGACAAAATCTCTCAAAACGTCCCGTATGCAAGAAATAAGCCGATTTGATCAAAAATTGACATTTTGTTTTTGTGTAAGTACTTCAATATTACCAAAAATATCCTCACAGCTGTGAGTCGGTAATAGAATCAAGTATGAAGGTTACAATATTCTATTAGCGACCAATAAAAATAATAATAAATAGATCGAGTTTGACACAAAAACTTAAGAAATAGCTATGTCGTTAATAGATCTAACGAAGTAGAATAATTTTAAGAATTGAACAAGAAAAAAGTATAATCAAATAAGGTAGTTTATAATAGATATTATTTTAAAATACTAAATGTTCTCAAAATTTTAACAACGCCATGGGTCGTTATTAGAGACAAGTTTTGAAATTTGGATTCTATTACCGCCTTTAATTAAAACATGATTTAATAACACAAAAACCAATTAAAAGTATTATATTAAGAATTAGTTGAAAAGACGAATATATACCTTACAGTTCTGCCGCCATAAGGAAAAAAGACGCATCTAACATTTTTGTCGAAATTGAGTTATATACATATTCGGAATCAGTAAAAAAAATGGCATTCACCAGTATTTTTATAATTTGCATAAATTAAACGGAACCCTATAAATCGAACTGTTAAATAAGACGCATTTGCAATATGAATCAAATATTACTAAACAGAAAAGACACTTCTGTCGTACACTAAGTTGAAAAAACGCATCTTAGTAGAAGCGTTTAATTTATCTAAAAAATATATAATTTATCATAAAATGAAAAGACAGTTCTGCGTGGTCATACGAAGAAAATACTGTTCTGCGTAGATGTGCCTTTTCAGCTTAGTGTGACGAAAAATGGGCAGGCGCAAGTGGCAGTAGTGCCTTTCCTATGTAGTATTGCTAGTTCTGGGGGTGAAGCGGGGCCCGCGATTGGAGTACTACACTTCAGTTGCGTCCAGGTAGTCAAAGCGACAGACAGTACGCGCTCGCAGCTCTTCGAGCTCCGACTACGGAAAAATCGCAAGTCAAACTTACTAGAATCATTATTTGTAAATATTTAAGCATACCCAATGATATAATAATTTAAGATTAAATAAATAATATATATATATATACATATACATACTATATATACAAAGTGGAGAAAGATACAAATAAATACATGGAAAAATACAACAAATTAACTGTGAGTCTGCCAACTCCTTAAGTAAATGTTCTCGAGCTTTTATTTAAATGCGAACTGATTGGTAGCCATCCTGATATTCTGAGGAAGCGCATTCCACAGGAAAACCGCTTGGATAGGGAAAGAAAATTTAAGGAAACCTTAACGGTGAGACGTTATGGTTTCCTTAAATCTTCTTGAAGTTACTGTCGGCACCGCTATACTATTCAATCGCCGCAAGCTGTGAGTGCTACCAATAACGATAGCCTGGCATTTGGCTGGATTAACTGCTTTCCCAAACCGATCAGACCAATTTTTAACCACTGCTAAGTTCCGATTAAGCTCCTCTATCGCACCGCATATGTTATGGACACTTGCCTAACTGTAGAGCTGCAAATCATCATCGTAAAGATGATACGCACACTGAAGCTCGGTAGTTATGAGGTCTATATAATAGAGAACAAAAGTGGAGATAAAATACCGACTCGAGGGATGCCAGCAACAAGATCACACCAGCTGGAAAATGAGTCTCCCATCAGGACAGACTGCTGACGCCCCCAAAGATAGGAAGAAAACCAATCCAGAACCTCGGGAGAGACGATAAGATAGGAGAGGATGGATAAAAGAACTTCGTGTTTGACGGCATTGAAAGCGTTGGAAAAATCTATCAACACTAAAATAGAAACTTTCGTCTCTTCCGTTCCCCGCCTTATGTCATCAGTCACTTTAAGGAGAGCAAAACGGTACTGTGGCCTGGCCTGAATCCAGACTGGAAAGGACTAATGAGGGAATTCTGGTAAATGAAGTGGGAGAATTGCTGGTGAACACAGGCCTCAAGTGGCCTCAACCGTCAATTGGTCGGAAGTGATTGGGAAGGGTGGGATTATTAATTTTAGGAAGTGGTCGGACAAAGGCTTTCCGCGAGCTGATCGAGAGTCAATACGATCATGTTGCGACTGATGTCACTTTAAGGAGAGCAGAAACGGTACTGTGGCCTGGCCTGAATCCAGACTGGAAAGGACTAATGAGGGAATTCTGGTAAATGAAGTGGGAGAATTGCTGGTGAACACAGGCCTCAAGTGGCCTCAACCGTCAATTGGTCGGAAGTGATTGGGAAGGGTGGGATTATTAATTTTAGGAAGTGGTCGGACAAAGGCTTTCCGCGAGCTGATCGAGAGTCAATACGATCATGTTGCGACTGATGTCATCACAACCCACGGCCTTATATAGGTCTGATTTTTATGCTTTGTGTTTTATTTAATACAACATAATTATCATGTTAAAATTTACGTCAGTTACATTTAACGATATTTTTTAAGGTCATTAAATATGTACATACTCATTTTTATGCTAAGTTGAAAAGCAGCAAATGGCTACTTACGTCTTTTTTATTAAGTTTATTAGAATCTGGTAACCCATTATCCCTAAGTAGGAAAGACATTTAAAAAAAATACTAAGTTGAAAGGACGTATCTAGCCAGATACGTCTTTTTATTGCAGTATCACGTATTTTATCGATATTTTTTTACTAAAAAGAAACGGAAAAACTAATTTATAAAATATAAAAAAAATATTTCATTAAAATTTAATATTAATTCATATAGATCCATATCTAATACAGCTTTTTGCCCCACAAAATAATGATTTCGTTTATTTCCTTTCACACAGCGATTTTTTTAAGTTTTTAAATGTTTAAAAATTTTTTTCTCCGTTTCATACTTTATGTAGAAACGTCCTTTTTCCTTATGGCGGCAGAGTTGTAATGTGATAGCAAGAAGAGTAATCAATTTTTAGTGTGTTAATTTCCTTAAGCAATATTCAGGTGTACTTACGTGGCTGGAGGCGCGACACTATGAAACTTGCGTCCGTTTCGGGCGCGTCCCAATTATTGACCAATTATTTCTTTTACTGGCTATTTAAACACACAAACTTTGCTCTTTTTGCTATCCAACAAAATTATGTAACAATTTTTTAAGGTATGACTTTTCTGGAACCCTATATTATGTATAATATGAGTGATTTAAAAATTAGGTCGGTAATAGAGTCACATTTTAGGGGGTCGTTAATAGGAGCTTTTACGTTACATAGTATAAAACAAAGTCGCTATCCTCTGTCTGTCCATAATATGTATGCTTAGATCATTAAAACTACGCAACGGATTTTAGTGCGGTTTTTTTAATAGATTAAGTGATTCTTAAGGAAGGTTTATATATTGTATAATACATGCACAATATAGTAGAGAAATATAGGGATTTTTAAAGATTTGTAACACCCGTGCGAAGCGGGGGCGGGTCGCTAGTTCCAATATAAAACAAAAGTCAAAAAAACTTTTACATCGTAGATCAAGGAATCGATTCCAAGTACTAGGCAAACAGAAAACGTTCGGAGTACATCGTCCTGTTCAAATAAATACACCAAACAGGGTTACCTACAAAAGTATGGTAAACCGATGATACGTGTTCAGAATGTTATGAGCTGACCTCCCTGTGGTAAGGGTCGTACGTCTTTTGTTATTTAATCTTATTAGGGTACAAAGAGAAAAAGGGTACATTCAAGCTGGGCACTGACGGTTATTTTTTCGCGTCAGTTGAACTGACGTCCATCCGATCGTGAGTTTCTCATCGTCACTCTAGAGTTGTAATTGACGACGCGCCTGGAAAATATCCGTGGCTACCATAAAACGTCGTTTTCGATAGAAAATTGAAATGACAGAGCGACGCCAGTGAGTGTGACCGTAGTTGGCGTCATAAACTATTTTGAATGACGACACAGTTTTACACCTAGACTGACGCAAAAAATGATCGTCAATGCTCAGCTTTATAGCATGACTTTGTTATCCGTCCATCAGTCAGTCTGTCAATATCCTTTTTTTTTTCAAGAAATTGGAATGCCAAATAGAAGTCTGCTATTTTTTAAGTCGTGAAAAACTGAAACTTTGAAGTAAATACAGTATAAAAATACGGCAGATTACCCCGCGTATTTTAGCAGTTGCAACGGTATTGTACTAAAAACTAAAAAAAAAATATGATCGATCCAGCCTGTACACTCTATAAGCGTAAGCCTTTTTTCATAGCTGTCTTAGACAAAAGTTTTTGGCTTAAATATAAACAACCCTAAGCTTTCAGAATGTATTTATGGATAATAAAAATGTTTTCATTTTTAACAAATTCAAAAGTTTTTTATTTGTTCTTATTTCATAGCTGAATTCTGAATTTAGACAAAAAAAAATGCATTTCCAATAAGCTTTAAAAAAACGTTATAGAAATTTATTTACGTTTTATCAGCTTGCGTCCTGCGGACAGTCCGTCCGCATACCGGCCCATCGTTTTGCTCGACGAGGCGGCCAAGCTCTTGGAGAGAGTGATTGCGAGCCGTCTCGTCGAGCGGCTGATGCGGGTGGGGCCGGATCTGGCGGACGGCCAGTTCGGCTTTCGCAGAGGACGCTCCACGGTGGACGCCATCATGCGCGTGCGAGCCCTCACGACAGGGATGCGGTGGCACGGGGCAGGGTCGTCTTGGCGGTGTCTCTAGACATCGCCAACGCCTTCAATACCCTGTCTTGGGGGTGCATAGCGGCCGCATTACGGTATCACCGAATGCCGGCCTACCTCTGTCGTGTGGTCGAGGCCTACCTGACGGACAGAGCCGTCATCTACCCCGGTCACGAGGGAGTGTGGAGTCGACGAGGGATGTCGTGCGGTGTTCCACAGGGATCGGTCTTGGGGCCGCTCCTGTGGGACATCGGGTACGACTGGGTGCTGCGCGCTGACCTTCCCGAAGGCGTCAGCGTAGTGTGCTACGCTGACGACACGCTAGTCCTAGCGCAGGGAGGGTCGTTCCAGGCGGCGGCCGACTTAATGTCGAGTGGTGTTGCGACAGTCGTGGACAGGATCCGGCAACTGGGACTTGAGGTGGCCCTGCACAAGTCCGAGGCCATGTGTTTTCATGGCCCTCGGCACCGGCCACCTCCGGGGTCTCAGATAACGGTAGGAGGGGTTCACATAGGTGTCGAGTCGACGATAAAGTGCCTGGGACTTGTCCTCGACAACCGATGGAACTTCACGGAGCATTTCCGACGTTTGGGCCCCAAACTGGCGAGGGCTGGAGCTGCCCTCAAACGGCTCCTGCCCAATCTCGGTGGCCCAAACGCCTCCTGCCGGAGGCTCTACGCGGGGATCGTGCGGTCCATGGCCCTCTACGGGGCTCCGGTGTGGGCGCCCAACCTAGCCACGGCTCCGGCCCGGCTTCTGAGGGCGTCCCAGAGGGTCATGGCGATTCGCATGGTGCGGGGATACCGCACGATCTCCTGCGAGGCGGCATGCCTCCTTGCCGGCACTCCGCCGTGGGATCTGGAGGCAACAGTCCTTGCACACACGTACGAGTGGCGCGTGGAAGTGCAACGCCGGGGCGAAGTCCCGCTGCCGCGGGTTATCGCGGCACGGCTCACGGAGCTCCGGCGAGATCTCGGGGCGGAGTGGAGACAGCGACTGTCGCAACCTAGTGCTGGGCACGCCGTGATAGCGGCGGTAAGACCCCTCTTTGAGGAGTGGCTGGAGAGGCGCCACGGCGCTCTCACGTTTCGCCTGACACAGGTCCTCACCGGACATGGTCAGTTCGGGAGGTTCCTGTGTCGGATTCAGGCGGAAGCGACGCCTGGGTGTCACCACTGCAGCAACGGTCGCCTGGAGGACACGGTCGAGCACACGGTGGAGGTGTGCCCCGCATGGGCGGACCATAGACGTGTCCTCGTAGAGGCGATCGGCGGCGGTGACCTCTCGCGCCCAGCGCTGGTTCAGGCCATGCTGCGGGGCGAGACGGAATGGGATGCCGTCGCCTCCTTCTGCGAAGCAGTTATGCTAGTGAAGGAAGCGGCGGCGCGCGAGAGGCAACGACGAGCCTCTCGCCCCGGACAAAGACCCAGGCGAAGACGTCGAGAGTCGCAAGACGACTACCGGCCACCGTAGGCGCGGTTCTGCGGATGGCGAGCGATGGGTAGCTCGCCGCCCGGCTAGGACCAGGACCGCGTCGACGGCGCGTTAGTGTTCCACGCGCGCCTCAAAGAGAAGGAGTCAGCACAGGAAGGGGCCTAACAGGGCCAACGCCTGCCGGGGTTGCGGAATGTGTATAGTAGTCACCGTGACCCTGGAACATAAAGGGCAATCGAAGGAACATGAGTGGGTTTTAGTCAGTAAGAGTCTGACACGCCCTCCCGTCGCACCCAGGACGGGAGCAGTCATTGGATGATTTCCCACTCACCAAAAAAAAAAACAAAAAAAAAAAAAAAAAATACATTTTTTTTAAAGATAAAGTTTTTTTGTTTGTAGGAGAAAATCTCTGAAAGTCCTGATCCGAATCGAAAAAATCTTTTTGTGTTGTATATGTTACGGCTAATACCCGAAGTGCGGCTACACCTAGTTTTAGCCGGTTAGAACTAGGTGTAGCCACTTACTCTTGGTTAAACCTAGTACGAGCCGATTGTTTTCGGGTAAAACTAGGTCTAGCCTTCATCATGCCGGCTACAACTAGGTCCAGCCATACCCTGTTGGATAAAACTAGGTCTATCCGATATCATTTCGGCTAGAACTAGGTCCAGACAATCCCTGTTGGATAAAACTTAGATGCGTGTCCCGCCAAGCCTTCCGCCTTGTCTGGACCTAGTTCTAGCCGAAATGATATCGGATAGACCTAGTTTTATCCAACAGGATATGGCTGGACCTAGTTGTAGCCGGCATGATGAAGGCTAGACCTAGTTTTACCCGAAAACAATCGGCTCGTACTAGGTTTAACCAAGAGTAAGTGGCTACACCTAGTTCTAACCGGCTAAAACTAGGTGTAGCCGCACTTCGGGTATTAGCCGTAACATATATATCCCATTTATCGACAAAGGTTATGTACCATCACGTTACGACTTACGGGGGTGGAGCAGTGACCACAAACGCGAGCAAAACCGCGGAATACTGCTAGTAACATAAAAGTCAAGAATTTGTTAGTTTGTTCGGTTCAACAGCTGAAAAATTAATTTAGTCCATTTATCGAGCAATGCTTATAGGTTATATTTATGTCACCGGAAAATAACAAGATCCGTAAGTTTATCAATCTACTAGGAAGTTTATAAACTTCCGTAGGATTCTAAACGGGAGATAAATTGTAATATTTTACGTCCACATTTTCGTAAATTGATAAACTTAGGAGCGGAACAGTAACCAAATATATATGCGTTTTAAACCGCAGGGAACAATATATCAAAAAAATAGTCAGAAACGATAATTCAAGCGAGATCCTTAGAAATAACATGTGATTTGTTTCATTGAAGAACACTACGCTGTATAAAGTTCAATACGTGCCCAGCGCACGATACTAAGTAATTAGAAAACTAATCGGCTTAATTCTTCTACATTTCCTTTAATTATCGCTTATTGGATTTGCTATAGGTACAAGTTATAGTATGAAAACAAGTATTGAACGATTTTATTGGTAGAGAATTACAAGTTTCTACGAATAACCATTCAAAGTATTTTCTAGTAACAAATGTCTTCAACTTACATTTCTTTCATTCATTTATTCAGGTTTCTACCTATATTTATTTTCATTTTGATTATTTGGTCTCTGTTTACTATCTTTAATACCTACCTTTGTTATGATTGATTGATAATGAATGGTAATTTAGCTATGATATTATAAGAAGTCAACTATTCTTTTATTTACTTGTTAACATACCGAACCTTTAATTATAAAAAAAAAAAATTTTTTTTTCAACGCAAATAGTGTTCATTATCTAGCTCGAATGCAAAACCAAATAAAATGTCTTTGAGATTTTTTTTTCATCATCAGTATAAATATTCGGTCCCTCATTAAATGTTGGTATAAATAATTACAAAAAATTAGACGTTATTAAACGTAGTTGTCATATCGAGGGTTCCGGGGTCAAACCCGGTAAGTACAAAAAACCTACTTTCGAGATATTCAATGTTAAAAGTTCGCAGACGAAAAAAACTTGAATTACAAAATAAATCGGAAAGTAATATTTTTTAAAAACAACATGTACTAATATAGATACAATTTACGTGGTTTTCAATTGAGTATCGTATTTAGTTTTTTTATGAGAAAATATATTGTACTCAAGGGTACCGACATATTGGATTTTAGCTCAAATAAAAAAAACATTTCCTGTGTTTAAAGTTTAATAAAAGTGTGAAAAAATATTCGTTTTGAATTGTTATTACTTATAGCTTAACATAAAACGTTATTTGGTACATAAGAGTAAAAAATATTTAACACTAGCTTTTGCCCGCGACTTCGTCCGCGTGGAATAATAGTTCCCGTTACCGAGGGATTTCTGGGATGAAAACTATCCTATGTCCTTTCTCGGGTCCCAGACTATGTCTGTACCAAATTTCATTCAAAATTGGTTTAGTAGTTTAGGCGTAAAGAAGAGACAGACAGACAGACAGACTGGCAGAGTTACTTTCGCATTTATAATATTAGTACGGATTAACTGTGGAACTATCTTGAGCGTACACAAAAAGATTATTAGGGTTGTATAAGCGTGAAAGAGCTACATTTACCATGGTAAAAGCATCCAAAACATATCCAATTCGCTTCGGTTACCCTTATTATATTCCGGGGCCGCGGTAACTAAGCATCGACACGCCGTCGACACGGGTCTGGTCCTAGTCGGGCGGCGAGCTACCTACCGCTCGCCTTCCGCAGGCCCACGCCTCCAGTGGCCATCATCTTGCGACTCTCGACAACTAAGCCTGGGTCTCTGTCCGGGGCGTGAAGCTTGACGCTGCCTCACGCGCCCCGCCGCTTTCATCTCAAGCGTGTCTGCTTCGCAGGAGGCGACGGCTTCCTATTCAGTCTCGCCCCGAAGCATGGCCTGAACCAGCGCCGATCGCCTCTGCAACGACACGGTGGTGGTTCGCCCAAGCGGGGCCTACCTCCACCGTATGCTACACCGTGTCACGCAGGCGTCACTTCCGCCCGAATCCGACATAGGAACCCCCCGAAATGTCCGTGTGCGGTGAGGACCTGTGTCGGGCGATACGTGAGAGTGTCGAGGCGTCATTCCAGCCACTCCTCAAAGAGGGATGACCAGCAATGAGTTGCGACAGACGCAGTCTCCATGAGATCCCGCCGGAGCTCTGGGTGCTGAGTGTGTGTGAGTTTCGCCCCAGCGTTGCACTTCCACGCGCCACTGTGCGTGGTACCCACACCGGCAAGGATCAGGCAGGCAGGAGATCTTGCGGTATCCATGCACCATCCGCAGACCTCCACAACCCATTAACTGGGCGACGATACCCTTTGGTTCGACTGGTCAACCTTTCTGGCTTCTGAATACCCGTAACGTCAAAGTTCTACGAATGACAACCGGGGCTTAACGTGCTTTCCGAGGTACGGGATGTCAGTGATAGAAAGTACATATGAATTGAAAAAGTCACATTGGTACTTGCCCGGATTAGAACCCGTAACCTCTTATGACGACCCAAATGTGTTATTCTGATGTATAAGCTACGAATATCTTGCAAAGCCATCGGCCAATATTTTTTATTGTACTCCAATAGGACAAAAACAGTAAAGGACAATACAAACAAATATGCAAGAGTACAATAGGCGGCCTTTTTTCGCTAATAAGCAGTTTCTATTACATACTATCATTTATATTGCTTGCTGCGGAGTAATATTAAAACTGTGAATATCTCCGAAGATATTTTTTGAAATTATAAATGACTTCCGCACAATGAAAATTACGCTAGGGGCATTTTGCGTTTTAGTAATTTTATATTATCTCCGAAACTATATGACCAATTGACATACTGTAAATAGCAAATCTTATCTGTATGATGTCCTTGTGATACTGAAATAATTTATTGTCTTAAGAATTAATATTTTGTTGCTCAAATAATCAACCAAACGTAAGTATGCCGAAAAATCATTTTTATATGCAATAAAAGAAGTATAAAAGATAAAATATAAAAAAATAACAGCAGCACTTAGTTTTTTTAAGATAGTAAACACTAACTTTCAACGTTTTTTGTTATTATTTTGATGCGTGCGCTTGCTCAACGGTCGCTATCGCAGCGCGAACTGGGGACGTACCACAAGCCCTTATAGCAGTATTACTTTGATATTACTTTCAGTGGGAAAGAGACGGCGCTAGACAACGTGTCTAACGCTGTCACTTGCACACTCCTGCAACAGGACTAAAACAATCTTACTTTAAACGTCATGGTAAGGGGGCTGACCGGCACAGTGCGCGCGGGGCGTGTCCTCTGCGTAGGTACTACTCAACCACTCTTATTGGGTTTCACCTCACATAAAATAAAAAATAAAATGTTAAAAAATAATTGCGACAATCCGATAACTAAACTTTACGTATTATTTTTAAATATGGGTTTTCAGAAAAACACCACAATTATATTTATTGGATTTTATACTAAAACAAAATATGTATAAGTTAAATAATATCGTTAAAGTAAAACCCGACAAATATGGTTAATAGCTTCTGGTTATCATTAAAAATAACTTTACTATAATATCGTAAGAAGCGAAACCAGTTAAAGATTAATAACTGGTGTTACTTTGTAGATCTAGTTAAATTTGGCCAAAAAACGTTTGCCCTAAACACCCATAAATATACGTTATGTGTTTCTTCCACTAAATAAAACCAAAATCTCAAGCTTTACGTCTACTTATACTATATTACACTGATGTTATAGTTAATACATACAATACTTATTGGGTTATTAACTCAGCCTTTTCAGTGATCCTTATTAAGTCGGTTTATCTGTAAATACCATTAAAAAGAGCGCAAAAAATGCATTATAACTGCACTTTTAGGTAAAAATCTCAATTTTTGTTACTTATCGGGTTTGACCCCGTAACCCTCGATATATCTATGATCTTCCGAGTTTAACCCTTTCTTTTTAAGCTTAAAATTCTCATTCAAAGAAAAGCTCTTATATTATACTTTAAACTTTCGCGTTGCATATTAATATTTAACTGTTTTACGGGATTTAACGCGCACGTACCTTTTTTATTTGTTTTTCGCTTGACGTTTCGGCAGGGTTACACCTGCCATGGTCACAAGCAGACTCAATAAAAAGCTCAAGCTCTCAAAAGTATCAAGCTCTTATATTGTTTGTTTCTATTCTCTTCTAGACCATGGCTTCGGCATTCGTCATGTGCAGATGATCTGCATGTCCTTCTGCATGATAGCGCTTCTTCTGGCGCGCAGCAGCATGGGCGTCGCCATCCTCGCCATGACTGACAAGAACCATAATGATGAGGTACATTTCATCATTTCCTCTTTTATCAACACTCACGTTTTTATGCATATTTCTTAATCATCTACCTAGCCGGTTTCCAGTCAAAACGGACTCGGCTATGTTCCAGTGTTTAGCGTGGAGTGACATGCCTAGTAGCCGGATAAAAAACCATTGTTCAATAACAAAAACAATGTTTTTTTGGGGAGTGGAAAATCATCAAATGACTGCTCCCGTCCTGGGTACGGCGAGAGGGCGTGTCAGACTTTTACTGACTAAAACCCACTCATGTTCCTTCGGTTGCCCTTTATGTTCCGGGGTCACGGTAACTATTATAAACATTCCGCAAACAAAAACAATCACGTCAGTGTAAAAGTGTGCGTTTTTTTAACCGACTTCAAAAAAAAGTAGGTTCTCTGTTCGACCTGTATGTATGTATGTATGTATGTATGTATGTATGTTTGTCCGCGATTATCTCGCGTTTGGCTGAACCGATTTTGATGCGGTTTCCAGCAAAGTGTTTGTTACATTCTGAGGAAGGTTTTAGTATATAACACTAATAGATATCCCGTGACGTTGCCCGCATATATCACGTTTTGCTTTCTGGGATTGTAGATTTTTATAAGATTATAAGTTTATTTTGAGAGCTACCCTAAAACGTAGACAGACACTGAGACTCTAACTAAAAAGTAAAAAATAAAAAGCTTTTTTAAAAAAAAGATAACCGACTTCAAAAACTAAAAGCTCAAAAATAACTATTTCGGAAGTCGGTGGCTTCTCTTCTGCCGGTCGATTTGTGTTGCCACCGACTTCCGAAATAGTTATTTTTGAGCTTTTAGTTTTTGAAGTCGGTTATCTTTTTTTTAAAAAAGCTTTTTATTTACAATACAGTTTTTTTATCAGACCTCCACAATGCTTCTACAAGGTAACACGGTAACCCTTAATTAAAACTTTCTGGCTTCTGACTATACATAACAACTGACAAAAATATATTAATCACAAGCTATTTAAACTACCTATTTAACTTTCTACTACAAAAGTGTTACTACTCAACGACTGAGTTTTTAGATGGAAGATTCGATTCGAAATTTAAATTAGATGACTACTGACATTTGTGCTAATTGAGTAGAATTTTATTATTTAATGACATTGTATGGTTTTTTTTTTTTTTTTTGTATTTCAATGTTGACATTATAAATATTAATAACTCCGGAGCGTAGTTAATTTTGGTCCTTTTTCTTGACATTTGTTTATTTATTAACATTTAATTGTGACATATCTATTGTTCTAATCCTCTTAATTACATTCTTTTCAATATTTGTACGCTGGATACAGCAGAATATTATGGACATTATATAAATTGTAACACCTTGTTAAACAATATTCTGACAAATAAATTTATTATTATTATTAATATTAAGCAAAATCAACGGCATTACGTGCTTTCTGTGGCAAGGGATGACAGTGATAACAGTAAAATGTAAAATGAGTTGCAGAAGTCGTTTTAGTACTGGCTCGGTTTTGAACCCATAGTCTAATAAGAGGCGGATTTCCTTAAACACTGAAATATTCTGATGTTTGAATAAGTAATGATATTTTTATTAATACACGTTTCTAATTCAATTTATTTTTAGCAACTCAACCATATTTGACAAGTTAGAGTAGTAACGTGAGATAGTTTTGTTATTAAATAAGACTAAACACACATTATATGTATGTAACAATGAGTCAATGCGCAGTGCAGTTGTGTTTATTTTATGATTTGTGTATTTAATGAGAGTATGGTCTCATTGTCTTAATTTCTTTGAACTTGACATCACGAGCAAACTGTGGAAAAACCTGTACGATAAAGCTATCTATTATTATTCTATTTATGATTATAATTACATAGATTGCGATTTGGGGTTAGAAATTATGATTTTGAAATAAATAATACCAGTGTGTTACTGTACAGACTAAGATTATTTAAATAAAAGGAAAGTGACAGTGTACCATACACTGTCACTTTCCTTTTTTTTCTCTAATAAAAAGTCATAAATTTTTGTCAGTAACAAGACAAAAATTTATGATTTTTTATTAGAGACCATACACTGTCACTTTCCTTTTATTAAAATAAATTTAATCACTTGTATTCTTACGAAACTTTGATACTAAGATTGTATAGAAAATTACACTAAGTTATTAAGTACTAACGTCTCCATCAACATACCCAAAAAAATAACTTCTGCCTGAATACTCAAACGTCTCTTAATTTTAAGACGTTCTCGAATCTGTTGTTGTCTGTCATTTTTAAGGGATCAAATAAGGAAAAAAAAGGACAACAACAGATTTGACAGAAGACGCTCAAAGTTAAGTGTCGTTTGAGTAAGGCTTTCATGTCACAGTGGCGCCAACTAATATGATTTTTTGCAAGACGACTACCGGCCACCGTAGGTGCAGGTCTGCGGACGGCGAGCGATGGAGGACCAACCACCCTAGGTAAGTGGCATTGTAGAATAGAAAACGAAAACGAATAAATTGTCAAATGTATGGAGATGTAAAATTGATTAGCGAAAGCTTATGTCAACTCCATACATTTGAAAATCTATTCGTTTTCTATTCTACAATGCCACTTGTCTAGGTTCTCTGGCTCGCGTCGACGGCACGTTAGTGTTACACGCGCGCCTCTAAGAGAAGTCAGCACGAGAAGGAGCCCAACAGGTCCAACGCCTGTCGGGGTTGTGGAATGTTTATAATAGTTACCGTGACCCCGGAACATAAAGGGCAACCGAAGGAACGTTTTAGTCAGTAAAAGTCTGACACGCTCTCCCGGAGAATAGTCATTTAATGATATCCCACACCCCAAACAAAAAGCTTAGCTACACTAACAGAAATTACCTTATTCTTACAAACTAAAACAAACATTGCCACTTAATAAAAAAATAAAGTTAATTTTAAAATATAATAACTAACCTTTTCCAGGTTTATGAATGGGACAAGAAGATCCAAGGTTTAATTCTGTCGTCATTCTTCTGGGGGTACATGTGCATGCAAATTCCCGCGGGTGTGCTTGCCAAGAGATTCGGAGGAAAACCTATTTTATTGGTAGCTTTACTGGCGAACGGGTGTCTGACAGGCCTCTTTCCTACTTTAGCTAGCTTGGTAAGTTAATAAGTTCTAGAATATTCTTTATATGACAACTTTATGACTGTTTTGCCTGTTCAAATATTATAATACTAGCTATTCGGTTTCACACGCGTTATGTTAGTTTTTTGGTTACTGCTTTACTCCTGTGCCTCATAAGCCTATGTATTATTCTAATTTATTTAAGCTACAAATATCGCGCAAAGCCACCAGCCAGCCTCGTTACTGCCTGTACAATCATTCTTTTGTTGCGGAGTAATTTTAATATTTCCCATTTTTGACACATTTTACATCGATGCTCCGCTCCCGTAGATCAAAGCATAATGTAATGACGTATCCTTTATTTTATTCTCGAATAATCTATATTTACTGTAAAGTTTCATCAAAATCCGTTTAGTAGTTTTTGGGTGAAAGTGAAAACTTACCTTTCAACGACTAACCGACAGCCGGCTGTCGGGGTGCTATTGTCTTTCTATCGAATTACCTTGGCTTCGAAGACTTAAGTGTACTTATTAGTAGGATTATTATTGGCATTCTGTCCTATTATGACAAATATTATATTCCGCCTTTCATCTTAGCTGACGGATCACAGTATGATGCACTCTCACAACTTAGATTGATGTTCTCCAACCCCTCCGTAATTTAATTACACCAACTTGTAAGACCCTTAACTAGGAAACTATTCAGAATTAGGGTTAGATCGGAGTTAGTATCGCTAGATTTATGTATGTTGTGTTATATAATATTCAAGCCATATATTTTCTCTTAAACATAAAATAAAATCGTTTGCACAGTAAGTTAGAATAGGTTGTAGATGCCAAGCATAAAATGATTTCTTATATTAACTTCTATGGTATGACACGGTCTAAGCTATAATGAGGGAGTAATATCAACTCAATAAATAATTTGATCAGACCAGTTTCATAAAATCCTACCAACACTGCAAATGTGTTTGTATGTATGTATGGATGATTGTTACTCTTTCACGCAAAAGCTTCAGACGGGCTTAAGATAATATTAGTTACATATCATTACATCACATAAGCTATATAACATCTATGTCCCACGGGAGCGGAGTAGTAATCAAAACCCAAAGAAAACGAGGGTAAAATCGCGTAGGCAGCTAGTGCGATTATGAATTCTTTAAGATAGTTTTAAATAAACATGGTTAAAGTTATAAAAGCAAAATGCTTTTATCATCTATTTTTAAAAGTGCAGTTTCACGATTGCAGTAGTTTGTCGCTTAACAGAACATATTGTAAGTGTCTCTAATAGTGCAACTTCACTTTGCGTAAACAAAATATTTGCGTGTTCGATGCAACGCATTATCAACCTTATTCTAATAAAACTAGATTATGGGTTGTATTATTACCAAAGTAACGCAAGTAGATTACTAAATATGCCAAGTAAAGTCACACCATAATGGCTCTAGAATATACTAGAATTAGATTATATTTACCTTGTTCCAGGGTGGTTGGCCGCTAGTATGTGCGACGCGAGTGTTCATGGGCCTCACTCAAGCGTGTCTGTTCCCTGCCAGCCACACACTCCTCGGCAGGTGGCTGCCGACTAGTGAGAGGACCTCTTACACTGGGATTGTTTATTCAGGTATGATATTAAAAAAAACTTTATACAACTTTTAAAGGTAAGAGCATCAGACTGTAAAGTTCTTTATACGGGTGTTGTGTCTGGTGGGCTACTGCCCGACGGTTCTAGTCAGGATTTAGTGTATGCTAATGTCCCGTAAAAATCTTATATCGTGATGTAGAATGTCAGTCTGTTGTAGTTCATATTTTGGAAGATGGATATCGCCAAACAACGATCGACGTTGCAGTCGATTAGGCAAAATTTGAAATGTCTATAATGTATCAATCTTTCGCTTGCTTACTTCTGTTTTACCTAATTTTTGCTTACTTCTGCTTTCATGGTTTTAATATGTAGAAATTTTAAACCAACGCTATTAAACTAGTGCCTTGTATACATTGAGTATACATGTTTTAATGTTTATGTATGTATTATGTTTTTTCTTAATTACTTAAGTACTAAATTTAATTTAACTCCCATCCAAACTTGGATTTAGGCATGCCTATAATTTATTATGTTGTAAGATCACCGTTAACCTAACCGATACGGATAATGTTGAATTTTCAATGACGCTTTCATTAAAAACCCAAATCTCAATCTCCAGGTTCTCAAATCGGCATAATAATAGCAATGCCTCTATCAGGACTGCTAGCTGACACAGCCTTAGGTTGGAAGATGATATTCTACGTGACCTCTGCCATCATGTTCTTGACTGCAGCTATGTGGTACTGGTTCTCTGCCAGCTCTCCTGGAGAACATTCCATGATGACTGAGGAAGAGAAGAATTATATAGAGATGGGACTTAATACTAGTACTGAAAATAAGGTAAGTTTTTAGAAAATAAATGAAAAACTTTTGAACCCCTGATGTATGGGTGGTAGGTATGCAATGATATTTTAAGTAAAAAAGGCGTAGATAGGTTACCCAAACGAAATTCTATCTTCAAAAACGGCACATTAACGCACACATACATTACACGTCAAAGTAGGATGACATAATTGAAGTAGTGCGAGTGAAAAAGAGATAAACGTCAAATGTCAACGCGATACTCAGTATCATGTTTGCCAATTGGTAAACTTTTAATGTGCCACTTTTTGACTGCATATAACCTATCTACACTTTTTTATTTAAAATATCATTGTAGGTATGGTGTCTTCACTGACACTCACGTGTGTGTGTGCGAGTGTAAAGGCGGAACCACATTATCGTGTCGTGGCATGTCGTGACGCGCCAGAAGCATATCGGTTTCATACATTTAGTATGGTTTGAGACATACTTGTATGCCGTGTCGTGTCTTAATACGTTCTGACAAATGTATGAAAACGCGCGCCACGACACGCCACGAAACGATAATGTGGTTCCGCCTTAAGTGTGCCTTTGTGGCAACGTAGCGTAGGTTTTAAACAGGTGAACCAAAGTAGATACGGTTTTTTTTAAAGTAGGTTATCGACGGTTCATAATCATGTTTTATCAAAATCGGTTCAAACCGATTTAAAGTTTGAAATATTTTTGATAGCTGCAATAGCGACCTTAATGATTTCGGGGGATGAGGTTTTGTAAATTGTGCCTAACAGTACTAATAAATAGGAGATACTGAACCATTTCTTAGTAAAAAATCTGTTTGAATTCTAATTAAAATATGAATATGACTAGCCGTTATGGGTTCAAGCGGAAATTGAGGATTTATTTTCGAAACATTTGAGCAGAGTATTTTGACCAATCACTACACTCTCTGTTGTATATATATGTATGTATGTATGTATGTGTATATATTCATATATAGTATATTTTATATACTTTATAATATATATATAAGTAGGTAATTATATATGTGTAATTTTTTGTAATTTAAGTTGTATTCTTCCGATCTATTTCTTTTTTTTCCCCTTTTTATATTGCACCTGCCATGTTATCTCTGCACCTCCCTGGGTAGACTGGTAGAGAATGCCTAAGGCATTAAGTCCGCCATTGTACATTTTTTTTATGTGCAATAAGTGTTAATAAATAAAATAAATGAATTATATACCTGTCTGCTTATAATGTCTTGTGTGAAATAAGTATGTTTACTATTACAGTATACCCAGCCAACACCTTGGCGTGAAATATTCCGTACCAAGGCTATGTGGGCCATCATGGCGTCACACATTGGTTCAAGCGCCATCTTTGTTCTATTCTTCGTGGATCTTCCTACTTACTTGGAAAGAGGCATGGACATTTCACTACGGAATGTAAGTACAATGTTTCCTAGTAAAACAATCTTTCTTAATGATTTCAAGTAGTTGTCCTCCAGGGTCCATTGAAACTTTCCACCCTGTATATATGAAACGGGAATTAAACTGACTAGCAGTTGATATGTCAATGCACAGCCCAAACTGCGGGCAAAAGATATCAACCTTAAAATATTTTTTGTGAATTCCATACTTACTCTCCATGGGACCTACTTTTTGGAACGAGCAACTAGCTTCATTTTTTTTTGACAGACTGACACCTTGACGATTCAAAAGTACCTGTAATTGGTTTATTTGAATAAAATAGTTTTGAAGTTTGAAGTTTGACTCATATCTACAAAGAAAGGATTTGTGGAAATTATAACCTTAAAAGCGTAAAATTCGGGATGGAAGCATTGAGGTCCACACGGGCAAGCCGTGAGCGGAAGCTAGTAAACGATAAATTTAAAATCCGGATTTATCAAAATATTGTGTTTTAAACAGAATTGAAGTTTTTTTTTTTTGGGAGTGGAAAATCATCAAATGACTGCTCCCGTCCTGGGTGCGGCGTGAGCGCGTGTCAGACTTTTACTGACTAAAACCCACTCATGTTCCTTCGATTGCCCTTTATGTTCCAGGGTGACGGTAACTATTATAAATATTCCGCAACATAGTTAGTAGTTGAGACTGACCCTCTGTTTTGTTCCAGAGTGCTTCTTTATCAGCGTTACCCTTCATCGGTATGTGGGTAGGTTCCGTGGGATCTGCTATGATAAGCCAGAAGATATACAACAGAGGCTGGCTAAAATTGATCACTTGTAGAAAAATATTCAACTCCTTTGGTAAGTGAGCTTTCATCTTAGGGCTTGTGTACACTAAATATTTTAAACGCGCAATTGCCGCGCGTTTTAGTAACGTGCCCCGCGTGCTTGCCCACGCACATACACACACAAAATACTTTGCAAGTATACTTTTAAAGACGAAGTTTAGTTGAAATAGGCAACTACGAGTAGATTTAGTTTCATTGTTTTTGACGTTCTAAAGTACTATCGACAAAATTGAATCATGACCCATTTCGACGACAAATCGTTTGAAGCTGTCAAAATAATAAGACTAGACGTGTGACATCCATACTAATATTATAAATGGGAAAGTGTGTCTGTCTGTCTGTCTGTCTGTCTGTCTGTCTGTTTGTCTTTCTTTCACGGCAAAACGGAGCGCCGGATTGACGTCATTTTTTAAGTGGAGATAGTTGAAGGGATGGAGAGTAACATAGGCTACTTTTTGTCTCTTTCTAACGCGAGCGAAGCCGCGGGAGATGTTTACGCGATTGTCGACCTAATTGTATTTGAATGTCTGTAGGAAAATAAGCTTATGGTGGGTCATGATTCCATTGGGTCGATGGTACCTTCTTTAAATGGTCTTTTTTTCTTCCTGCCCTTATCCCATTTTACTTGGAATCAGCGCAACATGTCTTTTTCTTCCATACTTACCTGTCACTCGTCATGCTATTACTTACTCCTTTCTCCTTCATAATAATATCATTCTTCACACAATCCATCAATTTCTGTTCAGTCTTCCTCTACCCTTTCACCCCTATTAGACATAAATGATTTGAGTTTGAGTTAAAGGCTGACGAGGTTCTACTTAAAAATGCAAAATGCCAGCGCGATTGTATCAATTGATACAATCGCGCTGGCATTTTGCATTTGATACACACGCGCGTTTGCGTAGTGTCTGTATCGCTACATACATGACTGTATATTTTCAAACGCGTGTTTGAATTTGTACAGGTGTGCAAAGGTCTACAGGCAGCGTCAGACGACTCGCGCGCGTTTCCCGTCTGTACCACTAAAGACGCGCGACAACGGCGCGTTTTAAAAACGTGGTGTACACAGGCCCTTTATTGTACTCTTTTTCTAATTTTTTTTTGTGATAAGTGTATCTATTTTTTTACTGCTTATCTAATAATGTCCTATTTTTCAGCTTTATTCGGCGGATGTCTTGCTATTGTAGCATTAGCATTTATGGGTTCAGATCATAAAAACATTGTTGTCGCCATGTTAGTTTTGATATTCTTCCTTTACGGTTTTATGTCGGCCGGATTTATGGTGAGAAATTTTTTGAGTTAATGCTTAAGAAAAGGTTATTTACATTCAATATATTTTAAGGTCATTATTATTTTTAAGCCCCCTAGGCAAAAACGTTGTATGTCTTTGTGTCGGTGGCACCGTAGCTCGTAAATGGGTGTGCCGATTAGGATATGGTTTTTTTATTTGAAAATACATAGTTTATCTAGCTATGGTACTTAGATATGTTTCATCAAAATCCTTTCAATCGTTTCGAATTCATCAACACTTTGTTAGCTGCAGTAACAATTATAATAGGTAACTTTGAGAACTTTTTAAGTTTTTAATTAACTCTTGTTACTTTTGCAGGTGAATCACTTGGATCTATCACCACAGTTTGGAGGCGTGTTACTATCTTTAACCAACTTTGCTGGAGGGATTGGCGCCATAGTGACCCCAGTCATCACCAGTTTTATTTTAAGGAATGACCCGGTAAGAGATCCCGTACACCACGTTTTTTTAAACGCGCCATTCACTTGCGTTTTTAGCGATACACACGCGCGTTAGCTTCGCGTTAAACAAATGATTCGCGTGATTCAAATAAACAAAAACTGCTCTGTAGAATAAAATCGTGCCTTTTTTACGCACGTTTATAAAACCCCCGTTAGCGGCTCGTTTAAAATCGTAGGTTTCACAAACCATAAGGAGCAATTGTTTGCCCTTTAATTTTGCAAGAATCTTAAAATGGAAATTGAAAATTACCTTGGCATCTATATTAATATGTTTTATTGTTTCTAGACGGACATCAGTCGCTGGCGAATAGTTTTTCTGCTGTTTGCTTGTTTAGGAATTGGCTCTAACATTATTTATGTAATATGGGGAAGCTCAGACCGACAGGCTTGGGACAGTCCTGATTTCAAGGATAGAAGGAAAGCTGACCCAGGTAAATAATAGCTTATACTACCTCATATCGCAGGCAATTTGAGTGTATCTACTGTTTACATAATAATAAAGACAAAAAAATGATGAAACGAATTCATTTCATTTTTTATTTGTTTACATAATGCCGTGACATTATTTTTAAAACGACAAAAATGTCAAAGCAATCCGAATTTTATTAGCTTGACGGACCCCTGCCATGCGGGGCTCCTAAATCTGATTGGTTTAAAAAAATATCCACAAAGGCTATGGCGGGAGCGGAGTGGAAAATTTTTTGCCTTTGGCATATTACATATCAGCGAGCGTTTACATGGTATATAAAACGCCAAGGCATTATGCAAACGCAGAATCATACGAAATATTATCTGGTCTAATTTATAAAAATATAGATTTTAATAATAAAATTTATTTTACAGAGGAAATGGCTCCAGTTTTGGAAAAGAAAACCGAAAAAGAATCCGAAGTTAACAAACAGTAAAAGTTCAAAGACTATTGACAAACAATAACCTTGATGTCGTATATGTTTTATTAATCTTCGTTTAGATACTGTTGGCAGCATGAACCAGGTTGTTCTTTCTCTTTACTAGTTGACAAACATTTTTAGGCATGGTGTTCAAGAGAATCGCTGAACCATCATTATTATAAAATCAAGAAAACGGATAGAAGACTGAAATGCAAAGACAAATAAGCAAAAATATAATATGCAAGATTATAATTATTATAATAGTGATGATCTCTAATTTAATCAACTGGATTTGTCTTTGAAACTGAAATAAAATATGTCCCTAATTTAACCAGGCATGGTTAATTATACGTAGACGCATAGTGTATGTTGTTTAACTATTAAATATTACACAAAGCCCGTGCCTGCTACACATTTTTTTACAAAACCATACAGATTTATTGCAGTTACACAACGCAAATAAAACTAGAGTATGTAGGAAAAATTTTAACATTAAGGTGTTAAGGAGTAAAAGCCACGAGTTAAATGGCAGTGGTAATGCATAGAAATATGTGCACAGAGGGTAAAAGCATTTACATAATTGAAATGAGAGCACTCTTGTACAATGTGGAAGTTGTGAGACAGAGGGAATGTCACGCGAGTGGAACATTTTAGTACAAACTCACAAAAGCATGTTACGCAAGTTAAATACAAAGAGAAGCGGGAGTTATGATTCCTTTTTTGTAAATGAGGGTTTTTTATTATAAAAAAAACAATGTAGGTTATATTTAAAAAATATGTTATTGTAAGTTTGAAAAATTGTGGAAATGACTGAATGTGTAATGTGTATACTTATATATATGATGAAATGAATATGTAACAAATAAAAAGTAAACAATGTATAATAACAATTTTTATTGTTAGAAATGTTGTGTTTGTTTTTTTATCTAATAATGGCAAAAATAAAGAAAATTATGATAGTCTACTGCCTTTCTTTGAAAAAATAATAACAATTTTTACTATATGAAATTGCCTCTCATTGTCAATTTACATAATTTACACACTAGCTGTCCTTCATGATTTAATCCTGATGTAAGGTCTTCGTCTCCTTTTCGTTTAGTTTTTGCGCAAATAAGACAAGTTTTTATATTCATCAATAATAACATAAATACTATAAATAATACGCATCTATATAAATAAACTAGTTAGCTAACTGGCTCATTGATTGACTGATCCAATCCTCTAATCTTAGAGTCATGAAACTTGCAGGTATTTTTTTCTGAAGAGTAGGTAACCACTAAGAAAGGATGTAATATAAAATGGGGGCTGGAAGTATCAAGATTAACGCAGGCGGTGACGCGGGGGAAAGCTAGTTTTTTTATATAAGAGCAAAGGAAGAGGCCTCTCAAATCTCAATAACTTACCACTAAAACATTAAATGCAACAAGAATGTCTTGTACTTCCATAAACTGACATTTCTTAAGCGGTGACTCCACTTGAGTCACATTTTCATGCCTCCAGGCGAGGCACTTCGTTGCCAGCACTAATTTGCTACAAGTCTTATCGTCGTACGTTACGTCGTGCCGCGTCGCTCTATTCGTTATGCCTCGGGTAGAGGCGTCCCGACTTGAGGCTGCCTCTAATAGAGTAGTAGCTTTACAAACTCAAACAACATCGCTTAATTAAGATTCCAGTAGTTTTTTGAACACTTGTCGAGGAATTTCACGAGTTATTTCTTCATCCATACATAAATATACATTATACATAATTATAAATAAAATGGTAACCTGACTGACTGATTAACCGCTGGTCCTAGAGACAAGAAACTTGCAGGATGTGCTCTTTGCAAAAAGTAGGTAAACATTAAGATAGGATTATTAGAAAATAAAGGGGTAAAATGGAAAATCCATACTAATATTATAAATGGGAAAGTGTGTCTGTCTGTCTGTCTGTCTGTCTGTTTGTCTTTCTTTCACGGCAAAACGGAGCGACGAATTGGCGTGTTTTTTTTAAGTGGAGATCATAGTTAAAGGGATGGAGAGTAACATAGGCTACTTTTTGTCTCTTTCTAACGCGAGCGAAGCCGCGGGCACAAGCTATTAATAATAATAATATTGACATTCGGGTATGCGAAAGCTAGTTAAGAATATTTTACATCGGATATCATGTTGAGTTTAAGTTACTATAATAATACCAGTCTATTACTGTCCCACTGCAGGGCAAAGGCCTCTTCTCAAACAGAGAAGGCACGAGCATTGATCACCACGCTTGCTCAAGGCGAAAACTACAACTCTAGGGCCTAGCCAAGTGGCATTGTAGAATAGAAAACGAAAACGAATAAATTGTCAAATGTATGGAATTGACATAAGCTTTTGCTAAACAATTTGACATCTCAATACATTTGACAATCGTTTCCGTTTCGCTATCTATTCTACAATGCCACTTGTCTAGGGGGGCTAGGTTTCCTCACGATGTTTTCCTTCACCGACGTCTGAATGTCTAAGATAAACTTAAAAAAGTACATATGAATTGAAAAAGCCAAATTGGTACTTGCCCGGATTCGAATCCACAACCTCTTGCATGAGAGGCGGGCGCCTTAACTACTAGGCCATTACGAATTCACGACTGCGTTTAAATTACAATAAGAAATAATTATTAAAAGTTTTTGGTAGATGGTGTGACGCTTTGCGCAGAGCAGCTACTAGATGCGTGTAGGCGATAGGCGATAGGGTTTAGTGGTGCACTTTGGTTGAGGCCTTTGCCCAGAGGATTGACGCAGGCTGATGATGATAAAGAGAAGACACTTAAAATACGAGAACTATATTTTTTGTCACCAAAATTTATATTTTGTCATCAAGTTGTGCCACCAAATAAATATCTATCATTTCTATTGCCACGAAATATTTTTGTTTTCAGATAAACAAAAAGTGTGCCCAGGTATAAATTATCAAATTAATGTTAATAAATGTGTAAAATAAGAGATCGATTACCAGTAAAATTGTGATTTATTAAATGAATATAAACTTCGTTCGTCTATTAATAGTTTTATTATTAAAATAATTGCTTTGTGCTCAGAATGATAGATCTGTCACCAACACTTTAGCCGTCTATCGAAATGGTTGGTTATGTAGGTTTGGTTAGAACTGTGACCACACAACGCGCGAAGGCGAGCGAGCGCAGCGAGCGTGGCGCGGCAGTGGCCGCCGAGCGCCAGATATCCTCTTTTGCCAAGCAAACATTAGTTTATGCTTAAATACTTATTAGGACAAACCTATTAAAGTACATACAAAAACACTTATTTGGTACTAGACCCTAAATCTCCATGATTTTAGGTGATTTATTTTGGAATTGATTTTATTTTGTTTGGTGACTACAATCTGGTGACAAATGTACTATTTTGGGGACAAACTCTATTATTTAGGAAACCCAAAACCAATTAAATTGGCGATAGCTTAAATCATTCCCTTTAAATACTAGGTATAACAATATCATCATTATAATAGGCATATAGATCTCCAACAACACAGAGACACTTTTCACAACATACAAAAAAATTATTCGTAGGAGTATCATCTTTATCTAACAGAAAATTTTGTTTGTGTAAAGTATCTTTGTATCATCTGCTTCACATAGGTACCTATATTGAGAAAAAAAATTAAGAAAATTAAAGAATAAATAACTAATAGTTATATTATAGATGCAAAAGTAAAATATTTACCTAACCCTACCCTTTTACCTGGTGCATGTGGCATATGTAGCGTCACAAAACAAAAGCGTTACAAAACAGGCGCTGCCCTCTCTGTCTGTACTAATTTTTTTGTTGAAACTTGGACGCCAAAAGCTTAAACACCAAAAACATATTAAAGTCATTTACACAGGTAAAATTGCGGGTAAATGCTTGCAAAACTGTGTAATATGTTCGTCCTGATCGTCAATGTGTAGTAATATTTTGATTGAATTCTCAATAACGACATAAAATGAGACACAATAACGACATAGATCGATTATTATGCTGAAAGATTTATTCCTGTTAAACATTCGAACACACGTGATTCGAGACACAATAGAAAGACAATAGCAGCCGACAGCCGGCTGTCGGTTGGTCGTCGAAAGGTTAATAAACCTAATTTAGAAGTTTATTTTTAAACACCATAAAACTTGCAGGACTAAATTACTATGTCTTATATTAAAAACTACTATAATGTGCAAAAGTGTGAGAATAAAAAAATACATAAAATCTATAAAATCACCAAACGGTGGGAGTTTTGGTGGGAGGGCAATTTGACTTAACCAGACACAGGTCCAAATAATTTATGTCTTTTGTAGAGCTTGTAAGTATTACGCTATTTTTAAAACTTCACGCTGTTACTAAAACAATAATAACATATAATTAAAATTGTTATCATTTCGTGTTGTTAAAGTTTGAACCTCTTTACATAGAGTCTCATAAAAAAGCCTAAGGTCACCAAAACAAGAAACAATTAATAAGGCTCTGTTGGGAGTTTCTTAGCATATCAATATTTCATAAATACAGAACCAATGGTTACGGGACCTATATTCATTCACGTTTTCAAAATAATACTCAGTGATAGTCAAAGTGCTATCTGACTTTAATACAGGACAAAATCTAATAAAAAGGATTATGACTCTATTGACAATTCAGTTATTACTTTTATATCTACAGAAAATAAAACAGATGTGCATTTTTTATTCTATCTTCAAAACCAGAAAAGAAATATTTAAGCGTAAAATGGAATAATATGAATTTTCCGCTCCGTTACCATTTGTCACTCTTGTAATCTTTTTACCATCCCCTCATTTAGAATTCATTGAACCTTTTGAAAACATTTGAAGACGACAAAGAACTTTTGTTTACAAAAAAAAATGATTACCTTTGTTCTACTTTCTGTAGAGTTATTCTTTTGAAGTGAACAATGACTACATTTTTCTGAGCCTAAACAATACGTCATACAGAAATATTTGTTCCACATCACGTCTGCAATTAAATCACTAGTTACACATAATCGTTTAAATATAATATACTTTGACATTCTAACTTAAAGCCTCTCGTTAATTTATAACAATCAAAATTCAGTCATATTGACAAGACATGTAACACAAAATCGAGTGGCACAAAGAAGACAAATCTAACTTTCAAAGATAGTTATATTTACATACAAAATCAGTATTATTTACTCAAAGCTAACATTCATTGTTTTAGGAGTAGTCTGGTAGATAACAAAGATAATATGATAGATGTCAACATATTTTTTTCAAGTAACAGTCGATGTAATAGTGCGTTGTTGTAATTTGGTATTATTTTGTTGTCGCACAAAATGGACGTGGAGTTTTTGAGATATCAATTTGAAGATGGGTACTATGGAGTTATTACTAAGAATGGTAAGTTATTAGAATTTAAAAAAACATTTTGGGCACAATTATTGAACTACGGATTTTATAAGGTCAGGTTTAGGCAAATTTTACTTGGTGCGGTTCTGATAATGAATTAATACATAGACGCAAGTTTAAGCCAGCTGAGATTATCTTATATAATCGTCAAATTCCTCTTACAGTAGTTAATCGAAATCCCCCAAAAATGTAGTAACTCCGGTTATTCCAGTCTGATACTACAAATAAGAATACGAAATCTAAACATAAATCTGTTTATACTCGTAATCAAAATATTGAGATTTAGAATTAGTGCAGCGTTAATGTAGATGAAAAGTTAAGTAACAGATTACTGATGGTGTTACTACGTGATACATAGCTCGTAGAACTGACGGCTGTTAGTGAGAAAAGGTTCTCGCAAACTAGCGAGCAAGCGTCAAGGAAAATGAAGCCGATTTCGTCAAGGTCACTGGCTACGTAGAAATCTTTGGAAGAGTCCTTTCTCCAACAGTGGTCTTTCAATATTCCTAGATAATATTTCAGTAGACGCACCAAAAAGAAACTCACTGAATACCATGATGGGCATGGAAACCAAAAATGCAATTTTTCTTACAATGTTTGGTCATAATAACGAATACCATCTATTGTTCGTTCTCAGGCTTCAAGATCGGAGTCAGACACTTACAGATGATGTATATGCTGGCCACTTCCATCACCATGGGCTTCATTAGAGGCAGCATGGGGGTCGCTGTGCTGGCAGTCACAGACCCGACGAGAAGAGATGACACATATATACAGGTAAATAAAATCTCGTAATGAACAAAAATATTCGCTTAGCTGAATGGTTAAGGCGTCCGCCTTGAATCGGGGTGGGGTTAGGACTCATGTGATTTCCAATGAAACATGAAATTCATATGTATTTTCTAAGTTAATTTCATATATCTCATACATACCGTTCGGCTATTCAGTTTGATTCCGATTACATACTAGCTTTGGATGAAAATTATCTTGTGAGAACTCACACATGGCTATTTGATCCCAAGCCTGTGTTATAATGGTAACCATAGAACTGATATACATATTCAGAACTCGAACTCAAACCCAAAGTTGTTGCGGATTTGTAAGAAAGAATCACCGCAGCCTTGGAATGCAAAAGACATTGTACAGGCATGCAGGTCCGTCAAATGATGATAATGGTAACGCAATAAAATCCTTCTTAATTCCAGATTTATAACTGGGACGGTAAAATTCAAGGAGCAGTTCTGTCATCATTCTTCTTCGGCTACGCGCTGATGCTGGTGCCTTCAGAACTGTTCTTCAGGAGGATAGGAGGGAAACTGGTGACCACGTTTATACTTCTTGTCAACGGAGTGTTCTGTGTGGCTATGCCTACTATCATCAACAAGGTTGGTATTTAATGCTGGTTTTTTTATATGGTTTTTTGCATGCTCAAGTAGCGCAAAGCTTGTTGAAAGCTATCCACATAACTTATAACTACGCATCTAGGGTTCTAGCCAGCACTCAGTTCAATATAAGCCTATAGGAACATTTGGCCGTAATCTTCTTACTAGACCGATTGTCCACCGCCGCCGCCGTGACCGTCACTTCAACCAGAATAAGATGACGGTGCCGAAGTGGCGATACATATATTTACTATAGCCGCGTGTCCACCGCACCTCACTTCATACTGTGACGTAACGGTGACGGCGGGGGTGGACAAACGGCCTTATTTTGTTCACTAACTTTTCATAATTGTCAATTATGTAACCTCATTAGACGTAATTGGTCAATACGATTCTGTATGTCATTAATTTTGTTGGAGCATAATGACCTTTATGTCTTCTCTCGTATGAATGACATTTGAATTTTCCAGGGTGGATGGGTGGCAGCCTGCAATGCTAAACTGTTCATGGGGATGACTCATGCGTGTTTTTTCACCGTCAACCAATCGCTGTTTGAGCAGTGGCTTCCACCCAATGAGAGGAAGATATTCAACTATATTGTTTACGGAGGTAAGATAATTATTAATATTTATTTTTAATATAGTCTAGTAAGTAGTTTCTTTGTTGAAAAATTAAGAAGATGTAGTGGAGGTCCAAGTGAGCAAATTACAGCCAAATATACCTACTATGATACTTATTTTTACTGCTACATGAATGTATCATGTCCCTTACTTAGATCAATTGAAATAAAATTGTTAAACATTCAAGTAGGTTATTAAAACAGTTTAAACCCTTTATTTTTTTAAATTAGATGGCATTTCCTAACTGATTAGCTTTGAGATGAATTGCCGATACAAACTTCAATTTTAAAGTTCAGACACAAATCAATATGTTTGTGTAACGAACCATGCAGAAAAATTTTACTAACACAATAACAATATTAGTAACCTACCTCAACACGCATCGTGAGCTAAACTTTTATATTAAACCTTGGAACACACGTGATTCGAGACACTATAGAAAGACAATAGCAGCGCGACAGCCGGCTGCCGATTGGTCGTTAAAAGGTTATAGAGTTCTACAGACCGACACCGCATTAAAGCTCTTAATTGTAATTTTCAAGAAAAACTTGGTGCATTTAATTTACATTGGTAAGATGCAGATTTCAAAAACTCCGGTATTAAATGACATTATTCAAGAAGTTAATGCAATATTAAAATCCTTGCATCATTCAGTATGCATAGCCCCGCTCTTTAAGAAAACAATAATTCTGCTGTAATATTCTTGCACTCAGTTCGCCCCTAAGCTTTTGGCGTCATGAATACTAATTTAATTAACAGCGCTTTCTCTTTATTTTTAATTTTCCATACTTTTATTATTTAAGTTAATTAAATGTGTTCACTTTATTTTTAGAAGAAATGATCATAAAATTAATTACCCGAGTCTATAATCTCATTATCTTTCTTTGCATAATTAGTGACTTATCTCTTTTTTCTACAATAGAGAAAACGTGAAGTCTTGTTTTGCTACCTTATGTACCTCAGTTTATTATAAATCTACATGTTTACTACTCGTCCGTGATAAGTTGAGACTTGAGTACGATGATAAATAGTCAAAAATTGGCAAAAGTTAAGTTGAACCGCCTGCTTACTCCGCTCTTTTCCGCTAGCGTCGTGCAGCCTCTTTTCAATGTTATTCTCTTCTGTTCCTTTATAACTGCTTAAAACCTCACTAAAGTCATTAAACCTCACATAACTCATTGCTCACCGGCAGTTTCAACATAATATGTTATTAAACACAAACTTCTTCTTCTTCTTTTACTCGGTTAGGAAACTTGATTCATTAATTTTTTCTCGCATAGGGCTTCTCATCGCCTTTTGATGCTCTAACTGAAATTAATGATAATTATGACTACCTTTGTTATTATTATTTACTTTTTTATTATTTTTACATCCATTTTTTTTTTCAAATGAGTTCTCCAGTCCTGGACTTCGGCAGGCGTTGGCCATGATTTATATCTATCGTAGCTGTCGTCAAAAATCTATAGCCATTATAGTCTCTTAAAATAAGAACTTCTATTAACACCAGGTAAAATAATTTCCAGGTGTCCAGTTAGGCATAATCATTGCCCTCCCGATATCTGGACTTCTATCATCAGCTCCATTAGGCTGGGAGCTGGTGTACTACTCCCTGGCCATGCTGGCGCTGTCCATGGCCATCATAGCGGGCACCCTGACGGCCAGCTCACCAGGAGAACATCAGGCAGTAGGAGATGCAGAGAAGGAGTTCATTAGAGAGACGTTGACTACTTATCGGAAGGTAATGCGATGCTTTAAGATAGAAAATATTTAAGATAGGCACTCCGTGACTCAAAACTTAAAATCAAAACTATATAATTATAATATTTGGTTATTCAAATAAACCATTTAAAGGTACTTATGAATTGTCAAAGGGTCAAACATTGAATTTATTTTTTCCCTGGCTATGAGAAAAGCTTCACTTTGAACTTTTAAATCTTTACCATAGACAAGCTTACACCGCTATATTGGTCTGGGTCTAACTGGACAATTTCTAAATAACATGACATGTATTTCTTGCAGAAAGAAATAAACCGACCTTGGCGTGATATTCTCAAATCGTCTCACTTCTGGGCGGTGACCAGCGTGCATGCAGCCAGTAATGCCGTGTTCATCTTCTTCATTGCTTACATGCCTGCTTACTTGATGATGTACGGGATCTCTTTAGAGGATGTGAGTGTCTACTGCTTCTTTTAATTTTATTGTCCTAGCAAAGGTAGTATGAAGATCTCATTCCATTTGTGGGGTAGTCGTGACCTGAGATTGCGCTGGATAGAAGGAAAAAGATTTCGCCCAACAATGATATAAAAAATAAAAACGTAAAATGATAAAATATAAAAAAGATTAATGTAATTTAATATTAGAAAGTAATAAATTAGCTGGGTAACGTGTTACCCTATAACTAGTAACTGGGTTATGGAGGTCTAGTAAGCAGTCACTCGATGTAAAATACTGATTGCACCTGATTAATTAAAAGCTGAACCCAAAACAGTGTAGTCAACGGATGTGATCAAGAACTTTTCATAGATTACTTTAATTACACCATAATTTACTTCAAAATTCTTTAACAATGATTTTAGAGTATGTTGTAAATCTTAGTAATGTTGTAAATAAATGTATAATTTCAGAGTGCGTATTACTCCATGCTACCCTTCATATCGATGGCAGTGGTGTACTTCGTACTGAGTCCGATCTTTGACTGGCTCTACACAATACGGTACATCCACTACATCTTCAGTGCAAGTTTCTTCAGAAAAGTTATTAATGGGTTAGGTTAGTATTTCAGTTTCTGTTTACTAGCATGCTTAAATTATAAATGTGTCATCATCATCAGTCAGTTCATTGTTCTCCTCGATCATTAGGAACACCTATCCAGTAGCTGATCCCAAATCCAGTTGTTTAAATCTTCACTAGATTTGACAAGGAGGTAGCTTACACCACACTCGCTAAAACGTATATAAATAAAATGCCCATTCTTTCCCACACAAAACAACCCTTTTTTCGGAGCAGTTACTATGTAGCCCAAATTGTTTTTTAGTATTAGATCATTTCTAACTGAAAAAAAAACACACACACAATGGACTTCTACTAATAAATGTTCACAGGTGCCTTTGGAATCGTAATGGGACTGACGATGCTTCCAAACTTCCCTCGCGAGTGGAGCTGTCCAGCGATTATAACGGTGACAGCTATGTTGGGGCTGATGGGGCTGCAGTTCTGTGGGTTTTTGGTGAGTTGCTGAATATTTGAGTGACCATCTTTAACCATCGGCGTCAATTATTTGCTGGTCGTGAACAGCCTATGTAGAAACCAAGGCGTGTTACTTAAATTGCGTAAAATTCAATTTCGCTCATTCAATTGCTGTGCCCTCCTTCGCCGGTCGAAATGCTAGCCAGGGGAAACCGCGTTCGGAAAACGAAGTTTCAATTATTTAATACTTTTAAGTGAGACAGTAGCAATTCGTGGCAATCGTATGTTGTTCAAAAAAACGCCTTACTAAAATGGTTTTAACTTTCTAAAACAAAAGTGTTTATTTTTCATTCTAAAACTAAACAAATGGTAATACAGTTTGAGTCAGAAGGCATGTTGCTATCGGACTGTGAGCCCGAAGGCCACCTTGAATTTAATCATCATTTTCGATGGGGCTTCAGGGAACGGACCGCGGTCTTAAATGCCACCTATTATAACTAACAAAAAAATGTGTATAAAAGCGTTTAATAACAAAAAAATATGTTTATTACCCAACAATTTATATCGTTTCCAGAGCACTTACAAGGACATGTCAGAAAACTACTCCGGAACCCTGATGATGGTATCCTGCACCGTCAGCAGCATCGTCGGCGCGGCCGTGCCTTTCGTGTCTGGACTAATTCTTGGAGACGATATGGTACGTCGAATTAGGACACAGTCAATTTAACAAATAAATAGTCCGTGGTGCTAGGCAATCTGGGCTTCTCCCAGTTATAACCAGACCTTTATGCCTGTTCTGTTCTGCCTGCCTGCTTATTTTGGAGGGAAGTGGAAAATATATTTGTCGTACTCCTGCGCTGTTCTTCGTTACACAAATCGCTTAGCGTAGACTTCGGTTGTGGTGTTTTGCTTCTTAAAACTATGAAGTTGACGTAGGCTTTTGAAGTGCCAGGTAAAGTGGGCAACTTTTAACTATTTTTTAATACATTAAGGCAATCTTGCATAACAAGTCATTTAATACATTTAGTGTGAAACGTCTCTCTGTCAACTTCGAACGATTTACTGTAATAGAATGATGATTAAAATTCGCTTATCAAGACAGCTTTAATCAATTTAGAGCGGCTTCACAGTAGCGTTTGCCCAGCGTAAGCGTTCGATAAACGTATACAAAGCGCAGACGCGGCGTTGTCACGGCGTGATTGCAAGGGTGAATGAATACGCTGCGCTATCGCCGCAGGTGCACGACGCGTGCGTCACGTTACTACGGAGTACAACGCAATTGTGTGATGTCTGCGCCGCGTTAGCGCAGCGTTCAATTGACTCCAGAGGAAACGCCGTGACGACGCGACGCCTGCGCCGAGTAGTTGCGGCGTCTGCGCTGCGTGTACGTTTGTCGAACGCCTACGCTGGAAAAACGCTAGTGTAAAGGCGCTCATAATAATCTTAAATGTTTTTTGTTTTATAAAGCGATGCAACCCATCAAATAATTCTGCATAAGAATTCTGTTTGCTATTTTATTCTTTTCACTATCTTCTTTTTTTTTCTTCCAGAGCAACCGTGAGTTATGGCGCGTCATAATGCTGTCCCTAGCAAGCCTGTACATCGTAAGCTCAGTCATCTACACGACTTGCGGCAGTAATGACAGGCAGCACTGGGACCACGTCACTCTTCACGACAAACGAAGATATGGGCGGTATAATGGAGTTACTGGTATGTTTAATTTACTAGGTTTTACTTGTAATATAATAACAATAAATGCCTTGAGACAACACACGTATGACTATCTGTTGCTCTACCCTGAGTTTGCATCGATTGCTAGTGTCTCCGTAAATATACTGAGTGAAATATTGCAAGTGACCCTAGTAGTCACAAATAGAATTTATAGTGACATTATAAGGAATCAAAATTTAACAACCACTACATCTATAATGGTGCCGATTCTCTTGTGCACAAACTAACGTAAAATTAAGATAAGTGCATCTTTCTCTTTCCTTTTAATTAAGAAAAGGACAGAAGATCAAATATTAGTTAAGTCCTGTCAAATTTAGACACTCCATAGATAATTTAGACGCAATTTAAAAACATGGCGTCTAAATATACGTCAATTTTCATCAAGCGCTGTCTAGTTTGACAGGATTAAACTAAAATGTATCTTCTGTCCTTTTCTATAAGAAATGGAAAGAAAAAGATGCACTTAACTTAAATTTACGTTAGTTTGTGCGCAAGAGAATCGGCACCAATGTCGTTACAATTAGCCAACTTTTCTATTTGATGAATTATTGGCTGTCGCAACATTTTTACACTGTCGGTAGCGAGTAAGTTTTTGATATCCACTCATGGTAGTTCTGATCAGAAGCAAGGCAGAGCCTGTGTAATGGGAACCAGACAACTGATATACACACATTTATTTTTTATTTATATTCTGTAATACATACATAATTAGATGAATTACACCCCGACACAGAACAAACAGTCACACAAAGTTCGTCCTCTGTCTCTCAAACAATATCAACGACTACCAGCTTAGCAGTCAGGGTCACTAACCACTAGACCCACAGGCCCCGTGTATATAGAATTAACCAGTAATCTGATATATGCACAATGTGGTTAACGTCCTGAAACATTATACTGCTATGAATATCCCCGCGGGGTTTCGGCGATAGAGACAATATTCCGCACATTGTCCCGATATTGCACACATTGTCCCGACACATATTGTCCACTATCTATTGCGAGGCCGAGAGACTCTATTATTGGGTAATACGCGGTACTAATTCATATCCTCCAAAATTGCGCATTTTAATATCCACTTAATTATTAAGAAAAATATAATCATTGCAATGAATTTTCATATACTTCCAAACCTTTTATGGCGGCAAGTAGACCTTGAAAACTAATCATGGTTAAAATACATCTCAAAATAAATTCTAAATCAAGACAATTAAAAAATCCTTTTTAATTTTTTTTTTTTTTTTTTTGGAATAGAATAGGTTTTTATTTCTCTCAAAAAGGTACATACAATTAGGTATATAATAAATGGTATACAAGAAAATTAACCTTAGTGAGAGCTGGAGTCTGTACTGGGTTCGGGACCTGTATGACGGATCTCCAGGCTCAAACCTATAAATTACACTATATACTTGCGCATTCGTAATACAATGATAAATAAGCTCCAAGTATTGAGAGGAAAATAATTGTAACTTAACAAAATATATAATAAGTGGGTATTGGAGAGTGTTGTGTGTCCGTGGGTGCAAGTACATAGATCCACGCACCCAGCACGTGTGAAGGGCTTTAGGCGTGAGCACCTATGTACTTACCCACAGGTGTGTGTTAATAATATAATATCACATCGTTATTGGCTCTTAGGCCAGCTTTAATACATTTTACATTCATTTTACTCCTTCTTCTCTATGGTTGAATCGCGTTTTGACAGTTCAAATCAATTGATGATGGTGTAAAATATCGTATTCTTGTTTACAGTGGACCCTCGTCAAGTGCAGATGAAAGAGTACGGGCACACGAACCTGGCTCTGCAGCAACATGAGATCGACACTGCTTTGTGACTGCGACTGGACTGCGTTCGGAACTATGTGATATCGACTACTCTTATATTAAGCAAATACAATATTATGAAAATTTTACAAAGGCTATCATTTTAGAAAGAATAAATTAAGTTTGGATCACTATGCTAAAATAACTTGATTGATGTCAACCAAATAAGCTTAGTATAATACTGAATGCGTAATACTTACGTAGTGCACAAAAAAAACCGCATCCTAATCGGTTCACCTGTTTAAGACCTACGGTGCTACAGACAGACAAACGTTTACACATTGTGGTCAAACTTATGACACCCCCTCTTTTGTATTTGTTTTGTTTTTATTTCACAATAGTAATAGCATTTTTTTAACCTGGTATTTAACTATTAATTACTTCTGATGGCATTTTAACTATAGAAGCAATTTTGAACCTTTTTTTAAGCTGAGAGTGAGGGCACTTGTTGCATTTATCAAACCTTTCACCACACCGACATATAGAAAAGGAATAAAAAATCCTTTCCACGTTTTAAGTGTACGGCTTTCAGTATTTTTTTATACGTAGAGCTAAATTTCAAATACATTTATTTCACACTGTAAGAATGTCCGTATAATGTTAGTAACAATTGTCTTAAAAAGTAATGTTAGTATTTGAAGCGTGCTTGAATAAATTCACAATTATAATCAAATGAATGTCCAAAATTATATACAATTAGAGGCAGTCATAAATAGCAAATTCAACAGAAACTAAACCTGATAGAATAGATAAAGAAGGTGTAACTGTATGGATTCCTTCATTACGGAAACCTACAAAGAGACTTTCCAATAGAACCGTCAACTGACTATTCTAGAAAAAATACTGTTCTTAAATCTTTATTGGCATGTCAATGAGAATTCTTTTAATAAAAACTTTTAGTAACTTGAATTTTCTCATTTAAGTAAAAGAATTAACTAATTGAACGAACGTTATTTTACGGTCTTTAGACAAAAACTATGCTACCTAATAAGATTATTATTCTAAAAAGTTTCTCAAATATCAAGACTTTCCTGACTCCAAACACTAAAAAAATAAACTTTCAACCACATCAATGACACTAATCACAACTTAATCTAAACCACGACGAAAAATAAACTCTTTAAACACACCGCCTTTTAAAAAATCCCCAACATTTTGCATCTCAATTTAGTCTTTTAATTTTCAGGATATCAGGTAAAGACGGACCGACAGGTATCTTTGAAGGCCGGTTATTACGCTAATATTAATTACTCGCCAAGTAAACTTGCCTTAATGAAAACCGCGTCAGGTTGTATTTTATTTTTTGCATGTTGATAGAAAAATATAAGCAACGCTTTGAAGAATTTTCCGATATGCAAATAAATTATGTGATATGATTTTTTAGAGATAAGGCGGGGTGGAAAATTAATCATCTTTCAATTGAGAGCTCCGCCCAAACAGGTGTTTTAAATTTTGGGCTACAGCCTGGCGTGTATAAAATTTACTTACAAATTCTAAAGCTTACTATAAAATCATTATTAAACGTAGAATATTGCTTTCGACCGCGGTTTTGCCCGCGTGGATGTCAAATTTCCATTCGCTATTTAACCTTTAAAGCGTCGAATTTCTAGAAATCCTTCCTAGTGGCTGTCTACTCTTCACAAAGAACACACCCTACAAGTTCCATGTATCTAAAACTAGCGATTTGGCTATACATGGACATAATTACTATCAATCAGCCAGATTAAAATTTTATAATACAAGGTGTATTTTTGGTCTTGCTCAACCCGCTAGGAGATGATTTTACTCATAAAAACAAACAACTTTTATTATGGAACCAACTCTGAAATCGCGAAAAAAATATCAGCTGGTTCATACATTATGGTCCGAGGGCATTGAACTTTTCTTAGAAACAGCTGATATGTTATTCGCGATTTAGAGTTGGTTCCATAACAAAAGTTGTTTGTTTTGATGGTTAGAATCATCTCCTAGCGGGTTGAGCAAGACCAAAAATACACCTAGTATAATAGGTATATAAATAGGTTTAACTGTTGTTTGTTATAAAATGTACATCATTCGATTTGGCTCGCGTAACAGATAAATTAAAAAGCCTAACGGCACTATAGCTCTTCAAAATCGGTTTCAGTTGAAATAAAATTACTTCCACCTAGTTTTATAATTTCAATTAAAAACTTTAAACTAAGCCACATAAGCTCCAGTTTCCCGAACCTTACGATGAAACTAATAAAAGTATATCGCCTTTAGATTTAGCACCGCATTTGATAGAATAAGCTTATTTTAATCCCCAGGACACTTTTTCTTTGCCAAGCAGATTTGGACCTTGTCACTAAGCGGTAAGGTTTAAAATTGGTGCAGTGCCTAGAGACTGGTGTATGATTAGTCCAATATTTCGTGAGATTCATGTGCTATCCTAGGGGATTGGTCTTTAATCCTCAATAAAGTCGAGATCCTAATTATTGGCGTTAAATAGAACATAGTACCGGTATGTACTGGTACAATATTCATGATAATAAGGATTATTCTGTGTATTCAGATGAAAACCAGCGTCAGGCAACATAGTTTTCTGGCGTTTTTACTGAACTGGACCTTTTTAGTTTTCTTTATAAGTTTATTAATATTTATCATGTGGTTTTCTTCACCATGTGGGTCTATATTTTTTATTTCTTTCTATGTTTAATTCTTGGAATACACAATAGAAAGACAATTGCAGCCCGAAAGCCGGCTGTCGCTTAGTCGTCGGAATGTTAAGACCAGGTGTTTATAGTTGCGGAATGTTTATTTGTTGCGGAATGTTTATAATAGTTACCGTGACCCTAGAACATAAAGGGCAATCGAAGGAACATGAGTGGGTTTTAGTCAGTAAGAGTCTGACACGCCCTCCCGCCGCACCCAAGACAGGAGCAGTCATTGGATGATTTCCCACTCACCAAAAAAAAAGGTGGGTTACCATGAGTTTAATTAAAGTAAGACTGTTTTATTCCAGTTCCAGAGTGTGCAAGTGACAGCGTTAGACACGTTGTCTAGCGCCGTCTCTTTCCCACTGAAAGTAATGTCGAAGTATTAATTACCTTAAATTCTATTACCGCTATCATTGTTCTTTTTCGACTTTCACACTCAATATACACTTTCCACTTCACTTGTCTGTCAACCACCGGCTATTTACCCAGCATCTCAGCCGCTGTCTCATCCCGACGACCATCGAAGAACACTCGAGGTTGTGGACGTTGTCCCGCATCCGAACGCCTGAAGGAGCGCCTCAAATTCTGGATCATTGTTTCCTCTCTTATCCAAGCCATGTGACACCTCTTGTACAGCTTGAATACAACATAAAGCAGTCCGATGCCCAAGATCGTGCAGATAACGATGAGTACTATACTTATCCCCGAGAGATGGGATTTCAATTCTTGAACCGTTGCAGTGTTCGAACCCAGCGCATTTTGCATTACAAAAACGTCTTCTTTTTCCACATTTGACCGACACATGGTTCACTTTTTCTTTACACTGGACACCTAAGTTTATTTAATTTCGTACTTATTTTTTTTATAAGTTCGTTATTATTAAGTTCGTACAGAAAGAATGTGTTTTGGAGTGTCCCATCACATGCGCGTTGCTTATCCGAACCCGAGCCACAGAACGCCGTACATGGCAGGGTCGCCATATAAGGTTGGACGTTTAGAGAAACACAGCTCCTCACGAGTAACCATTTATTACTGAATATAATATGAAATGATATATGATTTAATAAGGTAGATAGACACACATACATACATAGGTAATAGGTATTCATACATACACCACACTGCTATAAGTTCTTGTGAAAGGCCCCTGTCCTTAGCAACCATAGTACATTAAACATATAAGACATTAGGCAAATGTATTCTGTTAGAAAGGTTCTGAACTGCGAAACAAAGTTTGAAAAAAAAAACTGGTGCCAGGATATCACAGAAAGCAATTCAACTGGTATCACAGAAAGAAATTCTCCGTCAGAATTCTTTCTGTGATATTTCCCGTCAACAAAATATGTTGAACTAAGTTGTTTGGAAGAATATTTTATCCGTACCGTGACATGACATTGGCAAACTGGTTAAGCGTGAGTCGGTCTCGTTACGAAAGGATATATATCGTACAAGAATAAAACTCAACAGAATGCATGTTTTCTAAGGATAATATTTTGGCGGTTTAATAGTAATATTGCATTTAATGTATGTCATAGTGAAAGAAAAATTGTGAAAACTTAATAAGCAGTTGGAAAAACTCATTCAAGATACACATTGTAGTCTTACCAATAAACTATTGTTTCTGTGTGGGAACGAAACCCTAAAAATATGTTTTTTTCTTTACCTACAACAAGCTGTCCTCTGCGGTTTAACCCTCGTTTTTATCACCGGTCTTTCCACTAGGCCGTAGCATGTTACATAGCTTATAACCTTACTTAATGAAAGGGCTATAAAACGAAAAAAAAATTCATTTCGGATCGGTAATTCCTGAGTTTAGTTCGTTCAACCAAACAAACAATACAGCTTTATAATATTCCTTTCCCAATTTTACTTCTAACCAGTCGAATGGATCAAAAGATATAATAATTGAGTCTTAGTTCAAATTAGCTCGAGTCATTAGCTTTCTGAAATCGACCAGAAAAATAATTGCGGCAAGATTTAGTTATCTCTCTTATGGAACACTGAGGTCAATGCACAGAAATGATTGATGTAGTAAAATAATCAGTAGGGTATTTACGATTTTTATGCTTATATTTTTATTTTATTGATTGACTAGCTGACCCGACAGACGTTGTCCTGTCAACTATGAATATTGAATTCGAATTGACATACTACCTACCTACCACCTACCTACCACCTACCTACCACCTACCTACCACCTACCTACCACCTACCTACCACCTACCTACCACCTACCTACCACCTACCTACCACCTACCTACCACCTACCTACCACCTACCTACCACCTACCTACCACCTACCTACCACCTACCTACCACCTACCTACCACCTACCTACCACCTACCTACCACCTACCTACCACCTACCTACCACCTACCTACCACCTACCTACCACCTACCTACCACCTACCTACCACCTACCTACCACCTACCTACCACCTACCTACCACCTACCTACCACCTACCTACCACCTACCTACCACCTACCTACCACCTACCTACCACCTACCTACCACCTACCTACCACCTACCTACCACCTACCTACCACCTACCTACCACCTACCTACCACCTACCTACCACCTACCTACCACCTACCTACCACCTACCTACCACCTACCTACCACCTACCTACCACCTACCTACCACCTACCTACCACCTACCTACCACCTACCTACCACCTACCTACCACCTACCTACCACCTACCTACCACCTACCTACCACCTACCTACCACCTACCTACCACCTACCTACCACCTACCTACCACCTACCTACCACCTACCTACCACCTACCTACCACCTACCTACCACCTACCTACCACCTACCTACCACCTACCTACCACCTACCTACCACCTACCTACCACCTACCTACCACCTACCTACCACCTACCTACCACCTACCTACCACCGACCTACCACCTACCTACCACCTACCTACCACCTACCTACCACCTACCTACCACCTACCTACCACCTACCTACCACCTACCTACCACCTACCTACCACCTACCTACCACCTACCTACCACCTACCTACCACCTACCTACCACCTACCTACCACCTACCTACCACCTACCTACCACCTACCTACCACCTACCTACCACCTACCTACCACCTACCTACCACCTACCTACCACCTACCTACCACCTACCTACAACCTACCTACCTCCTACCTACCACCTACCTACCGCCTACCTACCGCCTACCTACCACCTACCTACCACCTACCTACCACCTACCTACCACCTACCTACCACCTACCTACCACCTACCTACCCCCTACCTACCACCTACCTACCACCTACCTACCACCTACCTACCACCTACCTACCACCTACCTACCACCTACCTACCACCTACCTACCACCTACCTACCACCTACCTACCACCTACCTACCACCTACCTACCACCTACCTACCACCTACCTACCACCTACCTACCACCTACCTACCACCTACCTACCACCTACCTACCACCTACCTACCACCTACCTACCACCTACCTACCACCTACCTACCACCTACCTACCACCTACCTACCACCTACCTACCACCTACCTACCACCTACCTACCACCTACCTACCACCTACCTACCACCTACCTACCACCTACCTACCACCTACCTACCACCTACCTACCACCTACCTACCACCTACCTACCACCTACCTACCACCTACCTACCACCTACCTACCACCTACCTACCACCTACCACCTACCTACCACCTACCTACCACCTACCTACCACCTACCTACCACCTACCTACCACCTACCTACCACCTACCTACCACCTACCTACCACCTACCTACCACCTACCTACCACCTACCTACCACCTACCTACCACCTACCTACCACCTACCTACCACCTACCTACCACCTACCTACCACCTACCTACCACCTACCTACCACCTACCTACCACCTACCTACCACCTACCTACCACCTACCTACCACCTACCTACCACCTACATTTCAAGTGACATTTTACGTAAGATAATTCGTGTTTGACGACGATACGATACTAACGTCACTCAATTGTTTTGGCTTCCCGAAACCTCTCGACTAACACTTGAACTTTATGGTATGGTGTTAAAGCTCAAATTGACTCTACTTTTTAGTTAGAATACGTTTGTATGGGAAAAAGAAAAGGGCTGTTTTTAGGGCTTTCCCGGCAATTATTCGTTTTTTTTTCGCCGTATAAACCATCCTTGAACTACAACGAACATTTAAAAAAAACAATCAGCCAAATCGGTCAAGCCGTTTTCATGCCAAGTCGTGACAACGGAAAACGGGTTTCATTTTTATATATAAGATTATTAGATTTTTCATGCAATATCGTTGGTGTTTATGTCGACTAAACTTTTTTTGGGGATTACACTTACTTCGTACGAAATTTCACTAATATCGATTAAGTTTAGCCGTCAAAGCTTGATATTTAGGCTAGCAAATACATATTTTATTATTATTTATAAGTACACCGATGACTTTGCTAACGCCTGTGCAGTGATGGCTCGAAGGTTAGAGGCGCCCATTTATCGTACAAATATGAGGTTGCGGGCTCGAATCTGGGTAAGAATGCAATCATCTAAGTTTTCACCATCGCTAGTCATTGGTAAAAGAAAACCTTGATTTACAATTAAAATAACTTAAAAATCGCCAATGCGGAAGTGTTTTCTCTGTTGGTGAAAAGACCTCTCCAAGCAAGCAGTGGGACAAAATGATCCGTTGCTATTTTGTATATACGTATAAATTACGTAGGTATTAATCTTTTATATACCGTAACAGGTAAGATGAGGGACATATTTAATGAGGCTGTTCAATATTCGATTCTCATTCCAAATATGAAAACAAACAATGAACCTTTAAGGATTTGTCACACTGGATGCGTTCTGCGGCCTGCGGTCAGGTCAGAGTGAACGCAGCCCGCATCATGTATGAACAACGCTGCCTGCAGCCCGCAACCCGCGTGTCCGCAGTCCACCGGTCCGTACGCGTCCTTTCCTCCCCACTGCCCCGTCAGCCCAACATGCGTTCTTTGGTTGTGCTCGCACGGTCAGATCGCATTCTATACAAAATATATTGATGCCGACAATGTTGTTCAAACATGATGCGGGCTGCGTTCACTTTGACCTGACCGCCGGCCGCAGAACGCATCCAGTGTGACAAATCCTTTAATTTGCTTTACTCTCTTATTATAGGTGAGTGACCATGAGTGACCCAATGCAAACGCGAGCGCTTGGGTGTCCTTTTATAAGGCTGAGAGCCATATTGCAATAATTTAACGACCGTTTTCTATACGATTTATGTTTTAATATTATTTATTAACACGATGCATGTTTGAAGTACTATCGAATTCTGATTAAAACTCGAAACGTAATTTGATTACGTTTTGAGAACTGTAAATACAATGAACAATCTCTTCAAAAGTTTCAATATTATGCAGTTGCCAATCTATATATAAATGAAAGTCGTGTTAGTTACACATTTTATAACTCAAGAACGGCAGAACCGATTTGGCTGAAAATTGGTGAGGAGGTAGCTTGGGACCAGGGGACGGACATGGAATACTTTGTATCTTCTTTTTTTAGTAACCAAAAATCTGATATAACGCGGGTGAAACCGCGGGGGACAGCTAGATCAAAAAATCAGTTAGTTACACATTTTATATCTCAAGAACGGCAGAACCGATTTGGCTGAAAATTGGTGGTGAGGTAGTTTACCTCCAGAGGACGGACATAGAATACTTTTTATCTCCTTTTTTTAGTAACCAAAAATCTGATATAACGCGGGTAAAACCACAGGGGACAGCTAGTTATATAATAAAAATAACTCCGAATGAACCAATTTTGATAAAGCGTAACAAAGAACCATCAGAGCTACGGTGCCACAGACACACCGACAGACACACCCTCCTGGTAATCAAACACATAACACCCCTTTTTTTGCGACGGGTGTTCAATATATAAAAGATAAATATTGTGGGTGCCTGACTATTACTCCACGAAGGGGCCCAACAGGGCCAACGCCTGCCGGGGTTGCGGAATGTTTATAATAGTTACCGTGACCCTGGAACATAAAGAGCAATCGAAGGAACATGAGTGGGTTTTAGTCAGTAAGAGTCTGACACGCCCTCCCGCCACACCCAGGACGGGGGCAGTCATTGGATGATTTCCCACTCAACAAAAAAAAAACTATTACTCCACAAGTTACACCATATTTAATTTTAACTTGACATATATTATGTGCGCTGTCATAAATTATTAAACTTCCTGTCAGGAATTTCTTGATAATTACGTTTCCATTACTATTGTTGTAAATAAGACTTACTGATAGCGATAACGTTAGCTCATAGCAAACAACGTTTTATTGTATGTTTGCACAATGCTAAGAGTGACGCTACCGAATTTAGACTAGAAATTGCTACGGACTTTGCTTGCTTGGATTTTTTTTTATGTCAGAGTAAAAGTACAGTTTAGAATAGAATAAATGAATCATCATACGTTCAATCATCGATGCATACCTCACCCAACTTTTTCACCAATTATGCGGTTCTGTACCGCCTAAACAACTGCACCATCACAACCCATACTGCGCTTGCCTATACAATAAAAGAAACAATAAGAGTAAAATAAACATTTAATTAAAAGAAAATGGAAGAATACAAATTTTTTTTCCAACTGTCAAGCTTCTCAACTGTGTAGGATCATCTTCTAGTGCAACGCAAACCTTTAATAACAGTTTAAACTTAAATAACAATAAACCTTTAATAATAATAGAATTTTGAATAACAGTGGTTTAAAAAGCGACTGCTTATTAATAACCCAGTATTCCTAAATCATCATCATCATCTCCCTAGCCTTTTCCCAACTATATTGGGGTCGGCTTCCAGCCCAGTATTCCTAAATGATGTATCCCAATATTCTATTTTATTTTAACGATACCTAGTGGTAAGACTGATTTATCAGACTTTTAATTACAAAAATATATTCCGGAGTTTAAGTTTAATAAAAAAAAGTGAATAAAAAATTATATACATCTTATACATTATTGGGGAGATGAGTGAATGGGAATGTCTCCAAAAATCTCTAAACATGCATAAGGACAGACAGGCAGCGGAAAGCGACTTTGTTTTATACCGTGTAGTAATTATTACTAACACTACTAACCTATTCTTTATATCACAAACCGGTAAAATAAAAAAATACAACGTAATGTAATTTAAACTGTTAACAGACATGAAAAAGACAGCGAAACATATTTTTAATAAAACTTTTCAAATAACAGCTGAGCAAACATTTCAAAATGGAAATCAGAGTACATTAGACACGCAGTTATAATTTATAAATAGCACAAATATTTTATCCTTGTTCAAATTTATCTATCTCTGAGAAGTTGTAGATGGTTCGGTAGCATTGGTAGAAAATATGGCCGGCGATAAGGTTGTGTACGAGACAGTGCCTAATCACGAGAAACATGAAGGTAAAAAAAATAACGTTACACTCCTACTTTATTTAGATAAAGATAATGTAAAATCTTATCGATTCCGGAGCAATAAATAAACTGGATGAAGAAAAAGATGACTTCAACTCAAAAAGTCTTAGTGATAGCTCAACAAAATAAATACGTATAGTCAATTAATGCACATTTCAAAAAGACTTGCTAACTAATAATAATTTAAACAGTGTTATTGACTCCGTTAATACTGTATTAATCTCTGACCTCTAGAAGCTATCACATTATGACGCTATCTTCAAAACGATCAATGCTTTCGTGTTGTGTGAGTTTAAGACACAAGTGATCAATATGTCTCATTTCATTAGTTATTTAATTAACAAACACTGTCTGACTAACACCATTCGAGTATTAATAAAAAGTGATACTAAATATGCCATTTTATTCCTTTATAATTTTAGAACCACCAAAATCTCCACGCAAGCCCAAAGGTTTCGGGATTCGGCATTTACAAACGTTGATACTGTTCATTTGCTTAACCATTGCGTACACGATCAGGGCCCAACTCAGTGTTCTGATGGTTGCTATGGTCAAAGCACCAGATCATCACTGCACAGAAGTGAATGGGACAAGGAACGTCTCTGAAGATTGCGTCGATTCTAATGCAAATATCAGCAGATGGAATATTTACCGCGTAAGTGTCATTTCTTTGATTTATAGCATCGCAATTGTTTTTAAGACTGTTTTGAAAAATGCTCGTGGATTGCTACCAACTGAGTTGGAACACATGATAGTCCATTACAATTTTATTCGCATCAATGGTCAATTATTGGTCAGCACTAAAGAATCAGTAATTCATTTTTGATGCAGTGTCCTGTTATCTTTGTTACATTTCGTTTCACTTATAAAATGTTTACTTCATAATATTATGAATAGAATATTCATGCACTGAATGCAATTTATTTCTTTCAAAGAGTTATTGTCTATACATATGGTTACTGGTAATTGGTGTACGATACTAAAACACATGATTGTGCTCCTGATAACAAACAATTTTCATTATGGGAGTAAAGCCGAAATCGCGAAAAAAATATTAGCTGTTCAGTGCATTAGAGAAACATAAATGTACTGAACAGCTGATTGTTTTTCGCGATTTTAGGTTTGTTCCCATCGTAAAAGTTGTTGGTTTTAATAAAATGGTAAACTGGTTCATGAAAATAGCTGAAAACAAAACCTTGTGACATGAAACTTGGAGAATGTGTTCGTTGTAAAAAGTACTTTTAATACTCACTAAAAAAGTTTTTTTGGGAATTCAAAGTATAAAGGGGAAAAATAATGGATGGAAGATAGATATCCATGCTAAGCAGAGAGCGAAAGCTAGTTAAATTACACATCCTATTTCAGACGTATGATTGGAACAAATCGACGCAGGAGATGATTACGTTTTCCTTCTTCGTGGGGTACACGAGTATGATGTTGCCTATGGGACTCATAGCGCAGAAGTATGGCGGCAAACTGCCAATAATGTTCGCTCTGGGTGTCAATGGGGTCGTTACTATTTGTACACCTTGGATTGCATTACTGGTAAGTATATTTTTGTCATTTTTAGGGTTCAGTACCCTAAAAGTAATAGATCCCTCACAGGATAACTTGTTCGTCCGTCTGTCACAAAACAGACTGGTTTGTCGGTCCGTGTGCAATGAATGAAAGTAGCTTTTTGACTCGCTTTTTTCATTCATGTTTAGCTACCTAACATAATTTAACTGATACCTACGTACTCATAACAGTATCAGCTGAGATAAAGACATTCTATAGTATATTATAATTTCGTCTTTAACAAATTGGGCAGTTGGTTGTTGACAACAAACGGCTATTGTTATAGAAAATTGTTAGCAATGATCATTATGGCATTATGCCATAGCGACCCACTTCTATATCCTATCCATCATATAAGATACAATCAAAACATTTATAAACAAATAACATTAACCATTATGATCTGTCTCTTGAGAAACAGATGGCTGTACAACTTAAGTTATTTTTAATAAAGAAAAGGAAAAAAAAAAAAAATGGTTGCCTGTAAAGTCGGTTTTACGTTCGAAGATTTTACGTGACAACGTCTTTTACCGATCATAGTTGAGTGGGAGAGAGACGCAAGGCATTCGGCGGGCCTCTCTCTCGTTCGGTGACTCATCGTAACGTTACCGAGCGTTACACTTTTTCATAAGTGACTCCCAGCCGCAACCTAATTTAAGACGTTGTCACGTCAAAAAGGTTTTCAACAGCCAGTGACGTAAACAAAATCAAAAATACAAAAAAAAAGAGGTTCAAACAATATTTAAACAAGAAAAAAAAGTAAGACAAATAACAGGGGGACACTTATTTTTCGTATTGTTTTTATACAGCAAAATCAAAATAGATCCAATTCAGCAAAAATATCAGACAATTAGTACCCAATGCTGATTTGAATGTAATGAAATATGATATCTTCTATGATTAATTGTACACAATTATGTATTGCTCTTTATTTAAATTAGGTATTTGTATTTCTAATGATTATATTAATGTAATGACGACCCATAATTTAACAAACCATATTTGTACGCAGGAAAGGACAAAATGTTATGCACAAACCGACTTTGTACAATATTCTGACAAATAAATAAATTCTATTCTATTCTTCCAGGGTGGTTGGATGGCAGTGTCAGCTAGCAGACTGGTCCTGGGTATGACACAAGCAGCTATGTACCCGAGCATTCACACCATGTTGGCTAAGTGGGCCCCATTGAGTGAGAGGGGCCGACTTAGCACATACATTTATACTGGTAGGTTACACTATTATAATAATGCCACTGTTCCTAGCTGTTTCTTCCACGTAATGACAGATTTTAGGTAACGGCAGGCTCCGCTCCTATGTTATTTTTATCCGTATTTGCCAATTCTTGCCTCATCATTCATTGATGCTCCGGTACTATTGACCATAGCTTGATGTCATTTTACTTGCCTTGTTACTCTCTGATAACGAAGCTTTATATTGGTGAAAGAATTTCTCAAATCGGTTGAGTAGTTATGGAGCCTACTCAATGCAAACAAACAAACGATCAAATCTTTTCTCTTTATAATTTCAGTATAGACTAGCTGTTCTCCGCGGCTTCACCCACGTAATAAGTAAAGCTTAAGCATAAGCATAAGTTAAGCTTCCATGAATCATATTTTACTTTAAACTTTCGCGTAGCATATTTATACTTCACCGCTTATCGGGATTTAACGCGCACGTACCTTTTATTTATTTTTGGCTTGACGTTTCGGCAGGGTTACACCTGCCATGGTCACAAGCAGACCATGATTCCATGAATCATAGCGAAATATGCCTTTGTGCTGATTCTGATTGATTAACTTGATACTCCGGTCCAATTAGCCATAGCGTCATGTTATTCAGACATTGATACTCAAGGTGAATTTATCTTTCAAATAGTGAAAGACTTTTAGAAATCGGCGCAGTATTTTTAAATTTTTATACATTTTAAACATATACACACACAAAAATACAAATCTTTACTCTTTAAAATATTAGTGTAGAATATAGATTTTAGTTTCTCGTCTATAAGACGTGAAGCCATCTTGAATTTAAAATCTTCCTTAGAGAGGTGAAATGTTCCAATATTCAGGCACAATAGCTAACAGACGGACGTGGTTCGTAGCCACAGAAATATAATATCAATGTTCGTAGCCGTTCGAATACATGATGTACTAAAAATTGATATCGCAATACCGCAGGCGATCTTATTACAGACAATATTGTACCTGAGGCTTTATTATTTTGTTGTTTTATTTTAATTTTATTCTGCAACTCTGCTCCTTAATTTGATAGGAACATTTTTTAAATCCATCACAGCCGTTTCCATTATAACTTTACTAATATTATAAATACGAAACTGAATTTGTTTGTTTATTCCACTTTCATGGCTTATCTACTGAACGGTTTGCCATAAAATGTAATATTTAGAAGACTAGGATAGATAATAGGATACCTTTTGCAACAAACAATATTTTTTTGCCAAAGATTGACAAAACTCGGGAAATACAAGTGTTAAAATAAAATAATTTATTTAATGCATTCAAAGTAGCCAAACTAATGAATCTTCTACACAGAGACACCGTTCTAAGTGAACACAATAGCAAGTAAAAGTAACACGATAGTAAAACACAAAGTGTGCCGGAAGCGATCCGGCGGCAAGTGGCGGAACAATGGCGGACTACGTTAGCCGCGTGAGAACTTCTGTCGCTACACAACACACAACATCTTGTGTTTCATGATACACGAGACTTGGTTGTGTGTTGAGCTGATATAGAGAATAAGGGCATAATTGAGTGTAATAATTTTTTTTTTTCAAGAAGTTTCTACTTAAAAAAACTGTTTCTACGGGGCAGTCAAAGACAAAGACTGTGTAAACTAACATATTATTGTGACCCCCAATTTCTACTTTACAGTTTTTAAAAATAATAAAGATCAGCAGCTGTATTTATTTCATAAATTTTGATGGTGTTTGTAAGGGTGTATGGTGTAGATGTTCTCAATAACTTCAACTCTGAAAGGTTTACATTTGTAAACTGAGTCCCTAGTAAAATTTATCGTCACGATTTCTTTCCACATTTCTCTCACAAAATTAACTTGTTGTATTTTTTTGGCAGTTTACAAATCTCTGACTGTTATATAAAGACTATTTATAAAAGCGCAGCCGTTACTATTTAACCTTAGTCGACCATTTTAACTACTTCAAATATTTTTTTAACTCTTCTGAAACTCCACCGGTCCCATCCACAATATTTTCCCGTATATTTCCTCTACGTTAACATTTCATAAACTCATATCGTCCCTTTCGCCTCGTCGCGAGCTCAAATTACATAACTTTTATATCGCACCGTTTTAGATACCCCCAAAATAATCTTTTTACATGTTCCAATATTAATTTATCTTTTGACGACTTTGCGATGTTGTTGATTTACTTGTGTTTATTTATATCAAATATGAGTAGAATATGAATTATGATAATTATGGGTTCAAGCGTCTGTTTGTCAAAGTTAAATGGAGTTTAAAATTATTCTGACTTTAATTAAAACAAACTGGAATGGCTATTAAATTGGTTTGTTTGCAAATTAGTTTTGGGTGTTATTCCGTATGCAGTTGAATTTCTGATATACGTGATAAAATGTAATAAAACTTTTGCGGAGATACATTTTTTATTTCAACTTCAGCCGCGTGGTGAATGATAGGAATAAACGTTTGCTATAGTTAGTTGATCCTTTTATACAAAACTAGCTGTCCCCTGCGGTTTCACCCGCATTTTTCGTTACTGCTGCGCTTCCGTGGGTTGTAGCGTGATGGTATATAGCCTATAGCATTCCTCAATAAATGGGCTATCTAACACTGAAAGAATTTTTCAAATCGGACCAGTAGTTCCAGAGATTACCCCCTATACATACAAACTTACAAACCTACAAACTTACAAACTTACAAACTTACAAATTTTACCTTTTTATAATATTATTATTATTATTAGTATAGATATTTAAGTATAAACTTTATAATCATAAAACCATAAGATAACAAAAAATTACCATCAATGTATTTCATTTCGTTACCAATTCTTATGATCCTCTTCGTCAGATCAAAAACCAAAGCAAATTTAAAAGTTGATGTTATTATTTTCTTTTATGTTTGTCATAATTATTTTTTTCTTTTCAGGCTCTCAAGTAGGCACAGTATTAGCCTTCCAGCTTTCAGGAGTCTTCGCTGGAAGTCCTGTCCTGGGCTGGCCAGTATCTTTCTGGTTATTTGGATCTCTGTGCCTCGCAAGTTGCTGTATGTTCGGCTGGCTAGGAGTGGCTTCCCCTCATGACCATCCAAATTTGAAGACTGAGGAACTAGCGTATATCATGGAGAATATAGCTGTGGATATTGTCCCTAAAGTGAGTGAAGTTATTTTAGTTTATTTTAACTTCCAATTAATTAGGCCGTCTGCCTATAATTTTCTTTCTTTGGTGGTATTAATTGGACTAAACAATTACACACAAATGGTTGCACTACATGGATAGTTCCACTCAAATATGGGTACTTTCGTTATCAAGAGATCACCTTTATTAAGCTTTCATGAACATCACAAGAGAGTCCGACGGATACAAAAAAAAAATGCATATTATAATATTGTCTTTTTGACCTATTCACAAAAAATAACACCCTTAAAACAATTATTTTTTTTTATAATTGTTTTTTTTTAAATCATCTTATCTACTAACTTAGTAATGACAAATTCTGCTACTTTTACTAATTACTATTGTAACTTATTAATAAATTTACTAGCTGCTTTCTGCGATAAGTATTATCGCAGCAAATGCTAAATTAGAAGCCTTTTAAGCCCTGCACAGAATTTTGTTTGTTATGTTTTAGTAATAATATACATATGGACGATGGTGTGAGCCTGAGGTTCAAATATTTTTTTTCTCTTCAAATTAATTTTATCAATTTAATGACTTTGAACTCAATCTTTTCTCTATTCGGCTCTTCTACTTTTTTAAAACAAATTTTCTTCTCCCTGTTTTCAGAATCGTAAGACCCCCTGGAAGCACATTCTGACGTGTAGAGCAGTGTGGGGTCTGATCGCATCCCACGCCGGTAGCGCTGCGAGCTACCTGCTTATCCTCACCGAGATACCTCTCTACATGAACCATATACTCCATGTGGACCTGAAGAGGGTATGTTACGTACCATTAGTTTCATAAGTACATAACAAAGAGTTCCTAGATGAAAAAATATCTGATTTAAAGTAAATGTTATTGTGTATATTTACTATCTTTTCTATTTTGTAGACTCTAGATAATTATTGTTTTATAAATATTTGCATGCCATGTCAAGTGGCAAACATGTTTTTTAAGCGCTTTATAATTAATATATCATCCTACATGCATGCACCTGCTTGTGTATGTATGTATACACATGTTTATGGCAAATAAATGATCCTATTCTATTCTATAACTTATTCCTTTTGTTCAATTATTAATTTATTTAAATTTTAATTTATTAATTTATTTAAAATTTTTAATTTATTAATTTATTGAATTAAAATTTCAATATCACAATTTCGATCTTAAAAGCCCAAAAAATATCAAAATATCAAAATATCAAAATATCAAAATATCAAAATATCAAAATATCAAAATATCAAAATATCAAAATATCAAAATATCAAAATATCAAAATATCAAAATATCAAAATATCAAAATATCAAAATATCAAAATATCAAAATATCAAAATATCAAAATATCAAAATATCAAAATATTAAAATATCAAAATATCAAAATATCAAAATATCAAAATATCAAAATATCAAAATATCAAAATATCAAAATATCAAAATATCAAAATATCAAAATATCAAAATATCAAAATATCAAATTATCAAAATATCAAATTATCAAATTATCAAAATATCAAAATATCATAATATCAAAATATCAAAATATCATAATATCAAAATATCAAAATATCAAAATATCAAAATATCAAAATATCAAAATATCAAAATATCAAAATATCAAAATATCAAAATATCAAAATATCAAAATATCAAAATATCAAAATATCAAAATATCAAAATATCAAAATATCAAAAATCAAAATATCGACATTTCAAAATATCAAGACGAGGGGTGTTTCTGTTTGACTTATTTCCGCTGACAATATTAAAGATAACATTTTTTTTTGTTGTTATTACAGAACGGTGTATTTTCGTCTCTACCATACATCGCGTTGTATGTGATGGCAATTATTTTCGGATACGCGGCTGACTTTGCGGCCAACAGGAAAATAATGTCAGTAGTCAATATCAGAAGAACTGCTAACAGTATTGGTAATTATTTAAAACTATGACATATAATCAATACTAATATTATAAAGCTAAAGAGTGTGTTGGGTTATAAAAACGCGCTAAACTACTAGTCCAAATTGAATAGTAGATTGTATTACAAGGGCGCAAAGTCATATTTTTACGGGGAGGGCGTTTTTTGAATCCAGAGCGAAGTGAGGGATTCTAAAATAGAATCTCGAGCTTTGCGAGGGATTCTTAAATAGAATCCCGAACGTAGCGAGGGATTCAAAGTACGTCGCCCGAGCCAAAAATATATTTTGCGCCCGAGTGATACACTCTACTTTTCATCACCCCCTATGAGAAAATTAAAGGCGCTTCATACTTTATTGCAAAATTATTATTGTAGCTGCTATTATTATCATAGCTTGATAATAATAGCAGCTATATTATTTGCTGCAAAACAATCCGTGAATTTTTTTACGGGAACTCGGGCTGTAGTTTGCACGTTTAATTTCTATTTAAGTTTTTTTTTATTCAGCCGCGGCGTGACTATGGTATTGGCCGTCGTCGATTATTTGGCGCTGAGCATTAAGACGTTCCAAATTCAAAGAGTTTTATGGCGCACTTATAACAGGGCGTAAAACATGCAAAGACGCTCCAAATTCAAAAAGTGCGATTAAAAGTTACTTTTAGGCGCACTTTTTGAATTTGGAGCGTCATTATTGCCCGCTGAAAGTTTCTTATAGAAAACAACAACTTTGGGCGTACTTAAAGGGGAACAAAGTCGTCTTTTTCGAATAGGTGGGACGAAAAAAATCTTTTTTGTTTTATAGATAGGCAATTCACTGATGAAGGTTATAAATAGGCTATATAACCTTACCTTAACTTTATCTATATTATGTCTGTTAATGCATAAAACTTGCTACGTTTTCAGCTATGGCCGGTTCAGGGGCGTTTCTGTTTGGCTTCTGCTTCGTGAATGGCACAACGTCAGCTGTAGCACTCCTCATCATAGCACACGGTCTACATGCTGGAGTACATGTGGGATTCCATGTAAGTATAATTATATAATTCTAGGTATCTTTAAGCTTAATTTTTATTTACCTTATAACTAGACAGACTTTGTTTTTCAAATCCAAGTATTTATTTCACTTAGACCTTTTAAAGGCATAAATCAAAGAGTCGGTTCGTTGGTCAGAAAGATGGTGCTAGTCGCTTGTTCTATATCGTAAGTTGGCCTCTATGGAGAAGAACACTCAAGAAATTCCACGGATACTCTTTTCAATAAAGTTGTATAAAAAGTATTGGTTTCATATGATAATGTAAATGTTGCTTTTATACAATGTGGAAACAATGTAGATCAATATTAAGGTCTTTCATATAATACGGTTGCGAGTTCGAAATATTGCCCGTTTTCGAAATGAAAACCTGAATTCTTCAACTCAATGACATCTAAGCCGACCCTGGAATAGTTGGTAAAAAATTAGAATTACTAAATCAGCTTAGTGGTAAGCAATGCAAGTGGAAAAAAAGGCAAACGAATAAAAATAATAATTGTGTAGTCTTTGTTAAAAGTCAAGAAAGAAAGAAAGAAAGAAGAAACAACACTTGTGACATTTCAAATAACGTCATTCGAAAACAATAGGGACTTATATTCAATAGCGACTTATATTTACCGCTTCAATAATTACTCACGAGCGGCTGACCCGTTGCCAAACTAGAACCAACCGTATAAGTTTTGCTCTGACGTACCATGAAGCATGGAAGCAATGTGGATATGAAAACACATTGGATTTATAATGAATTCTGACCTACTCTAGTGCTAATTAATAATAAGTGAAAGATTGTTGATGTTATTGTCTATTAGTGTATAGTGTGTTTAAAAGCATAGACTAAAATTATTTTTCATAATTGACTTTATGAAAAATACGGAAAACAAATCAGTGCGTGTGTATCCCAAATTATCAAACCAAGTATGAAAGATGTTGTTTGAGTAATAAATGATTTGATAGGCTACTAAACATATTAATTTATATATTGGTTCAACATTGACGTTTCAGTCACATACCAGCATTTAAATATTTATTATTTAAAAGCTGGTATTTGTATACTTTTTTTTTTGGGGAGTGGGAAATCATCAAATTACTGCTCCCGTCCAGGGTGCGGCGGGAGGGCGTGTCAGACTTTTACTAACTTATCAGCCAGTTGACTAAGTACCAGTAATCAATTCAAAATGTCCATGAAGATATTTAAAAAGTTTTAAATTATTTATTTACCTTCATTATCCGGTTATCCATCGTTTCTACACTCCAAGTTTTAAGACATTGGACGCGCTGACCACCATCTATTTGTTTCAGATAAATCAAATAGACTTGGCTCCGAACTTCGCCGGACCAATAATGGCGCTTGGCAATATGATCGCCAACCTGACCAGTCTGTTGGTCCCTGTCATTGTGTCCAACATTGTGAAGGATGATGTGGTACGGTACACTTGCCAAGTTTTAAAGGGGTTTGAAAATTGGCTCTTCTTTGTATTTTATAGCTCGGTTTGTTTGTGTAGTTGAATCACTGTTTTAGTATTAAAGTCACTAGAATATTTTGAATGCTAACACCACAATTTTAATTAGCTAAGGTCTTTGTCAATTCATCTTTCGTCAAATGGACTTTGAATAGAGCGTTTTCTTTATAAATGCCATGTTGACGATTTTACGAACTGTCATTAAGTATTATCTCCTTTAACATTTTTATTTAAAAACATTTCATTTTAAAAGTTCAGCATTTATTCTGTATCGTCAGATCCATTTTATAAATCACACACACTGAGGACCTTTCATTAATTAATGGGCTTCAGTGTGCATGAGTAATGTATTTTATTATCTGAATCACAACGTGATTTATATGTCCTTTTTAAACTGTATTACAGTTACAATCATTAATTAGTAACATTTTATACTCTGTTTCCAGACAAACCACCGCAAGTGGCAGTATGTGTTCATGATATTCGTGGCCATCATGTTCATCACGAACACTATCTTCGTAGTGTTTGCCAAGGCGACTGTCCAGCCCTGGAACTTCTATGGTGAAGAGGGTAATGGTAAATGGTTTAGTTTCTATACCTTGTTTAATTTCGGTTTGCTATTTGTATTAACCATCAGCAGTATTTTGTATTAACCCAAGTTTTTTGGTATTTACAAAGTCCATACTTTATATACATAGGTTTAATGGTATCCTCATATGCATCACTGCAATGAGAAAGTATTGTTATTTTTAAGAAGAACCTGATCTTTTCTAATTAGGTCAAAGTTAATTAAATAAATAAATAAAGTTGATAATCACATTACGATATGAAAAAAAGATTTTCTAGAATTTGAGAAAATGGCATTATTACAAACAAAAATTGATGAAGTTATTATTTAAGTAATAAACAAAACCACTTATTTTCCAGATGCTGACAAACAACTGAATGAAGTAGACGATAAAAAATCAAGCAAGGAACAAGAAAGTCAGCGCGATGTGATACCAAAGTGATATTAGAATAATTTGTAATTAAATACCTAGTATAATAGGAAAATGTATGTTAATAGCTTAATGTTATACCAAATAAATTAATTAATCTTAGTGATTCTGTTGAAGTAAAACCCATCCACTAAGTAATCCTATTCTCAATCCTTTAACCACCTAATCTTGAGACAAAGATAATTAATTATTATAGGTAGATATGGAGGATAAGAATCTATCTAAGAAATCCATTTTATTATTAAATCTTCAAACACACGAGATTCGAGACACAATAGAAAGACAATAGCAGTGCGACAGCCGGCTGTTGCTTGGTCGTCGAAAGGTTAAAAACTACTTCTCTGACCAAGAGTGGGAACCATTTCCAACTTACTTGGCCTGCCAGCAATGGGTCTTAAGACCAAGTGATTCCTAACTGACCTGGCATAATCATTTTTTTTTTTTTTTTTTGTTGAGTGGGAAATCATCAAATGACTTCTCCCGCCGTAAAGGCGGCGGGAGGGCGTGTCAGACTTTTACTGACTAAAACCCACTCATGTTCCTTCGGTTGCCCCTTATGTTCCGGGGTCACGGTAACCATTATATACATTCCGCAACCCCGGCAGGCGTTGGCCCCGTTGGGCCCCTTCCTAGGCTGACTCTCCTTGCGGCGCGCGAACACTAACGCGCCGCCGCAATGGGGCCATTACTGGCACTCCATTGCGGCCTCGGTAGTCGCGGCGGCAGCGGCGGACGTGGCAGCAGCGGGGGCGGTGGGGGACTCGGCAGCAGCGGGAGCGGCGGCAGCAGCGGGAGCGGCAGAAGAGGGCTTCCCTCCCTTTCCTCTGGTCCTGGCGGGTGGGGCGCAAGCCTTGCCCCCAGCCCGGTGATCGGCCGGCTTGCCAGCTGCCGCACATACGGAGCAGTGCGGCGCGGCGGTGCACGAGCCGGCCTTGTGACCGGGCTGACCGCAGCGGAAGCAGTCGCCGCTGCGGTCTACCTCCGAGGTGCAACGGACACCGACATGGTGTCCTACCTGGCACCTGAAACACCTCAAAGGCTTAGGCTCCAGCAGCTTGACCTGCGCCGAGGTCCAGTCTCCCACCAGGAGTCTGTGGCCCTTCCCCGCAATTGCCTTTGCCGCCGGTACGGGGCAACTCACGATGACCGCTCCCAACCCGGAGCGGTCGAGCTCCTACATTAGCTGATTTATTTAAATAAATATTAAATCCATGGTGAACTTTAGTTCAGTAAGCTTTGGTACGTTGTTATTCTCAGAGATTGATAAGATGGGTAGCTGAAAAGTTCTTAGAGTTACCGCGGCCCCCGAACATAAAGAGCAACCGAAGGAACATGTGTAGGTTCAGTAAACGTCTGATACTACCTGGAGTGCCACCCCTCTCCAGGGCTGGAGAAGTTATTTGATTTAACATCAACAAAAAATTTTTTTTTTTTTATTCTTTTTTTAAATATTAATATTATATATATTTCCTCAAGAGGCCTGACCGAAACGTATTCTGCATGGTTCGTTGCACAAAAAATGATGAATCTATGTCTGGACTTTAAAAGAGACGATAATCCTTTGAGTTTGTTTCGGCATTTCTTCTCAGAGGTAGTCAGCTAGGAAATGCCGACTCCATCTAGTTTAAAAAAAAATGACATGTAAAAGTGATGTAATATCCTACTTGCATAATAAACAATTTCAATTTCAATTTCAAATAGCTTTGTCAAACATGACTATGCCGCTCTATTGGACCTTATGTCATAACAATATACCACTTATATCTATATAATGTTCTTACAATATTTTAATCTGAACGTCGTCGCAATCCAACTTCAACAATTTTGTATAATAACGATGCTTTTTCGGACAGAGGGTATGCTAGTACGCTATTACAACATCCAATATCTTGTAGACATAAGCCTTTAAATAACATTTGGAATCTAACGTCCGCGTTCCGGTCACATTCCATCATAATATGTATAACATCTTCAATTATTCCACATTCCGAGCATAAAGGTGATGGGACCTTTTTCATTAGAAAAGCAAATTTATTAAGTGGCATGTGCCCAGAACGCAATCTGAATGCTGTGATCAATGTATTTCTATTTGCAGTGGAATGCCTAAACCACGGAGACTTCCAAGGTTCATTTTGTAGTGTTCTGTACCAAATTCCTTTCATTACAGATCTTTCGTCAAAGTGTTCTTTCCACATTTTATAACAATGTTCCTTAACTAATGGGATATATTCAGTAAAGTAGGGAAGGACATTAACGGGTACGCCATCACAAGAAGCCTCTTTTGCAAGTATCTCTCTACTCTCTCATTACCGGCCAATCCGATATGTGACGGGATCCATTGTAGGATGATCTCTTTCGAATTCGCCTTCAGTTCAAATATTGTTTTTATAATACTGTAAGCTATCGGGGTGCCTCTCAAACAAGAGGTACACCGAGCCACATGCTGCAGGGAGCTTTTGGAATCGGTAAAAATGACAAACTTATTAAAATCAATTGATTTTATATAGGACAGAGCTTCGGATATGGCCATCAGTTCCAGATACATGATGGATACATTCATGGAAATTTGGAATTTTGAAAATGAATCTGTTTGTGGATCGAAAAAAGCAGCTCCCATGTATGTATGGTGACTATTGGCTGTTGTATCTTTAGACCCGTCGGTAAATATTTTATAATATGCTGAATATTGTTCTAAATATAAGGAACACATGTTTTTAAGATCCGTTATCTGGTAGCCTCGTTTAGCCTGATTCATGCCTTCAATTTGATAGTTAATTATATTTGTCAAGTCATACCGATTTAACCAATAATCTAGATTGTATAAATCTAGCTGCTCCGTTGAGTAAATGCCAATATCTTTAAATTTGGAATAAATTTGGATTATCACTGGCATTTGTTTACGTCTCCAATACCTACGGGAGGTAAGCGAATTTAGTTCGTTAATTATTTTAATTGTACCGTTATTAGTTGTTGATCTGAACCAAAATTTCCCAGCAAGAAATATTCGGCGAATTCGTAAAGGTTGTAAACAAAGCTCACTCTCCATAGTGTGAATGGGAGTACTTTTAACAAAACCACCAATAATACGTAAAGCTTGGTTTTGCAATTTATCTAATTTATATAAATTTGAATGGGAACTATTACCATAAAGAAAACTACCAAAATCTAATCGACTTCTGATAGTTGTTATATACAATCTTCTCAAATGTTTAGGGTGTACTCCCCAACCAGGACCTGCCAATACTTTAAAAATGTTCAAGAATTTTTGTGTTTTTTCATACAACTCATTAATATGTTTATTCCATCTCAACGAACGATCCAACCACATACCTAAATACTTTACATTTGGTACCTCTTGTAATGTCGTATTATTTATAGAAATATGACTACTATTTATCTTATTTCCCTTTTGAAATATACACATTTTACTTTTTGTAGGAGACACACTTAAGCCTAAATTTTCTAAAATATTTACTAAAATGTCTAACGAATCTTGAAGCGAGCTACGGACACTGTCTACATTTTTCCCTGAAACATATATGACAAAATCATCGGCATATTGGGAAACAAATACATTTTGCATAATTTTACATATATTATATGTTGCAACGTTAACAAAAAAAAAAAAAACTATAAGATAGAATGCCAATTGTATTCAAACTTAACTATTTACTATTGGTTTCATTAAGAAGAAAAATGTAACGTCAAATATGAACTATATTTAGAAATTTAAAACAAGAGCAATTATTTGCTTTCTAAATAACTTACAAACAAAGAAGTGCAAACAGTTTTGTTTGTTATTAGAAGCTTTACATTTTTTTAGTTCAGATAATATTTTTGTACATTATAAAATTGCTGCTATCATTAAATACATAGAAGGAGTGGCACTATGGAAAGTTAGATAGATCGTTAATAATAATAATAATGATGATGATCAGAAAGCTTCTGCTAACAGAAAAAATGACGACGAAAATTATTGGTGGAGGGTCTAAGTAACATCTAGCCAGCTCGAAAGAGTTACCGCGGCCTTGGAACTCAAAAAGCAAAAGGAAATTGGGCCAGTAAAAGTCTGACACTCCCCCGCTTCATTCAAAGTGGAAAAGTCATTTGATATTTCTCCATCCTTAAGAAAAGGTGAAATCTTTAGTAACATAAGGCAATTGTAGAACAAAAAGACAATTTTAATTTTAGGACTCTTCAGCTGATGGCTCAATCCTCGCTATTGAAAAATTTGCTTGAAAGAGTTATTATTACATCCTATTACTAAGTATAGTCCAAATAATACATAATTCTGTTAAGGTTGCATTTATGTAACTAAGATAAGATAAGAAGCATCTCGTTGAAGACTTGAAAATGAATAGAGTGGACACTTCATAGTTTGGTAGTATGTAAAAAAAAACGTAAAAAAGCATAAACTTCACGTACCTAAAACCTATTTAAATAGGTTAGTATTCCAACTTTATATTATTAGAAACCAGAATGTATTTTAGATGAATTATTGCATCAATGAAGCACTTTTGTTACAATGGCATGAATCTATCAAAATCCGACTCAACACCCTGTGGTTATTATTTAAAGATTTAATAGACTTTGTACGTAATTTATTTTTATGTGCCAGATCTATGAATGTTGATAATTACAATAATAAAATTTGTATAATTAAAAAAAATCCTTTAATAAAATTAGATAATCAGGCAACAATGTCACAGTGGAATGTCTAAATGTTATGTGTTCTATGTCATTGAAAATTTCAACGAACTATGTGAAGTTCGCTGTATCATTTCTATATTATTAATAATACATTCATTTCACCTCTAACTTTGATACAAAAGTAACATACATTAGAAATATTAATGGCAAAATGGTTAAAGACGAAAAATTACCGGATTATGAATACAGCAAAGTTCCGACACAGCAAATTATTGCGGGTAAGTTTTGTAAGTTTACGGGTTAGTTACCGCGGCCTCGGAACATAAAGGGCAATAAGGGTGGGTTTTAGTCAGTAAAAGTCTGACTCTCCCTCCTGCCCCGCACAGGGTGGAAGAAGTCATTTAATGATTTCCCATCCATTAAAAAACAGTTTGTAATCCTATGTTTAGTCCCGTGACTGACTAGAGATACGGCACTTTCGTTTTTGGGATTACGCAAGTAAATACTTAAAGAACAATAGGCATCTATACTTAGATTTGGAACTAAGAGACTCAGCATTCTTTGGGGTGTTTAGCTGCAAGCACGTGGCCTTGTGATGACACGTGATGGTGAAAAAATCTATACCATGGTTACTTAAATTCTCATAGTGGGCATCAGTAGTATGGAAGGCAGTCAACTCATACTAATTACAGATGCCAAGAAAGTAAAAGCTGACATGCAAGATATTATCCGTCATACGATCAGCCCGATGAAACAGATTGCCGTATTGTACTCTCCCTTTCTGGAGACCTATGGGTCATTTGTGATAAAATTTTACAGCATAAAAACACAATTCTTATATGATTAAGATACAAACTTATCGTTACTGATACCACGTCTTCAGGAATACTATTTGCAATTATTGTTTTATAAAATTCTTTTTTTTTTCTGTTTTTATTCCAGAAAAACCAGAAATACCTCTGACTTACGGTTACGGGGTCAGGCATATTCAACTCCTGATATGTTTCCTCTGCATCACTGTCAACTTTATAGGAAGAGGTCATATGGGAGTCACAGTAGTTTCCATGATCAACCTTCCTAAAACCACTGCGCCAATTTTAGATGCAAATATCACAGGCACAACTGTTATTGGAAACTATACTAATATCACAAATGTGTTTCATGAAAACGTAACTTCAGAAGATATTGGTTACGTCATTAGCAATGAAACCATTGATGAAGTTGCTTTAGCAAATTCTACTGATAATATATATCATAAAGTAAGTTTTATTTCATATAGTAAGATTCAAAAATATGCCTTACATTAGTTTGAAGAGTTTGATTTTGGTTTTGTGATTTCAGACATTTGCTTGGTCAAAATCGGTACAAGAAATGATTTTAAGTGCATTCTTCCTGGGCTACTGCATTATGACGATCCCCATGGGCTTGATAGTGCAGAGATATGGTGGAAAGATACCCTTGCAAATTGCCTTATTTGTCAATGGCGTGGTATCTATTTTTACGCCCTGGCTTACTAATTTGGTACGTATAGATTTTTTTATTTTAGATGACATCATAAAAGTCACCCAGTGAACTAGGAAGGCTGCGTTAAACTTTATGCACAAAATTTGTGAAAATCAATGTACATCGGTGGACTTAAGTCTTCCTAGATTAATTCTATTCTAGAACCTTCTTCTATTCCTAAGATCCAAGGTTTTGTATGATCCAAGTTTTCATTAGAGGATAAAATTCGAGATGAAATAGTTTCATCTCGAATTTTACCGTCATATAACTAGTTTTTTTTTTTGTGTTTTCTTGTTTATTAATGGTCTTCTAAAGAAAATCTTTTAAATAAGTTTTTCCTTGTAGAGTGGTTGGAAAGCTGTCTGCGCTTGCCGTTTAGCGCAGGGTCTATCCCAAGCGGGGGTCTACCCTGGTATACAGAGTCTGTTAGCAAAATGGGTGCCAATAAACGAACGTGGTTCCCTTACTAGCTATGTATATACAGGTATGTAAATCAGTTTGCAAAGATAGCCTTTTATAAATACTCTAATAAAAAAAGCTTCTTTAAAAGAAGATACTAACCAGCTTATTCACTAATTGGTCTAGAGGCATACAATTTCGTGAAACATTCTTTAGAGGATTTAAATTATACTGCTGCGGGTGCATACTGAATATTGGAAATTAAATCAAACTTCACAAATTTTGGTATTAGGCGATACACACACGGCACCGCGCACCGCCGCAGAGGGCGGTGGCGGTGAGGCGGATTTCTTAGCGGTACTCCGCGCGGTTAGGCGGTTTACGCGCCTGTCTGCGCGGATCGATTTAACGCGGTTTTGATCAGTTTTATCATAGACACTGGCAAAAATGGACGCTGAAATGGTAGCAGCAATCTGGCTGTTATGGCCTAAAAAGAAAAAAAAACCGGTCAAGTGCGAGTTGGATTCGCGCAACGAGGGTTCCGTTAATTTGGTTTTTTTTTAGCGAAATAACTACAATATTACGGTATTCGCAGTTTTTTCTTTACTTGTGCTACATGACATTGCTTCTTGCTAAATTTCATGATTATTGGTCAATGGGAAGTACGGTGAGCTACTCATCAAATTATACATAACCAGTAAAAGCTGACTTCTAATTGTACGAAAAACATACACAACTAAAACTGGTTTTGTATAGCTTTATGTGTAGCCGTGTGTACCCTATAGGTTTTAATTTCCTTGCAAATGTCTAAATATGCAATGTAAACCGCCGTATCTTTTTATTGCATTGATTTTGAAACTTGATTTTTTCACTGCTTTGAGAGATAGCAGACTTGCAGCTTAATATCTCGACGCATTTCTGGGAAAAAGGGTCTTGACAGACGGATGAACAGACGGACGGACGGTTGTGAACTAACTACAAATTTACGGTTTTCAGAGTTTTTCCATTACTTGTGCTACATGATCTTGCTTCTTGCCAAATTTCATGATTCTCGGTCAATAGGAAGTACCCTTTAGGTTTTTAGTTTTGATTGCCTTGCAAATGTCTAAATATGCAATATAAACCGCCATATCTTTTTATTGCGTTAATTTAGAAACTTGATTTTTTCACTGCTTTGAGAGATAGCAGACCTGAGTGTGTGATATAAATTTCAGCTTAATATCTCGACGCGTTTCTGAGGAAAAGGGTCTTGACAGACGGACGAACAGATGGACTGATGGTTGTGAACTAACTACAAATTTACGTTTTTCGGAGTTTTTCCTTTACTGGCGCTACATGACCTTGTTTTTTGCCAAATTTCATGATTCTTGGTCAATAGGAAGTACCCTTTAGGTTTTTAGTTTTGATTGCCTTGCAAATGTCTAAATATGCAATATAAACCGCCATATCTTTTTATTGCGTTAATTTAGAAACTTGATTTTTTCACTGCTTTGAGAGATAGCAGACCTGAGTGTGTGATATAAATTTCAGCTTAATATCTCGACGCGTTTCTGAGGAAAAGGGTCTTGACAGACGGACGAACAGATGGACTGATGGTTGTGAACTAACTACAAATTTACGTTTTTCGGAGTTTTTCCTTTACTGGCGCTACATGACCTTGTTTTTTGCCAAATTTCATGATTCTTGGTCAATAGGAAGTACCCTATAGGTTTTGAGTTTTGATTCCCTTGAAAATGTCTAAATATGCAATATAAACCGCCATATCTTTTTATTGCGTTGATTTAAAAACTTGATTTTTTCACTGCTTTGAGAGATAGCAGACTTGAGTGTGTGATATTAATTTCAGCTTAATATCTTGACGCGTTTCTGAGAAAAAGGGTCTTGACAGACGGACGAACAAACGGACGGACGGATGTAAAGTAACTTCAAATTTACGGTTTTCGGAGTTTTTCCTTAACTTGTGCTACATGATCTTGCTTCTTGCCAAATTTTATGATTCTCGGTCAATGGGAAGTACCCTATAGGTTTTGAGTTTTGATTCCCTTGAAAATGTCTAAATATGCAATATAAACCGCCGTATCGTTTTATTGCGTTGATTTAGAAACTTGATTTTTTCACTGCTTTGAGAAATGGCAGACCTGAGTGTGTAATAATAATTTCACCTTGATATCTCTACGCGTTTCCGAGAAAAAGGGTCTTGACAGACAGACGAACGGACGGACGGACGGATGTGAACTAACTACAAATTTACGGTTTTCGAAGTTTTTCCTTTACTTGTGCTACATGACCTTGCTTTTTGCCAAATTTCATGATTCTTGGTCAATGGGAAGTACCCTGTAGGTTTTGATTTCCTTGCAAATGTCTAAATATGCAATATAAACAGCCGTATCTTTTTATTGCGTTGATTTGGAAACTTGATTTTCTCAATGATTTGAGATATAGCAGACCTGAATATGTGATATAAATTTCAGCTAGATATCTCAACGCGTTTCTGAGAAAAAGGGTCTTGACAGACGGACGGACGGACAGACGGACAACAAAGTGATCCTATAAGGGTTCCGTTTTTACCTTTTGAGGTACGGAACCCTAAAAAACAAGATATTGGGTTCATTCATTTTTACTTAGCAGATCTCTAAATGGGACTTTCATGTAATTCTATAAAAGTCTGTGAAAACACGAAGATATTTTTTGCTTTTTACCATTGTTTCATTTTAAGAAGTTTATTACTTAATAGTAATTGTGTGCTCATGTCCCTAATTCCCTATGTATATGCGTGTTTTCATGTTCATGATAGCAGAGCGACTTTCGATCTCCGAAATAAAGTTTATGACATCGATATTATTATTGAATAACAACACGTCGTGATCCTACAATAATCCGCGCGGTTATGCGGCGCCCCGTGTGTAAGGCACCGCCCGCTCCTACGCGCGGACGTCAGCGCGGAGGGCCGGTGGCGGCGAAAGCACCGACCGGCGACCGCGCGGTCGAGCGGTGTACGTGTGTTAGGTATCAACGGATTTCTCAGTTTCTTGTAGGTACAACATGACATCCGCTTCACCGCCCTCCGCGGCGGTAGCGTTTTCAAACTCACAGTAGATTCCCATTATTAACTAAAACCAATATTTGCAATCCCTTAATATAAATATACGTAATAGAACAAAGTTCTGATAGTAGTAACTGTTTAGCTTTTTTAACACTAATTTAAACAAAAGTAGTATTACTTTGTTGTAATAGAGATAAGGAACATTATTTTTTTTTTTGACGCAGATTGGTGTAAATATTACTACAGCAAGCATATTTGCAAATGAACTATATTGTCTGCCCCCTTACCATGACGTTTAAAGTAAGATTGTTTTATTCCTGTTCAGGAGTGTGCAAGTGACAGCATTAGACACGTTTTCTAGCGCCGTCTCTTTCCTACTGAAAGTAATATCAAAGTAATACTGCTAAAAGGGTTTGTGGTACGCCCGCGCCCTCTGAACTCAAGAATATTTAAAGGTTTCTCAGGTACTAACTCATCGAGCTTGACTAAATCGGTATTTTTACTGATTTGATATTATTGCTGTTTATTCTACACTTTCAGGAGTTGAAAAGTCTCGACTCAAAAATAATATAAAGATTCACTGTTTCCTCCGCTCTTCCATTTTCATGCATACTTAAATCCCATTTTATTCCATCTTTTTAATGCACTTAGACGTAACAAAACTATGTGTTTTAATGTTTCTAGCTGCACTAGTATCGGCTGTGCAGTGATAAGCGTCTGTCCTTTTATATAAAAAAAAATAGCTTTCACCCGCGGCTTCTCCCGCATTAATTTTGAAATTTCCATTCCCTATTTTACATTCTTGGGGTTGGAATTTTAAAAAATCTTTACTTAGTAAACAACAACACACACACGTCAAGAACACATCTTCCAAGTTTCATGTCTCTAGGACCAGCGGTTTGGGCTGTGCGTCGATATATCAACAGTCTGTCAATAAGTCAGTACAGTTTACCATTTTATTTATGTAGATAAACGCCTTAATTTCTATTTTCTTAGAGAATGGTCATCGGGTCACAGAATGCTCAGAATAGCAAATACTAAGGCAATTTTGCTCTTACTTTTTTAGGGTCAACCACAGGCACTGTAGTAGCCTTCCAGCTTTCTGGATTCCTGAGTGAAAGCAGATGGGGCTGGCCCTCTACCTTCTGGGCAGTTGGCCTCATCTGCCTCGCTTTGTTCGCTATCCTCACCATATTCGGCGCAGCATCGCCTTTAGACCACAAAACTATTAGTGAGGAAGAAAAAACTTATATTATGGGTCAATCTGATGATGGTAATAATAAGGTAAGTAATGTAAATTCTAGTGCAATGGTTTTGCATTAAGTACTTAAGAATCAATTTTTAGTAATGTTTGTTTCGTGTGGTGACTTACACGGATTATTAAGTTTAAAATCTTGGATTTGCTTCTGATATCAGGCAAACTGCCATTTTATTCTACGAGAGTAAATACAGGGTAAATATTCATACATACCTTTTTGTTGTTATTGTAATACAAATATATTCAGTACTAGCTGTTGCCGTGATAATGTTTTGAAAAAGACTGATTTTTCTACTAGCTTAGTACCAAAATTTCCAATTAACCCTCATAAGAGTTAATTTTTTTTATAAATTCTTTCATAGTTTACGGTTATGGCTCTTTTAGTTCTAACGGTTTAGGATGTGTATTGATCAGCTTCTTTTTACATATAGGATTTTTAACCCTAAATTATCACATAAATTTTCAGAGGCTCAAGACCCCATGGAAGGCCATCCTGCTGTCAAGGCCGGTGTGGGGCACTCTCATCACACACATCGGTAGTGGCATTACGTTTGTGTTCTTCTTCACTCAAATGCCTTCTTACATTCACTACATCCTTGGCGTTAATGTTAGAGGAGTAAGTATTCTGTATGTAGATGTTTTTACTTGTTTTTATTGTGATGACCGATTTTTCCTTTCCTTCTGATTCTTTTAGTAACAAATTAGACTATAATACTGTTCAACGATAGTAAAATAGAATTACAAACCTCAAGGAAAGAATAAATTATTGTAGAGAATTATTGTACTAGAAAATATTACGCGTGCAATGGTCTAAAATTACGGACTAAAAGGTTGTCATCCTCTTAAATAGAGGTCTATAAAGAAGAAGATATTACACTGAGGTAAAAAGTTTGATAAATCTTACTATTAATATGTAGCAAAAAATAGAAGAATTATTTTAATTCATCTACAACAGCCTTGCTTTTTGTTCCCTTGAAATGGGGAGTCGGTTCTGCGGCAGACTACTAAAAACATTTCGGAACGAGTTAAGTAACTTTCTTAAAGATTGGCAAGATGTAGCCCAACACTGAAAGGCCAGTGGCGGAATGGATCTCTGGCCTCTCCTATCTTAAAACAAGCTAAATATAATTTTAACACTTAATTATTAATTTCAGAGTGGTTTGTTGTCATCTTTGCCATACGTGGTCAGTTTTTTCACGAGCCTGTCATATGGAGTCATATCCGATTATTTGACAAACAAAAAATTTATAAGTGTGAAGAATGCACGGAGAATATTTAATAGTTTATGTAAGTACTAGCTTCTGCCCGCGGCTTCGCTCGCGTTAGAAAGAGACAAAAAGTAGCCTATGTTACTCTCCATCCCTTCAAATATCTCCACTTAAAAAATCACGTCAATTCGTCGCTCCGTTTTGCAGTGAAAGAAAGACAAACAGACAGACAGACAGACACACTTTCCCATTTATAATATTAGTATGGATGCTTTGAAACAATTAACTATCAGATTTATTATACTTTTTTGTTTCTATTACTCAATAAAAATAAATCTAGCACTCTATTGCCAGTCCTAAAATCTAAGCTAGATAGATCATGCTTCGTATTTTATGGCATGGGATCTTGGTTTAGACTTTACTTGATACGGAAGACTCTGTAAGCTCTCTCCACATATCACAATCCACTGGTGTAGACTGGCAACAAGTCTTGAGAATGTATAATGATATGATATATAAATTATATGGTCTTAACTCTCAGCGCGAGTGCCCTGCGCTCTTTCTATCTCAATCGTATTGGCACTTGTCACGTTATGACTGAATATTTAAAGATATTTGAACCTGCCTAGAAATACAGCAGTCACATTAATGAAATATAATTCCTACTATGTATGTGTTGTTGGGTTTTTGGTTGGAATAGAAAACTACAAAAAATTGCAATCCTATGAATGAATTTGTTTACGAATGAGTTTTAATTGTAATGGGCAGGTACGAACTATATTTTACTTAATTATTTTTCAGCGCAAGTCGGTATAGCTGTGGCATTAATATCTTGTACATTCACGAGCAGCACAGCAGTGGCTGTAACCTGCTTGGTTTTCGCCATGGGTCTTCATGTGGCTTTACATGTCGGATGGATGGTAAGGGACTTTCAAATAAATCTGCCGCCACCTTCTTTCTCTTGCCTTAATTACATTTAGAAAGTCGCCAGCATTGGCACGGAGTATGGTGAGATAAAAGTCACTTGGTTTGCAATAATAATTAATATTGACCATGCGGTCTAGTAGTTAGTTTATAGGCATAGTCTAATATATCAGTTGTCTGGTTACCTTAGTACAGATTCAGACTAATGATCATATTCATAGATCAGAGTGCCCTGTGTGAATTAGGAAAGGAGTAAGTGATAGCATGACGGGTGGCAGGTTCGTTTAGAAGAAAAAAACATGTTGCGCCGACCCCAAGTAAAATGGGATAAGGAGAGGAAGAAGAGAGATGGCCGTGTGTGAATCATCCCAAGATGTTTATTTATTAATATTTATTTCCTCTTCACCAAGGTGAACCACATCGACTTGGCACCCAACTTCAGCGGCACCCTCATGATGATGGGCAACATGCTGATGAACATCTTCAACGTTCTGATGACTGTCATTGTTTCTTACGTCGTCACCGATGCGGTGGGTTATTTCTTTTGATTTATTATCACAAAAACAGCATTTAATTTGATGCAAGGGTTGTGTAAATATTGTGATACGGTGCTTGTCTATCCGTCCTTTCTTCCTTCTTTTACAGGATTATACTTGCTTTTGATTTATGATCGCTATAATATAAATCAAGTGTGGTAATGATTTTTTTAAAATAAGAATGCTATTTGTTTTTTTTTCTTTTAAAATGTGTAAAGATCTGACGATACGAGCCCTAAAAAAATTGTTGAAGATCTTGAAAAATATTCTTTTAGCAAGAATATTCTTAATTACAGTACGACGAGAAACAATGGCGGATCATGTTGTTTGCGGTGGCGGGGCTGGCCCTCACTACCAACGCCATCTTTGTGTTGCTGATATCAGCTGATGTACAACCTTGGAATGATGGTCTTCAGGGAGGTAATAAGTATATTGGTTTGTTTGGGTTATATCATGTAATTACTACATTTTAAGTAAATATATCGCCTTGTAATTAAGGCCCAGTGGTAAAGGCTTTGGCCTTACTTGTGAGGGGGTATACCGCCGTTTACCCGAATATTATTTGCCCTAATATAATTTGCCATAATAGTCAACAGCCATAATATAATACGACATAATACTCATTTGCCCTACTCTCATTTGCCATATTAGTCACGTGCCAGAATCATTGTTTCCCATAAAGTCACTTACCATAACATCATTTGTCATAATCATTGTAAGCCCTAATTTTAACATGCCATAATTATGATATGCCATAACATAATTTGCCATTGACATTGGGTGTGTAACGCTTGTTTATATCAAGAAAAATTGGATGCAATTGGGACTTTAGGGCACCCCGACTCGGACAGGTAAGGTTAGAAGGGGATGGCGGGGTCGTGTGAGCGAGCGATGCGAGCGAATAGACCCCGCCATCCCCTTCGTGGTTATTTTTTTATAAACCACACAGAAGTAGGAGCCCCGCGAAGCGGGGCTCCGTCGACCTAGCCCACCATCAACCATGCACAGAAAAAAAAACCATGCACAGAATAAATAAGTTTATTCTTATTATACCAAACATTGCGCACCCATCGGCATCGACAGCCAGAAAGCTAATAAGTAGGTAAGTATTAAAATTAAAAACAAGTTTAATAATCAAACAATTTATTGTGGCGCTTAAATATAATGTCATCATGTGTAATGATTATTACGGGGCTTAAATATTTGTCTAATACTTGTTATGCCATTTAAATATTATGTCTAATAATTATTATGGCACATAAAAATAAGGCAAACAATACTTACCTATGGCATTCGTATCTTATGATATCTAAAATTCGGGCAATTAAAAGTATGTCATATGTCTTTTAGGGCAAATGAAACATTCGGGCAAATGAAATTCGGGTAAATGAAATTCGGGAAAATGATGATTATGGCATATAATCTTCGGGCAAACAATAGACAACCTGTGAGGGGTTGTGGGTTTGAATGAAAATGAAATATGACCTTTTCTATGCATAATATCTGCTTTCTAACAATTATCTTGGTCATCACTGACATTCCGTGCCTTGGAAAGCACTTAAAGCCGCTGGGCCCAGTTGTCGTTTGTAAAACATTGACAGTCGTCACGGGTAGTCAGAAGCTAGAAAATCTGACCTGTCTAACCAAGTGGTTTTCAATGCAGTAGTTCCTGATATTAGTGTGTTTAACCAAACGACCTAAATCTTCAGCTTTATGATACTTTGTTGTAAAATAAATAGGCATACTAAATACTGTAGATTCTGGAAAAAAAAGGGTTTCCCGATCTTTTTATTTGTTTAAAAATGTATAAAATAATAACAACAGCTCTATAATTCCAGATAAATGTGTTGAAGAAACAGAAACCAAAGATGAAAAGGAACAGGAAGCAAATAAACAATAAGATTGTTGCTCTTTTTACTGTAATAAATATTAGTTTAACTGATCAATTCTTTATTTTCCCGTAGTTTTTAGACCTCACTATCTGCAGTACCCGACTGGACCCTATAAGTAAGCTTCCGAATTTTGCGTTTAGCCATATTTCCGTTCTCCCAGCCTTTCGTCTGTCCGGCCATCATCTCATAAACCGTAATTGGAAGAAACACAATATTTCTTTTAGAGTGTATTTTGTATATAGCTGTAATAAAATTATTGTAAAGTTAAAAACAAAAAAAGAATACACTAAAATATTTTACAATAATGGTTTTAAGAGCCACCTTTTAACACCATATCTTTAAGTTAAATCCCAATGCCAGTCACAGATGGTGCAAAAATAATTGATTGGTATTTTAGACATTTAATTTGCTTGATCTGAATATTTTTCATCTGCAGTTAACAAATTAACAGCTCTATATTTCATTAACTTAATTCAATTTAATTTTCTATTGAATAAGGTGTACGTAATTGTAGAAATGACAATTTGAACCAACTGTCGGCAGATATATGAGAGAATGTTATAACTGAGAACCTTTTCACAAAACTTTGTCAAAAGTTTATCCGCCATATGGTTTAGTGGTATGATTTATTATGTTACTCCACGCCAATGTGGCAAAAAGAGGAAACCTCGTTTGTTTTATTACATATTAATGGCTTAAAGTTGTGAATGGGTTTACCCCTTGTAAAATAAATTGTCTACATGCCTTTTTAGACCTTACACTAAAGACCAAATAATGCGTAAATGTTTTGTTTTTGCTTGTCATTCTTACTCATTAATACTTGCTTACATGAATCCATACTAATATTATAAATGGGAAAGTGTGTCTGTCTTTCTTTCACGGCAAAACGGAGCGACGAATTGACGTGATTTTTCAAGTGGAGGTAGTTGAAGGGATGGAAAGTAACATAGGCTACTTTTTGTCTCTTTCTAACGCAAGCGAAGCCGCGGGCAAAAGCTAGTACTTAATAAATGAAATTTTGCAACAATGTGAAAGTATGTGTCTACCTCACAGCCCTTTGAAAAATGCTATAGGTAATAATTCAGGTGTAGACAAAGAATATGCAGATATTACGTCGGTCGCGACGCCACCATGAGCTGCCTAAAAGTACAACTTAAAAGGTAACTAAATTGGTAACTAATAAATAATTGATTATAATCAATAACTTGATAATTATTTAGCTAGTTCAATAATAAAAAAAAAAATAAAATCATATTTATTTTGTAAATTGTATTCAAAACACTTTTACGCGAACGATGGGGCCGTTGTTTCCTAGCTGGACTGCTCTAAGAAGAAACGTCATCTTTGAAAAGCACACTTTGAATGGACCTGTCCAGACAGTGTAAATTGATTAATAATAACACAACTACACGTCATAATTGTATATCTTATTTTAACCGAACGATGGAGCCGGTGTTTCCTAACCGACTATTCCGAGAAGAAACAACCGAAACAAAGTAAGAGGTCAAAGTCTCTTGATTTTCATAGAAAATTGTACTGGTCAAATTATGAGAAGACCATGAAGGTTGAAAACTTAAGTGATCTCTTGATGAGTGAAGCATTCAGATTTGAGTAGATCTGTCCAAACAGGGCAAGCATTTATCAAAAGTCGTTTACCTAAACAAAAAAACCTAGCGTAATATTTATTTAAGGCAGCCAATTTGTGAGTAGAATGCAGTGATAGATAGCCAGCCTAATACCCATTCAGCAGTTAAAATTATAATGAAAAACCTGGTAAAATTCTGAAGCCATCACCCTAAATAAAGTAATTAAACAAACCAGTAAAAACTTTGTAATTACGTAGAGTGTAACTCGTAAAACCAGGTCATAAAAGCAATTTTCCTTCGCTGTTAGATAAACTTTGATCCGCTTGCTTTAAGGCTTTTGTTTACCTACCTTAAACCTTCGAACACACGTGATTCGAGACGCAATAGAAAGACAATAGCAGCGTGACAGCCGGCTGTCGCTTGGGCGTCAAAAAGCTAAGGGGTTGGCCATAGTTGTTGCCATTGCTGAAACCTCTGCTTCAACGTTACGTAGACGTTGCTGCCATGATGCCATGTGACCATTACGTAGAGGTTGCCAACAGGGATTAATAAATGATGCTTACTATGTTGTGGTTTTATATTACGTGAAGAAACGTTAACTTGTTCTGCCTTCTCAAATTTATTGCTTTCAAAAGAAAAAATGTATTAAATAATTTTGACGTCAAAATGGGTATCGTAACATTTTGACGTGACAACGTCTTAAATTAGGTTGCGGCTGGGAGTCACTTATGAAAAAGTGTAACGCTCGGTAACGTTACGATGAGTCACCGAACGAGAGAGAGGCCCGCCGAATGCCTTGCGTCTCTCTCCCACTCAACTATGATCGGTAAAAGACGTTGTCACGTAAAATCTTCGCCCGTAAAACCGACTTTACAGGCAACCATTTTTTTTTATTTATATTTAAAGAGATTATTTGTTAGGTAGAGCGAATAATGTCGATATTTTTGTTTTGGAAACCTAGACTATTTATTAAGAAGCGCTATATAATAATATATGACATCACCTTTTAACTGCTACGTTAAACCGTGATGTTATGTGTTAATTAACTTTTCTCGACACATACCTGGCAAAAGAAATTAAAATGAAAATGCTTAAATTAACAGAGGGAATAGTAACCAAAAATAGGGGTGAAGCCGCGGGTGACAGCTAGTAATTATTTTATTTTAAAGATTTTAAGTGCACTGTGGAGGTTGTATTATAGCAGGCGTCCGTCACTCGCTCAAGGCCACGCTTTTTATGCCTACCGCTTCGCGTATCGTCGACGGTACAACGAACACCGGGCTGTCGCGCGCCCGCCTGAGTGCTCGCGCGTCACGGGTACAGCGCTGACTATCAAAATGCCGGAACCACGTAATTATTGTGTGATTATTGTGCAATTCCCCTGTTTCTCAATTCTCCTGTTTCCCTTTTGATTATTCCTCTAGACGACCACAGAGGTCGGGCATTATATTACGTCATTCATCTGTCAAGCACCTCTTATCGTAAGCGTAATCTGACCACGGTCACAAAAACTGTTATTGTGTTTCTATATACATTAGAGAACACTATTTACAAATAGAGTTTTAAATCGGTCGGGGTTTGGTGGCTCAAATTTGTGCCAGAGGGCTCAACGGTAATACTTGTTGACTGGAACAATTTTGTACCAGTGGGGTTCTAGACGTTAAAATTATTCACGCGGTTTTGAAAATTTTTCGACTTTAAAATTTAATAATCGGGAATTCAAGGAACGAAAAATATGCATCAGTCATTTTATTAAACTAAAAAATACTTGATCAACAAATAAAAATATAATTGTTTTTCTAAAACATTCGTTTTATTACCATTATCATCATACGTATAACCCTAGCACATTTACTGGATGGCACGCACACACGTTAGTCGCGCGGCGGGCAAAAGAATCTCAACTCTCTTTGTGCGTATTTATGGTACATTTCTCCTCGCTGCAAACAGCTGGTATTATTATTATGATTTTGTAGGCTATTATAGCGTAGGTATTTTAGTTTTTGTATTGGAGTGAAGTATCTGTTACGTAGTAACTATTTATTAATCTGTGATTATAGTGTGAAAGTGTTAAATAAGCATGTCCTGCGCGTTGAACGAATGGACGGCCTGTTCAGTATACACGGACTTCTAAACATGAGCTTATAACTACGAAGAATGCTAGTCTAAAAGCGCTCTTACATTGCACATTTTGCCATACACATTTAAAGTATATTCTTCGTCCATGGCTCAATTAAACACGAGTAGTTTTATATACGATCTACTTATACATAACATACTAACATATAACATATTCTACGAGGTTTAACACAAAATAGGATTAGATAGTACATACAACAATACTCTGTTTCCCAGTCAAACGTCTGTCGTTTTGGGAGGCACTTTTATAATTTTAGTAATGTTAATTTGTATGATTAATAAATAATGTGAGTAGAGGGTGTATGGTACAAGGACCGACAACATTATATATTTTTTTATTTTTGTTATTACATATGGGCTTGCTCTTGGTCCCAGACTAGCCCGAGGGCATAGACGGGGCCTACGATGGAGCGAGCTCACCCAAAAAATGCCTATGCACTCGTCTCCTGAATACATCCGGGTTATATGCATTTGGGAACACAGACGCCGTATTTTACCTTTTCCGACCCTCTTGGACCGCATGGATTTAAAAAGGTACCAAATGGGTTGTCCAGTTGTTACCCCATTGACGACGGTTCTAACAGAATTGGTGGATATAAGTATAAGATAAGGTAATATTTATTTGCATAAAAACACGATATAAAAGGTGGTAAAAATATTTAAAATAAAGAGCATACATGTATGTGTTTAAGTATGGTGAAAATATGTCTTTTTTTATCTATTTAGATAGACTAGCTGTCCTCCGTGGTTCCACCACCATTTTCAGTTACTACTCCGCACCCGTAGATCGTAGCTTGATGGTACATAGCCTATTAATAACGGGCATATAATGGGCTATCCTACACAAATAGATTTTTCGATACGGACCAATACTTCCTGAGGTTCAACCAAACAAACAAACTCTTCAGCTTTATAATCCATACTAATATTATAAACGGGAAAGTGTGTCTGTCTGTCTGTTTGTCTTTCTTTCACGGCAAAACGGAGCGATGAATTGACGTGATTTTTTGAGTGGAGATAGTTGAAGGGATGGAGAGTAACATAGGCTACTTTTTGTCTCTTTCTAACGCGAGCGAAGCCGCATGCAAAAGCTAGTATTAGTATAAATATAAATTGAATCCCTATTGCCCTTGGTCGCATTATGATTTGATAACGGCTAAGCTGATCTTACTCTGCACTTTTGTTAGTATCATTTTTAAAACTTTCTAGAAAGTTTTTACAGCACGAAACATTTTGAGTATCGCGCAGATAGTTTTAACATTTCAGAGAACTTAACGCTTATTTTAACTTCCAAATACACAGGTAAAATAGACAGGGACAGCTTGTTATTTTATATGTATACAACATCTGGCATTTAAGTCATCAGCCCCCTTACTGTGACGTTTAAAGTAAGATTGTATTATTATTAAGTAAGATTGTTTTAGTCCTGTTGCAGGAGTGTGCAAGTGACAGCGTTAGACACGTTGTCTAGCGCCGTCTCTTTCCCACTGAAAGTAATATCAAAATAAGGGCTTGTGGTACGCCCCCAGGACTTTCTTGTTGTTGTTGTCATAAAACGAAATACCTCCATTTTTGTTGTAATTTGGAATGATGTTATGTCTAAAAATAAGATTACATGACAATAGATAACGTCTTACATTTTTTTAGATATAGTAGTATTATAGTAAAGTTGACTCTATAGATAATGAAATGAGTTGAATGAGATAAAATCAGTCATATGTTACTTTGACTGATATGCTTTTATTTACTTTTTTGAAAAGAATTCTAGAATGTAATTAATAATTAATGCGGGCGTGTAAGTAATTGAATAATTTCTTTATATTGTGCAATTTTTGATCATTGTGCCATTATTGGTGAACATATGTATGTGTAGTTACGGATATGATGTGTAACTTCAGATTTGTCATAAAATCTAAACCAAAGCTGAAGGGTTTGTTTGCTTGATAGGTTGAATGAATGATTCTTAAGAAGTGCTTACTTTTTTGATAGGTATATAAAAAAGAAAAAGTTTTGTAAGTGTAAAAATTATGTAGAATGCACAATCTTCCTATTCAGCTAGCAACTTGCAAGCCCATTTTCTTTGATACCATAAGCGATAATGGAGCTTTAAGACAAAATCCGAGCTCACTTTGTTGTTAAGGCAGGTTTGCTAAAATTATTAGTAAAACTTTCTTCGAGAACCTTGTCTGAAAGCTATTTGATATTCTACATGTTAAGTTACACAAAAATGTTTATTTAATACTGGGCTTAAAAAGGGACGATTTCTTGAATTTGTTTTGCTACTTCTTCTCAGAATCAAATCAAATACCGTCGCCATTTATTCTTTTAAACGATGTATTAAAGTGATTTAAATTCCTACTGGAAAAGTAGACAATTTTATTTCATAGCTTTTAATAAAACTTTATAAAAGTACTTTACATGTAGTAAACAATTATAAAATTTTAAAAGCTTCAATGTACTGGCTTCAGTAACTAAACCATTTATTTCCGCTTAGAACCGGATAAAAATGCGGATATTTGGTAATTACGTAAAAGTAAACCGACAAACGTAAGACGAGGTCGTAAATTAAACAGTAGCATTGACTTTGGTTTAGTATTTACGTTAGATAACAAAGACAGACATACTAATGACGCTATCAGATAAATTTTCCACTGACACCTTAGAATTTTACTTTAAAAGACTCCCATTTTCAATTTGAAAGCGGAAAATTAACAACACTCGGTACTAGCTCCTTATAAATAAATAATAATATTTATAGCAATAATAATCTACGTTCAAATAGAACATTTTTGAAAATTGGAAAAATTATAAAAGTTTTATAGTTACTAAATACAACTAAGCAAGTTTTTTTTTGGTTTGAGTAAGCCTTTTAAGAGTTTGAACATTGATTTATTAAAACCAATAAACCAACCATGGTAGACAAAAAAGATATTGAAAAGAAGGACACCGAATCCGATTTTAAAGGTAAGTTTTTTTTAATCAAATATTAATATTTTCATGAGTACGTAATTTCAAGCTCCGAACCTTAACTCTTACGGTGCGACATTACTTGGCGTATTTGGCAAAAAAAGTTTTGCTTTTCAGAATAAGTTTAATATTATACAACGTTGTTCAAATATTTTGCCAAATTTACATAATAAATTCGCATCACAAGTCTGGCATCGTACGTACATTTAATATTTTTACATTTAGTACATTTGATCAAATATTACTTTGAATTGAATTAATCGTATCGGGGGCGTCGGCCACAGGTGCGTCGACCACTGGGGGCCTAAGCCACGGACCCTCTTACTATTGTAAAAACCGACTGTATAACATTCCTTAATTCGATGACATTGTTTTATTTATTTATTTATTTATTTACAATTTATGCACAAAATGTATGTACAGAGGCGGACTTAATTCTATTCGTCCATAACATTGTCTTGCTCGTCAGTAACGAGCGTCGATCTGTGTCGATGGTTGCAGTTTCACTCGTCAAAGCTAGAAATTATACTTTTTTTTTGGGGAGTGGGAAATCATCAAATAACTTCTTCCGTCCTGGGCGGGGCGGAAGAGCGTGTCAGACTTTTACTGACTAAAACCCACTCATGTTCTTTCGGTTGCCCTTTATATTCCGGGGTCACGGTAACTATTATAAATATTTGGCAGCAGAAATTATAGTTCTTAGTTGCAAGTGATATTTTGCGTTATTTGCATCTAATTGTTTGAAGATGGCTTTAAGATCGAAGTGCTTCGGCACAATAGTATAGAAGCCAAATTGTAGAAAAAGGATAATGAGAATTTGAGAATGACTTTGTTAATTTTGATTTGAGTTTTCAATTTCTTTTTAAAGATGGGAATACACCATGATTTCTCCCGACTTGGGCGGGGTGGGAAAGTGTATAAGGTTTTTACTGACTAAAACCTACTCATGTTCCTTTGGTTGCCTTTTATGTACCGGGGCCGCGGTAACTATAACTATTCCGTAACCCCGGATGTTTTCACTATTCACACTATTTTTTTTTATTGTGTCTTGAAATATTCATAAATACCTTAACCATGTGTCTATAAAATAGCAAACTGACTGATTGTTGATATATCAACGCACAGCCTAAACCTCTAGTCCTAGAATGTGATTTTTGTTAAGAGGAACCATTTAAAAAGATTTCTGAAAATTCGACCTAAAGGCTTAAAATTGTGGATAGAAGTTTGACATCCACGCGAGCAAAGCCGCATACACAGCTAGTATTTTAATTAAAACCTAAATTAACTAACCTAATTATTTCGTCACTGCACCAAATACGTCATCAAATCACTATTTATTTTCTGAAATTCCATGACGCGTAATCGTCACTGCAGCGTCTCAGTTACGTCACTTCCACGAAATGTGTCGACGGAAACGAGCTGTTTGAATATCATTAACGCTTTAAATAAACACGGAACGTAGGTGTGTGAGTGTATGCGGCCTTGGATATCGTGATGCAAACATTCCTCCCTGAGGGACACTGTCAGATGGACATTACGGGACATAACACGCCATCATATTTATTTGTTTAGTAGCAAATGCATTTGGGGTTTCATTACGTAGTTTGTATTATAGTCTGAATAAATGTTTAGTCAAAACTTTATGTTTTGCAATCCTAAGCATACTCAATTTTATTTGATAACACGAATTAGAGTCCCACTCAAAGTCAATATTTGTTTTTCTAAAGGGACTAGGGAGTCTATATAGGTCTGGGCTGGTACTTGAAATATTATTTTCGCAAATAGTGAAGTTTAATAATATTACTTTGTGGTATAATTTGATTTTTATTTTGCGAGTGTGTGAGTTGACTATCGCATTAGATGAAGTCCTATAAAAGTAGTTTTAGAAGCTTTTAAATATAGAAAAAAATGGCTTTATACATATAACTGAAGATTCGCACATTACTTAATGTAACAGCGCTTAATACTTTTGATTGATTTACGTGGCCAGTCAATATAAAATATCCCCTAAATGTGTGAACTTATTTATGTCGTTAACTGTATTTTCAATCGAACCCTTTTTATTTGTGGTCCCAATCCAACTAACCACAAATAATAAATTGAAATACCAAGGTAGCCTTCAGAACCCCAGTCTGGTCCCGAAAGCCCAATCAAAAAGGATAATTAACTTTAAGATGGCGTTCGGAACCGTAGTGTGAAAGCCTCCCGACTCATAAATGGTAAACGGCATTAAATTTAGCAAATATGACACCGCAATGTTTTGGTATTTTTAGTTTCAGGATGGGGCTACAGGCACCAGCAATGCTTCATACTCTTCTGTACCCTGACGATAGCCTACAGCATGAGGTCTTGTATGGGAGTGTCTCTGGTCGCCATGACGTATCATGGGCTTCATGGAAACGACAGCAAACCTAACAACATTCCGGAATTTCAAATGAATGGGTTTTTTAACGCTCTTATGTTGGTACCTCCGGTAAGTATTTTTAAACCTTTTTTATAAGGTATGTACAATTAAGTTAATGCTGCTATTACTGTTTATAGAGATTTGTATTGATTTAAGTCTTTGGAATTGGGACTTTATAATATTTATTATTTCGAAGTAACTAAAACGATTTACCTTAAGTAAGAGCAGATAGTGCTTTCTCAAGACTTATTCCTTTTTCCACTCCGAGAGGAAAAAGTAGAGTTTCATTATAAATGAGCCCAGAAACCTTCTTTGAAAACTTACAAAAAAGATCGAACAGTGCGATAACTATTAACTTATGACACCTTTGTCCTAGAATAGAAATAGGCTGATATTATTTGTATATAGGATTCAAAAAAGGGATCTAACGATCATAAATCCAAAATACAAGTATTTTTACTTACTTTATAGGTTCTTTATTTATTTAATATTTGAACTTTATACACACAAATGTAGATTGGCTTACTTAACCTTTCGACCACCAAGCCTACAGCCGGCGGTGGCGTACTTAACCTTTCGACCACCAAGCCTACAGCCGACTGTGGCGTACTTAACCTTTCGACCACCAAGCCTACAGCCGACTGTGGCGTACTTAACCTTTCGACCACCAAGCCTACAGCCGACTGTCATGTTGCGTACTTAACCTTTCGACCACCAAGCCTACAGCCGACTGTGGCGTACTTAACCTTTCGACCACCAAGCCTACAGCCGACTGTGGCGTACTTAACCTTTCGACCACCAAGCCTACAGCCGACTGTCATGTTGCGTACTTAACCTTTCGACCACCAAGCCTACAGCCGACTGTGGCGTACTTAATGCAACGTGTGTTCGAAGAATTAATCCCTAAAGCATTCTCTACCAGTCTACCCAAGGTGGTGCAAAGATTCAAATTGCTGACACAAAATTCCTTTCCTTTTAGTACCCTGCCTTCTTTTGGTCTAAGAAAGTGCAGGATGCGGTGATAGCCTCATTCTTCTGGGGCTACATGCTGCTGCAGATTCCAGCAGGGCAGCTGGCGCACAGGTTTGGCACCAGGTACCTGCTCACTGGTGCCATGATGATCAACTGTATAGCTTCCATCATGTTTCCCACTGCGGCTTATTATGTGAGTACCTCATCTGTTACCAGGAAATAAATATTGCTAAATTGTTTGTAGTTTCTTGCTTATTCTTTTCTTTATGAAACGATATTTTCGGATAGACAACGAGATGATTTTTGTTCTTGTAAATTATGCTCTGCCGGCGTCTGTGTTCCCAAATGCATATAACCCGGATGTATTCAAGAGAAGAGTGCATAGGCATCTTTTGGGTGAGCTCGCTCCATCGTAGGCCCCGTCTATGCCCTCGGGCTAGTCTGGGACCAAGAGCAAGCCCATATGTAATAAAAAAAAAAGTTCTTAAGAACTTTTGAAATGGTCTAATGAAAATAAATTATTTGAGTTTGTGTTTGATTTATGTCACTTTTGCAAAGATACTTATAAATATGATTTTAGACTGATTGTTCCTCAAAAAGCCTGTGTTAGATAAAATCTATGATACACCTAAGTAAATCACTAACCTTGCACTTATTTTAAAGAAATAGTAAGAATTTATATCAATGCGTGTTGGAAGCACATTGCAAATGTTTAAGTACCAATAATATTTTTTAAATTCAATGTCAAAGCGTGAGTTTAAAATAAACAATTTACGGGCTACTTTTCAATTGTAGTTTTTTAACAAAAAAAAAAACAATCAAGAAACTTTCCATTAAGATTTTACAATACCCTACCAGGGCAGCTGGGTATGTGCCGCTATCTGCAGAGCTATCCAAGGCCTGAGTCAAGCGTGCATTCTGCCTGGCCTACACACTGCGCTCGGGAAGTGGGCGCCACTACACGAGAGGGGGCGAATGTCAGCTTATGTGTATGGAGGTTCGTTTTGCATATAAAACTACATTTTTCAAAATGGTCGTCCTCATGAAGACAGTGTAAACAACATTTTCTTGAATTTGGTTAAAAACAGTAATTTAGTTTCGAATTGGCGACACCGTTAAATTTTCTTTTTACGTTTGTTTTTAGGGTTCCGTACCTCAAAAGGTAAAAACGGAACCCTTATAGGATCACTTTGTTGTCCGTCTGTCAAGTTTCTAAATTAACGTAATAAAAAGATACGGCTTCCCACATGGTCCCATTGTCATCAGGTTCAGATTCTGATGATGGTATCATGCCGAAATTGAGGGAACTCCTCAATTTTTATAGAAAATCGTACATTTTTATTTTGAAAGCTACTTTAAATCGTAGTTGGGATTCTAACTAAAAGTAAAGAATAAAAACCTTTTTACAAAAAAAAAAGATAACCGACTTCAAAAACTAAAATCCCATAAATAACTATTTTGGAAGTCGGTGGCTTCTCTTCCACCGGTCTATTTGATGTGTTGCCACCGACTTCCAAAATAGTTATTTTTGGGCTTTTAGTTTTTGAAGTCAGTTATCTTTTTTTTTGTAAAAAGCTTTTTATTTAGTATTTTGTAAAGATACAAATTCGTTTTAATTTTCATATTTTTATAGTCGACTAATAAAACAACTCAACAGTATCTTCCTACACAACTCTGTAAAATTTTATTCCATTTTAAATTCTGTTCGGTCTTTTCGAAAATTTGATCATTACAAGTGTTTTTCAGGTCAAGCTCTCGGCACAGTATTCGGTCTACCGATGACAGGCTTCATAGCCGCATCTCCGATGGGCTGGCCAGGAATATTCCGGTTCTACGGCATCATATCTGGCCTGCTTGGTGTCGTCCTATGGTTCATGGCCGCAGACGCACCAGCACAGCATCCAAAGATCTCAGACAGTGAACGAAAGTACATTGAAGATGAGTTGGGAAATGGTACCAAGACCAAGGTAAGCCAAGTTGTATTTTAGTTTTTACTAGGGACCAGCCAGTTTAAAATTACTTAACCAATTGCTGACTAACTGCACTTAAATAAATTTAGGAGTTTACAAGATCCAAGTGAACAGATGGCTGAAGCGACTTAATTTCATAATTATACATAATAATGTGGCGACAAGCGCCACCTTGGGATAGTTATATCTCTTTCTTTTTGGTTAGGTAGTTGTAAATACACAAATTTCTAAAAACTCTCTGTACTGACCTGCTGATCTAGTGGTTAAGTGACCATAACTGATGGACCGGACGTTGTGGGTTCGATTCTCACTCAGAACAACTTTTGGATAATGTTTATGATTGTTACAGTGTCTGGATGTGAATGTATGAATAGTATTGACATAGTATTGACGTATATCAGCTGTCTGATACCGTAGGCTTTGCCTAGTTTGAGATCAGAAAACCGTGTGTGAAGTGTCCCATGAAAACAAATCTTGTCAGTATTGATTCAGATCTCTATCATATCTTTGTATCCATGTTATAAGAAAAACATGCTTTTAGTAAAGCATGCTTTTTGATTTTTCACTAAAACTAAGTTATTTCTGTAGCAAATGTCAGTTCCCTGGGGAAAAATACTGCGACACCCTGGAATGTATGCCATCATAATCTCCCATATTGGACAAACGTGGGGACAGGTGACGCTGTACTCGGAAGTTCCTGCCTTTATGGACAAAATCATGGGAGTCAACATTAAAGCGGTAAGTATCATTCTTTATATTATCTATTTATAGAAGTAAAAAATACTTCAGACCTAGACCTAGGTCTTTGGTTATTGTTTCGACCACGAAGGTTACAGCGTGACGTTATGTGTTATTCTGATGTGTAAGCTAAATACTACTGTGACGTTTTATCAAATAAATTCAGTAAGTACTTTTTGCGTGAAAGAGTAACAAACATCCATAATTATGCACATACATCCAAACATATAAACTTTCTCACTTTTAATATTATTAGCGTCCCGCCCGACCTTTGTTCTGCATCATTGGTTACGTAGGTTTAAAAATCTAAACAAACATAGCGACGAACAGACTGACAGTGGACATCCACTTTGTTTTTATACTAAGTAGTAAAGTAGGATGGATTAATATCTTTTTGTTTTGTTTTAACAGAATGGATTGCTGACTGCTCTTCCGTTCCTGGTGATGTGGTTCACCAACTTTTTCTTCAGCTGGCTGACAGACATGCTGATCGTGAAGAAAATACTCAGCGTCACTAACACAAGGAAATTAGCTAATTCACTAGGTGAGTATAAATATAGCTACTATTATTTGTAGAAAAATATTCCATAGGTTAAGGGACTAAGCACATTTATCCAGCTCTATTCAACTCATGTCCATAGAAAATCGTGGTTTTATATGAACATAAGCTAAATAGAGTTGAATAAAATATGCGCGTTCCAAATGTGTGTTTTCTTAATCTTATCATTTTTTTTTCATTCTTACGATGCTGAATGCGGCTGATAGAAGTAGAAACGGAAATGAGCTGAATAAGTTTATTTTGATGCGTAGTCTCTTAATTACCGAGCTTACTACATCAACATGTCAGAATAAGGTCTAAAAAATAAAACGGGAAACCTGATTGGAGCTTCGATCAATTAAAAGTACTATACTACGTCTTGCTTTGAAGTTCAGGGTTTACAATAGTAGACACACAAAGTTGTCTAAAAATACGACTATTTTATTAATAACTAGCTCTACTCGTGGTTTCTTCTTGGTACTATTTTCTTTGATAACTACTAAGTCATAGCGTTAACGTGTAAAAGTAACATACATACATCATTTTCTTCCAGGTAATGTGCCAGCAGCTATAGGACTGGTGGCATTAGCGTATGCTCCGAGAAACATCTACATCGTAGAAACAATTCTAGTGGTTATCTGTGCCTTCAAAATATCTACACATTTGGGATTCCATGTAAGGATTTGTTTTTGTTTTTTATTGCCTTTTACTTTGTTTTATCGTTAAAATACTTGATTTTGATTTTTATTTGCCAATGGATAAGCAGGCTGTTTTTATAACCTTTATTTCCTTTTCACAGATTAACCACATCGATATCTCCCCAAACTTCGCTGGCACAATGATGAGTATCAGCAACTTTGTGTCTAACTTCGGAGCATCAATGTCACCCATAGTGGTCGGATTCATACTAACCGATGTTGTAAGTTTCAAACCATGACTCGACATTAATTTATTTTTAAATTTTAATTTGTATTTTACTGAAAACGGTTTTAGCTACATATTTCGCGTTATCGTAAGATTTTTGGGATAAAAACTATACTATGTCCTTACTCAAGCTTTTGACTATCTCTGTACCAAATTTTATTTAAATCGGTTTAGTAATTTTGACGTGTAAGCGAGATAAACAGATGGACAGACTTCCATATTTAAAGTATTAGTATTGATAACTACATATTGTGATAAATTCACTGAACTTATATAACTAAGAGGTATAATACACGTTGCATCGTCACTGGAAAAAAAATATTAAGATAAAAGAATCAATGACAAAGAAAACTCTGGAATATAATATTATCAAATTATCATTGTCCACAGTCGGATCCCTTCCTCTGGAGGCAAATATTCTTCGTAGCAGCTGGCATCTACTTCTTCACAAATCTGGTCTACGTGGTCCTTGGAACAGGAGTAAAGGCAGAATGGAACGACCCACCTCAACAAGAAATAGCTGACGAGGAAAGCGAACCAATGATGGAGAAACCCAAAGTGTAGATGGAGAATATCAGACGCAGAGAAGAATTTAAGCATTGAAATGCTTCTAGGGACTGCTTGAAGTCGTTCAATTTTTGGCTCATCAATTAAAATCTATGAAAAGTCAGTCGACTTCAAACTATGAATATTCACACCTAGTGATGGCAAACGGTGTGGTTTAAATATTCATCAAGATTTTAATTATTGTAATTTACATAATACCTAAGTATGTTAATAACCTAAGAAGTCTTGAAGAACCAGACGATGGGCGTTGATAGAGAATTTTAGAAATTCTAAGTGAAGGTGACGATGAGGAAATCATCGTAAAGAAATTAGGAGTTATTCAGATTTGAATTTAGTAACACGTTCTGAGCAAGCAGGTAGATGTGTTGGCGAAGAAAAAGTTTCGCCTAGAAGTTGAATAACTTGTAGAAGTATTCGTGTAGAACTATTAAAATAAGCATTGTGGTTGGTTGATAACTGAAAACGGGGAAAAATCAAATCCAAATAGTGGTGTTTTTAGACAACACTGGATTTTAGGAGTTGAAAATCAATGGAAGAAACCAACATGTGAATGAAGAAGGAGAATTACTTTATAATAAATAGTCAAGCTAACATCATTGTTTAAGTGTATCTTTCATTTATCATCAGCTTTTTTATATCAAATAAATCTTAAAATATTAACACAAAATTGTTTTATTACGTACCCAAAGGTTATTCATAACAAGCAAGATTCTGAATGGTTACATAAATTAAAAAGATAAAAATGATTACGTAGGAATTTACATACCTTGATAAATACAGTAGCCACTGAACTTGCAAAATTATTTGCATAAGATAAGAGAGACACTCACATATAAAAATAAATACCAGTTTTATGAATAAGTCGAAGCAAATATTGCATTTACAGTTATAGTGCAGAGACAAACAGTGAAGATACTACAACTAATTATTTCTAAAGAATCTCAATTAGATAATTATTAAACTTATATAAGAAACAGTTATCTTAATGATTTTTTTCAAGCAGGATTGCTTGCGAAATGAATGAAGTCAATAAAATATGACAGAAATTCATTAAATTCGCTTCTTAACACAATTTTAAAGTTAAAGCTATCAAAGTTGTGAATGAAGCTTAAACAACAATAAATAAATTAAATATGTTGAAAAAGCAAGAGGTTGTAGAGAAAGCTGAAACTAATTTTAAAGGTGAGTGAAAACTTTTGATTAATAGACATAATTTATCTGAAAAGTTTAGGTTCGGTCGAGAACACGGTGGAGGTGTGTCCCGCATAGGCGAGCCATCGTGTCCTCGCAGAGGCGAACAGCGGCGGTGACTTCTCACGCCCTGCGCTGGTTCAGGCCATGCTCAAGGAGGCGGCGCGCGAGAGGCAACGACGAGCCTCTCGCCCCCGCCAGGGACCCAGACGTAGACGTCGAGAGTCGCTAGACGACTACCGGCCACAATAGGCTCGGGTCTGCGGACGGCGACCGATGGGTAGCTCGCCGCCCGGCTAGGACCAGGCCCGCGTCGACGGCGCGTTAGTGTTCCACGCGCGCCTCAAAGAGAAGTCAGCAAGAAAAGTGGCCAACGCCTACCGGGGTTGCGGAATGTTTATAATAGTTATCGTGACCCCGGAACATAAAGGGCAATCGAAGGAACATGAGTGGGTTTTAGTCAGTAAAAGTCTGACACACGCCCTCCCGCCCCGCCAAGGACAAGAGAAGTAATTTGATGATTTCCAACACCTAAAAAAAAAGTTGAGTGTAAGCTTTTGATTAAGACATTATCTAACTAAAAAGTTTAGGTTTGTGGACACTTAAATTTAAACTTATGGCCTTAACACCTGATGGAATCGTTTAAACATGATTTATTTGTTATGATGTTAATGACTGTTTGACATTTAATTACGACTGCAAATAATATTGCAAAAGAGGTCATGTTCAAATTTAATTTATTAATGTACGTACTTTAATTTACAAACATAATTTTAAATCTGACTGTAAAGTTTTTTGATAGGCATATAAAAATGAAACTGAGAGTGTAAAAATCATGTTGAATGCACAATTATTATTTATAATTCATAATTACTATTCTGCGGGCAACATGCAAGCCCATTTTCTATAACCTTGCAAGCGGTAATGTCGTGTTGGTTCATGGTGCTTAAAGATAAAAGTTGAGCTCACTATGTTGTCAAGGCAGATTTGCCTAAAAATTTTAAATCTTTCTTCAAAAAGCTTGTCTGAAAGCTTCATGGTAAGCTACATAAAAATGTTGATTAAAATATTGGTCTAGAAAAGAGACAATTCACTGAATTTGTTTTGCCATTTCTTTTCAGAATCTAATAAACGCCGAGTCCATCTAGATTAAAAATAGTTAACCCCTATTCATTTTTAAATACCTATCCAACAATATGTCACACGTTGGGATGAAATTAAAAAAAAAATCACCTGCCACTTTACATAATTATAGGGGGGCTACCCTAATAAATATTTTTTTTCCAATTTTTATTTTACCACTTTGTCGGCGGGATTGATATACATATTGGTACCAAACAGCTTTCTTGTGGTAACGGTCACAGAGATTAAGCGAGGACGGACGGACAGACAGACAGACATGGCGAAACTATAAGGGTTCCTAGTTGACTACGGAACCCTAAAAAGGCCACATTGGACACATTGGGGACACATTGTTTTTTACTTTTGGATTGATTATATCCGAAATCATTGACACTAACAAAAAATTATTTTAGTAAATCCTTATTCATTTTTAAATACCTATGTAACAAAACATCACATGCTAGGGTTGAAATAAAAAAAAAACACTTCCCACTTTACATACCCTACCCTAATAAAAAAAAACCAAGTTTATTTTACCACTTTGTCGGCGTGATTGATATACATGTACCAAATTTTGGTACCATGGTACCAAATTTCAGCTTTCTAGTGCTAACGGTCACATAGATTAAGCGAGGACAGACAGACATGGTGAAACTATAAGGGTTCCTAGTTGACTACGGAACCCTAAAAATGAAGTGTTAAAGTGATTTAAATTCCTACTGGGAAAATAAAAAAAAAGACGGGTTGCACTCCGGGAGTGCCGGCAGAAGTGAAAACTTGATTATAGCTGTTTACTATCCATCCGTCCTACGCTTTTTCGATCAGGTCACGTGTCCTGACGCGAGTTTAAGATTTTATACCCATTACAGAAAAAGTGCTCAACGCCGCTAAAGAAGTTTTCACTTCAAAAAATAATAATTTCATAACTTGTTACAAAACTTCACACATCTCGTGTAGTAAATAATGATTAAATTACGAAAGCTTTAATGAACTGAATAGTAATTAAACCAATTATTTCCGGTTAAATTCGGATAAAAATGCGGATATTTGATCATTACGTAAAAGTAAACCGACAAACGTAAGACGAGGTCGTAAATTAAACAGTAGCATTGACTTTGGTTCAGTATTTACGTTAGATAACGATGACAGACATACAAATGAGGCTATCAGATATTTTTTCCACTGACGTCTTACAATTTTACTTTAGAAGACTCCCACTTTCAATTTGAAAGCGGAAAATTAACTACAATTGGTACTAGCTCCATAAAATTATTGATTGATAATTAAATTCAATAAAATTATTACCTAGTCGTTTCAAAAAAGTCTATTATCTTTGTACCTATAAATAATCTACGATCAAGAAAGACATATTTGAAAATTGGCAAATTATAAGAGTGCTATCAGTTTAGCAAGTTATTTCATTGTCTCAAGTAAGCCTTTTAAAACCTACCTATAGGTTAAACATTGATTGATCGAAACCAATTATGAGAGACAAAAAAGATATCGCAAAGAAGGACACGGAAACCAATTTCAAAGGTATGTATTTTTTTTATATAAATACTAGCTTTTACCCGCGACTTCGTCCGCATGGAATAATAGTTTCCGTTCCCGACCTGAATGCCTCCCGACTGGAACGACATTAGCAAATATGAGGCAGCAATGATTTTATACTTCCAGTTTCAGGATGGGGTTACAGGCACCAGCAATGCTTCATACTTTTCTGCACGTTGACGATAGCCTACAGCATGAGGGCTTGCATTGGAGTGTCTTTGGTCGCCATGACGTATCATGGGCTTCATGGAAACGACAGCAAACCTAACAACATTCCGGAATTTCAAATGAATGGGTTCTTTAACGCTCTTATGTTGGTACCTCCGGTAAGTATTTTTATTTTTAATGACGTGTTACAATTTAGTAAATGCTGCTACTTTTAAATTAGTAAATATTTGTTTTGATGTATTTTCTATTGAGTACCGTACGTATTTTGTTATTTAATGTCTTAATAGCTATAAAAATCATAATTGTGAAATGATTATATTGAACATAAATGTCACTTTTTGAACTTTATTAAAATTTCGTCTACGTGAAGAAATTGGGGCATACAGAATATAAAAATATTTCGATTTTTATTTCTAAAGACTTATTTCTTTTTATACCCAAAAAAATCCACCCCGAGAGGGAAAAATAGACTTTCATTAAAAGTGAACCCGGAAACCCTCTTTGAAAACTTACGAAAAAGATCGGACAGTGCGATAACCAATAACTTATGACATCTTTGTCCTAGAATAGAAATAGGCTGATATTATTTGTTTATAGTATTCAAAAGGGGGATCCAACGAACATAAATTTAACATACAAGTATTTTTACTTACTTTATAAGTTACTAGCTTTTGCCCGCGACTTCATCCGCGTGGAAGAATAATAATAAATAGGGGATTTCCGGGATGAAAACTATCCTATGTCCTTTTTCGGGTCCCAGACTATATCTGTACCAGATTTCATTCAAATCGGTTCAGTGGTTTAGGCGTGAAAAAAAGACAGACAGACAGAGTTACTTTCGCAGTTATAATATTAGTACGGAAGCACGGATTTATTTATTTGTTATTTGAACTTTATACACAAAAATGTAGATTGGCGTACTTAACCTTTCGACGACCAAGCCGACAGCCGGCTGTCGCGCTACTATTGTCTTTTTAGGTATTGTGTCTCGAATCACATTTATTCGAAGGATTAATCCCTAAAACATTCTTTACCAGCCTACCCAGCTCCAAAGGTTACACCACATAATTTCATAGTACAATTCGTATTGCTGATACAAAATACCTTTCCTTCTAGTACCCTGCCTTCTTCTGGTCTAAGAAAGTGCAAGACGCGGTGATAGCCTCATTCTTCTGGGGCTACATGCTGCTGCAGATTCCAGCAGGGCAGCTGGCGCACAGGTTTGGCACCAGGTACCTGCTCACTGGTGCCATGATGATCAACTGTATAGCTTCCATCATGTTTCCCACTGCGGCTTATTACGTGAGTACTTCTTCTTTTTAGGAGATAAGGAATATTGCAAAGTTGTATGTTATTTTAGTATCATTTGACATAATTATTTCAGAAGTGCTTCTGTTCTGCGCGACTCAAAAAATATTTGAGTTAACCTATGGTATAAATGCATTTAGCTAATTTTTCACAAACCTTGCTTTTTGGCACAGTATCGGAAGAGTTTTTATCAATACAAAATGAAAATATTGTATGTTTTTGAGTACCAATAACGTTATGAAATTATTCAATTTCACTTAAGTTAAAACTCAAAGCGAGAGTTTAAGTCAGAGTTACCTACAAATAAGCTCTTTTCGAGCACAGACAAGCAAATAAACTCTTTTCAAGACAGAAAAAAAAAATCTCTACAAAATTCTTCTTACTTTATTCCTACCAGGGCAGCTGGGTATGCGCGGCTATCTGCAGAGCTATCCAAGGGCTAAGTCAAGCATGCATACTGCCTGGCCTACACACTGCGCTCGGGAAATGGGCGCCTCTACACGAGAGGGGACGAATGTCAGCTTACGTGTATGGAGGTCAGTATCCGAACTAATCCGTACTAGCTAATATTATAAATGCGAAAGTAACTCTGTCTGTGTGTTTGTGTATTTGAATGAAATTTTGTACAGATATAGTCTGGGACCCGAAAAAGCACATAGGATAGTTTTCATCCCGGAAATCCCTCGGGATGGGTACTATTATTCCACGCGGACGCGCGCAAAAAAGTCGCGGGCAAAAGCTAGTTGGAAATAAATCTACAAGTTTTTAAAAATGGCTTCATGAGGTCTTATGAAGTGTAAACAACATACAGTCGAATTGAGAACCTCCTTTTTTTCTTGAAGTCGGTAAAAAAATTAGCAATAAAGAATTGAATTGGCGACACCGTTAAATTTACTTTTAGCGTTTGTCTTTCAGTATTTTGTAAACATACAAATTCGTTATAATTTATATATTTTTATAGTCGACTAAATAAAATAACTCAACAATAATTATCTTCCTACACAACTCTGTGAAATTTTATTCCATTTTGAATTACATAGAAGTTTGTTCGGTCTTTTTGAATATTTGATCAGTACAAGTGTTTATTAGGTCAAGCTCTAGGCACAGTATTCGGTCTACCGATGACAGGCTTCATAGCCTCGTCTCCGATGGGCTGGCCAGGAATATTCCGGTTCTATGGTATCATCTCTGGCGTGGTCAGTGTCGTCCTATGGTTCATGGCCGCAGACGCACCAGCACAGCATCCGAAGATCTCAGACAGTGAACGAAAGTACATTGAAGATGAACTGGGAAATGGTACCAAGACTAAGGTTAGGCAAATTGTGTTTTAGTTTTTACTATGGACCAGCCTCAGCTTCGCACGGGCGTTGTGTATTTTATTTATATGTAATGCTTTCTATTAACAAATTAGGATGTACATATAAAACGAAAACATTACAAATCATATAATACCATAATAAATATATTATGTATATATTTTTTTATAAATAAGGGGGAGGGTATCAAAAAGTTGTCAAAAAGGCTAGCAGCATTGCCACATTGTATGGAAATGCTAATTCTTAAAATTTCTATTAAATAATATACTAATCTGTTGATGACTAGCATTAGAATAAGTTGAGGAGCAGACAAGATCTAAGTAAGCAGACAGTGACTTCATTTTATACTGCGTAAAGATTTTGTTTTTTGTTGCAATAAAGTCTGTGATTGTTATATCTGTTTCTTTGTACCATGACTAGTCGTTATTTACAACGATAACCGTAGATTCTAAATTCTAAGTTTCGATCGATCTACGTTGTATGATAATTATGAATTTGTATGTGTGTAGATGTAAATTTATAAATAGTATTGATATGTATCAGTCGTCTGATTACCGCAGACACTGCAGTTTTTGATCAGATGATCGTGTGTAAGTTGTCCCTGTAAAATAATATTTGTCATATTTTTGACTAAAAGTGAGTTATTTCTCCAGAAAATGTCAGTTCCCTGGGGAAAGATACTCCGACACCCTGGAATGTACGCAATCATCGTCTCCCATATTGGACAAACGTGGGGACAGGTGACGCTGTACTCGGAAGTTCCCGCCTTTATGGACAAAATCATGGGGGTCAACATTAAAGCGGTAAGTATTGTCCTACAAATATAAGTGTTTTTTTACTCCACTACTCTTTTTAGATTATTTTAAACTAGCTGGTTTTCATTGAGGGTTTTTTGGAATAAAAACTACACTATGTCTTTACTATGACTATGTACCATTCAAAACAGTTTAGTAGTTCTGACGTGAAAGCGATGCAGAGCAGACAGTCAGCTACTTTCGCATGTATAATTTTAGTATAGATACTGTACATGTTCTTTGTCATTTATATACAGACATCAGGATACAGACTTTCTATGTGCCAAATTTCATTTAAATCAGTTCACTAGTTTAGTTGGGACAATATAACAGAAAGACACAGTTCCTTTCGCATATAAGTATGGATGAAATTATCAATACTTTTTTGTTGATTTAACAGAACGGCTTGCTGACTGCTCTTCCGTTCCTGGTGATGTGGTTCACCAACTTCTTCTTCAGCTGGCTGACAGACATGCTGATCGTGAAGAAAATACTTAGCGTCACTAACACAAGGAAATTAGCTAATTCACTAGGTGAGAATAAATCTTAGCAACTGTTATAGCAAGAAACAGATTCCGTATAAAAAACACAATTTCAGCCATAGTCAATCCAAACAGAACCTTCGAATACACGTGATTCAGGACACAATAGAAAGTCCATAACAGCGCGACAGCAGGCTGTCACTAGGTTGTCAATAGGTTAGCGCCCCCGCGGATTTACCCGCGTTATTTTATATCTTTGATTACTGCTCTGTTCTAAGGTCATGGCGTGATATGAATGACATAGATGCATACTCACAATCTTTCATACATATATATTTTCTGTATCCTGCTACTTAGCAATCTGTTTTTCCAAACAATAATCTTATATAATGTCAGGTTTCCCTCGTTCTGAGATCTAAATCCAGTGATGGTATTGGTAGTCTCGTCATTTGTCTGCGAATCTTAGCTGAAGATCCGCTATACTATTTCTCTTAAGGCGAGTGTATTTTAAACTGCCTTCTTTCCGTAAGTCTAAAGCCAGTATGTTTATATGATGGTACAATTTTGCTTGATAATTCCTGCTGTATGACTCAATTTCTTGCTTGACTGTTCGTAGGTTGAAATCCAGATTCACATATTTGTTGCACATGTTTTGTGGCATATTGTACATAGCTCGCATAGTCTTACTCTGAAATCTTTCCAATATTTCTATGTTGCTACTGCTGGCTGAACCCCAGATCTGGATGCCGTAAGTCCATACGGGCTTCAATATGGCTTTTTAGATGGTCATTTTACTAGCATCTGTCAACTGTGATTTACGTCCGATGAGCCAGTACATGCTGCGGAGTTTGCAATCTAATTGTTTTCTTTTGGTCCAAATGTGTTTACACCAAGTAAGACGGCGATCTAGGTGCATACCTAGGTATTTGGCGTCATCTTGCTGAGGGACGTCTTTATTGTAAAGTTTCACAGGTGGACAGGTTTTCCTTCTAAGTGCGAATGTAACCTGGACAGACTTTTCTGTGTTGGCTTTGATGCGCCATTGATCGAACCATGCTTCGATAAGGGTCAGATGTGTTTGGAGGTTTTCAGAAGCAGTATCATGATTTTCATGAACCGAGAGAACTGCGGTATCATCCGCATACCTCGCTGTGGTAGTGTAGCTGACGGTGGGTAGATCCGCTGTGAAAATAAGATAGAGGACTGGTCCCAAGATACTACCCTGTGGAACACCCGATTTGATCTTGTACATTTCTGATGTGTCAGAGTTTTGTCTCACTTCGTAGCATCTTTTCTCTAGGTAGGATTTTAGAATTGGAAAGAAGTAGTGTGGTAGCATGTTTCTAATTTTGTAGAGTAGCCCTTCATGCCATACTTTGTCGAATGCCTAACTAATATCCAAGAAAATTGCGCAGCAGTATTGTTTATATTCCAGTGCCCTGCCAATGACGTCTACTAGCCGGTGTACTTGCTCAACTTCATATATATATGAAATCTGATTATAGGTAATGTGCCAGCAGCTATAGGACTGGTGGCATTAGCGTACGCTCCGAGAAACATCTACGTGGTGGAAACAGTACTAGTCGTTATCTGTGCCTTCAAAGTATCCGCGTCTTTGGGATTCCATGTAAGAATTTGTTTTTGTTTTTTATTTACTTTGTTTAATCGATGATTTTGTTAATTAGTAACTAACTTATTACTAGGTAGCTAGGTATTAGATTGGATTTCTGGAAAATCTGATTTTAAAATTAACAAATTTGAAGTAAATATTCACTCTCCTTGATTAACTAATAATGAAGTATATAAAGAGTTTATGCCATTGGGAGGAATCTTTCACAATTAATGCATTTTCTTACTTTATTTTGTTCATCGTGAGGATATCAGTTTTTATGTAATTAGCATTATGGCTTAAGCTCGTGCTTTTTCTGTATAAGAAGTTGTAAGAATCAAAATATTTAGATGTAGGGCAAGGGCCCTACATATAAATATTTTGGTTCTTTCAATGGATAAGCAGGCTGGTATTAAATGCTTTATTTCCTTTTAACAGATTAACCACATCGATATCTCCCCGAACTTCGCTGGCACAATGATAAGTATCAGCAACTTTGTGTCTAACTTCGGAGCATCAATGTCACCCATAGTGGTCGGATTCATTCTTACCGATGTTGTAAGTTTCAAACTATGACTCACTATAAATTTATTGTTCTAGTTGTAGTTTGTATATTATTGTAACATTTGTAACTTCTGCTCTTTACTAACTTCTGCGGTTTTATCCACGTTTTACCCGTAACTGTGGATTTTTGGATATAAACTACCTGTTTCCTTACTCAGGCTATTGTTCATCTATCTCTGTATGAAATTTCATTGAATTCGGTTCAGAAGTTTTAGTGTAAAGCGAGAAAGACAGACAGTCAGACAGAGTTACTTTTGCATTTAAAATATAAGTATTGATACCTAATGTGATAAATTCACTTAACTTATACAAATAAAAGGTATAAAAAACGTTGCATCTTTTCTGAGAATAAAAAAATATGATGGTAAAAGTAAAAATGTTAAAGAAAACTCTGGTAGCATATAATTCTCAAATATCATTGTTCACAGTCGGACCCCTACCTCTGGAGGCAAATATTCTTCGTGGCAGCTGGCATCTACTTCTTCACAAACCTAGTCTATGTGGTCCTTGGAACAGCAGTAAAGGCAGATTGGAACGACCCACCTCAAGGAGAAATAGCTGACGAGGAAAGTCAACCAATGGCGGAGAAACTTAAAGTGTAGATGGAGAATATCAGACGCAGAGAAGAATTTAAGCATTGAAATGCTTCTAGGGACTGCTTGAAGTCGTTCAAGTTTTGGCTCATCAATTGAAATCTATGAAAAGTCAGTCGACTTCAAACTATAAATATTTACACCTAGTGATGGCAAACGGTGTGGTTTAAATATTCATTAAGATTTTGATGATTGTAATTTACATAATACCTAAGTATGTTAATAACCTAAGAAGTCTTGAAGAACCAGACGATGGGCGTTGATAAAGAATTTTAGAAATTATAAGTGAAGGTGACGATGAGGAAATCATCGTAAAGAAACCTGGAGTTATTCAGATTTGAATTTAGTTCACACGTTCTGAGCAAGCAGGATGATGTGTTGGCGAAAAAAAAGTTTCGCCTAGAAGTTGAATAACTTGAATAAGCATTGTGGTTGGTTGATAACTGAGGCCAAGGAAAAATGAAATACGCCACAATCGTGTTTGTAATTTAGTCAACGGATTTTAGAAATGTGAAACTAATATAGAGATCAATGGAAGAAACCAACATGTGAATGACGAAGGAGAATTACTTTATAATAAATAGTTAAGCTAACATCATATTTTAAATGTATATTTAATTTGTCTTCCGCTTAGTTTTATCAAATAAAGCTTAAAATATTAACACAAAACTGTTTTATTACGTTTTTAATTTTTTATGAAAAATTAATGATTCTATTCTATTCTATTCTACGTCCCCAAAGGTTATTCATAACAAGCAAGATTCTATGACGAATGGTTACATAAATCAAAAAGATAAAAATGATTACGTAGGAATTTACATACCTATCTAAATACAGTAGCCACTGAACTTGCAAAATTATTTGCATAAGATAAGAGTGACACTATAACACATATAAAAATAAATACCTGACAATTAGATAATTGTTCGACTAGCATGAAAGACGCACTCAGAGATATTGTACGTCACTTTGTGCATGAATAAGTCGAAGCAAATATTGCATTTGCAGATATAGTGCAGAGACAAAGAGTGAGGACACTACAACTAATTATTGCTACAGAATCTCACTTAGATAATCATTAAACTTATACAAGAAACAGTTATCTTAAAGAAATTTTTCCAAGCTTGATTGCTTGCTAAACTAAATGAATGAAGTCATTAAAGTATTACAGAAATTCATAAGTGCTTCTAAACACAATTTTAAAGTCAAAGCTATCCAAGTTGTGAATAAAGATTAAATAACTATAAATAAATTAAATATGTTGGAAAAACAAGAGGTTGCAGAGAAAACTGAAACTAGTTTTAAAGGTGAGTGAAAACTTTTGATTAATAGACATTATGTGTCTGAAAAGTTTAGGTTTGTGGACACTTAAATTCAAACTATTGGCCTTAACACCTGATGGATTAATTATGTTTCAACATGATTTATTTGTTATAATGTTAAAGAAAGTTTGACATTTAATTTCGACTCCAATGATTATTGTAAAAGAGGTCATAATAAAATTGAACTTTAATTAATTAATGTACGTACTTGAATTTTCAATAGTGATTTTAAATTTGTCAGTGTGAGAGTTTTGTTTTGTATCATAATTAAGTTTGGTAATTAAGTGTGTAAAGGATTACTATTATGATTTTTTTCAAAGTGCATTATAGTTAATATAAAGTCGTCTTACAAATGAACTTTAATGTTTTCTTACATTTTAATTAACAGTAATGAATGTTTCCTTCATTCTACGCAACTTTAATTACTTTAATAAAGTATTTCTTAAACCAATTTGTAACAAATAAGTCCTGACTAGATTACATCTTTTGTAGAAACCTCAATTTATAGATAAGTTTATTCGTTTCAGGCAAATTATGTATATTCTACTATTTCTTTATTTAATACTATGTCTTTTGCCCTGATTTATCTTTGCACCCATACTGTATCAATTCATATATTAGAGTGGGCATTTTCTACTGCTGCCACCACCGTTGTGTATACGCCAACTCTTACTAAACTCTAAGGTGCCATTGCACATTACAGTGATAAACAGAACAGTCAGAAAATAGTTTTTCTTGAAAAGTGGCTGATCATGAATACTAAAAACGATAAAATATAGTTATGCAGCTAATGATTCGCCAATTTTTGGTATTTCCAGTTTCAGGATGGGGCTACAGGCACCAGCAATGCTTCATACTATTCTGCACCCTAACAGCTGCCTACAGCATGAGGTCTTGCATGGGAGTGTCCCTGGTAGCCATGACGAAGTACGGAGATGACACAAACGCCACAGCATCCAGTATAGTGGCAGATGAGAACCAGTTCAAACCTGAAGGGGTTCTGAATGCTCTGATGTTGATACCGCCAGTAAGTTTGCCTTTAGTATTTATTATCTGTATCTGTTCCTTCAGATTCTATGCAAATAGAAATGATAAGCGCTTCTCTATCGTCATTTGCATACTGTGTACGTAATACAGAAACATCTATATATAAAATAGTAAACTGACTAACTGATAAACCTTTCAACGACCAAGCGACCAGCCGGCTGTCGCGCTGGTATTGTCTTTCTATTGTGTCTAAAATCACGTGTTTACGTGTTTTCGAAGGTTTAATTTAACAACAAATATCCAAACCGCTGATCCTACAAATATGAAACTTGTAGTGAAAAAAACAAGTTGCCACTAAAAAGGGATTCATGGAAATTCTACCCCTAAAGAGTTCAAATAGTGAATAGAAGTTAGACAACTACGCGGGTGAAAGATAGTGTTTTATAATATTGGTAACTAGCTTTTGCCCGCGGCTTCGCTCGCGTTAAAAAGAGACAAAAAGTAGCCTATGTTACTCTCCATCCCTTCAACTATCTCCACTAAAAAAATCACGTAAATTCATCGCTCCGTTTTGCCGTGAAAGAAAGACAAACATACAGACAGACAGACAGACAGACACACTTTCCCATTTATAATATTAGTATAGATTTTATAAAAACGTTATTCACTTTTCTATTTCTATGTACACTAAGATCTTTTGAACTTAGAAATAGATTTTAATGCGGATTTGTCAATAGATGGAATGATTAGAAAAAAATATATTTTTCGTATAATTCATTCTTCATCGATATTTCATTAAAACCTTTATAAACACGTGATTCGAGACACAGTAGAAAGACAATAGCAGCGCGACAGCCAGCTGTCGCTTCGTTGTCGAAAGGTTAAATAAGTTGAAATGCAAAAACAATCAACAGAAGTCACCCAAGAATAAAAACATAATTCTATTTTTATGCAATAAATACATAATATACAACAAGAAACTGTGAGCTCTCAACAATAAACTATGTGAACTGCGGGAAAGTTAAACGTACTTATTTCCGCATCATAGGGAGATGAACCAAGTTTTTAATCTGTTGACTGAAACGTCCGTTTGTGCAAAACAAAGATAATTTCCTTCTGCCAACAACAGAAACCAACTCAGTCTTATAACCGTGTGTGCTTTGCATTCTTGAGTAATAAATTTTTATATTCACGTTTCCAATAGGAAAGAGAAAGATGCACTAAACTTAAATTTAGGTTAGTTTGTGTATAAGAAAATCGCCACCATTGTATTTTTTCACACAACTTTTGTACGCAATTTTTTTGTGTACCCACTGAGCATCAATCATTGGGATCATTATAATAATTTATCCGCAGGCCGTACAATATATTCACGTAATTTTTTCCCGCTGTTAACCATTATTTATTTAACTGATGTGCCAATCACCTGTGATCCGTCCCTTTTGACTGCAGATATTTATTGTGCTTTTGTTAAATGTCGATGCTGTAAAATACAACAGTAAAATAAATAAAAATATCTTTGAAAAACTCACACATAGCCATCAGATTTCATACTAGGCAGTAACTGTACTAAGTTTACTGATAATAAATACTGATTGATATAATTTATAAATACGTACCTAAGCAGTATACATAGACACGATGCACATAATCATGCTCATTTGTAAAGATTTGTTCTAAGTGGGAATCAATTCGACGACCTCCTGCTTAGCAGTCAGGGTCACTAGCCATTAGTCCAATACATCAGTCAACAATCGCAGCGCGCTTTGAGAATAGTTTGGAAAGAACTCGCTAACAATTTGACAGATGTGAATTCGTCGTTTGTATCTTGTTGATTTTCTGGTGACGTACTTATTATTATCTAATAATAATAAATAAATATCCTTGGACAACTCACACACGGTCATCTGATCCCAAACTAAGCAGAGCTTGTACTATGGTAACCAGACAACTGATAAACATACTTACATAATTTATAAATACATACATTACAGATATTATTACACCCAGACACAGAACAAACAGACATGCTCATCACACAAAGTTTGTCCCGGGTGGGAATCGAAGCCACGACCTCCGGCATAGCAGTCAGGGTCACTAACCACTAGGTCAACAGGCCCGTCAATTTATTTTGAATGACTTTGTAACTTTCAGTACCCAACTTTCAACTGGGACAAAAAGACCCAAGATGCTGTGATAGCGTCATTCTTTTGGGGGTACATGCTGCTGCAGATTCCTGGGGGGCAGCTGGCGCGAAGGTTTGGAGCCAGGTACCTGCTGACTGGTGCCATGATGATCAACTGCGTTGTTTCGATAATGCTGCCTTTGGCTGCTTATTATGTAAGTTTCTTACTGGAAGCCTAAAGGAGGTCTTGGACGGTTAGCAGACCGAAATTTAAGTGGTGTGATAAAAAAGGTCTTTAAAATTAGTCATAAATAAATAAATAAGAGAATGTTTTCAAGAATTGAGTCTTTGCCCAAAAGGAGCATTAAAAGTAAGCTAAAATAATTTAAAAAAATGTTGCGAGAGATAATCTGAAAAGAAAATTGATATTTAGTTTAGCAAATTAGCAGTTATGAAAAGTTTTATGCCACAATATTTATAAAGCTCTAAGTGACAACATCTTTTAAAAATTACCATTGATCCTTTAGTCAACAAGCAGTACATATTTCACCATTGTTGCTAAATGTGAAAATAATATATTTAATTGCAGGGTGGATGGATATGCACAGCAATGTGCAGGATGCTGCAAGGTCTCAGCCAGGCCTGCATAGTACCAGGACTGCACACGTCACTTGGCAAATGGGCACCCATGCAGGAGAGGGGGAGAATGGCGGCCTTTGTCTATGGAGGTAAGATAATAACGATAACAATTAAATATTTAAATATCCTTGGACAATTACTCACACACGGTCATCTAATCCAAAACTACGCAGAGCTTGTACTATGGTAACCAGATAACTGATAAACATATACTTGTATAACTTATAAACATAAACATATTATAGATAAATTACACGCAGAATAAACAATCATGCTTATCACACAAAGTTTGTCCTGGGTGGGAATCGAACCCACGACCTCCGGCTTAGCAGTTAGGGTCACTTACCACTAGACCAACAGACCCGTCAGTAAGATCCAGGATCACTTGTGTCTGCGGCAGATAGGACCAATTCATTATGTATACGACAAAAATTTAGTAAGATCTAGACATGATTTGTGATGTCTGCTCTAGGCATATAATTATCATTTACAAATCTCTATCACATTATATTATAATGTGATAGAGATTTGTAAATGATAAGATTGTTTTCGCCAGTCGTGCGTAGGGTACGGTGCATTAGTCAGATACTAATATGTCAAATTATCTGAAGCACCTCACCTACTCCGCCCCTTATTTGACCGCAACAACACAGAGTTTGTCGTGTCTAGCGCAGAGATTATTATTTTTCTTTGTCAGCGCTGGAGCATTTGCGGTAGTAGATCTGACACGAAAGTAAAAACCCAGTGACTTTTTGTAACGTACACCCTCTTACTGACAATTTTTTTTTTGCGAAAAACTGTCTAACCAGTAGAATATCTAAAGCAAATAAAAATAACAATACATAGTTTTAATGAAAAATTTGTTTATTATTGTTTGACACTATTGATAACTGCTATACCTACGGTAATTTTGCTATTAACAAAGTAACGGGAAAAAGTAAAACTAACGAAACTAAACTACTAAATGAACGAAATTATTTTAACCATTTTAGTGTACCATACTCAACAAGGAATCTTAATTCCAATATGCATATCATACTTTTCAGGGCAAGCTCTAGGCACAGTTTTCGGTCTACCGATGACAGGTTTCATATCTTCATCAGCACTGGGCTGGCCAGGCATATTCAGGTTCTACGGGATCCTGTCAGGAGTTATCGGGATCCTGCTCTTCTGGCTAGCTGCTGATACTCCAGCCAAACACTCCAAGATATCTGAAGCAGAGAGAGAATATGTTGAGTCGGAACTAGGAACTGGTGACGAGGCTAAGGTGAGTGGTATAATCAAAGATTTTTTAAAACCCTTTAAGCAATAGATTGATTTTCAGGCTTAGAGTGTAATAACGTCATAAATACTCTGAATTTGAATGGGAGGTTTTTTGTCAGGGTAGTCCACTAGCAAGCACCGACCCCATCGTTCTCTTAAAATAAGCAAAAAACCATACTGTCGTGTAAATGTGTTATATTGACCTAATAATAAAATAAATATGTATCTTGTAACATTTATCATTTCTGAAAATTTACACTCTTTGCTTATGTTACGTGAAACAAACTAATGATAGTGAAACAGAGTTTTAATTTAAGACGGCTTGAATTAACGAAGCTATTTTCAAAAAACTAATTACGTTCACGTTTTGGCAAGCTTTTCGACATTAAAAAAAATAATTTTGATGAATTTTTAATATCAAAATATTATTTATGGTATTTTGCAGAAAATGGCAGTACCATGGAAGAAGATCTTCAGCCATAAAGGGGTGTACGCGATCATAATAGCACACGTGGGAACAACTTGGGGTCAGCTCACTCTGTACTCTGAAGTTCCAGCGTATTTGGATAAAATCATGGGAGTTAATATCAAAGCGGTAAGCGTCGTATTGTAAGAATACCTTTAATCACAAACCCAATAATTATTAATCCTCTTGTAATCCATACTAATATTATAAATGGGAAAGTGTGTCTGTCTGTCTGTCTGTTTGTCTTTCTTTCACGGCAAAACGGAGCGATGAATTGACGTGATTTTTTGAGTGGAGATAGTTGAAGGGATGGGGAGTAACATAGGCTACTTTTTGTCTCTTTCTAATGCGAGCGAAGCCGCGGGCAAAAGCTAGTAAAATTATAAATATAGATTCTGAAGTAAGCTTACGATACACTGACATATTTTGATCTAGAACACTAGTAAAATGGGAGCTGGCCAAGAGCTTCAAAGTGTCAAGGGTAAAGGATACTTGGAATAATTTTCGTTTGGAGATCTCGCCCAACAATGGGATACGATGACCGTAAATCATCCAGGTTATAAAACGAGGTATAAACAAATCAAGATTATTTAATTCTTTCAGAACGGCTTGCTGACTGCTCTTCCATTCCTGGTGATGTGGTTCGCCAATTTCTTCTTCAGTTGGCTGACAGACATGCTAATCGTGAAGAATATTCTCAGCCCCACGAATACCAGGAAGTTTGCTAACTCTTTGGGTAAAGATAAATTCAAATTACTACGTGTGTAAACTATGAGCAATACGCCAAATTAAAATACCTACAGAAAATCATATTTTTTTTGTTAGTTTAATCATGTTTCCTCTTCTATAATTATGAAACGTCTTACACTATACATTTCTCTTATATCGCCGACGTAACAAAACTCCGATACTTAACCCAAACAAATAACCAAATTAAGCCATACTATCTGTAAATTAAAATAGTGCAGGAATCACATCAAATTCAACGACTGCGTCAAATATGTCATGTCCCTAATCTATCTTTTTCATTGTCTACAGGGCATGTTCCAGCAGCTATGGGACTGATAGCTTTGGCATTTGCACCTAAAAACATCTACATTGTCGAATCAATACTTGTGTTTACCTGCACTTTCAAAATATCAGCTCACTTGGGTTTTCAGGTAAAAATGTTATTTTTAACGCCTACGCTTTTAATCCTTTCGTTTTCTCACAACTCATTGCTAATGGTATCTAGAATATTTGAGACTTGATGAACGCGGCAAATATGATGACATTGTTTACATATTTATATACGCGTTTTTATAAAAATCATGCATTGCGGTTTTACTATTGATGAAACTATATTCTACGTAAAGTATATTAATATCTAGTATAAGGCCTCAGAAATAATTAAAAGCAGTGATCTAACTACAAAAGAATAAATGTTACAAAGTTTTATTATTACTGAGTTTTAAAGACAATAAATTCTTCGTGGAATACTTAAGTTAACATTCTTGTTGACGAAGGGCAGGGTACGGCTAAAACTTTCTTGTTTCTTTGACATTCAGGTTATCCATCTTTATTTAAATAAGTTGCAAATTGTTATTTTCAGATCAACCACATTGACATATCTCCGAACTTCGCTGGAACAATGATGAGTATCAGTAACTTTATCTCAAACATTGGCTCGTCGATCGCTCCTTTAGTGATTGGTTTTATTCTTACTGACGTTGTAAGTTATTAAGTTTATTACTTTTATTAGCAGCGAATTGCAAACCCTGATTTACGTTATTGCTATTATTAACTTGATTTTAAAAATTTGAAGTTTAATGATCTTCTTGTGTATGATTACCTGGAATCTCATTAACCATAAGTTGTTCAATTTCTATCTTTTGTTGGTCAGTTTTTTAATTCTAATTTGCTTTGAAACGTAGTTTCCAAAGAATAATAATATTATGCTTTGTTAAAACCTCATTAAGGCATATACTACATATTTGCACATCAGCAGTTGACTACTATTTATTGTAATAGGTCGTAAATTGTTTTGTAGAGGTTTTTGATCTCAGTTTTTTTTATAGAATGACGTATACCTATGGAGGCAAGTGTTTTTTATGGCAGCTGGTCTGTACCTCTTCACAAATCTGGTCTATGTGATCTTCGGAACCGCTGAGAAGGCTGACTGGAATGATCCCCCACCGGAGAATGACGAAGATGAAGAGGGGCATCCTATGATGGAAAAGCCTAAGCTATGAGAGGAAAATAGATTTATTGTGTTTACTTAGTGCAATTGTTTTTTATGAAATAATGTGTGATGAAGTCATGATGAAACACACGAACGCAATAATAAAATTCAATAATACTTTAAACAGAAATAATGCATGTTAATAAAGTACAGTTTATGTAAATATGCCTAGTTTATGATCAGGTTTCTGTGTGTGAGTTGTCACAAGATTTATATTATTTTTTAATTAGAGTTGTAAAAAAAATATATAAGATAAAAAAAAATATATAAAAAGTTTTTGTTATTGTTGTTATTTTTGTAATAAAAATATTTATTTTTGATTATTTATTCATTATTATGATTTACTACAACTGATACCTACACTTACAAAGTATACCCACAAAACTTCGCAAAAATACCATAACATATTGCAAAAAGAAGGAGTCAGCACAGGAAGGGCCCCAACAGGGCCAACGCCTGCCGGGGTTGCGGAATGTTTATAATAGTTACCGTGACCCTGGAACATAAAGGGCAATCGAAGGAACATGAGTGGGTTTTAGTCAGTAAGAATCTGATACGCCCTCCCGCCGCACCCAGGACGGGAGCAGTCATTGGATGATTTCCCACTCACCAAAAAAAAGGTTAAAAACCGTCGATAAAAACGTGATGTCCAGATTGAGTATCGAACTCAAAACCCTCGGAATTTAAGTGTTGAACATAAATGGAACCTTCACAGCATTCGGAGGCCATGATTAACGAATGTTTCCGACGCCCGGCAATGAATTATATTCGTCGAGATTTCATTCCACATTAAATGTTCCGGGCTGCAGACTTTTAAATGCATTCAATTTATTTTGTGTGAAGAAATGTTTTCAGAGCGTGACTAATGTTTCCAGTTTGGGAAAAACATAGTAGCTTTTAAAAGCAAGGCTGAGTGATCGTTTGTGTCGTTGTTATAAAGATTTTAACTCTACGATGCATGTCTGCAGGACGCAATTAATTTGTTGACGAAAATATTTAGGAGTTTTTGATGCGAAAAATTAAGCTAAGTTATGTGATACCGTATTCTCCGGTGTCGTGATGGCCCAGTGGATAAGGCGCCCGCCTCGTGTGTAAGAGGTTGTGGGTTCGAATCCGGGCAAGTACCAATGTGACTTTTTCAATTCATGTACTTTTTCAAGTTTATCTTGGACATCACTGGCATCCCGTGTCTCGGAAAGCACGTAAAGCCGTTGGTCCCGGTTGTCATTTGTAGAACTTTGACAGTCGTTACTGGTTAGCCAGAAACTCTGACCAGTCTAACCAAGAGGTATCGGGTCGCTCAGTTACTGTGTTGTGGAGGTCAGATAGGCAGTCGCTTCACGTAAAACACTGGTATCCAGCTCAATCCGATTAGGCTGGCAGCCGACCCCAACACGGTTGGGAAAAGGCTAGGGAGATGATGATGATGTGATACCGTATTCTAAAAATGCATGTATGTTTAATCCTAGCTGGTTGATGACAGATATTTAAAATTTAGGTTGCCTATTTATGGTAATACAAACACTTGTTAAACTAAATTATGTAGAACGCAATAGACTTAGACGCGGAATTGCGAACACTGGGTGATTTATACAACTACGAATATCGCTGATAATATATACAGTTTAAATTACTGTGAAAGCCTTGCAAGGCATCAGGAATTTATGAGACACATTTTGAGAACTTAAACAGTTGACTGCTATAACTAGCCTTCCCCATGGTTTCCCCACTTCTTCTCCCATAAATCGTAGCGTGATTATGCTTTCCGAATTCACCTTAGAGTCACTTAATAAAATAATAGTCTTAATATTTATAATTCTTTCTTCTTTTCTACTCCAACATAAACAGTAAAAGTTTAGGAACCTATTAATTAACAATTATTTTTATTTTATTCAGACATGACTTATAAAAGCGCCTTGGAAGGTAGAATATCAAACCGCTTAAACTCGACGCGGTTATTCTGTAAAGTCTGTTTTCTATTAAGTTTTTGTATACAAAAACCTGAGCTCAACTACAAAGAAACAATTTGTAATCAATGGTATATATATCAAGCTTGCATAAATTGTAATTTGGACACACAAAGAAATGTGTGTACCTTATTACAGCGATTGATTTTATAGTTGCGGAGTAAATTGGTTATGACATTGACAGTTAACCTTTCAACGACCAACCGACAGCCCGCTGTCGGGTTGCTATTGCCTTTCTATTGTGTCTCTAATCACGTGTATTCGAAGGTTTAAATAGACTGAAAGAGAGTTAGTAGGTATGAAATGATTTTGTTTCCATTCATTAGAAGATACAAAATCCTAAAAACATACAGCCAAATTTGATTTGAAATTGGTTGAAAACGTTAGACATTTTAACGTTTATTCATTCAACTGGAAAATCTTAACGAAACTAATTTCCTTAGCAAACCGATAGCTATATAGCTCTGCTTTACCAAAACACTTAAGAAAATGCGATAAACATTAAAAAAACCATTAACATTCTCAGGTTCTCCGGATTCGGCATTGACCCAAAGCCATCAACAGGGACAATCAAGAAAATTTTAATTAGAAAACTTTTATACGTCAAAACCTTTCTTTCTCAAGTTTGTTGATAGCAACATAAATGTTTGTACCCGGAAAACGGGCGCTCGGTAAAAAATACGAAAGAAGCGATTAATTTCCTTCGACGGAAGAATTTCATTATAACGTCCAAAGCTTTTCAAATAGCACAGACTGTTCCGAAGGATTTTCTACAAGAGTTTATTTTCAAAAGGGTTATTTTTACATCGTTATCATTCTTTTTACATCTGTATTTATTTTTACATGAACCGTGTAAACTCGTGGATAAATTGAGCATGGTTGTTACTCAAAATAAGCTGGGATAAAATAAATATAATAAAAGATTTATTTAGTAACTTTTTATTTATACTTTCTAATTATTAGTCCGTAAGTTTCATACTGTTTTGTCAGTGTTTTTTTCTGGTGTTACATCTGAAACAAAGGATTAAGGTATAAGTTTAAATACAGATTATTATCTTCACAATAATAAACCAACGAAATATCATGTGTGTGATGACTAAAAACCATTGGACCGATTTCAAAATTTATTTAGATGTAGGCTAACCCATTTATTGAGGAAAGCTGCGAGGCTGTGTAATATTATTACCCTATGAGTTATGGAACGAAGTGGGTGTTATCACTGGGGACACCTAACTTTATGAAAGTTGCGAGAAAAATCAAGTTAGTAATAGTCGAGCATATCAAAAGTATTAAAATATGTTTTTACCGTCAGTCTCTGCGGGTGGGTCGTTCCATTTCTGCTTCACACTACTGCCGAAAATAAGATAAGACGTATTTCCTATAATGTATATCGCAGATGCTATGTAGAATACTTTGCGCCACTCATCTGGGTCTGTCTGTAAACGTACATAAGAAAGTCAATAAAAATACTTAAAAAAATGATTTAGATATTTCATTCGGGTCTTTAGAAGCAATACTATCTTTACAACTTAACTGTGCACCTGACGCTGTGACGTAACGCTGACGGAATGCTATCGCTACTAAACAAACGAGGCGTACACCGCGTGCACCGCGGGGAAGAGGGAGAGAGGTCGCCTTCGAGCGAAGTGCACAGATAAGTCATACAGGTGGTAATAACATTTTTGCTGGACAACCTTGATAAAAAATGATTTTATTTATTTTTAAGATATTTACTTAATTAAAATTAAAATAAAATAAGTTAAAACTAACCTCGTCTTTAATCACGGCGCCTGCAACCAGGGGGCCAATGATAGACATGAAATTGGCGGCCATGTTGGTGATGCCCAAGAGTGTGCCCGCGTAGTTAGGAGACATGTCCAAATGAATCAACTGTAAGACGAATAAACACACAATATAATCATCTTGCTTGTAGGTATATGAATATTGTTACCAAGTGCATTTAATCTTTTGACGACCAACCGAAAGCCGGCTGTCGGGCTGCTATTGTCTTTCTATTGTAAAAGACACAGATAGACATTTGTTCATCTGCATTTAATCTGTATTTATTTTAAACTAAATAGGTTTAACTAGGTTTCTTGTACCTTTATTTAAAGATAATGATCATACCATAAGTCCAGTCATATGTCCAACGTTGAGCCCGACTACAACACACAGCATACCAACTGCCAGAGTTACGTTACCAGCAGGCACGTATGATAGACCGATCAGAGCGATGGCAGGACCATAGTAACCTGAAGAAGATACCAGTTTGTGATCATTCTATAAAGGGTGACTGGTAATTATTGTATGATACTTAAACGTGAATGTGCTCATGATAACAAACAATTTTTATTATGAGAGCAAAGCCGAAATCACGAAACAAATATTAGCTATTCAGTACATTAGGCAAACATAAATGTACTGCACAGCTGTTTTTTTATTTCACGATTTCAGGTTTATGCCTATAATAAAAGTTGTTGTTATCATGAGCACAATCACGTGTTTATGTATCGTACACTAATTACTAGTCACCCTATATTGAAGCCATATCATCTGCCGAAATTAGTGTCGTGATGGCCCAGTGGATAAGGCGCCAGCCTCTCATGTAAGAGGTTGTGGGTTCGAATCCGGGCAAGTACCAATGTGACTTTTCAATTCATATGTACTTTCTAAAGTTTATCTTAGACATCACTGACATCCCGTGCTTCGGAAAGCACGTAAAGCCGTTGGTCCCGGTTGTCATTCGTAGAACTTTGACAGTCGTTACTAGTTAGCCAGAAACTCTGACCAGTCTAACCAAGAGGTATCGTGTCGCCCAGTCACTGGGTTGTGGAGGTCAGATAGGCAGTCGCTCCACGTAAAACACCGGTATCCAGCTGAATCCGGTTAGGCTGGCAGCCGACCCCAACATAGTTGGGAAAAAGGCTAGGGAGATGATGATCATCTGCCGAAATTAATAGTAATAACGGCGTAATAATTGCTGATTGTTCTAACTTTATTAAGAACATAAATATCTGGGGACAACTTACACATCCTTCTAGTACTAAACAAAGCAGAGTTTTGTTATGGTAATCCGACAATTGATATAGATACTTACAACGGATGATATAATCCGTTTATGTTATAAATAAATTACACCTAGACGCAGGACAAACAATCATGCTCACTACACAAAAATTGCCCTGGGTGGCAATCCAATCCACGATCTGCTGTATGGCTTAGCAGTAATGGTCACTACCACTAGACTGAAAGGCCAGCTATTAATGACCACTAGACTAAAGGCCAGATAGTATTTTTTTGGTTGACAATAAAAAAACAAATAATAATTTAGTAAAGGGCTCCATTACACTTACCAATAGAATTAGAGAGCTTCCTCGTGGCTGTAACACTGAGGTACTTCTTGTTCGGGAGGTAGTCAGACAAGTAGCCGAAGGGGAAGCTCAGCACGTACATACATAAGTACGGCAGAGCTGACATTAAACCGTTCTGGGGAATAAAGAGGACAAATGAAAAGAAATATCAGTCAAACAAAATGTATAGATTTTTTAATAAGGAAACTTTGAGTATCAGATATTATAGAAAAAAAGGGTAAATTAATAGACAATGATGCCGATTCTCTTATTCGCAAACTAACCTAAATTTAAGTTAACTGCATCTTTCTCTTTCCATTTCATTAAGAAAAGGACAGAAGATAAAATATTAGTTAAGTCCTGTCATATTTAGACGCTCCATAGATAATTTAAACGCGGTTTTTAACCGCGTTTAAATTGCGACTAAACATGGCGACTAAATATACGCCAATTTTCTTCAGGCGCTGTCTAATTTGACAGGATTAAACTAAAATGTATCTTCTGTCCTTTTCTTTAAGAAATAAAAAGAGAAAGATGCATTTAATTTAAATTTAATTAAGTTTGTGAACAAGAGAATAAGCACCAATGTAAATTGAATAAAAGTACGCGTATGGGCAAAACGTAGAGTATCTACTTTTCTGTAACATCTGTCATGCTGTAATTTGACTTATGTTCACAAATAAAGCATCCTGCATAGGGTACTTTCAGACGTGACTTACCGCCTTTATGTCGACTCCGAGCACTTGCTTCATGTAAGACGGTATCTCCGTCATAAGAGTCCAGTAGCCCCAGTTTTGACAGCAATGGAGTACGATCAGCGATATGAATGGAACACATGTCCAAATTTCCTTCCATGGAGTTTTGTATCTCTGAAACAAACATAAAGTCTTGTTTGTACCATTGTAATTTTTACTTTTATGAGTTAGTATGAATATAAGCAAAACTTTAAGGTACGACAGACATACCGAAGTATCAAATAATCCCGCATATTGATTTCTGACATGTTTTATCGAAAAACTGTTACTTTTGTAATGAGTAATCGAAGACTTAAATAACTTTATATTATTACTAGCTGGCCTGTGCCCACTTCGTTGGGCGCCAAACATTTTAACTTAAAACTCGAAAACATGCGCTTCCCCAGACATAAGACTGAGCTAGATCGATTTCTCGTCCCCGAAAACCCCCACATATCAAATTTCAGCGAAATCGTTAGGGTCGTTTCCGAGATCACATGCTTTTTCAAGCAATTAGCGCCATCTGCCGGGCTGATTTGTGAATCTAAACCATCCAGGGCGCCACTCAAACGCATACAGAAAAATTCATTTAAATCGGTCAAGCCATTTAGGAGGAGTTCAATGACATACACACGCACAGCAGAATTATATATATAAAGATATACCTAATAATTAAATCCAAATACATGATAAAATTTTATTATATACCTTAACTTCCCCAATCTGTCCCAAAGAGGTCTGTATGTAGAACCGTTCCTCCACACTGATAAGCTTTGACTTCTGAGGAGAATCTGCCCCCACTATAATGTAGATTATGGCCCATATTACTCCCACTACCCCATTCACGTAAAAGATCGCCTCCCAACCCCACGCGGCTGCTATAAAGCCAGAAATAACTAGCTGAACGGCATTCCCCAAATGGGATCCTGAAAAAGTATTAAACATGTATGATGTAACCAATTTTTTATAATAATTGACTTTAAAAGAGTGATCATGGAGTTTTTATGACCACTTTTAGAAACCTACTGTTAGGAACGCACAACTAGCTTCAATTTTCTGACTGACTGACACCTTGCTAATTTAAATGGCCTATTTGAATAAAATGATTTTGACTTTTAACACAATAATCTTGAATCACAGTGATAATGCTGCAATAATAACCAGTGTAACTTTTAATACTTTTTACTGAATGGTATCTGGTATCTTTCTTCTTTATATAAAATCAAAAGTTTTCCAACCTGCGTTTATCATGGCACCTGTTCGACCCTTTTCTGGTACTGGAGTCCATTTGCCAATCAAGCTGTAAATCGAGGGTATCACAAAACCCTGCGACAAGCCTTGAATAACACGACAGGCACAGACTAGTTGCCAGCCACCCTGGAAATTATGGATATCAGATTCAAGATGAAAATACAGCGAAGAAAAGCTTTTAGGGAAACAAGTTTAAACAAGATTCTTACAAAATGTACTGCAATAGATCATCATGACAAATTCCAAGTGGCAGTATATGCGTTAATTGAAATATAATCCTCAACTTTAGTTTATCTTTATCAAACCGTGCAGACAAAACGTGTTGTTCAACTATATTCATATTTATTGCTCCAAATAATTCCATACTTACATAATAAGCACCAAACGGTAGAGCAAGTGACACAATAGCGTTAACTCCGATGGCCATTGTAACGAACTTCATGCCTCCATACTTCGTGGCCAGTTCCCCAGCCGGGATCTGGAGTATGACGTAGCCCCAGAAGAATGATGAGAGGATCACGCTCTGAGTCTGCATGTTCCAATCGAAGGACTGGAAAATGTGTATACATTTTGTAACTCTGCAACTTTACGAATAAAACTTGTCGGAACCTCATCATATTTGTTACATAGTGATTGGTTAAGAAGTGTTTGATAGTAATTGTTTAGTCTGCGATCGTGTTGCCCAACATGTTAACTTACGACTGACACCCTACATCCCGCAATCATAGTTTGTTGCGATATTAGAACCTTCGGGCGGTAGACCACCAGACACAACACTCGTCTAGCTAATAATTTCTCCCTTCCAATAAAGAATAAGAACGTTGTTCTCTGTTCCTCATATTCCTAAAAGGGTGTCACTTAAAAGTTATGTTTTTAACTCTAAGGGCTATTACGCACTGTCGACTAGTCGCCGGCGACTCAGTCCCTCGGCGACCGAAACATGGGAAACAGGGCCGGAGAGCGAGCCGAGCGACAGTATTCCAAGTACATTCGTGCAGTGTCAAAACTCATTGTGCGCGGCCGTCCGGTCGTTACGACAGTTGCTCGCAGTGTGAATGCTTTCATTTGAAACCGTGCTCCTATTGGTCGCCGGCGACCGGCAGTTGCCTGTGCGTCGCCACTGCGCGGCGAGTCGCCGAGTCGCCCGGGCAACCGGTGACTAGTGCGTAAACACCTATTTAAACTATTCAATATTACAGTCGTCGACAACTGAGTCGCCGGCGACTAGTCGACAGTGCGTAATAGCCCGGCCATTATAAAGCCGTGAATTAATTAAAACAAAGTCACGAAAATGTGGTGCAGCATTGTTGTTCCCATCAAGAGTAACTATATTTTGTAATTTTGATTAACACTGCTGTTAAACCCTCCTATAAGCCCTACATCTCCCGCAACACATAAATATACCTCTGGAACATTGTTTTTAACTTTGTTTTATTATTTATTTATTTAACCATGTACAACTATCATCACAGGTGAACCTAATACAATAGTGTAAGACTTAAAAAAATATATATATTATACACGTTTATTACTTACGTTTTCAAGAGCCCTGTCCGTCATCACGACTATAGCCATGCTCATGTTTACTCGCATGGCATATGCCAGCAACATCGCAAAAAACAGCATTACTGTTTGTATGTGGCGGATGGCCCCGACCGCCTCTATAAACAAATGTTTGTGAAATTATTAGGAATATAAAACAGAAAAAAACCGGTCTAGTGCGAATCGGACTCGCGCAACGAGGGTTCCGTGAATTGTTTTTTTTTTTTGTGAATTAACTACAAATTTACGGATTTCGGAGTTTTTCCTTTGCTACATGACATTGCTTCTTGCCAAATTTCATGATTCTAGGTCAATGGAAAGTACCCTATAGGTTTTGATTCACTTGTTTGTTTGTATGTTTGATAACTCTAAGCGTAAAAGTCCCTCGCAAACAGCTCTATAACAATATTACTATCTAGTAAGACTTAATCACAGCTCAGATATTGCAAACCTGATATCTTACGAGATAGTAATATTGTTATAGAGCTGTTTGCGAGGGATTTCGTCTAGGAAGCTGCTTACACCATTTCTGATACCCATTTCCACTGAAAAGTAGTATTACTGTGTTTTGGTTTAAATTGTATGATGATACTACGTCCGACACTGGTGCCGAATTTCTTGTTCACACATAAAACTAAATTTAAATTCAGGGCATATTTTTCCTTCTATTTCATTTAAAATAGGACAGATTAATAAAATATTAATTAATAATATTATACAGCCTGTAGCTGTCCCACTGCAGGGCAAAAGCCTCTTCTCGTACAGAGAAGGCACGAGCATTAATCAACAGGCATGCTCAAGGCGGATAGGCGATTTGGAACTTATTTAAGTCCAGGTTTCCTCACGATGTTTTCGTTCACCGATGTCATAATGATGTCCAAGATAAACTTTAGAAAGTACGTATGAATTGATAAAGTCATTGGTACTTGCCCGGATTCGAACCCACAATCTTGTACATGAGAGGCGGACGCTTTAACCACTAGGCCATCACGACATCAAAACATCAAAATATTAGTCCTGTCAAATTACCAAGCCCCTGAAGTAAATCGACGCATTTTTTTAGTAGCCATGTCTTTACTCGCGTCTAAATGGGGATGACGACAACATAAAAAAAATGGCATTCTGTTTAGTCCGTCTTGTAGATCGGCCAAAAATACGGGACACGTATTTTTTGGTTCATCAAAATAATAAAAAAATACAAGTATAAAGAGCAACAAAGTTCTGGAGTGGGGGCATAGTGGGGGCTTTTGACGCCACCGTAATGCAAAAATTGTATTTGATCGTGAGTGACGTCACGATCAAATACAATTTTTGCACAACTTGAACGCACTGTACCGTCGTCATTTTTCGTTTACGAGAAAAAAGAAAAAATACTTACGTGTCTAAAATTTTTTAATAATCTCAATGACGGACTAATTTTTTTTTTTTCGTCGTCTCGCCTATTACCTATGGCGTGTCTTAATTTGACAGGACTAAACTACATTTTAACTGTTGCCCTTTTCTTAATGAAATACAAAGAAAAAGAAGCACTGAACTTAAATTTAGTCTAGTTTATGAACAAAATAATCATCGTCACTATCGCTTACGCACGTGCTTGGTTTGAAACGCCGCTACTTGCACGGGTCTCGTGTTGAGAATGTAAACATAGGTATGTTCTGTATGATTATTATGTCAGAGTTATAGCATATTATGGAAACTGTGATTGTATGTAATCACGCAAAACATGTAATATTTACATTTAATAACATGCCTGTATTATAGCAAAAAGGTAATTTTAATATTAGTAGGATTGTAGGACTTCGCAATTTTGTATATGGTTGACTATTCTCAAGTAGTGTACAGCAGAGAGCCAGACAAAAAGATGAACATAGTGAAACTATTCAATAAAATGAAGTGAAAAAAAAGCTGTTACTTTATGCTTAAAATGTAATTTCTACGATGAATAGAAATAAAATACACCGTCGAATTAATTGAATCGCATGTTAAAATACATTTTTAGGGTAAACCGTAAGAGGTGCTTATTGATTTATAGAAAAATCATTGGAATAACCACGAAAACTGTGAATTGGTTGGCAATACATAACAACAAATAAAACTTAAGCCGCTCACGATATAGTTTTTTAGTTGCTTTCGTCAATAAATAACTTTCACTTACTTGGCTTCTCAATCTCTGCATCTTCTACACTCATTTTGGAATAAGTACTTCCTTTTTATTCTCTATCCTAATAAAACACACTCAATTTTTAATAATACTAATTCAAAACTATGATTTGAAAAATATCATTCAAATACTAATAACAAAACTGTATTCAAATTCAAAATAATACTTGCAAATGAATATTTAAATAATTAAAATATTATTTGCAAAATAACATGTTTATTATAATTTATCGGCAAGTTTACAATCGAATAGTTGATCCCACAATGTCAAGTGATCCCACAGAATTGATAACACCATCTTAAGTATTTGGCATTGAAGTGATTGTGACGTTCAGAGGAGTCCTAATCTTAGAAGAACGCACGTACTCTGATTAACTTTAAACTTGTGTTACTATCCCAGAGATTGGGCAAAAGGTGTTGTTTTTATGCAATCTATATTATCTTAGCTCATCAATGCAGATAAAGTCATGGCATATGTTTATGTCATCGTGAGTAGACAAAAATATTGACACTTTCATCAGAAAGACGTATCTAAAGTTTTTGTTTTGTTAATAGGGGGTAATCTTGGAATGCAATGTAATTTTCTCATTGTTATAAAACTACTACATAACTGAGTGAGGGCTGTAAATTGGGGTTAGAAAGACCTCTGGTCCGAGGCGTACGAAATTGTGAGCAAAGATATTCTTACAATTTAATATTTAGGTAGTTTTACAAATGTATTATAATAATATAGTCATAAATCTAAGCCATTCTTAAATACCCATGAACACACAAAAAACAAATAACAAAATCGGTATTGGAGTTTATTTTAAGCTTTCAACGACCAAGCGACACTCGGCTGTCGGGCTGCTATTGTCTTTCTATTGTGTCTCAAATCACGTGTGTTCGAAGGATTAAAAACGATCATATTATTAATTAACATGAAAATCCAAATATTGTCTTCTTTTAGTGTCAGCAAAAATGACATAAATGACGTAATCAAACGTCTTCGAGAGGTCGCAAAGATTTTACTTTCATCTGGTGCGTTCTACAAGGTATTCAAAATGTTATTAATTAGATCGTTACGAATCACAGCTGCTATGTCATGAAACCTACATTTTTGCTTATAAAAGATGTTTTTTTTTGCGTAACTTCAACCATTTTTTTTCGTTTTTGTCACACTTTTCATTACTGTTCGGCTCCTATGTGTCTTAGCGTTATGCTGTATAGCCTTAAGCCTTCCTCTATAATGGATTAACTAACAAAAATTTTTTTTTCAAATCGGACCAGTAGTTTCTGAGATTAGCGCGTTTAAACAACCAAACAAACAAACAAACTCTTCCGCTTTATAATATTAGTAGAGATGATGTTTGCCAAATTCGATACAGAATAGAGGTAAACAGACCGTTGCTTGGTTTTTCGAAATAACGAGGTAATAAGCATGTTATTTGAGTGATTCTAGTGAAATATGCTGCATTAGAATTTCTTAATAAATAGTTAGCGTTGAAAAGGCGATAATCATGTAAATAATAGAATTTGTAAAAAGTGAGTTGTGATAACCCTATATTGGTTTTGTTTACCTGTATTCTTTATCGAATTCGGCTCAAGTATAGTAATGAATTTAATACCTATTTTCGTAGGTTTAGTCAAGCTATTAAAATCATGAAAAACTATACTGTATGTTCGGCGTGATTAAATGCATTCCAATGTAATTAATAGGTGGCGCCCTTTTTTCTAGAAAAGTAGGTACCACGATATATTTTTTTTTATTTATTTATTTATTTATTGACACACCAACGACTTATTCACTAATTGTTTCAATTCTTCTTTCTTCTTCATTCTTGTATTGTGCGGTGAATTCGTCACTTATAGGCGTGCACAGCACTTAACGTTAAACAATAATCAGAAGTTAAATAAAAAAGATGACAAAATAAAACAGTACTGAATTACAAACAATACAGATTATGAATATTAATTAAATTGGAATATAAAATCAAATATAAATTAGAATTTAAAATAACAAATAAATTAAATTAGGACACATTACATTGATAATAATTCAAATAGATTGTATTGTCAGATATTGAAATTAAAATATACGAAAAATCTAAAATCAACATTAACATTTTAACAGAAATTCTTCATTACAATAACAGAAAAAAAAAACAAGTGAAAGATATATAAAAAAAAATAACAAATTGATTAGGACACATTACATTATTTTTTTTTATTTATTTAAAAGTAATTATTATTAAGAGTCAAATTAAATTGTATACTATTAATTAAATTGAATTGATTCACACGAAGTTAAAATATAAACAAATCAATCAGGAACCGAGAACACATCGTCTGAATTCATTAAAATTGTTCGCAAATATGTCTAGGTTGTTGGTGCGTGTGCTCATTTTATTGTAAACAGACAAACACCGGTATAGAGGAGCTGAACGACCAAGATTGGTTCTACTGTATGGCATCACAAATGTTTCTGTTTTAAAATTGGATCTGTAAGAAGTACGGCGGGGCACATTTAGACCGATCTCCGAAACCAACTCCGGTACATTCGCCAAATCGTGTAAGGTCTTATATAGGAAAATCAAGTCTGAGCAACTTCTTCGTTTTTCCAGGGAGTTCATGTTAAAGTGACAGAGTCTTTGCGGATAATCAGCTTCGCGTTCACAAGTCGGTGATCTGTACCTCAGGTATCTCGTGAACTTTTTTTGGACGCGCTCCAATCTGTCGATGTGGACGCGATACGTTGGATTCCATACAGGAGATGCATATTCCAATATACTCCTCACCAGAGAGTTATAGAGAACCTTGAGGGTGCCAGTCGATCGGAAATCTTTGCAAGTTCTCCTCACAAATGCGGACATTTTATTTGCTTTGGCAACGATAGTGTCAAAGTGATTTATAAAGGATAATTGACTATCAAGTTTGACTCCTAAATCACGAATGGTATCGACTTTTTGAAGAGTTATGCCGTTTAATTGATACGCTGAAGGCTGAAACAATCTTTTCCGGGTAAAAGTTATATGATAACATTTTGCGGCATTGAGACTCATCCTGTTACTATGACACCACTCATGAATAGCGTCCAAGTCCTTTTGAAGCAAAGCAATGTCGGCATCTGATTTGACTTCTTTGTAAAGTTTTAGATCATCCGCAAACATAGAACATTTTGAGTGTTTTATGCAGTGTATGATGTCATTCACGAATACCAAGAAAAGAATTTTGCACCAAGATAAAAAGAATATACAAACATACATCACGTTCTAGTATTTACGTCAAAGAGATGAATGATGCCAACACGTGTTGTTGGTTTTGATAAGTGATAATTCGTTATCTGTCTTCTTTTATCTTATCAGAACTGATCAAAAGATCGTTAACTTATTTATTTCCGTTGTCTGATCTGTCGCTTGCTCGTGAGCTGCAGTCCAACCTTGGATGTAATCAATACATAGTATGCTCTGATCTTACGCGAAAGTGCGGAGACACTTTCGCTGTTCTACACCAACTACCCGTCCACTCCGTCCGTCTTCAGCCTAAACCTCCCGTTCACTCGAGTTCGCAGAACCCTTTTTTTGTTTAAAACTACACAAAAGAAATTAATAAGGTTAATATGTACATTTTGCGTCCATATTATATTAGAGAAAATCCGATATTTTCGAACATTTGTAACACCCATGCAAAGCTAAGACGGGTCACATGTAACAAATACTAGGTGTATTTTTGGTCCTGCACAACCCACTAGGAGATGATTCTACCCATGAAAACAAACCACTTTTATTATGGAACCAACTCTGAAATCTTTAAAAAAATATCAGCTGTTCATACATTACGGTCGGAGGGCATTGAACTTTTGTTAGGAACAGCTGATATTTTTTTCGCGATTTTAGAGTTGGTTCCATAATAAAAGTTGTTTGTTTTCATGGGTAGAACCATCTCCAAGCAAGGTTGTGAAAGACCAAAAATACATCTTGTATAGCGCACTTGTATCATAACTTAGAAACTAGTGTAAGCGTAATTAGTATTGCTGTTGGTTTTCTATATAAATAAAAAGAAAAGGAAGTTCTTACATTTCATTTATTTAATTCACAACCATGAGTACATTACAAAATAAATTGCTAGTTTGATTTTAAAATACAGTTTCTCTAATTATATAATTGTTTACACATTATATACAAAATATCTTTGCCATACTTTAGTGTATCGTTTTCACTATCTGAATAAACTCCAAACCAAGTAAATGACCAGATGTCGTCAAGAAAACTAGACCCAGCTGCTGTGTTTTTGTTTTATTTATCATGCCTAGATAATGATAAATAATATCACACTAGTCTTATATCATGGTACAAGGACCTTATTTCATATTATTTATCACGATTGGCGCAGTGGCTGAAAAAATGGCTGCCACATAACATACCAAAGTTTCAATTCCCATAAAGGACACTTACATAATTTTTCTATTACAAGTCTTAAACAGTGTTTGTTATACCCACATCATAATTATGACTAAATAAACTTAAATTAATTACACTAAACCTTTATCATTATTTTCTTTTTTTTACTTGCTGCCTCCTTCGTATCATTCTGTTATTCAATAATCAGATCACAGGGTTTATTAGCCAAAACTATTGATTGCTAAAAATTCTGTTAATAAAATTAAAGTCAAGACCGACGAGTCTATACCTACTGTAAATCACGTCAAACGGAATAATAATATGCCATGCACATATCTCAGGTATTCAATAAATTCATCCTTTTTATTATAACAAAATAAATTATTATTGAAATTATAAAAAATATTATTGTATAATAATATTATCTGTTATTATTGTAAGTTGTTAATGTCAATGATGCTTCTGTCAAACAGAACAGTTCTTTGTGTTACGTTAGAAAACAACTAAATATCAGCAATTGATTAGGCAATTATTGGGTCATTTCTAACTTTCATCAATATTGTTATTAGTAAAGTGACCTGTACTATACTCAACAAAATAATCATGTTCTTTGGCAAATCACTAATGTAAAATAGGAATAAAGGTGGCCCCAGCACACTGCCTCGAGGTATTCCACATAGAATACTTGAAATAAAGACTTTTAATCAAAATCCTGATAATTTACAATTTCTAAAGATTAATCAAAAGATTAATTATTCTAAAGATTAAAGAATTAGGTTCTAGACTATTTTGTCAGGAATTTTTTCCGGTGTTTCATCTGAGAACAAATAATAGTTGTTAAAAATGATGTAAGTACCTATAAAAAAGAGAAGTAAACATTTTTAGTTATATTATTATAATAAACACGTGTCATAATATCTAACTGAAACGCTGAAATAAAAAAATAAAAATGGAATTTGAAGCGTAAAAAAAAAATCTAGCAAAACACAGTCTAATGCAAATAGGTAACTAACTAAAAAAAATTGAGACAGCATTTAGAAATGGGAATAAATGAAAAATTACTATAATTGTTACAGTCGAAAAAAACATTAGACTGCATCCAGAAAGGAGAATCAATTAAAAAATTACTATTATAGTTAACATTTGTGACACATAAGCGTAAGCATATAGTCTAGTCTTCAAGTAGCTAAACTCTAAGTGTACGTCCACACTGAAGGCGCGGTGACTAGCGTAGTATTCTTGATAATAAAATCACCAGTTTGTGGGAACACACCATATATTATTTATTATACTTCTTATGTTACAGAGCTCTCAATTAGTGCGTCTCGTATATCACAAACAAATGCAACGCGTCAATGACGCCACCATGTTACTCAGCTAACCTTTTAATAAAACTATACAAACTCTGGCGTCTGTACCTACATGCCAATTGTTGCATTGTCAATTACAAAACGTCTGTACTTGTTGCGTTCGGATACTCACACATTATATTACATCTTTCCCTTTCTAAAAAAAAACAAAAATAATTAAACTAACATTTCAACATAAAGATATAAAAATTACATGCCTTCTTTTCTTTCCCTTCTTTTTAGTAATTAGACACTTATAATGTTTAACATTTTTATACATATTAAAGATATCAACTAGTAACTTATAATTGTTACACATGCTTATAGTATTTATATTTCTATACTAAAGATACTGGTTAACTAGGTATTTCCAGGAACATTTCTGTTTTCATTACAATTATTAAATTATATTCTAGGTCTTAACTATCTAATTGTTCTTAACCATTTCAACTGCACATCCATTCACCAGTGAGTGAAAGAAAACAGACAAATCATCCAGGTCGAATATGATAAGATGTTCTAGTATACCTAACACCATTATTATCTAAAATGTTATATGACCTTAAACCATTCTTATTTTCAACAATACCAGGAAGCCTTTCTTGTTTCTGTTACCTTACCAAGGCCGGATGCTGACAAGAATACTTTAAAATTTGTAAGAAAACGTTTCCATTTCGAGTATATTTCGTCAATGTTTTCTAAATCCAATGGTGCCGGCATTCTGTATTCGACACCCGACATTATTTCCAAGTCTTTGCTATCTTCTATGCCCATTTAAATTCACGTAAGTTCAAGTATTTCGGCTGCGCCACGTAGTATTCTTGATAATAAAATCACCAGTTTGTGGGAACACACCATATATTATTTATTATACTTCTTATGTTACAGAGCTCTCAATTAGTGCGTCTCGTATATCACAAACAAATGCAACGCGTCAATGACGCCACCATGTTACTCAGCTAACCTTTTAATAAAACTATACAAACTCTGGCGTCTGTACCTACATGCCAATTGTTGCATTGTCAATTACAAAACGTCTGTACTTGTTGCGTTCGGATACTCACACATTATATTACAACTAGAGCCTAGGCGGGCGCGGTAAGCGGGGGCGTGCGGTGGGCTGGGCACAGTGAGGCGCGGGCACTTGTAGCGGCTCGACGTAAATCAGGTGTTACAAACTATGGACGAGGATTTGCTATTTTTACTAGACAGTCCGATCCTGAGATGGGAGGTGTTGAAAAATAGAGATGGTGTGGACAAATTAAATAAAAACAGAGCAATAACTGGAGAATTTTTTAACTTAGGTATATGAAGAATAAATTGAGATTATACCTTACAAAATTCTTTGAGTATACTCAAATGCCCGTGTCAACTTACATAACGTGGTTTAGATTGAATTGCACTTATAAACAATTCAGTATTTACTGCCATTTTACGACAAACAAATACAGAATATATGCACATCCGCCGAGCGACAAGACCGAATTGGTTCGTTACCCCCGCCGCCCGCGCATTGGGTCGCTTACTGACTAGGCCCGTAGTGTGGCCAGAACGCGTGGACAGAAGCATTTGAAAACTACGCGCGCTGTCTCGCTTAGTCCCGTCGCGCTAGGCTTCCGCCTTAGTCACTACAATATGGACGCAAAGGCGCGTTTCATATGTTTGATACTTCGCGCCCGTCGCACGGTGGGCTGAAAATCGGCTTTCATAGACTTAGGGATTTCAATTTGCAAGTGCTTGTTTTTATGCCGGATATCGCTTCTATTAGTCATTACTATGTACAAAAATGACACCCGAGTTAATTCTACCCAAAAACGAAGGAAATATAATTTTTTTACGAAAAATTTGTATGAAGCTAGTATGAAAAATCGAATTATCTCCTAAACGGCATGTTTAACCGTAATATCCTTGGAGATGGTCATAGTGCTAATTATTTATGATTTTTTGGTTGGCGATAGGACGAAAAATTTAATGCCGTTTTTTTTTAAAAAATCGTCAAAATATTTTTATTTATTTTTACATGTAAAACGATCCCTTTTAGTGTCTAAGTTAAAAAGTTCGATATGTTATTAACCCAAATATTAGGAACACACGAAACAAGAAAAATAAAATAAAAAAATTGCTGTTTTTGACACATTTATATTAATTTAAATAAAAAAAGATTTATATTGAAGTAACATTATGAAGTTATATTTTATACAAAATAAGTTAATTTAAGGAATTAATACTAAGCATTCGTAAAATAAAGTAAAATAAATAAAAAAAATAAAACATATCATTAAATATTACAAAAAAACCCAAACACACTCAAATACAAATTTACAAATATGTACATATATATCTTTTTTACAAATTTTCCTTATCACTCTCGTTGTCAGACTCCAATTCTGAGTCAGCATCCAGATTGGATATATCCAAAAATTCGAACTCAGTTTCCTGAAATTGAATTAAGTCGAGAGTTTCAGCAAAAAAGCTCTGCTTTTTCTTGGCATCTAACTTAGGCCTTTGTGCACTTAGCAAAGGGTCCGAAGAAACAACAAGCATATTTAAAATGTCTTGATTGGAATCCTGCCTGCTTCTTTTCCGCGAATGATGTTCTCGAAACCTCCTAAAATCTTTGTTTCGAGACTCTGAGGCTTCTTCCGAGAGAGTCCCAATCGGCACAATATTATTTTTCTCGATTATGTCAGCCCCATGGATTAGTAACTTATGAACGGTTGACGACATGTAGAACCAGTCGTATAGTAATACGTACTTTTCTGCTGTTTTGCGAGCATAATCTCTAAATTTTATTATATCGATCTGCTCTCCAGATGTAATTGCTTGTAAAATTACAGCAAATCTTTTGATGAGGTCTTCATCCAAACCGGTTATAGCTGCGGTTTTATTAGAAAACTCAAAGAATTTTCTTGCAGTATTCCCGTCATTGGTGGTTCCCGAGCCTTGTTTTACTATATCAATCAACAGATTGAGCTCATCTTTGAATTTATTTTGAATTATTTTCATTCTTGTCTGTAGCATTTCTTTGTGCTCATCACTTCTCGCTGCCCACCGTTTGAAGTCCAGTTTGTATGCAATGTGTAACAGACATTCCATACAATTTATACGGGCGTGTAGGGATGACAAGCCAAACTCATACAGGTCCGAACACACAATTTTTGATGTTACAGCATCTAAGCGGTTCATTTCTGTAGGCTTTGCTAAGCACAGGTAGCACGATGCATTTGATCTAGCTTCAGAAAGGTAAGTACAGACTTTAGCGTCGATCATCGTCATCATTAGTTGATGAGTCACCCTATTATTATTATTGCACTCTGTGGGGATAAGGGCCTCAATTTCTTCATCCATTTGTTTTTTCAGCCCAAGGACAACTGCTTCACTCTCCTTTACAAAAGTAAACTGAACTGGACGACAATACAAAACTGAGCATGGTTTTGGGTTCGTCCATAAAATGTTGTCTCCATCTGTCAGTTTTAGTGGCACCAAGGAGGTCATGAAAATGCTTGAATCATCTTCCTCACCCTCAATTTTCTGCTTGTATCGGCTTTGGTTAGAAGCACCGTCAAATCCCCACTTGGATATCAGCTTCAACTGCTTGTTATGCTCTTCGTTAGAAAGGCTTTGAAGGATTCTTGTAACCGTGATATCAAGTAAAGCTTGAAGTGTAATCCTAGCCGATGAATCAGTAACTGTCACTGATTGCTTCGGAGGGTAGCAATCAAGCTTAGTTTGTTGCACTTTATAGTAAGATGGATAAATATCTTTAGCACCTTCTCGAATGGCAGCCTCACGCAACGTAATATATTGCCACTTTGAGAGTTTTAGCGAAAGAAGCAATCCAAGCGCCTTTTCTGGCGTAAATATGATTGTTTTCGCTGGTTTCTTAAGCGTTTCATTTAATTTAGCGGCTGCTTCAGGATTTTTCATCATGTATTCGATGACAGAGGCGATATCTCCATGCCCTTCTTCTTTTAAACGTGCTGCAGCTGCATATGCCAATTCACTGGAACCTTCGCCTGTGTGTTCATCAGATCTTCTCTTTTTTTGTTTACTTCCCAGGTCTTCGAATGGTTTACGGGATCTTTTCGTCATTGTTCCAATGGACGTTGATGTCGACGGTTCTGGAGAGACTGAGGGCGCTCTTGGTATCTCATCAACACTTGGTTCTTGATTAACTAAAGTTTGCACAAAACTCGGCCAATCAATATTTGCTCCCAACCAATTCTCGTACTTTCTCCTGAAATTATCAAGGAATCGGTTGGATTTCCCCCACCTTTGTAAAGCGGCTCGCGTAAATCTCCGACAAAATTCTTTGAGAACAACATAATCTTCGTCAGACAGGCAATCGCCTATGCGGGATACAACTGCACTAAACAATACTTCATGATCAAATGAAGTACTCTCACTTCGTAGAAGAACAAACAAGTCTAAATTGGTGATTAAACTTTCCATTTTAAGATTTTATAGTCGCAGATTTAGTGTTAGCAGTTACACAGTTGTGAACAAATTAAATTATAAAACAAAACTTTAGCCCTTTTATTGCAAAACGACAATAATTAGGTAACTACCCTCATTAGTTATCTCCTCATTAGCTAATGAAAATCTATAATTGTCACTAACTATTCTTAGAACTCATAGCACTGCTAATTAACAAATTAGCTTACTTATCAGGAAATGTTAAATATAATCCATTGTCGTGAGATATTGAAAATCATTAAATCACCTATTAAGACTCATTAGAAGACCTAATCAGTGTAGTTACTTAATCACTTCTTTTTGGACTCATTAGAAGACAATTGGTAATTTGGTTGTATGAAAAGTTTTAAAACTCATTTTGTGCTGATAAATATCTAGCTCAAACATAGTTGGCTACGTGTGGGTGTACTATAAACCTCTGCCAACTCCTTCGGAAATATAGGAGTGATGCTATTTTATGTTATGTGTAGTTAAAAGTCCGTGTTCTTCAACATAAACACCAAAAGGAATCGTTTCATACGTAAAAACAAATAAAAATATTTTGACGATTTTTTAAAAAAAAACGGCATTAAATTTTTCGTCCAATTGCCAACCAAAAAATCATAAATAATTAGCACTATGACCATCTCCAAGGATATTACGGTTAAACATGCCGTTTAGGAGATAATTCGATTTTTCATACTAGCTTCATACAAATTTTTCGTAAAAAAATTATATTTCCTTCGTTTTTGGGTAGAATTAACTCGGGTGTCATTTTTGTACATAGTAATGACTAATAGAAGCGATATCCGGCATAAAAACAAGCACTTGCAAATTGAAATCCCTAAGTCTATGAAAGCCGATTTTCAGCCCACCGTGCGTCGTCGCAACAGCGCTAGGCTCACAGTGTGGACCCACACTTAGGTTTTCATAGTCTCGCAATGACACATTATAAATAATTAATAGACATTTTAGCAAATATATTTTCTTTACCTTTCGTTTCTTTTGGTTCATTCCAAGACTGCCTTTCACTGGTGCCAAATACAAGAAACAGTGTATTGCCCAAGATGTATATCGCAGATGCTATGAAGAATACTTTCCGCCATTCATTGGGATCAGTCTATAAATACACAAACGAAAAAAATTAATATCTTGGGCCAACTTACACACGGCCATCTAATGCCAAGCCAAGCAGAAGTGTTATGGTAATCAGACAACTGATACTTATAATTTAAAAATAGCTTCAAGTTATAGATAAATTATACCTAGACACAGAACAAATAATCATGCTCATCACACAAAGTTCTCACAACTAGGCTGAGAATCGAAACGATGACGTCTGGCTTAGCAGTCACGTTTATTACAGACACTAGACCAACACGCTCGTCAAAAGTTCTTTTGTAGCCTGTAAATCATAATATCTTTCATAACAGAAACTTGAGTAGACAAAATTCATGCTCATAGTTTTTGATTTCCTTAAACTCGTATGTAAAACATTTCCCCATAGTAGATTTTGCAAGTTATAAGGTTCTATGTTAATACTGACCTCGTCTTGTATCACGGCACCAGCAACCAGAGGTGCAATGATAGATATAAAGCTGGCACTCATGTTTGTGATGGCCACCAGAGTGCCCGCGTAGTTTGGAGCCAAGTCGAGAGGAACCAACTGTGGAAAAAAAAAACATAATTATGTTGAAAGTATAATTTAGCAGGTCGCCCCATTACAGTCCTCTGTTGAAAACTTTCTTCATCAAATACCTACAAACTCATATCGTTTTTCTATTAGACCTTTTTTGAGGAAATTTACAAGAACTAAAATTTAGTATTCCAAAATTTTGGTTTGCATGGAGAAGAAAGGTCAAGAAACTCCAAACTTCTCCTTAAAAATAATGTTATATATTATTTGTATGGTTAAGTCAAGAACCCCTTTGGTCAAAATACAATACATGTATATCCATACTAATATTATAAATGGGAAAGTGTGTCTGTCTGTCTGTCTGTCTGTCTGTCTGTATGTCTGTTTGTCTTTCTTTCACGGCAAAACGGAGCGACGGATTGACGTGATTTTTTAAATGGAGATAGTTGAAGGGATGGAGAGTAACATAGGCTACTTTTTGTCTCTAAAATTGCGAGAAAGATAGAGTAAAACAACAATTCCATTTTCCCATATAAAAGTTGTCCATGTTCTGTTGGATGTCGTTGTCATAGTAACCAGCAAATCAAGTGTCAAAACAGTTACAACCATAGAGGTTACAACTATAGTTGCAAAACTTCTGAAAAATTCGAAATAATTCCGGAATACTTCTGGGAAAGTTTCTTTAAATCAGAATTATTCAAAATGAATTTAAATTTAGAATTTGTATTTTTTTGCAAAATATTTTTATATTTTTTTAAATATCGAATGGAATTTTGCATCGACCGTCGATCGCCGCCGCCTGACTGTGTGCACGAGATGGCGGTGCGGGGTGCGGTAAGAGGGGAGATGCTTTCCCCCCGGAGAAGTTTTCAGAAAGATTCATACCCCGCAATCGAAAGTTTCCGCGGAATGTTTCGCCCGAATTATTCAATAAGAATAAATAAACGTGTTTATTTTTTGTGTGGTGGGTGAATTAATTATTTTTCAGTGGCGCATAAGTTAGTAAAATATAAATGTTTATTTTATTATAAATCTGATCGATTAAGTATATTTGTTAATATTTTTATAAAAAAATAAAAATCCCTTTTACATCAGGATTTTTATTTTTTTGTTTTTATGTAGGTTATATCGAAGTCGAATGCTATTTATCAAAATGTTAGTTGTGGAATAAAAAACCAGGCCGAGCATATTTGATTTGTTTTTTGAAAAAGGGTTTCCTATGTTTTTGGTTAGTTTGTATATAGCTCTGCTGTTCGCATCGCTAAGTATTCGCGAGTCACATAGATAGGTATAACTAAATAAAGGAAAACCTAATAAATAAACTCATAAACTATTGTGTCGCTTTCAGAAATTCTTTCACTATTGGAAAGCTACTACTAATATTATAATGCGGAGGAGTTTGTTTGTTTGTTTGTTTAAACGCGCTAATCTCAGGAACTACTGATCTGATTAGAGAAATTCTTTGTTTTTTAAAGTCCATTTATAGAGGAAAGTATTAGGCTATATAACATTACGCTGCGGCTGCGACCAATAGGAGCGAAGCGTCAGTGAGAAATGTTGCAAAAACGGGGAAAATTATTCACATTTGAGAACTTTTGTTGCGTGCGCTGCATAAACGGTTTACGGGGGGCTAAGAAGTAACCAAAGGAAATTAAACGCGGATAAAACCGCGGGGGACAGCTAGTAGGCTATATTCCCTATGAACCTTAGATTATTAACTTCTAGATGTAACCATGAGGTTGTAAAGAAGTGTGAAAGTGAGAAGCATATATACGAATTTCGTAAGAAAATTGAGACAAAGCATAACATGCTCTGTCTCGTTCGGCGTGGCCGGTTTTCGCTTTGGCGAACATTGAAAAGTTAGCCAAACAAAGGGATGTCACTGTCATTGAATGGTCGGCTCGTATTAGTTTTTATTATTTTATAACAATTTCGGTAATTAAACCAATAGTTTTAATGTATATTTGAGAAATTGACTCCAGTAGTTAAGTGTTTAGTGCGTTTTCTGTGCTATAAAATGGGAGGATGCACTATTTTAGGCTGCAAAAGCTGCACAGAAAGAAAGCAAGATAAGAATGTTACTTTTCACTCGTAAGGATGCAAATATTACAAGTTATTGTGCATTGATTGAATAAATACATTTGTGTGTATGTAATTACATGGCTTTCGATCAAAATTAAGGACATTTTCTAGCGATATCGTTTATATTTTTAACTACATAACCTATTACTTGTTTTTCAAAGTGTTACCATACCTCAGTTCTATTTTTCCCATAACTTGATAATAAAATTGCAGCTAGTTAAATAAATAAAATTAATCAGATGATTAATTAGTTCTTTGATGCCCTGTGAGGTATCCTCTCCCTTTTAAAAGGAATTTTATATAATTTTTATAGTTGGACATCACAGACATCAGTGAAGGAAAACATCGTGAGAAAACCTGGACTCGTAACTTAAATAATACTTACGATATAAATAATTTTGCACTCTTAATAAGGATAATGATACGCAACTTAGTACATGAATGTAATAAGTAGTTGTTGCAACGGAACATCTCACGGTTTTGGTCATATTTAGGGAAAATTTTACGTAATGACAACATTGAAATTTTATAGTGCTGTCTCATGTGCGGCCACGCGGTGGCTCAATCTAGAAGTTAATAATCTAAGCTATGAACCCATTAGAGGCTGCTGTACTCGATTGAGTACAGCATTAATCCGAAGTGTAAATGACAGATCTTGTAAATTTTAGGTGATACACCTTATTATTTTACTTCATTACGCTGTACTCAATCGAGTACAGTGGCTTTTATTGGATTAATACAATTTCACCGGGGTTTTTTTTTGGCAGTTGAAATATTCCCAAAGTTTCAGAATATTTCGGAATACTTCCGAAGTATTCGACGGGAATGTTTCGGAATTTTTCCCGCCAGCATCTATAGTTACAACCCGTCAAACCTGACACAAATAAGTAATGTTTAATTGTTTTCAAAATACGAATGGAATCATTTTCATAAATCCAAATCATGCAAATAGAAGCCATTTAATACGGTTTGAAATAACAAAAAGGCGTGTAATATGCTGTAAAAAATAATACTGTAACAGTTTTTCTTATTTCCAACGTACAAAAATAATATTAAGATAAAAAAAATATCTAGATTTAAAATATTTACTAGCCTTTGCCCGCGGCTTCACCCGCGTGGATGTCGAACTTCTACCTACTATTTTAACCCTTTAGGGCTATTTTTTATATTCTTCACAAAGAATAAACCCTCCAAGTTTAATGTATTTAGTTAGTTATTGTTATATATTAACAAACACGTTGATATCAGGCAGTGAGTTTACTATTATATACATACTAGATGACCCGATGAACTTCGTATCACTTACCTATTAATGTAAACAAAATTTATTTAAACCATATCACCTTTATTCATAAAAGATATCCCCCCCCCCCCCCCACATTATCACAATCTAGATTCACGTGTATATGAGTGGCCTAATAGTTGTTTAGTAATCTGGCAATACTGTCATTGTCGCTGTCACCTAACTTTTGAAGAAAAGATCGTTGAAAGGAAATGTTATGAAATGGGCTTTTAGTTTTAAAAAAAAGTCCAGGATGGCCATACAAAAACAAAAAAAAATATTAAAAGCACCATTATTTAATCAATACATCAATACATATAATAAAATCATTATATAATAAAATCAATCCATACTAATATTATACATGGGAAAGTGTGTCTGTCTGTCTGTCTGTCTGTATGTTTGTCTTTCTTTCACGGCAAAACGGAGCGACGAATTGACGTGATTTTTTAAGTGGAGATAGTTGAAGGGATGGAGAGTAACATAGGCTACTTTTTGTCTCTTTCTAACGCGAGCGAAGCCGTGGGCAAAAGCTAGTCTTCTTAATATATATAAATCTCGTGTCACAATGTTTGTCCTCAATGGACTCCTAAACCACTTAACCGATTATAATAAAATTCGCACACCATGTGCAGTTCGATCCAACTTGAGAGATAGGATAGTTTAAATCTCAAATTATAGTCGCAATTTTAATTTATTGCTAATTATTTGTCCGTTATTATTTGACAGTCACAATTAATTTATTAGTAGTTGTTGATTTTGGAATGTTTTACATTGGATCTGACAGACGGCGCTACCATCGCAGTGTCAAATTTTAAATAATAATCACTTTCAGATGTCATAAACATAAACAATGATATTAAAAAGGTTCTACAAGAAAATGCGTAGCAGTACTTCTTAACATGTCGGCGCTACCATCGCAGTGTCAAATTTTAAATAATATTCGAATTTTAATTTTAGTTAGAGAGAGATAGTAATTCACATGACTATCGCCTTTTTAACGCTAACTATTTATTAGGAAATGCTATTGCAGTATATTTCACTAGAATCACTCAAATAACATGCATATTACCTTGTTATTTCGAAAAACCAAGCAACGGTTTGTTTGCCTCTATTGTTTGTCGAGTCGAATTTGGCTCAAGTATAGTAATTATTATTACGATGTAAAGGACGAGCGTTAAGCCGGCAGGTCTGGCATGCGCGCATGTTTGTTGTGTTGTCGCCTCGGGCGGCCGTCGTCGCCGTCCCGCGCCTCGCTCACGGTGTGAGACGAGGTGAGGCGAGGTTGGCGCGCGGTGACTGTCGCTCGAGACGATCGGGCTGTGTGCGCTTCCATCTTAGTCTTAGGTTTCGATTTTTATTTTTATCTAATTTTTATTATCCATAAGTACTTGCATAAAACACCCTTGTTGTATGTACCCACGAGAACACTGCCGACAAACTGTAATGCAGTTTGGCAGAATATTGTGATTAATATTAAGCAAGCCTACTTTAAAAAAAAAAAAAAAAAAAAAAAAGTCTGTCCCGACAGTTAGCGCTGCGATCAAATTAAAAAAAAGTTTTGTTATCATTGTGTTATCTATTATTTTGTTATTATTGTGTTTTTATTGTGTCATCTTATATCTACCCGTGCGAAGCTGGGACGGGCCGCTAGTAAATACTAATAGCGTGCCTTTGAGTAAAGTATTTGTAGAATTTTTTTAATTTTCCAATTTTTATACATATTTCTTACTTGAAATGAAAATTGACAGAAATGAATAATGAACTTTGAAAATCTGGGGGCATGGTTGTGCCCCCGCCAAGACAAGCATACATATTAATTCCATAATTATTTGATAAAATAAAGATCAATATACAGGGTGTCCCACGGCTATGCCACATGGAGGGAAAGTACCTAAAATATTGTAGATAGAACATTTTACTGAAAGAAGACATTATTTGAATTTTAAAAACAATTTAAACTGCATTCATACATATTTAAATAATTAAATGGTTCGGCCGGGAATCGAACTTGTTCCACTAGGAAAAATAATCATCCTGTTGTTTTATTATACCGATCGAAAGGTTTCATCATAAGGATTATTTTTTGCTAAATAACATAGTGTCACAAATAAAAGGAAGACCGGGAATTTTAACATTTGTGTGAAATTTTGTTCAGAAAAGTTAAAAGCTTACATTGCCGTTAGGACATACAATTGACAATAATAACTACTTGTTATTAATTAATCTACCCACTTGAGTAGTACACATCATTTAAATAAATAAATATCCATCACAACAAGACCAAAAAATCGCCAGTGAATGAAATAATCAAAAGTCATTTCTTTGTATTCAAGAAGAAGGGACTCATTTTGAGCATGTGAAAAATTGACTAATTTTGTATTAAAAATGTTAAAATTCATGGTCTTTCTTTTATTTTTGACACTATGTTTTTTAGCAAAAAATAATCCTTGTGATGAAGCCTTTTGATCGGTAGGATAAAACTACAGGCTGATTAATATTCTCGAGGAACAGGTTCGATTCCCGGTTCAACTATGTATTTATTTAAAAATCGAAGAGTACAGTTTAAAATGATTTTAAAATTCAAATAATGTCTTCTATCAGTAAAATGTTCTATCTACAATATTTAAGGTACTTTCCCTCCATGTGGCATAGCCGTGGGACACCCTGTATAATATATTCTTATGACAAGTAAAGATACAGACAAAAATGAAGAGAAATCGAACATACCATAAATCCAATCAGATATCCAGCATTAAGCCCGACCACGACGGTCAGCAGACCGACTGCCATCGTGACGTTACCTTGTGGCACGTACGACAGACCGATCAGTGCGATGGCAGGACCGTAAAAACCTGATGAAGATACCAGCTTTTCATCAACATCAAGAGTAAACTAAATGTTGATTGTTGTTAGTTAATTATCTAGGAGATAACTGACAAGGGGGATTTTAGAAATAGTCTTTTCTGAAAGCATACATGCACTGGTCAGATTTTCTGGATTTAGTTACCCACAAACCACATAATTACTAGCTTTTGCCCGTGACCTTGTCCGTGTGCCATAATAGTTCCCGTTCCCGGAGAATTTCCAATATGAAAAATCCTATGTCCTTTCTCAGGTCACAGACTATGTCTGGACCTAATTTCATTCAAATCGGTTCAGTGGTATTTATAATATTAGTATGGATGCTTACCAATAGAGTTAAAAATCTTTCTGGTGACTGTGATACTAAGGTACTTCTTGTTGACAATATAGTCAGACAAGTACCCACAGGGGAAGCTGAGCAGGAAGAAGGCTAAGTACGGCAGGGCTGACATTAAACCTGTCTGAGAAATAAGCACAGTCAATAATGAGAAGTACCTCCGTAGTATTATTTACACAATGATTTCCTTAAAAAATAAAAACTTTTATACTGAACAGTAATGCGCTTCCATCCATCCTATCATTTTAAATGCTGACTCATAGTTTACACCCTTTTTTTTCCAACGGTTACCGTTCTTGTTCTTTGGATTTTATCTTGGATTCTAGAGTCACATTGGCCACTGACATAAGAATCACAAATTCATTTTAAAGCTTTAAGTCTTAGGTCAGCAATGTTATTCTGAACGTATATTTCGCACAATCACTTGTAAACGAAATAAAATGACAGCTGCCCGGAACGGAATTAATAGAAGAAATGCTCTTAATGAATATCTTGACGATTTTCAAGTTACCAGCATTCTCGAAACTTAGTTCACATAGATTTTATTTTGTGATTACCAAAACAGTCACAAGCGTGATGAAAAACGTTAAGGGTGCCTAGCGAAATGATTTGCGAAATGATTTTCAAAATGGATGTGTTTCATTAGACTAGCTCTGCTTAACTCGAAGCAACCACTCTTCTGCTACTGTCTCAATTATTGTATGATGTATTGTATTGCTTCTTTATCTTTGATTAATTATCCCACAAATTGCGGGTAAGTCGTTTCCTGTCTATTCGTCAAACCTTTAATCTACTTCTGGTTTCAAAGAACGATCTATAATTCTTATCTTACTTATCTCTTGCCTATTTCTGTTTCCTATTACTTGGATGTGCGGAACAAAAAGAGGAAATGTTCCATTCAAGGGCAGTTAGAACTGTATTTGATTAAAGTAATGTGGTGGTCGCTTGTAATATTGTGATTCCTGGTGTATAAAGGCATGTATGCCTGCTTTTAAAATCCCTATTCTCATGTCTTGAGCACTGCAATCTACCACTTACCGCTTTAATATCGACTTCAAGTACTTTCTTCATGTAAGAGGGCATCTCTGTCATGAGGGTCCAGTAGCCCCAGTTTCGACTGCAGTGGACCACGATTAGGGATATGAAGGGAATAGATGTCCAAATTGCCTTCCATGGAGTTTTGAATTTCTAAAACAATTAAAGGGTACGTAGAAACTTGACTATGATTTATATTTGTTTAGGCTTATCTAATCAGCAACTAAGTATTTTCTAAGGTACATCATATTTATCTAACGTTTGCAGGTTTACATAGTAATTGTACATAGATAAAGTAATCTGCCAGGATAACTATTTTAAAGGTTATCTTCCGCAAAACCCTATCTGTTTGAATGTCTAATGACAAAAATGCAAACATGAAACGTAAATATAATTATGATTTTTGATTACAGGGACCCCTTTTGGGGGAGCTAAAGAAACTTCTAAAGTCTACCAAATAACAAATAAGTCAAACAGTTTGCTGTAAGGGTGTCAAATATATTTATTAATAACCTTCTTTCCAGGTAGGACAAAACGTACCAATAATGGTGTGCAAGTCCAAAGATCACTTTATTGGAGTAATTATTAATGATTACTTAAAAAAACTGATTTTTAATCCATGTTCTTCAGTCCAAAGCAGCTTCAAATTACAAATTGAATCGTTGATAAAAAATGTACCTTATGTTCCCCAATCTGTCCCAAGGAGGTCTGTATATAAAACCGTTCCTCCTTGCTGATGTACTTGGAGCTCTGCGGAGAGTCGGCCCCCAGCATGCTGTACAGCACCACCCACACCGCCCCGATCGCGCCGTTCACGTAGAAGATCGCCTCCCAGCCCCACGCGTCTGCTATGAAGCCTGATGATACCAGCTGGATTGCGTTTCCTAAATGGGATCCTGTAAAAGTAAGTCGGTTACTAAAGTGACCTTTAAATATATTGCACAAAGTTGTTGTGTCGCGGATACGATGACGGTTTTTATACAACATTGTTTTTAGTTTTGTGCAAAACCCGAAACACTTGTCCAGTATTTTGATATAAAGAATAGTTGCAGCCCAGGGCGCTCTGGTCAGGTCGCCCATGGCGGTCACACAATCTGAGACTGCCCCGACCGTGCATCCCGTTGCGGAGAAGATGGAGAAATCTCGTGCGGCAAGTGTTCTGCGAGCTGATGGAGAAACTTCACCTGACACACTCGCACTCCATAAGGAAATTAGGCTTTTTCGGTCCGAGCTGCGAAAGGTCTGAGATGAAATGCGGGAGTTTTGTCGAGAGAGAGCTGATCTGCACTCATTAATTTGCTTGTTATATTTCTTGACTGTCCGTTCAAAGACACCACTCCAACGAACTGTGTGAGCTTGCTTTTGACCTTGAGCAGTGTTGGAGAAATAATAGATGATAGTCGCTTTGAACTTGTTACCTTTTTAAATATTTTTTCAAACAAAATATAACATGATTATGTTATATTTTGTGTTCCACACATGTGGCTTTATATAGCCTTTTGTGTCTGGGGCTGCGGGTCTCTGCAATTTTTCTAACACCTCTTTCAGGCGCGCGTGGAACACGAACGCGCCGTCGATGTGGCCTGTCGTCGTCAAAAGACGGATAGACGGTGACCTAGGCCATTACTCACCGTCCACAGGCCTGCCTACGGTGGCCGGAAGCTTGAAGGTCCTTAAGTAACGATCCCAAAATACTGCCTGATTTCCCATGATAATCATACGTGGCGCGTCTAATGTCACGATGATGAGAATAAAATTACTGTAGCACGTTTTTTTCGTAATAATTATCTCACATACACTGCTGAGCTGTAACCGTTATTATGTTTCAAAACTAAAGTGATCGAACCAAATTTTCCACAATCTTGAATCACACTGGTTTTAACTTCAAATGTATGGGTTTACTATAAAATGACTGGTTGTCTTTCCTAGTGTTTTAAAAGCAAAAATTAACTGACCTGCGTTAATCAAGGCACCTGTCCGAGCCTTTTCTTCAACGGGAGTCCATTTTCCAATCAAGCTGTATATCGAAGGTATGATGAACCCCTGTGAGAGCCCTTGGAGAACACGGCAGGCACAGACTAGCTGCCATCCACCCTGGAAATTATAAGTTATTGGGACTCAGGGTGCAAATAAAGCACATAATGCCTTAGTTTCTGGTGGTTAGAAAAATAACTTTATTATGATACACGTAAATCTCTGGCAAAGAACAATAGGAAATTTTGTATACAACCAGTATCTACCTTATAGCATTTTAGAATAAGATTCTCTGCAAGGCCTTAATTGACTAATATAAAAAACAATTACCGAATTAATAAATGGGAGACCGAAGTTATGATAATTTCTTAGGTTTAAAGAATCTTTATTTATCATGAGAACATGATAATAGTTTTCTTACATGATATAAAAGTTTTACCGTAAATAATCCTCGTCTAATGTCTGAGCATGCAGATGTAAAATTAATAAAATCATAACAACATCGTGGGATCAATATCAAAAAATGCAACAGTAAAATAAAATAATGTTTATAAAAACAATGTTTTTTTTTTCGTTTAAGAGCCAGCTTTGCTTTGCTCGTACCTGGTGCTTAGCTTAGCTTGACTTGGTGATAATTATGTTTAGTTTATACTTACATAATAAGCAGCAGACGGTATTACAAGCAACACAACAGAATTGACTGCGATCGCCATTGTTACATAAATCATGCCTCCAAACTTGGTGGCCAGTTCCCCAGCCGGGATCTGGAGTGCCACGTACCCCCAGAAAAATGATGAGAGGATCACGCTTTGAGTCTGCATATTCCAATCGAAGTGCTGTGGAGTAAACGTTGGTATGTAGTTGGTACTCTATGCCTTTTAGAATAAAACTTGATGAGAACTCAAAAGGCGTCTGGCGTCAAAAGAGTCGTCTCTACAAAGTGGTTGATTAAGAAATCTCTGATTTCTAGCAACCGTTTAGTGTTTAGAGGTATGAGAAATAGAGTAAAAAATTCATCATCCTTAATAGATGGGTATCGTGTCTGTTCGATGTAAATATATCGTCAATCTCTGACGGCACGCTGTTGGATGTCAATTGTAGTTCACAATGGACGTTAAAAGTCGCCACGACACATCTCTTCAATCTTTAAAAAAATATTAAGTTGATGAGTTCCAAAACAATATAAAGATTATTTTATTGAACCAAGACGAGAAACAGTTAGTTGTGCAAGTTTGCCTTAGCAACAAATGTTACTTGATGTAATTCTGATTATCACGAATAAGGAACAGTAATACCATTCCATATTGTAAACCTCATCTGTCCCGCAACAAAAGGGATGTTGACTACATCAAAAGAATTACATTCTGTTTAGTCCGCCTGTTAGACAGTCCAAAAATACTGGACACATATTTTTTGCTTAATCAAATTAATAACAAAATACAAAGATATAAATCATAAATATAGATATAAATATAAATCATCACGAATAAGGAATAGTGTACATTACCGTTTCATATTATTGTATGCTCACGTGTCCAATATCATCACAAGATAAACATATTTTTGCTGGTATCTCTTCTAGTCGTAACACCAGTGAGAAACAACTTGCTGCCCAACCCTTTGACTCGAGCAATGCGCACCATCAATCATACTCAAACTCAAATTGTTTATTTCCATCAACCATTTAAAAGGCACTTTGGAGCGTAATTTACAAGAACAAAGAAATAATCTAGTTGGTCATTCCAAAATATTTATTCTTCGTTGTTTCATTTATATTTAGGTTAGAATTGATATTTTTACATTTCACTGAGTGATTCGCAAAGAGACTATCGTTTGTTGTAAATGGTAATGTTTTTTGCAAATTCACTCATATTACAAATAATTTGTGCTTTGATTTTATTTTATTTTGTGCGAGTGTGTGAATTGACTATTGCATTAGACTTATAATATACACTATTACACTTATATATTATTACACTTATAATTAAACGGGCCGGTCAGTGGTTAGTGACACTGACTGCTAAGCTGGAGGTCGTGGGTTCGATTCCTACCAGGACAAACTTTGTATGATAAGCATGATTGTTCCATGTCTGGGTGTAATGTATTTAATACGCGTATGTATTTATAAATTATATAAGACAATATATTTATCAGTAGTCTGGTTACCGTAGTACAAGCTCTGCTTAATTTGGTATTAGATAGCTGTGGGTGAGTGGTTCCACGACATCCTTATCCTTACTTATATTATAAATGTGCGAAACTAACTCTGTCTGTCTGTCTGTCTCTTCTTCACGCCTAAGCCACATTTGGTACAGACAGATATAGTCTGGGACCCGAGAAAGGACATAGGATAGTTTTCATCCCGGAAATCCCCCGAAATCCGGAAAATTCCACGCGGACGAAATCGCGGGCAAAAGCTAGTTAGGAAATAAAATAATTTATTTATCAGCTGCACTTACGTGTTCAAGTGTCTTGTCCGTCATCACGACTATAGCCATGCTCATGTTGACTCGCATGGCATAAGACATCATAGTCGCAAAGAACAGCATGACTGTTTGTATGTGGCGGATGTGACCAACTGCCTCTAAAAACAAATAAATAAATAATAATTAATAAATATCCTGGGACAACTCACACACGGTTATCTGATCCCAAACTAAGCAGAGCTTGTACTATGGTAACCAGACAACTGATAAACATACTTATATAATTTATAAATATAATAATATATATATATAATTTATACATTATAGATAAATAACACCCAGACACAGAAAAAACAATCATGCTCATCACACAAAGTTTGTCCTGGGTGGGAATCGAACCCACGACCTCCGGCTTAGCAGTCAGTTATAAATGTAAGTGGAGTTATTATAACTTTCTAGTTTACTACTATATTATCAGCTGAAAGACGTCCACTGGACAAAGGCCTTCTCCAAAAATTTCCACATGTATCGGTCCTGCGCCAGCCGCATTCAACGAGACCCAGCGATCTTGATGAGATCACAGTCCATCTTGCGGGCTGCCTGAGAACTTTCCACCCCAATTATCTCTTGTAAAAATTGTAATAGGAAAAAGGAAATATTAAATATGCATGTGATTGAAAACGAAGTCAAAAATGTTTTACTAAACTTTAGAATTATGAATTAGCAGCTTTGCCGGTATGAATTTCGGAACGGCCATTCCCTATTTGACCTGAATATAATGAATTACTAAAAATCCTTCCTTAGTGGATACTTACTTTTAACGAAAAACATATTCCCAAAGTTTCATGTCTCTAAGGCTAGCAATTTGGGATGTACATTGTTATATCAACAGTATGTCAGTTAGTAAGTTTGCCATTTTATATATAAAATTATGTAAAACTATTGTTTAAGACATCTTCTCTCTATGCACATAGAAATGTGTGAGGGTGTTTAGTAATATAAAAGAAATTGTATAATATAAGTATTCAACCACAGTTTATATTTGAGCAAAAATCTTATATATATAAAATAAAGTCACACACATACACACATTACACATTTTATTACTCAAGAACGGCAGAACCGATTTGGCTGAAAATTGGTGGGGAGGTAGCTTAGGACCAGGGGACGGACAAAGAATACTTTTTATCTTCTTTTTAGTAACCAAAATCTGATATAACGCGGGTGAAACCGCGGGGGACAGCTAGTATAATAAAAGAGGCGAAAAAATATCGGAAGCATTGAGAAATTACGCCATTGCACGTCAAGCACGAAAATGGCGGGAGTTTAAAGTGCCTGTGGGTTAGCAATTTATAAATTCTTTTTACCCGACTGCAGAAAGTTCTGTATTTCGAGTGTATGCGTCTATGTATGTATTGGAGGTGTCATTGACAATTAATATGAAAAAAAGAAGAAATAAAAAAAATAATCAAAAAACCCTAGTGCAATATCGGAAGTTCGTAGCCATTACATAAAACAAAAACAGCTACCGATTTCCGGTATATTCCAGATGGGTTTTTAGACAATTTTCTTAAATCTATAATGAACTTGGCAGTTAATTTTATTTGGTTTTTTTTACGGTGATGTAAACTGTACATTGTACTACACAATTTATTCAACATTGTTGCGAAAATCTGTGCGTAAATTTTATAATTTAATTACAGTCTTATAGGAATGTAGGCAGTGTGTAAATGCATGTTTGGAGAATAAATCCGCTTTATCTTATCCGTATCTATGTCAACCGTTTCTTATGTTTACACTAGGAAGTAATAATATTTTTATCTTAATATGCTATTTGGATTTTGTTTCTGTTTTGTTCAGATACTTTAGAAAAAAATATGGCGTGTAAAAGTGGTTTCCATATTCTGCTTGCAAAAGAAACAATTTTATTTCATTTCAATAATCTTAACTACCACAGATGGACGCTGGAGTGAGAGGGTTCTCCATTGGTACCCTCGAGATGCACCACGCACCCGTGGCAGACCTAGACGTCGGTGGTGCGATGATATTGTGGACGTGGCCGGCCCCACCTGGACTAGAATAGCTCAAGACAGGGAGAAATGGCACAAGATAGAGGAGGCCTTCGCCCGTAAATGGGCACCCAATCATAATACTTGAACTAATGATTACATAAATTGATAGGAAATTAATCTACCTCATAATTAATTAAAATCAATTTTATTAAGCTATTTATAAATGTAATTTTATCGATAAAATTTTTGTTAATGCATGTTTTATTTTATTGAAGTACGAATTAATTTACAAAGGAGAATGTTCAAATCTAGCATCGCTTTAAAATAAGAGGGCATAGCCACAAAAATATAGTCATAAATCATAACATAATATTTTAACTTTCCTAAAATAACTTCATGGAAATCTTTTTAGGGGTTAATATTTTCTATTTAATTAGTTATTTATACGACTTTGTTGCGTTCTTCCTTTAATGACATACTTAAGTGGAAGCAGTGTTGCCAATTTCATAAACTTTCCCATAATCAGTCATATCTGATAGTATTACATATTTTATTTTTAAGAGCACACGTTGATGTCTCAAAAATAATTACGAATATAACATTCATTTGCGTTACCAACAATTTATATTTAATTAACATTTCTAAAATAATGTTATTTTACTAACAAAAAGTATTTAGGTGTCTAAGTTACCACTTATGGTTGATTTTTATCAGCTGTGGGTAGCACTGCCACGGAAATTCAAATGTTAACAGTCAAAATTGACACTTTCAAGTAAAACAAAGCGACGAATATTTTTATTGAAAATTGAGTTTATTTTGCGTTATTAGATAACGAATCATTGCGGTTAGTTCGTGTACAGCAGACTCTTCCGATTTCTGCGCGATCAAGCAATCTTTTCAAAACTTTCGTACGTCGGCGTTTTTACGACTTCGGGTCGTTTCTCTCTTTAGGCAGTACCGACAATTTTGTTAAAATAAAAATAACACGCTGTGCGGACTGTGCCCCCCTTGCTCTGAAACATCCTCTACCCCGTCGCCAACTGGGGGAAGCAACGGATGCAATGGTTACAATTTTACGATACTGGATTAATCCGGCAACGGTTAGTATCTTATTATATTGTATTTACACGTTTTTTTGACGTTAGTGTAGTAGAAAATGAGCGCATTATTGTTATATTATCAACAATATTATATGTTATTATGGATAATACCAAAGATGGTCCAAGTCAATAGCACTATTTGTATTTTGTAGTACAGCTAACTGTAACAGCTGATAACGAAAAAAACTATTTGAAAATCCTATTAGAATCATTTTCGGTTTCCACGCGGACTAATTTCCTATTAAACTAATGCTAAGATCAATCAATAATATTTATTATATTTATTTTCAGATGTCAGAAGAACATCCTCTTGTCTCAGGAATGTTATATTATATTCGAATGAGCATCTCTAAACTCTTGAAGTGTAATGTGTGTTGAACGAGCTTATGGACATCAACATGTGTGCTTTGTCTGTAGATCTTCCACATTGAGAGCTTAAACATACAGAGTATTCAGAATAACCGACCAATTCTGACAATTCAGTAGTGCTTGTAAATAATCTAAGTGAAATAAATGCCATTGACTTTTGAATATTTTTATTTCCACACAAACACATTAATATTTCAAATGTTAAATTACACGCATTGCAATGATGAAATAAGATTTTGTCTGTTAACAATAATAAATTAGTTTCAAATGGTTTTTACAAAAAGAACCCTTATAGTTTCGTCATGTCCGCCCGTCCTCGTCTTACCACCTTAAACCTTACCCTTTGGCGACCAAGCGATAGCCGGCTGTCACCCTGCTATTGTCTTTATTGTGTCTCGAATCATGTAAACATCATTTTAAAAATAAATTATAACAATTAAAAAGGGGATAGAAAACCCTATTCTATGCGGGGCCTGTTTATTTTCTATTCTTTATGCCTATAAGCCACTTAGATTTAGTATAATCTAATTACCATTTACTTGGGAACGTTCATTGGTTTGTTTAAAACTATTCTGTTTTGTTTTATGAGAATAGAAATCATAATATTGTTGTAATTAGTACTTTTTTGGTATAAGTTATGGTACATAACTAACCTCAAAACTTGCACATATAAATCAAAATTCAACAAAAACCCCTAAAAATAAGTAGATAATTTTGATTTCCTTGGAAAGTACGACCTCTTCCCTCTTTTATATCCAATTTACACTAAGATTACATTTTTTTTTATGCGCAACAGCGTCCTATAGTATGTTGGTCAATGTCCTTTTATAAATTGAATTTTTATGTATTTTGGGAAATAAAAGGCTTTATTATTATATTATTATTATTATAATCTTAACTAACAATGACCACTTATGGACATAACTATTGCAACAGAAAGTAAAATATTTATTATGGTCACGCATAGGAAAAAGCAACAAAGGCAGAACAAAAACACAAAGAGTATAAAATGTACATGATTAAACATGTGCGACTTGCGAGGCCAAAAAAGGTTCCTATCCTAGAATAATGTAACACTGACAACCATGTCCATATACTGTCAGACAGCTGTAGTTTTTACAAAAATCCGTACTAATCCGTACTAATATTATAAATGCGAAATTAACTCGTCTGTCTATCTGTCTCTCCTTCACGCCTAAACCACTAAACCGATTTGATTGAAATTTGGTACAGATATAGTTTGGGACCCGAAAAAGGACATAGGATAGTTTTCATCCCGGAAATTCCGCGGGAACGGGAACTATTATTCTAGACTGGTCAGAGTTTCTGGCTAACCAGTAACGACTGTCAAAGTTCTTCGAATGACAACCGGGACCAACGGCTTTACGTGCTTTCCGAGGCACGGGATGTCAGTGATGTCTAAGATAAACTTAAGAAAGTACATATGAATTGAAAAAGTCACATTGGTACTAGCCCGGATTCGACCCCACAACCTCTTACACGAGAGGCGAGCGCCATATCCACTGGGCCATCAGGAAATCCCCCGGGAACGGGAGCTATTAATTCACGCGGACGAAGTCGCAAGCAAAAGCTAGTTCTAATATACGAACACATAAGCTTAATAATTGTTAACAGATCTCTGAATCAAAAAATGTTTTTGAACTCATGTTTTTGGAAGATCCGACACCCAGACTCTACATCATCGGATAGACGTCAAAAAAGGATTTATGGCCCCGAGAAGTCTACGGAAGGTGATATACTTTTGGAGGGAGGTGGGCTGGCTGGAGTAGCGGCCGCCGTGGCTCACGTACAATGGTCCTACTAAAGGTGAACGCAGACTTGGCCGCATCGCACGCGCCGCAGTCTTCGCATTCGAATTCTTTATATTAAGTTCTATGCCACCTCGCACACCTACCCGCGTCGCAGTTGCCGCAGACCCTGAAACGACAACAACGAAAATGCGATGACTGCGGGGACTGCAGCGCGTGCGGTGCGGCCAAGTCTGCGTTCACCTTTAAGAGGACTAAGTGCGAAAACCAAACCTCCCAGAGGGAGGCCCATGATGAAAATGAAGAAGGATTTATGGCGACGGCCAACATTTCTCTTTTCTGAATTTACCGTTACTGATGTTACCATTTGATTATTTAAACCACGACGTGTGTTCGACACACGTCGTGATTCGAGACACAATAGAAAGACAATAGCAGCCCGACAGCCGGCTGTCGCTGGTTCGAAAGGTTAATATGCCTAAGGACAAATTAAATAATCAAATGATAATTACAGTTCTCGTGTATCTGAACTAAATCACGACTAATATATCGGTAGATAGGCAGGCAAATAGTTGTAATAGCAAAACTATAAGAATTTCTTGTTAAGGAAACTCAAAAATAGTTTCGTGTAAATTAATTTCTTGGTTATTGACTAACCCTGAAAAATCGCAAATCTTTACATTTCTTTGGTTTTCATGTAAAAGAAGAAACCGGCCAAGTGCGAGTCCGACTCGCGCACGAAGGGTTCCGTACTATCATCTATAATAGACAAGTTTCTACCTGTTTATTAGGATCGAGTAAAACTTGCCTTAAAATTACGTTTGTTGTATAGGAGCCCCCTTTTAATATTAAATTTATTGTTATTTCATTATTTTATTTTGAAAGGTAATACACAAGTTAATATTCTGTTTAAATTTAAAGCGTCTACCTGTTACTGTTTTTAATAGTGAGCAAAAAAATACGAAAAAAAACACGTTTATTGTATGGGGACCCCCCTTAATATTTTATTTTTGTTAATTTTTAGGATTTGTTGTTATAGCGGCAATAAAAATACATCATTTGTGAAAATTTCAGCTTTCTAGCTATCACGGTTTATAAGAATATGCCTGGAGACAGACAGACATACAGACTGACAGACACCGGAGGCTTAGTAATAGGGTCCCGTTTTACCCTTTGGGTACGGAACCCTAAAGACCAAACTTAATCCGAAGCGCAGCGTCGAGGTTTGGTTATCAAATTAATTAGTTTTACTACAAATATGTCCCGCAAAAAGTATGTTACTTAACACTATCTATAATCAAGAGAAACTCTGTAAGAGTACTACTCTGTGAAAGTTTTCACTAGAAAAGCAACTTTTGTGCTACAAAATAAAAGTGCAAAGAGTCATTTTCTCGATAATGTTTGGTTATGATACATAAGTTCATATCATAACACGCATTGTTTAAAATATTGCTGAGCCATACACAAATAAAGCTTCTTTGGCATGGCATCAAAAATATACAACAAAATACCTATTTACATTCTAGACACTAAGAAACTTCCAGTATTTAAAAAAAGTTGCGGAATGTTTATAATAGTTACCGTGACCCTGGAACATAAAGGGCAATCGAAGGAACATGAGTGGGTTTTAGTCAGTAAGAGTCTGACACGCCCTCCCGCCGCACCCAGGACGGGAGCAGTCATTGGATGATTTCCCACTCAACAAAAAAAAAATTAAAAATAAATTACGAACCTTTTACGAAGTATATAGTACACGATCCAAGATTTCCTGAATTGTTGACCAATTAATAATTCCACTGACAATGCCTACCCATGTAATTATTGTATGCCTATTAGGCAGGATATTGATACTAATATATTGTTAAGATCTGTAACTTACATATAAATCTGTCTTACAAAAAAAAAAACAAGATACTTTGACAAATATTTTGCAACAAAATATTGCAGTAAAGTATAGCCCACGTTTGTAATTTAATTTTAACCGAAGTGAAATTGTATATTTATTTGTATATTTTTTGAACATGAATTCAATAAATAATTTTCACTTACTTGGCTTTTCCATCGCCGGTAGTTCTGCACTCATTTTGAATTCCTATCTATGTATATTTTATAAAAACCGCCGATACAAAACTTTAAATAAGTGTAATATTATTTTACATTATAATATTTTATTCATTTAAATATTCTTTTGCAACTTATTTTAAGAAACAAAATAATAATTTTGCAAAATAATATTTAAATTAATAAAATATTTTTTGCTAAATAATATTATTTAAATATTATTTTTGCTATAGTTCAATCGGCAAGTTTACAATAGTATAGTTGTTCCGACAATGTCAAGTGTTCTCACAACAGGTAAGCAGAGATAACACATCTTATTTAATATTGAAAAGATTGTGACGTTTAAGGTAGTTCAGTCCTAATCTTGTTCTAATGCACTAACATTACGTTGATTACGATTAGAAACTTAATTGTGACCGAGTATGTATCTCTTCTATTAAAAGAATTAATCTATTCTTTTAGAGAGTTAAATATTAAATGCGAAATTCACCAATATATTTTATTTAAAATTACAAGGTGTTTACAACGAACGTACTACAATACTAGTGATTAATAATGAATTATGTTAATGACTATAATTGCTAGCACTACAGTTTACACAGGTCATTCACTGCTTGGTCAGCAATCAACGGTATGATGCACGCGACCGCGCCGCACTGACTGTTACTACTTGACTATATTCCATCGTTTAGGTAATTAACTTATTGTACAAAAACTTAAGATGTTTATCTAAAAATTTTTTTACATAGTATAAAATTAACACTTCCTGTTCGCTTTGATCTTTTAATTCTTCGAACACACGTGATTCAAGACACTATACGACATTTATACGACAGCCGGCTGTCGCTTTGTCGTCGAAAGGTTAAACTACGTATTGTATTGTATTTTATTCGAGAGGAAAGTTTGTGTTATGTCATAATACATGCATCTTCTAGTAAAGGAGTCCCAGGATTTTCAAAAATTTGGTACCCGTGTGACGCTGGGGCAATTAATTAGTCAGTCGGTTTACTTGTTTCTATACATACTATTTTTTTATATTTTGTTTTGTGTCCTATAAATATTTTCTTTTGAATGTAATAGCCGTATCTTCACTGATTGGTAGAAAATGTCTAGGATAAAGTCCGTCTTTTATTATAAAGTTTTCAATAATAAAATGTGTTTTTACTGGGACGAGAAGATTAAGTGAGACTGTTTCAAATAAAAAAAAAAATCTTTTTTTTTGGTAGTGGGAAATCATCAAATCACTTCTCCCGTCCTGGGTGCGGCGCGAGGTCGTGTCAGACTTTTACTTACCCACTCATGTTCCTTCGGTTGCCCTTTATGTTCCGGGGTCACGGTAACTATTATGAACATTCCGCAACCCCGGAATCTTTTAGCTATGAATATTCTATTTATCGAGAAAGGTTATAACCCATATAACAATATAACATCGTGCTGCGACCTACAGGAGCGGACAGTAATCAGACGTAAGTGAAAACCACGGGAAGCTCTTCAATAACTTCAATATCGATTATCTGCTGTCATTAATGTCATGAGTCATATTACTTGCCACGCGAAATTAACCCTTATGACCACTGATGATTTTGCTGTTTACTCTCTGGTTCTTTATAAATCACTAATGGTCAACCGGTAGTCAAATCAGACGCATTATTAGTTCTTACCCGGTGTTGAAACCGCGACCTCCTTCTGCGGCGGTCGCTTTAACCACTGAACCATCATGCGTTGTTCGTACGTCTTTGTATGACAAGCTTTTGCCCTGCAATGATAATAATATATTGAAATTATATTTATTGTAATCATTTTACTTAATTTTTAAATAAAAAATAATTATTATATCTTATTTATTTATTTGTTAATCATAGAAACTTTACTTTACAGAATAGTAAATTGTCTCCCGAAACCGTCTAGACAATTTATCTGTGATAAAATAAAATTAATTAATTTACAAACAGAAGGTACACAAAGCCAATGAAATCTTTAACTTCTGATCTAGGTTCAGATACCTGTGTTAGAGAAGTCCAAAATATAATGTTGAAAATGTATGATAAATATAATGTATTATGATGTAAAGATGTTGAAAAAAAAAATAAAAGAAAAATTCTGTGTTATACATTTAAATGAAATTTTAAAATATTGTTAGACATACAAATAAAAACATAAAAATGTATTAGCTTACCTGTATCGGGAACAGGGTCCAAGCTGCCGGTGGTCAGGGCTCCAGAGAGAGGAACCTCCGGACAATGCGCGCCGTGTCCAGGAGTACCGCCTTCTCCAAAGAGACTATTATGTGAAACAAAAAAATAATACATATATCATTATTTTATCAAAATGATTGTATTATCTGTTTCCTGCGGTTTCGTTCGCTCATTTTAATGCAAACTTTTAGTCCCTTTTTAACCCGTTGGAAATTGATTAACCAAAAAATGTTTTTAACGACCTAAAAGCAAGTCATTAACAGAAACTAATCCATACTAATATTATAAATGGGAAAGTGTGTCTGTCTGTCTGTCTGTATGTTTGTCTTTCTTTCACGGCAAAACAGAGCGACGGATTGACGTGATTTTTTAAGTAGAGATAGTTGAAGGGATGGAGAGTAACGTAGGCTACTTTTTGTCTCTTTCTAACGCGAGCGAAGCCGCGGGTAGAAGCTAGTATAACATAAACCAGCCAAGGGAGAGTCGGTCTGGGCAAAACGGTATCGAAATCACTTTTCTTGTATGGAAGTCACCTTAAATATTAATTACTTTATTCATATTTTTTGTATTTGATGTTATAACGACAAAAGAAATACATCATTTGTAAAATTAACAACTCTCTAATTATCACGGTTCATGAAATACAGCCTGGTGACAGACAGACGGCCGGACAGACAGCCAAGCTTTAATAATAGGGTCCATTAACCCTTTGCGTACGGATCCCTGAAAAAGCCTGTCTATCTTTAAGTAAGTAAATTAAGTGAACCGCTCCATCTTCTTCATCATCTCAAATTTTGCAACAATAATTGTGACTTCAAATGTAGCAATTCACTATACTTAATTACACATTACAAACCATCCTCTTGAATCACCATATAGCTTTGTAAAAAACAGCAAAATCCGCTTTGGAGTTCAAACTTCATTCATCAATTCATCATCAAAGCATACACACAGACAAAAAAACTTCAATATTATGTACATCGTCGTATCGTATCGTATAGTGAGTATGCGGAAAACATCACGAGAATCTTTTCAGATCAAGGATGACACGTGGCAAAGAGGCACAAAGAGATTATTAATCGCAGTTTATCTGATCATTCCAATAATAGATATAATAGTTTGTGTGGCTTTATACTTGAGGTCAACTTGAGGCGCTGAAATTCAGCGCCGTGGACTCATGCCTGTGTATGGGTAACGGCATTATGCTGAGCGCTAGCCGTTTTGCGCAGTAGTGACGTTACTTAGCTGTCTTTAGTTTTTAGTATATAAGTTTTTTTATTTGTAGCGCACTTTGCACGAATAAATTGTGTTTCTTTCTTTCTTTCAATATTACCAATTTTTACAAGGCTGCCGAAAGGAGGGTTATGCTTTTCGAGCGTGCATGTCTCATTCTACGGCACGCTCTACAGCCTAAACGGTTTCGGCATATGAGATGTTATTGAATTTGTTTCAGTTGTGGGAGTGATATAGGAACTTAATTAAATAAGAAGGAAAAAAAGATAATTAAACCTTCGAAAACACGTGATTTGAGCACAATAGAAAGACAATTGCCGACAGCCGGCTGTCGCTTGGTCGTTAAAAGGTTAACAATTTCGGAAGTTAGTGGCAATTACATGGAACAGAAATTAGGCCACCGACTTCCGATTGCAGTTGGGTTTTTGATTATTCAACTATTTATAGTAGTAGTTAAGTAGTTTGATGGGCCTGTTGGTCTAGTGCTTAGTGACCCCGACTGCTAAGCCGGAGGTCGTGGGTTCGATTAAAAACCCAGGACAAACTTTGTGTGATGAGCATGATAGTTTGTTCTGTGTCTGGGTGTAATTTATCTATAATATAATTATATGTATTTATAAACTATATAAGTATGTATATCAGTTGTCTGGATACCATAACACAAGCTCTGCTTAGTTTGGGATCAGATGACCGTGTGTGAGTTGTCCTAAGATGTTTAAGATTGCATGTTATTAACTGTTTTCTGCATTTGCATATTTTTAGCGGGCGAGAGGGCGGTGCTAGCGTGCATTTTGCATCCATATTTATTTTTGTTGAAATTGCAAAATTAAAACTAAATATTATATTTGCATTTGATCGCTCTATGTGCAAGAATGTAAAGAAAAAATGTTTATTAGGCACTGTCAGTAAGGTAACCAAAACCAATAAATTGGGGTTTATAAATCTAAATCAAAAATAATAATATAGTGTCCTTTACAGCTGCAGTGCAGTACGCTGATTTTCAACCAAACCTAAATTAAACTAATAATAAACTTACTTACCTTAATTATAAACATAAATTGTTTTTCCAAAGTTATCTCCATTTTATAAATGTATTTAAACATAAATAATAAACACAAAGAGTGTACTTTTAATTAAGTTTGTTATCCTGGTTCCAAGAGAATAAAGAGAAAATCTTTGACATCCTAGTTTTCCCTAGGTACTTCAATATCCTAGCTTATTTAAAACGTATCTCTATTGTCTTACTGAAAAGGCTTGTATTACTCATTATTTTATGTTCTTTGTCTCTGATACTAAACACCTTGGCAGCATTTTCAACGTGAAATGCCTTAAAAAATATTCAGTCATAAAAACCCGTTGTTAGGGTTTAAAATTGTAGAGCAATAAAAATGGAATTTTAAACGATCAGTCTTTAAAATATAAGGAGTTAAAGTTTTTACACATAATAATATAATTATTACAGATAGTACCTATTTTGTTAATTTGTTTTTCTTGCATAACGTTACGGTAGGTTTTTGGTTACTGCTTCGCTCCTGTGGGAAATAGCGTGATATTATATCACCTATGTTACTTAGGGATAATGTAGCTTTGTAATGAAGAAAAAATTTTTGAAATCGGTCCAATAGTTTTGAGTTTATTCGATTCATACAAAAATACAAATCTTTTCTCTTTATTATATAGGTATTGGTAATAGATATAGATAAAAAAAATACATTTAAAAATATAAAAATTAGCCTACCGGAATCGGGAACAGGGTCCAAGCTACCGGCGGTCAGGGCTCCTAAAAAGGAACCTCCTAACAATGCGAGCCGTGTCCAAAAGTACTGCCTTCTGAATCAAGCCCTTGATCCAGCCATTAACGAGAGCCTCCTTAGGTGTTGGTCGAGGCTCTTATTGGTTATAGTAACTATTATTTTATTGAGACTAAAATAAGTATTTATCGCACTAAACACTACTTATTTTCTAACTAAAAATGTACTGAATGTAATACCGATAAACACACGTTTCAGTATGTGACTAGTAGTTTTAGTGAGTGTCAGTGTTCGTGGGAACGAAATACCTAACGTCTAGCGGAAAATTGAAGGTTTTGTATTGTTTTACTGGTCGCATAATATTCTAGTTTAAGCGTTGCGATCATGGACGTAGGTATATGAATAAATTATCTCTTGTTATGTGGGTTTAGTAGCTATGATAAACCAAATCAAGTGTCTTTAGAGCAAAACGTTTAAATTTAATTAGCCATTGAATACTATTACTATGTTTCTTCTTCATACTTTTTTCTATAAAGGAATTTATTTGTTTTGCTTTCACGACTTACTTACCGAATGGAATGCTATTAAATTTTTAGTACATCATATTTCGTATTAGAAGTCAAAAATCCATACTAATATCATAAATGGGAAAGTGTGTCTGTCTGTATGTTTGTCTTTCTTTCACGGCAAAATGGAGCGACGAATTGACGTGATTTTTTGTGGAGAGAAAGTGGAGATAGTTGAAGGGATGGAGAGTAACATAGGCTACTTTTTGTCTCTTTTTAACGCGAGCAAAGCCGCGGGCAAAAGCTAGTGCATAATATAGTCCACCTTTTATCTCAAAAACACTGACTTTTCCCAAAGGATAAGTAAGACAAAAGTAAGTTTAATAAAAAAAAAACTAAATCAACGCGATCAACCCCACGGGTAACAACTACTACTAAACTTGGTATTTGAAGATTTAGTTTCAATATAAAAAGTGGGTTTTTATCATAATTAAACACCTCTGTGATTCAGGTTTTCTCATAGTACAGAGGCCAGAGTTTTTACCTAGTGGTGGGTAAGAAACCCCCAATATATATGACGATTTGCGAAATCTGACTGTAAGAAGGATGGCTGATAATCGCCAAGAAAATAAAGAATTATATAGTGATAACAAACCGGGATGTAAGTTGTGGGATTAGGGAGAAAGTACGCTGCACGCTGGTGCGCCTTACCTGGCTGTCTCCTTGCCTCGTGTATAGGTTCAACAAAATGGCGCCTGATGTTTCTTCGCCTTTTGGAGGCTTTTGAAGCACAACACTGGAATTCTCTGTCTCTGTGTCCACAAACAATCACACCCGCGGGCGGTCAATCACAGCGGTTAATATTTGTTGTAATACGGTAGGAATTAACTAGGCGCGTTAAATAATATCTTGAACGAGAAAAAACTGCATTTTCACGTGCGGATCTTCCATGGCGGAATTTTTTTTTCCTTTTTTTTTTCTTATGGCTTCTGACAGCCGTCAGGCGTGCGAGAGCGTGAAGGTCGGTCAAGACAGAATAGATAAAAAGAGGTCTAATTATTAGTATTAAGAAATAATAGATGGCGCTACCATTTCCCCCCGGCCTTAAAGGGTTGCCTTTGACAAGAGAAAATTGAATTAGCTATGTTAGGTGTACTACCGCATGACCTATCCACAGGCTAAAACAGCGTTAAAATATTTAAATTAATCTAAATTAACTTTATTATAACAAATTATAAACAAAATACCTAAACTAAAAGGAGACCCAACTTAAAGCTAGATCTCACTGTGTCGGTAGCGGACAGAGACGTACAACAGGGCGCATGTAGCTACCCTTCGCGGTTTTCACGGTAACAACGCGGGTTGTACCGTCTTTAGATGTATGTAACTTATCAACGATGGCTAAGGGCCATGAAAGGGGCGGAGAATTATCATTTATGATAATGACTAACGTACCCTCCTTTATAGGCGATACAGGACTATTCCATTTGGATCTAGCCTGCAGTTGATGAAGGTACTCTGAGCGCCAGCGCTGCCAGAACGACTGCACGAGTTTATCAAGCAGAGTATGTCTCTGAAGCAGGCTAGAAGAGTCTGCTTCAGGAGCGGGAAGTGATGACAATGGCGCTGTGCTCAAGAAATGCGCAGGAGTTAACGCGGATGGTTCAGCAGGGTCACTGCTCAATGCTGTAAGCGGACGCGAGTTAACTAACGCCTCGATTTGAGCAAGGACCGTTAAAAGCTCTTCGTAAGAGAGGATTTGTTGACCTATAACTTTGAAGAGATGCGTCTTAATTACCTTGACCATGCTTTCCCAACATCCACCGAAATGTGGTGAAGCAGGTGGAATAAACTTCCAATCAATGTAATTTATGGAAAGTTCTTCCTCAAGACGAGTACGATACTCTTTATTGAGAAACTTATAAAGATCGCGTAAGTAAGAACTTGCACCCACAAAACAAGTGCCGTTATCTGTATATAAACACTGTATAGGGCCGCGTCGCGAAAGAAATCGTTTTAGGGCTGCTAGAAATGATACCGTGCTTAAATCCGTCGCAACTTCAATGTGTGTTGCACGCGTTGTCAAGCATGTGAAAATGCATAGCCATGCTTTACGGCTTCTAACACCTCGACCGCGAACTGGCGTGTACTGCAGTGGTCCTGCGTAATCGCACCCGGTATGTGTAAACGCCTTATCGACCTGATTGACACGCTGGCTAGGTAGATCTGCCATGAGTGGAAAGACAGGACGCGGACGGAATTTAAAACAGACGTTACATTTATGTATTCTATGGCGAATTATTCGCCGTGCAGCTAAAATCCAATATTTATGCCTGAGTAAGGACATAAGCAACTCTGGACCTGCATGAAGATATTTTTTGTAATAAAAATCAACAAGAAGGTCGACCACATGATCATGACGCGGTAGAATGCAAGGATGCTTGTAGTTGTAAGGTTCGTCCGAATTTGACAGACGACCGCCAACTCGTATGATGCCGTGCTCGTCGAGAAACGGCTTGAGTTTAAGAAGCGCGGGAGAACAAGGCATACTATTTTTCAAATTTTGTATGTCGTTATTAAAATAAATAGCTTGTACAGCTCGCAATAATTTATGTTCTGCAACTTCAAGGTGAGAGCTTGAAATAGAAGTTCCATTAGGCAATAGCTTAAGAAATCTACAGATATAAATGATGGCGCGTAGTAGCTTAGACCACGACGACATGCGCAATGCGAGTGCATAAATCGGGGATTCCGCAACCTCAACAATCACGGGATGAGAGATAACTTTCCGTTCGGGTACGTCCTCGTCCTCTGCATTATGGTCAAATGGATGTATAGGCCACTCCGACGGATCATGGGACATCCAAGAAGGGCCATGACGCCACAAAGGATGATGCAGAAGTTTAATTAGAGTAACACCACGAGAAAGGCAATTAGCGGGATTCTCAATACCCGCGACGTGATTGAAACAATCGGAAGAAATCAATTCAATTATTTTTGTAACGCGATTGGCGACAAAAGTCTGCCAGCGGTGAGGAGAGGAATAAATCCAAGCGAGCACTACTTTAGAGTCAGTCATTGCAAATATTTTATTAATAGGGTAGTGGGGCGAAACTGTCTCTTGAACTCTGCGGAGTAACTGAGACAGCAGAAGGGCCGCGCACAACTCCAGTCTCGCAACCGAAATAGTTTTAACAGGCGAGACCTTGGACTTGGCACAAACTAATTGCACAGAGTAGTTGGAACCAATGCGGACTTGCAAATATACGACTCCGCCATAAGCGCGTTCACTGGCATCAGCGAAACCTATTAAGTTAACAATACATCCATCGACCAATCCAAGATGACGCGGTATAATAATTTGATGGAGCGCGGGGAGTTCAATGCAAAACTGTTTCCAAGCGGTGACAATATGGTCGGGAGGAACGGCATCCCACTCACACTTTGATAACCAGAGTTCTTTGATCGAGAGCTTGGCGTACAAAATTGTGGGAGCCACAAAACCCATTATATCCCATAGTCGAGCCACTGTGGACAGCATAGTGCGTTTGGTGCACTTATCATCTGGAGGTGCGACTTCAAAATGAAACCTATCGCTGGATTGGTTCCAGCGCATACCAAGAACCTTATGCTCAGATCCTTCAAATTCAACGTCTGTAAAAGCTTTATATGAATCAGGTATTTGCGCGAGAACCTCTTTAGAGTTACTTGACCATTTGATAAGATCAAATTGACCTCGCTTGAAGAGCTCAATAAGCTCTTTGCTAAGCGAGATTGCTTGCGGGGCGGAAACGACACTACAGGCGATGTCATCCATATACAAAGCGGAGGTGGCAACAGCTGCTGCAGCGGGAAAGTTGTCGCCTTCATCAGCGATCAACTGGCGGACGACCTTCAATGCGTGATACGGACTTGACTTGAGTCCAAAACAAACCCTATTAAATTGATACACGGATATAGGTTCACTATTGTTAAAACGATAAAAGATCCGTTGAAATCTACGGTCAGATTCGCGAACGCCGATATTGAGAAACATTTGGCGGCAATCAGCTGACAGAGCAATTTGGAAAAGTCGAAACTTTATTATGATGTTAAATAAATCACCCTGTAGATTAGGGCCGGCATGCAAAATGTCATTGATCGACTGACCTGATGTAGTCTGGCAACTAGCATCTAAAACCACGCGAAGTTTAGTGGAGGTCTTATCTTCGCGAACTACGCCGTGATGTGGGATATAATACGAGGGAAAAGAATTATTCTCATCAATTACAACTGGACTCAAAAAACCCTTATTTATGTAATCACGTATGACGTCATTATAAGCGCTGCGAAATTTAGGCGAAGCATTAAATTTGCGTTCTAAACAATAAAAGCGTCTAAGCGCAGCAGCGTACGAGTCGCCTAGCGAATAAGGGTCGCCACAAAATGGCAACGCCACAATATATCTGCCACTGTCGTCGCGAACAGTGGTAGCGCGGAAGTGTTCTTCACACTCGAGGTCCTTACGACTCAGCGAGGGCGGTGCGGAAATTTCTTCAAGCTCCCAAAATCGCTTGAGGAGAGAATCAATATTATTTTCTTGAAGAACAGAACAGCAAGACGTAGTATAATGAGGAGTATGTGATGTAGGTGCAGTACCCATGACCACATACCCAAATACCGTCTCAATAGCGGGAGGTAAATTATATTGCTCACTACGTACAATATTAGATGGACGCAAATAAGCAAAAAGACGTCAACCCACAAATTTTCTCAAAATGAGTTAAGTATACAGTGCCCTTAGAAATCAGTCAAAAAACATTTTTCAAAAACATTTTTACTGATATACACCTTGATTCTTTGAAAAAATCGGTATCTTTATTTATGTCAACGCCCTATGAACCTTACATACATTTGCGATAAACTTCTAAGTGCCTTAAGATACACTTTAAAACACCTAGCACTACCTGTTAGTTTGCAATAGCAACTCAAGCAGCTTGACAAGTTATTGCGAAATAGCGTCACTGTATGTTTTGATTTGCAACCGTCACAAGACAGCTACTTTTTTGAGAGTTTTTTTTGGTCAAAAATGGTTTTAATGTAATTTATACAAGCGCATTGGTGCATTTAGATAATAAATTTAACTAGAAACATTGGTTCTTGCAAGGTAAGTGTCTAATTTGGGTTATTTAGTTATTTTTATTCATTGAATGGTAAGGTTATCTGTGTTTTCGGTGTAATTAAGTGGGAAGTATGCATTCATTGTGGATGAAAGCTCATACATATTATAAACTGGGTTAGTTCTTAGTTTATACAGTGCAATAATGGCAAAATTCATAACATTAATGTTGTTTTCTGGCGCAAAACTCACATAAGCAGTTGTTGCAAAATGTTAAATCCACGATAGCTAAGAATTTGTTTTACGCTTAAGTTACTTAATAGATTTTTGTGAAAATATCTAAGGTAGCATTAAGCATACAATTGTGTATCATGATCTTTAACATATTTTTGCAAAAAGTATTGAGTACCTACGAAATTTTTGTATTGCTTCTGGGTTAATCAGTTATGTAATGAGTGATGATCACCTATTCTATTGGAAAAACCCAAGGCTGTAGTCCTGCACTAATCTAGCTATTTTTTATATTGAATTGGGTTACGTATTGATTGTTTGTATTCTTACTAAACAATACCTACACAAGTAGGTATTTTTTTGTAAAAATACAGGGGGCTGAATAAGGACGCGCCCTTTATACGGGAGGTCGTAGGTTTCAATTGAACGTGCGTATTTCTACCATTAGCACGGTGGTGAGGGAAAATATCGTGGTTAAAATAACTGGCCAGCTTTACACCCTGTACGGTTTTATATCTGTGTCACGGCTTCTTCGTTAACATGTTAAGTACAGACCCCAAATAAACATAGGTAATTTTAACTTCCATTTCAGATGTCCGCAAGCCGGCGACTACGAATTAAAAATATATTTAACGCTAGTAGGAAAGAGAAATGAAGAAACATATCAGTCAACAGAAAAATAATGATTTATCTATGAGATGACAGTACTGTTGTAGAGAGATATCTGGCCAGCCAGCGCAAAAACAGTAGGGACAATATACGTTCACAGAGAGAGACCATGGTAAAGCGAGTGACCCTTGCCTTGAGTCGTGTGTCCCAATAGGGCGATGACAATCTAGTGCAGTTCAATGCCGCCAAAACGGAAGCATGTCTGTTCTCCGCCAAAGGGAGCCTATTCGACCTGGCTCCTATTTTCCGAGGTACATCTGTAAATTTTATCGGCTGCCTAGACTGCCTAGAACTCCTTGGCATGGAGTTGAGTTCTGACTTCAACTTCGGCACTTTCATCCAAGTCCAAAGCACAGACTGCGGCGAATAAGCTGGGTATTCTTAACAAGGTTAAGCGATACTTCACGCCAGGACAGCTTCAAACACTGCATAAGGGTCTACGCACACCATTCAGCTTATGCCCATATAAAACAACGATTTTGTACGGAAGCTGAAAGGACGCGGAAAGCTGAACGGACGCGTACGCGTCTTCATACAAAATCGTTGTTTTCTACGGACATAAGCTGAATAGAGCTGAATAAATGTGCGTAGTCCCATAAGCTCAAGTCCGATCAGCGATTCTTTGGCTGATCAGGATGGATCAGCCAAATACGAAATGGCTGCATTGGATTCGGTGGATCTCAGAGCCAAAAGGTTGATTGGCGACAAGAAGCTGGTGGCCCAACTACAACCTCTAGCACATCGGCGAAAAGTTGCCTGTCTGGCTGTATTTTACAGATTGCACTTCGGTGAGTGTGCTCATGAGCTTCACAAGCTCATTCCCTGATCTCCATTTTACCACCGGACATCCAGATATACGGCGGAATACCACCCTTTCTTGGTTGATATTCCTCATATCCGCACGCAGCGCTTCTCAAAATCGTTTATAATGCGCACCGCAAAAGAATGGAATTCCCTGCCGGCGGCGTTTGTATTTCCAAATTCATATAACCCAGAAGTATTCAAGAAACGAGTGCATAGGCATCTATTGGGTAAGCTCGCTCCATCGTAGGCTCCGTCTATGCCCTCGGGCTAGTCTGGGACCAAGAGCAAGCCCATAATGAATAAAAATAAAAAATCTAGTGATGTCAGAAGAACAGATCCAGTTTCTGTGTAAATGCAACTGATGATTCTTTAATTATAATTCCAGCAATTACGGATGAAGAACTAAATTAAGACTGTTATCTACTTATAAGTAAAATGAGGTATTTAATTATTAGTATTACTGAAGAAGTTTCTAGTGCCAATTTTTGAAATGTTTGTACAATAAAGTTGATTATCTTTGAAATTTGGTTTTAATGATTCGAATATGCCAAAAAAGTTAACACAAATTTATAAATATTCAATAACATCTCAAGTGAGGATAATTTGCTTTTTAAACTCATTTTACAACTGTTGTTATTTTTACAAAAGTGTTTTAAAGCACTTAACGCATTTTCAAAATAATTACCATGATCAATTTGTAATTTTACAAAAACATTCTAAATCACTTGAAATGTTTTGGATATGTAAATAAGCTATCAAAAATTATGCAATAACATTTTTGTGGTTTTTCTCGTAATAATGTAATTTTTTTACTAATATTTACATGCAAATGAATAAAATTAAAAACATTATATTGAAATTTCATCAATCATGTCCAGTATTCAGAAAATCTTCATACAAAGTTATTCAAACTTGTTTTGAATCTTTAAACGCCATTTTCTCCGAATGACAGTCAGAGAGGTTAACTCATTATTGCTTATTTGCGTCCAGATAGGGTCCACCCTTTATAGCAGAACTTTTTACGTCATAATTTTATTTTGCATAGCAACGGATAGCATTAACCTCTTTTCGCAGAAAATCGTTTGGCATACACTCATTTACCATACACCGAAACCCATAATTTTGTAAGTCAGAATTATCTTTAGGCATAAATTTCATATCCATAATAATCAATAAGTATAACCATCACATCGTAGAAAGTTCAAAACCAGAATCATCTTTTGACATATATTTTATATCCATAATAATCAAAAGAAGAACCATCATATCGCAGAAAATTCACAGCCAGAATTATCTTTTGGCATGCATTTCATATCTTATTTTGGCATGCAGCAAGCATGCAGCAAGCATGCAGCAAGCATGCAGCAAGCATGCAGCAAGCATGCAGCAAGCATGCAGCAAGCATGCAACCAGCATGCATCATGCAGCAGGCATGCAGCATGCAAGCATGCAACATGCAGCAGGCATGCAACATGCAGCAAGCATGCAACATGCAGCAGGCATGGCTTCTGTCACGGCTCCGGCGCTGCGGGGCTCCTGCGGCCCCACGCGAGCTAATCGTCGCAGATGGTTTTACGTCCACCACCGCAGCTTCGGCTTGCTGGCCGGCTTCACCGGCCAGCCTCAGCCGCGGCGGTGTGCGTTAAAACCACCTGCTCCTCAGCTCGCGGGCCGCCTCGCCCCTCCGCGCCTTCGCGGGTTTAAATTACACTCTAGGGGTAGGGCAGACAAGACTACGTGAAGTCGGTTTTGCAGCGATTCATTTCAGTCACTAACTTTTGTAGCACACCATAGTGATTTTTTAAAACAATATTTTTTTTTCAATATGTCTAATAAATTATTTCTATTGAAATTCTGTGATCTTCGTAGTATGCTAAGTCAAATTATGCCAAATAATCGGCGCTCTAAATAAACGTTATGCTAAACAAAATTGTGCAAAATTGTAACTCTGACAAAGGTAATTATTCCCAATACGATTCTGCCATCTTAAGAGTATCCCATTTAAAATTCGGACATAAAAACATTAGGCCAAAAAACAATTATGTTAAATATTTTTTATACCTTAACAATGTTCGTTTAAAAAAGTTTCTGCCAAGTGAGTTATGCCAAATAGGTTTCGGAGAAACAAGTTTCTGCCAGATAGAGGGCACCCTATTAGATAGTAGTAAGTGCGGAAATATTGAAGCCCCGATCAAAACATCGATATTTCCCGGCTGCGCAAAGTCTAAATCTGCGAGCGGCAATGACTCGAGGTGCTTAAGTAAGGACATATCCACATGAGCATTCGGCAATGTGTCCGTGATACGTTCTACTATAAGTGAAGAAACATTAAAATTAATATCCCTGTTAACGCGCTTGCGTTTGGTTTAGATAAATAAATTTCCACTGGACTCGGTAAACTTTACATTTATTAAGTATTTAAACAGAATTACAGACAGATAGAGATTGAGATTCGTGGACCCGTTACTCGCGTACGCGGTTTCTTCTTCTCGTGTTGTTGCTGGCGTGGCGTGAAGGCAAGTGGCAGAGCCCTGGGGCCGCATGAGCCCGCTTGCCTCGTCGACCCCCCGCGCGCCGCCTTCCCGACGCTCGAAGCCGCGCTGCCATAGGCCGCCGCGGAGTGGCGTGATATCGCGCGCGTAGGATTGGCCGCGACAATGGCGCGTTGTGTGACGATTGGCGCGACCATGGTTTTAGATTGGCGAGCCAGGTGGCGCGCTTGCTGCCCGGTGTTGCCATGCGGCGAAAGCCGCAACATCCTCCCAGGCGTTGAAGGATTCAACTGGATGACGACGTGTCCCAGAAGAGGGGGCACATCGTACGGACGGCCCGAGTGACCGCTCCCTTTGTAGTGGCGACGTCAGCCACTCTGCTGACCCCATCGGGGCCGGGGTGTAGGCGCGTGACGCGCCCCAGGCGCCATTGAAGCGGCGGCAGGTTTGCTTCCCGTAGCAGCACGAGGTCGCCGCAGCAGATGCCTCTCTGCTGTGTTCTCCACTGGGATCGCTGCTGCATCTCGGCCAGGAACTCTGTTTGCCACCTGGACCAGAACTGTTGACGGATTTTTTCTATTAGTTGGTAGCGATTTGGCCGCATTGCTGTTATGGGTGGCGATGGGACGGCGGTCAGTGGCCTGCCAACAAGAAAGTGCCCTGGGGTTAATGGAGAAGGGTCATTTGGATCTGATGAGAGGGGAGAGAGGGGCCGGGAATTTAGTATGGCCTCTATCTGCGAAAACAGCGTCGCTAGCTCCTCAAAAGTCAGACAGGCCTCCCCAGCTACTCTTTTTAGATGGTATTTAGAGGATTTTATACCCGCCTCCCATATTCCTCCAAAATGAGGCGAGTATGCAGGTCCGAACACGAAACGGATTCCCTCGTTCGCAGAGTAATTGAAGACAGACTCTCGGCTCTTCTGCAACATTCTACCCAGCTCATTGCACGCACCTATAAAATTTCGACCATTATCACAATAGATAGCATAGGGTTTACCTCTCCTAGCCACAAATCTACGGATGCATAAAATGAAAGCTTCAGAAGTGAGATCGCTGACTACTTCTAGGTGCACCGCCTTAGTGGTTAGACACACAAATAAACATAAATAGCATTTAGTTATGCGGTTCCCGCGGCCCTTGCGGCTTGAAATTCTAAAAGGGCCCGCAAAGTCGACCCCACAGGAATTGAAAGCGAAGCTGCTGTCCGTCCTTACCGCTGGCAAGTCACCCATGATAGGTTCGAATGGTTTACCTCGCAGTCGCGTACACACTACACACTGTTTGGTAGTCGTGCGAGCTAGGTTTCTCCCTCCTATGGGCCAATATTCGTCACGAATGGCTGCCAGCAGTGCCTGAGGACCAGCATGAAATGACCTTACGTGTTCATGTCTAACTAACAGTTTAGTGAAAATATGTTTAGCATCTAGAAGGATAGGGTGCTTTTTATTATAATCATAACTAGAATTTCTTAAACGGCCTCCCACTCGCAGCACTTGGTCAGAGTCTACAAAGGGATTAAGTGGCAATAGTTTAGATCTATTGTGTAATTGATGCCCTTTACTCAATGTTTGTATCTCCTCAGAGAATGTCTCTAACTGACTGAGTTTGATTAGAAGAGTGCATCCTCTTTGCAACTCGTCAGCTGACAGCTGACCTGCATTTCTTTGACCTTTACAGTTATTAATAAACCTTAGCACATATGCAGTTGTTCTTTTTAGCCGTGAAAAATTAGAAAACCTATTAAAATCTATGACCTTATTATCTAAACTTGCCATATTATTAACAGCAAATGAATATGAGGTGAGCGCTTTGACTTCAGGTAAGGATTTTTCTTCTAACGGGTTTATTCGTTTATGGGACCATTCGCAGTCCTCTTGTTTCAAGAAAGGAGGGCCTTCCCACCAAAGAGTTGAACTCGCCAACACCTGTGGGTCTACCCCTCTTGAAGCCATGTCAGCAGGGTTCAAGCTTGTGGGGACATGATGCCATTGGTAATCAGCTGTTAGCTCTTGAATTTCGTTCACTCTATTGCGCACAAAAGTTTTTAGTGAATTGGGCTGCATCTTTAACCATCCTAATACTACCATGGAATCTGTCCAGATTATTTTCTTATTTATTTTACTTTTTAAGGACAGACTGATTTTTTTACAAAGTCTAGCTCCTAGTAGCGCTCCACATAATTCCAATCTAGGAATTGTCATTGGTTTAAGAGGGGCTACCCTGGCCTTTGCACATAGCAGGCGTGATGTGTAAACCTGATCACTACCATTAGACCTTAAATAAATGCATGCGCCATACGCAGCTTGAGAGGCATCTACAAAACAATGCAATTCAATATATTTTGGACTTTCACACAACACATATCTAGGTAGATGTATATTATACAAATACGATAAATTATTACTAAAAGACCGCCATTCCTTAACTAAGTTATTTGGTACTGGCTCATCCCAATCTAACTTGGCACACCATAACTTCTGAAGTAATATTTTTGGTTTGATAATTGCCGCACTCAGGAGTCCTAATGGATCAAATATTTTACATGTCATAGAGATAATAGTTCTTTTAGTTAACTGAGAAGCAAGTGGTACATTGGTAGAGAACTGAATTGTATCACTTCCCGGAGACCAGTTTAATCCTAACACAGCTGATTCCTTGCACAGCTCTAGGGCGTCGCTATAAAACTGTTCCTTTTTAAACATCTGTGGACAATTAGTACGAAACTTTCTAAGTGTAAAACCGGCCGACTCTAAAACACGAGTAGTACCTTTATAAATGTGTGAAAACTGATCTTCTGATGCGCAACCTGCAGTCAAATCGTCGATGTAGAAGTCAGTAAGTATAACATTCTTTATAACCTCATCATCACACTCTAGTGCTAGCTGTTGAAGACACCTAGTACTAAGGAACGGCGCAGATGCTGTGCCATAAGTTACGGTATTCAACTGATAGATTACAATGTTATGAGTTTTCTCACAACGCCAAAGTATTAACTGCAAGTGGCGCTGAGCCTCGTCTATGGCAATTTGCCTATACATTTTAGCTATATCTCCGGTCAGGACAAACCTATGCTCTCTAAAACGTAATAATATAGACATTAAATCACTCTGGATGACTGGACCTACTGCTTGAATATCATTCAGTGATTTACCAGACATAGTTTTTGCAGAGGCATCGAAAACTACTCTAACCTTAGTAGTCTCACTATGTTCTCTTATCACACAATGGTGGGGCATATAGTACCCAAACTGAGGCTGGGCAATTTCAGTTAAGTGACCTAATTCTTTATATTCATGAATAAAATTTGAATAAGCTTCCTTTAATTGAGGATTTTTATTTAATCTAATTTCTAAATTTAAAAATCTTTTCTTAGCCATAGCGTAAGAATCTCCTAGCGCGGTCTGAGGCACCTCTTTTAGAGGCATTAGTACTGAAAATCTACCATTAGCTAAGCGTTTAGTATTTTCAACAAAGTGTCTTTCACAAAAATGTTCATCGGGTGAACGAGAAAATTGTTCAGAGTGACCTTCTTCAATTTCCCAAAATCTTTTTAGCCAAACCTGGGCCAGTGGGTCGTCACTCTGCAATTCTTGACTCAAGTTACAGTTTGTTTGGAAGCAGCATTTTTTGCTACCTTGCCCTGTAGGGCCTGACACTAACCATCCTAGCTTGGTTTCTTGTAAGGCTGGTTTATTTTTCCCTAACGACACGTGATTAGACTTCACAATGGACCAATATACATCAGCACCTAATAAAATGTCTATTTGCGATGGCTTATAGAAAGTAGGATCAGCTAACCTAACTTCTTTTGGTATACCGAGATGCTGAACATTGACCTGTATGTTAGGCAAAGTACCTATAATATTTGGTACAACCAGACATTCAATTGGAATGCAGAAGTTACTTGTCCGAGACTGAATTTTTATCTTTACTCTGTCAGAGATACTAGAAATTGAATTATTTATTCCAGAAACACAAGTTGGACGGGAGGTGTCACTAATTAAATCAAGTTTTTGCTTCATAACACTTGATATGAATGACATCTGACTGCCTGTATCTAACAATGCCTTTGCCTGATAAATCTCACCAGTTCGCTTATTGACTATGTCTACTAAAGCCGTACCTAACAGTACTTGACCTGTCGCTGTGGCTGAAAGTGCCACAGGTAAATTAGAGGAAGCCGAGGAATCTGCTGCAGTACTAGTGACATCTGGGTCACTCCTATGTACTAATGAATTATGTTTCCTTTTACAAACACGGCACATAGGCCTTAGTTTACATTGGAATGAATTGTGCCCACTCTTGAGGCAATTTTTACATAATTTTAACCTACTAATTTCAGACAATCTATCTTCAATGCCCATATTTTTAAATTTGGAACACTCATGCAACTGGTGGGTGTCGTGGCATATATGACACTTTGAATTTTCACTCTTTTCACAAGAAGCAACAAATGTCTTATTAGTTTTGAACTCCTTATGGCTACTTGATCTACGGTCACCTCTATCGGTATTACTCACATTTGCAAAATGCATTGTTTCTAAGATGTCTGCTCGATTTCTTAAAAACATTAAAAAGTTTTCTAGTTTATGATAATCTGGTAATGTAGACCTGTGCTCTTCCCATTTGGCATTGGTGACAGGGTCTAACTTAGAGGCCATAATAAAGAGAACTAGTGCATCCCATTGGTCGGTTGGTTGACCTAGAGTATTCAGCGCTCTCAAATTTTTTGACATATGGTCCACTAGGTACCTTAACGTCTTGTATGATTCCTTACTACACTTTTCCACAGACACTAAAGCCTTTAAATGATTATTCACAAGAATATTTTTATTATCATACCGTTCGCACAGTAGATCCCATGCTAACTTGTAGTTATTAGAGGTAAACTCTATGGATTTGATTATACCCTTAGCACTGCCTTCCAAAGCTGACCTTAAATAATGGAATTTATTGATCTCTGGAATTGAATTGTTACAATTAAGAATGGAATCGAATGTATCTTTAAATTCTAACCAGTTTAAAAGATTTCCATCAAACTTTGGAAGGTGTATGGTGGGCAATTTGACCCCGTTGAATGGGTGAGAACAATTACTTTGTTCTCCGACACTATTGGTCTTGTTTATTGGTGACGGGGTAGCCTCAATTAATTCTTGAGCTACAGAGAGAGCCGAGTAAAACTGACACTCCGTGGCCTCTCTTTCGTCTAATTGTTCATCTACATCGGAACACAATGATTCGATTTCAGACTGTAATTCATCAAAAATTTTGAACAAATCTTGAAATTTACCTAATCTTAAAGCAAGCTCTTTAGCTTCTAGACTTGTAATGTCACTAGACTTCGAGTTTTGCATGTTACTGAGATAGTCTACGAATTTAGTTAATCTCCCTTTTATAGTGCCACGCCTTTTAATTAGCTCTTTATATTTGACCCTAGGGTCGGTATCTGCATCGGTCATTGTGCTACTATTTATAATATCTAACACTGTAAACACTACCTAATGCAATACAATGAGCCGCGTAAATAAATGTGCAGGGAACCTGACAAGCTTAAGCGCCGCTCCAGCACGTGGTCTCAGCCACGACGCCGACGTCCCGCGCTGGAGCGTCGCGTCTGCCGGCCGCCGAGGGGATGTCACAGGCGCGCCGAGGGAATCCGCGGTGCTGGCCGCGCAGCGAGGCTGGACCGGAACAGTTGCCGTATGGCCGGAACTCTGAAATAGTCAGCCGGATTGCTGGTTCACCGAGCAAGGAAAATGCTTGAAGCTGATTTACGCTGCGTGAATAGATAGTAGGCAATCTAACCTTGAAATTAAATGCGTGCAGTTCGAATGCAAGCTTGAGGTTGAACATAAAAAAATGAGGTTTAAATAAAGTTTGTGTATAACCTTGAAAGGTAATGTGAATGAAATATAAAAACAATGAGGTTATGCGTAGCGTGGGTGCAGATTAAAAAGTTTGTATTATAACCTTGAACTGCTAGGTGCAAACATGTAATGAAATAATGCACCCTAGAAGCTTACACTAGCATCCCCCGCCTCAAAACCACGTGCACGGTTATGCAAATTTAGCAAAAATGCCTGTCTGACTTCTAAATAGCAACTCCACTGCTTCGCAGCGTGAAGACACACACAGGACAGAGAATAAAAAGCGAGGATTAATGAATGGATCAGGGCTTACTCTCCTGGGCTAGACCTTCGGTTGACGTGTCGACTCGCCGTCTTCACCGGGCTCCCTAAGCAGCTCGTCCGTGTCCCTCTTCGCTCGCTCGACTCAGCTACGCAGCCCGGCTGGATGGATGGCGGGCTGCGGCACTTGCTCCACGTGGCACGCCGCACGACGTCTCTCGAACTTTCGACGATGTATTGAAACGATGTAACGGGTCCTGTCACGGTCGCCACTTGTTAACGCGCTTGCGTTTGGTTTAGATAAATAAATTTCCACTGGACTCGGTAAACTTTACATTTATTAAGTATTTAAACAGAATTACAGACAGATAGAGATTGAGATTCGTGGACCCGTTACTCGCGTACGCGGTTTCTTCTTCTCGTGTTGTTGCTGGCGTGGCGTGAAGGCAAGTGGCAGAGCCCTGGGGCCGCATGAGCCCGCTTGCCTCGTCGACCCCCCGCGCGCCGCCTTCCCGACGCTCGAAGCCGCGCTGCCATAGGCCGCCGCGGAGTGGCGTGATATCGCGCGCGTAGGATTGGCCGCGACAATGGCGCGTTGTGTGACGATTGGCGCGACCATGGTTTTAGATTGGCGAGCCAGGTGGCGCGCTTGCTGCCCGGTGTTGCCATGCGGCGAAAGCCGCAACATCCCTATTAACACGCGAATGTATTTTAATATCTACGGAACCCTTACATGATTTTTCTGAACCGCCAATACCCTTGACTACTATGTCAGTATTTTTAAAGTTATTCCACAATCCTAGGCGTTTCAAACAATCAGAAGTAATGAAATTACTTTGGGATGCACTATCCAGTAAACAACGAATTATGTGAGGTGTGTTATGAGTATCGTATACTATTACTTGCGCGGTAGCGAGCAAAACCGTTGTGTACGCCGCCGTACATTGCGATGTAGCCTCGCGCTGAACGTGACAAGTGCGCGGGCGATGCTCGCGTGTGTGTGCAGCTGATGTAGTACATAACGATACTTCGGGATGAGCCGCGGACTCCGTGGTACGGACGGCCTGCGTTTGCGGTGACGTAACAACAGATGAACTTACTTTAACAAGGTTACCAGGTTCATCTGGTAACGGCGAGGTTTTATTGAAATGGAGTAAAGTATGGTGAGCCTGATTGCATGAGCGGCATTTAGTTTTACTAGAACAGTTGCTTGTTTTGTGTTTAATACTTAGACAGTTAACGCAAGCTTTACTTTCTTTAACACATTTAAAACGAGCAGTCGGAGTTAGTTTACTAAAAGCGGGACATTTATAAAAGTGATCATGTACAATATTATTGCACAGACACTTGAGCGGATTATTATTATTATTATTAGAATCCGAACATGCTACGTAAGATTGCGGATTAGGAACCGAACTACTATTATTATTTCGCGATTTATTCGACTTTTGTTTACTGTCAATAAGGCTAGACGAGCCAGACGAACTAGGCTGCGTATTTTGAAATATTCGACACTGATCTTTGATAAAGGTCACAAAACTATCTAGTGTAGGTATTTTATGATTACGTTCTGTCATTTCAAAAGCACGAATAGTTTCCGTGTCGAACTTTTTTATTGCGAGTTGAAATAACATAAAGTCGGAAAGGTTTTCTAATTTTAAGTTTTTAAGGGCATTAACTGCGGTGACAAAATTATCGATAAACAGCTGAAAATTCGAAACAAACGCGGGACCGGTCAGCTTAAAGTTTAAAGCTTGATCGAAGTAAGTAGACGCGAGGACAGGAGTATCCTGATATCGGTCAACAAGTGACTGAAATATAACCTGATAATTCTCAGCATTGGGCGTGACACCTGCAAACACGGATTGCGCTTTCGACGACAGTTTCCCTATCAAATAGTACAATCTGTCGGCATCTGTCAGAGAGACATTATCGTGCACTGTTGATTTAAAACTTGCATAAAATAATGGCCAGTTACGTATGTCACCGTCAAATGACATAAGTTCAATTGGAGGTAGACGCGGTGCTCGATAGTTCGCGCAACCGCCACCTGGCGCTGTGGAGCGGTTGTCATCTAACTGACTTTGTATACGTTTCACGATACAATAAAGATCTTCGAATGCGGTGTACAACTGATAATTCGGCTGGGAATCAGGATTAATTGAAAGTAATTTTGAGTTATAAGCGTCTAATAATGTATGAAAGTCTGATCGAATAACATCTACTGTCATACAATAACTAAGAAATGATTCCCTACTAATATCGGAAGAAGTTGCGGTTTTGGAGCGTTCAAAAATGTCTTGCATACGCTCAAATAAAGTATTGCGTTTAGCTTCTAATATTTTTAACTCTTTTTCTTCCGAAATGCATAGTTTCTTTTGTTGCGACATGTTTATGTAGGTTAATGAACCAAACAAACTAAAATGTATACCTAAGTATTATTTTACCTAAGTATATAAGAACAACAAAAATACCTAAGTATTTATGCGGCGGTAAATCCTAGTAATTCCTATGTAGGCAACAAACTTTAAGGCGGTTGAACTAATGGTGCTTGAAATATGGTATTTATAAGACCACTATATAGTTCGAGTAATTATAATAAGGGATATCAGTAGATAGCTACGTAATAGTATATTACCTACTGGGGTGCGGGAAATAACCACGTAATGGGTATGTAAATAGACTAGGAGTGCAGCTAGGTGCTACAACTACCTAGGTAAGTACTTCTAGAAGATACTTACGCGAAATAAAAGAGAATTGGATATGAATCCGCTCGAAGGACCAAAAAAATGGTGGGTAAGAAACCCCCAATATATATGACGATTTGCGAAATCTGACTGTAAGAAGGATGGCTGATAATCGCCAAGAAAATAAAGAATTATATAGTGATAACAAACTGGGATGTAAGTTGTGGGATTAGGGAGAAAGTACGCTGCACGCTGGTGCGCCTTACCTGGCTGTCTCCTTGCCTCGTGTATAGGTTCAACAAAATGGCGCCTGATGTTTCTTCGCCTTTTGGAGGCTTTTGAAGCACAACACTGGAATTCTCTGTCTCTGTGTCCACAAACAATCACACCCGCGGGCGGTCAATCACAGCGGTTAATATTTGTTGTAATACGGTAGGAATTAACTAGGCGCGTTAAATAATACCTTGAACGAGAAAAAACTGCATTTTCACGTGCGGATCTTCCATGGCGGAATTTTTTTTTCCTTTTTTTTTTCTTATGGCTTCTGACAGCCGTCAGGCGTGCGAGAGCGTGAAGGTCGGTCAAGACAGAATAGATAAAAAGAGGTCTAATTATTAGTATTAAGAAATAATAGATGGCGCTACCACCTAGCATGTAATTATGTAGTATTGAATTGAGTATAGTAAATCGTAATGAGTTGTGTACCTTTTTGCCGTCATAATGACTATTTATAAAGGACATTGCTATGCGTCCATTCATTGTATGCCTAAGAACCAACAGGGATGTGTTTTTCATTTTTGGTTCTAAATAATAAATATGTATTCGATTGAAACTAAATTAAAACTACGGACACTTGAGACTTTTAAAAGGCATTATATATTCGTATTAAAACCTTATTCATAGATCAAGCGCTGAGAATATTGAGTTTTTTAATTTCAATATACATACTTATTTTAATACTTGGCTGCATGAACTACGATACCTTAGTCTACTACTAACTTCAAATTAAACCAAAATATCTGACTCCGGAGATTGAAACGAAATTGAGTTACTTTTTATAATGATTCTGAAATAAGCACCTGTCCATTATATTGTAATAGTCGTAAAGTACTTTATAAAAAAAAATAGGAATTACTGTAAAGGTTTCATGCCAGATTATTCGTAGGCTATTTTGAGCAATCTCCTTTATTGATATACCTCATATTTTTTTATATTCACGAGTGATGTAAACATAAAAAGTTAATTCGTGATTTAACAAAGATAATTCGTTGTTAATTGTTAATGTTTGTTTATCTTATAAAAACTTATCGATCGATCGTTAACTTATTTATTTCTATTGTCTAAAACAATCTTTAGTTGTTGATGTATTGATAACATTTTCATGTCTTTGGAGACGAATGCCTTTTAATTAATTGAGATTAAAAAAAAACCACTTGGTTAAAAATATTGTGAGCATTTTATCATGGACTCTTTGGCTCAATTGATTAAATTGCTTGACGAGCTTGTTGGACCCTGACTGCTAAGCCAGAGGTTGGGGCTTCGATTCTCACCCAGGACAAACTATGTATGATGAGAATGATTGTTTGTTCTGTGTCTGGGTGTAATCTATTTATAAATAGCTGTCCCCCGCGGTTTCACCCTCGTTATATCAGATTTTTGGTTACTAAAAAAGAAGATAAAAAGTATTCTATGTCCGTCCCCTGGTCCTAAGCTACCTCCCCACCAAATTTCAGCCAAATCGATTTTGCCGTTCTTGAGTTATAAAATGTGTAGCTAACACGACTATCTTTTATATAGGTACTAGCTTTTGCCCGCGGCTTCGCTCGCGTTAAAAAGAGACAAAAAGTAGCCTATGTTACTCTCCATCCCTTCAACTATCTCCACTTAAAAAATCACGTCAATTCGTCGCTCCGTTTTGCCGTGAAAGAAAGTCAACCAGACAGACAGACGGATGGATATTATTTAAGTTCATAAATCTATACTAATATTATAAATGCGAAAGTAACTCTGTCTGTCTGTCTGTCTCTTCTTCACGCCTAAACCACTGAACCGATTTGAATGAAATTTGGTTCAGATATAGTTTGGGACCCGAGAAAGGACATAGGATAGTTTTCATCCCAGAAATCCCCCGGGAACTGGAAGTATTATTTCACGCGGACGAAGTCGCGGGCAAATGCTAGTAAACATATATTTTCTTAAAATTGCGCTCACATTTTCTATTAACCACTTCACACAACTGCGCGCCTAGTACTTTTGATTGATTTAAGTACTAAGTGTCTCAGTATTTTAAATTTTCTCACATTATCACTTCACATTACTGCGCTCCTAGTACTATTGTTCTCTTAAGTTTTCAATCTTTAATTGAATTTAGAATTAACTATAGGGGAAAATGATTCATCTTTTATAATTATGTTCTCGTCGATTTTTTAATATTTTTAAGATGTATTCTGCTATTCAGGGCGGGGACAAATTCAACGAACCAAAAACCATGAAAATTGGTCTAGCCGATCTCGAGTTATAAGTGTTGTAACAAACCCGACTTTGTTTTATATACATAGATATGTATAGGATAGGATATGTACGTGTTTATAAATTATACAAGCATGTTCATCAATTGTCTGGTTACCACAAGGTCTAATTAGTTTGGATCAGACTGTGTGTGAATTATTGTCTTTAGATATTTATTTATTTAATTAACCACCATGGATGTGATAACATTACTTTGTTTACTTGTAGTATTATAATACACAATCAACAGATTTGCTCATATTAAATGTAAAGGAGCTCTTATTGAACCGCTTTCATTAATTAAACCGCAAGCGAACGTTCGCCATCTCATTGTCTGTCTCTAATTATGGTATTTGGTTGAGGCTTGGCATTGACGGTCATTTCTCACGTCAGTCGAGACGTAAGTTGTGGCGTCACTCCAAATGGTTACGAAGGCCAACTACGTATACACTCACTGGCGACATTTTGGCTCTACAGTTTTTGATTGAAAAAAACTAAATACATTTACACAGAGCAAACTGACGCCATTGTAGTGACGCGTGACGGTCACACACTCACGGGCAGTTTGGCACGTCGCACCGAGTTTAACCTTTCACCGACCAAATAACAGCCGGCTGTCGGGCTGCTATTGCCTTTCTATTGTGTCTCAAATCACGTGTGTTCGAAGGTTTAAATTCACTCACTTAAAGAGTGACGATTCGAAACTTACGATCATTTGACGTCAGTACACCTGACGCGAAAAAATTACCATCAATGCTCAGCTTAACGCTCATAAGATACAAACTTCAAACTTCAAAACTATTTTATTCAAATAAACCAATTACAGGTACCTTTGAATCGTCAAGGTGTCAGTCTGTCAAAAAAATGAAGCTAGTTGCTCGTTCCAAAAAGTAGGTCCCATGGAGAAGAGCGAGCAAGAAACTCCATGGACACTCTTTTAAAATCAATATATTACAATAATTTGGTTACATCATTCATTGTTGTATCTAAGGTACTATGTGAGAACAACGTAACAAGTCGGACATGTTAGAAATATTAAAATAAACAAAACAAATTTTAAAATAACTGTGGCAGCTAAGAGATGACCAGTCTCAGCAGACAGCGCTCGTTCACGGACATGACGTATGGATTGGCACCAAATAGCTCAACCATTTTGAAGGGAACCAAATGATCCAACACACACGCCACCGTCAGTGAGACATTTGAGTGAGCATGACAAACTCCCAGCTGCCAGAGTATATTCAGTCAATGATAGACAGAAGAGATGTAAAGAACATAGTGCTCACATTGTATGCTATGTGAATTTATATAAAACAAACACTTGGACTCGATACAATACTATTATTTTTGTAGTTTTACAATCAGATATCGTCGAATACTAATCAATTACACGGTTGTGGAGCTAGACAAGCATCCAGCCAAGCATTTTTGTCAGCGATATAATCGCTCAATTTATAATATGCCTGGCTACATAGTGTCCGTTTTATTTTACTTTTAAATTTAGTTTCATTCAGCGACAGAATGTGAGGAGGTATTTTATTATAGCACTTTAAACAGAACCCCATGAAAGATGAGTCTACTTTAGCTAGCCTAAAGCCTGGTTGAACCAATTCGTCCCTATTTCTAGTATTATAATTATGCCTTTGCCCTCTTTTACCAAAAAGATTTAGATTTTTTCTTGCATACATGATGTTTTCTTTTTTTTTTTTTTTTTTTTTTTATGATGAGTCGCGAGACTATGCAGACGTGTTTTAATTTGTTGATTATTATGACATTGTTTAAATAATTACGAATAATGTTATTACAATAAATTTTGCAAAGTAAGTTTTTTTGTGAAAGTGTCGACTGTGAATAACATTTAGTTTGTTTTCGTTGTGAAAGATGAACTAGATAAAACTTGCAATAGATAATCAGGGTTTTCAGTGTTAGAAATATGTCTAACACAGGAGATAGCCCATTTGGCCGCAGCCAATTGGTACGACGAAGTCCTCCTCCGACGCCAACGCCGGCAGTTCAAACACCATCAAGAGAGCCAGTGCCGCCAGCAGCCACGGAGAATGACATACCAAATGAAGTCGTCTCTACGTCCGAAATTCAGAGATGGATGGGGTCCATTGACACATTCCTGAGTGAAATCTGCTCGATTGTGGGAGAGGGAAAAATGAATTCGGACCAAAAACTCCGAGTCAACAGTCTCTGCCGTAAAGTCAACCACGGTACATCTCAGATGGCCGTGTTGTACCAATCCTTAAAGCAAAAGTCCATCCAAGCGCACACCACTATCCAGCACCTTCAAGTACAACAGAATTTTGTGGAATCCCTTAGCCAAATCAAAGAAGTAGTGGAGACGAAGTTGAGCCAAAAACACTCAGAAAGTAGCTCCTACGCTATCATGGTGAAGAAAGGAGCTGATAACTTTATTCGCCCAGAAAATATTAATTCGGTCGCGATATATCCCAGTGATAGGACTAAAACCAGCGATGATACAAAGTCGTTGGTTCAAAAAATCATCTCACCTGAGGAATTGAAGCTACATGTCCGCGGTCTAAGGAAAATTAGAAACGGAGGCGTTATCATTCGCACGGATAACAAAGAGGACATTAATAAATTAAAAAGTTCGCAGAAGCTATTTTCCTCAGGCCTTAAGGTTGAAGAACCGTCTAAACGTCGTCCAAGAATTGTGATCATTGGTGTTCCCGTAGCCCTGACGGAAAAAGAGGTTTTCGACTGCATTTACGGCCAAAATTTGACGGATAAGCTGCCGAACGTTACTCGTGAGTCCTGCTTAGAAAGTTTGAAGTTGAGCTATAAGTCAGGAAAGAAAGATCGACCTACCTGCAATTATATTTTAGAAGTTCCTGCGAATATAAGAAAAATTTTAATAGATCAAGGCCGTATTTTCATAAACTGGACATCGTGTTCAGTGAGAGATTTCACAATTGTGACCAGATGTTTTAACTGCCAGCAGTTCGGACATGCAGCCAAATTCTGTAGAGAAACGAGCGCTACCTGCAATCTCTGTGGTGAAACGGGTCATTCTTTCAAGGAATGCAATAATAAAAGTTCTCCGCCCCAATGTGCGACCTGCAAACGCTTCAAGAGGAAAAATGATCATCCAACTGGTGATGTAACTTGCCCAGCACGTAAATATGCAGAGGACAATTATATTAATTCTATTGACTATGAGGGCGCCTAGGAGCGCCACCGTCTCCCTAGTTAATTTAGCACACAGGTAGTAGGTTAACTTTTACATTTAATTTTTTGCATGGCTAATCAGCTTATTAGTGATCTAGATGGTTTTTCCGTGTCTGAAGCTCTAATTTGTAATGTTGAGGAGTGCAAAAACCTAGTCTATACCGGGGATAAAACATTGACCTTTCTTACACAAAACATACGCAGTATTACCCGTAACTTTAACGGTTTCCAAGTTTTGTTACAAAACATTGATATATGCTGCGACATTATTGTTTTGACAGAGTGTAACAACTTTTTCGTTAACGTAGGAAAAAATTTAGCAGAAAAAATCGTATGTTCTTCAAGCCAGACCGAAACTAAAACATATGCAACACGACACTCTTTTGTCTTATTAGATACAGATGTTAATGAGTTAGTAAGTATAATAAATGGATTAAAGGATACTTGTGCTGTTGGATATGACGATATACCTAATAGCATTCTAAGACGATTTAAATATGTTATTGCCCCTCCTTTGACGCATATTTTTCAGCAATGTTTATCAAAAGGAATATTTCCTAAATTGCTTAAAAAAGCCCTAGTCACCCCTGTGTTTAAGGGTGGAGACAAAAATTGTGTCAATAATTACAGGCCAATTTCAGTTTTAACTGGCCTGTCTAAGATTTTAGAAAAAATTATAAACAGTAGATTAGTAGAATACCTAGAAAATAATAAATTCCTCTCTGATCATCAATTTGGTTTTAGGCCTAAAAGATCAACGAGCCAAGCTGTTCACCAGCTAACAAATTTTATAAGCACAAACCTGGATAACGGTTTGCACACCTTAGGGATCTTCTTAGATTTAGCCAAGGCTTTTGATACAATTTCTTGTACTTTGCTTTTGCACAAGCTGGAGAAACTGGGAATACGTGGAGCACAATTGCAATTATTATCTGATTACCTTACCGACCGTTATCAGTCTGTAAAAGTGGGTCAGTGCATCAGTTCTGAACTTAAAAATACCTGCTACGGAATCCCACAGGGTAGTATTTTGGGTCCTACCTTGTTCCTTACTTATATAAATGACCTGTGCAATTTGTCCCTCCAAAATGGTTTAGTGGTTTCATATGCTGATGACACTGCTCTACTTTTCACAGCTAAATCAAAAGCCGAGGTCTATAAGATAGCACAGAATGGTTTTGATATTGTGTCTAATTGGCTTCATACCAATCTCTTAAGTTTAAACACAGATAAAACCAAATACCTGTTATTTACAATGCGAAATACCTATCCAACGCTTACTAATCTTAACATTCAAGCGCGTAACAGTTGTAACCAACATTGTGCTGACATTGCATGCACTTGTCCTAGTTTAGCAAAAACTGACCATATAAAATATTTAGGTATCACGATTGACGCAAACCTAAACTTCCGCAAACACATCGATTTATTATGCAACAGAGTGCGCAAATTAATATACATTTTTAAAAACTTACGTAACATTGCTGACTTTAAATTAATTAGACAGGTTTATTTGGCTTTGTGTCAATCTATTATTACCTACTGCATTACGTCATGGGGTGGCGCCGCTAAATCTACTTTGCTGCACTTAGAACGCGCTCAAAGAGCAGTTTTAAAAGTTGCCACGTTTCGTCCTTATAGATATCCTACAGACCAACTTTACATGGCCTGTAAGGTGTTAACAGTACGTCAATTGTTTGTTTTGAATGTAATTTTGTTCCAACACACTAACCTTTATTTCAATCCAATACCCTCAGATAGAAGAAGAAAAGATTTGGTCTGTGCTAACTCTCAAACTAAACATGCTTTTGCTAAACGCTTTTATTTATTTTTAGGACCCTACTTGTATAATCAGCTTAACAGAGTACTAAATATTTATAGTTTAAGTTACTATAGGTGTAATTTACTAGTTCAGGAGTATCTGGCAAAACATAATTATGCAGACACGGAAAAACTTCTAGAAATTGATAAATAAATGTAAGCTTCTCCCTTTCTTGTCTAATATAAGTATCTTTATTTAACTAATTATTTGTAGTTTATTATTACTTGTTAATTTGTTTAAACATAATGTCGTAATTAATCTAGTTTTAAAATTATGTTACTCAAATGATTATTTTTTTGTCATTGGAAATTTTGTCTCCTTAGTTATTTTAGCTTCTTATTTTATTTTTGTTTTTTAGTTTAAGTTTGAACTAAAATGATGGCCTGAAACACAGGTTTTTTATTAACCTAGATCAGGCCGGACTACATTATAGTTAGAACTAAAATTTTTTCTATTGTATTTAATGTAAATCTCCTTTGTACTTACTTTTTACTTAAATAAATTTATTATTATTATTAAAAATTAATTTCATAGATAAATTGACAGGGTACCGTCATGATGTTGATTTGCTTAAACAGTTCCCTTAGTGAATCGCGCATACGCAGATTGTATATGGATCTGATGGCTCTTTTTTGCAGAATAAAAATAGACTCAACGTCAGCAGCTCGTCCCCACAATAAGATACCATACGACATAATGCTATGAAAATAGCTGAAATACACCAGCCTTGCGGTATCTACGTCAGTAAATTGCCGAATTTTTCTAACAGCAAATGCTGCTGAGCTTAACCGACCTGCAAGGGATGTTAAATGAGGACCCCATTGTAGTTTTGAGTCAAGCGTGATTCCTAGGAAAACAGTTTTGTCTACAAATTCTAATTTCTCTTTATTAAGAACTATATCACAATCGCTACTTTTGACATTAGGTAGAGAAAATCGAATGCACTTAGTTTTATTACCGTTTAATACTAAATTATTTGCCGTAAACCAATTATGGACCTGAGTGAGGGCGTTATTTACGCAGTCAAGATTTTTGGCCCGTCTATTAATCTTAAAGATCAAAGAAGTGTCGTCGGCAAATAACACCATATGAGGTTGGTGTTTAAATAAATGGGGCAGGTCATTAATATAAACTAAAAAGAGGAAGGGACCCAATATTGAGCCCTGTGGAACCCCCATTTCTACTTTCAAGCCACTAGAATTAACTCCATTTATCTGCACTTGCTGTTGTCTGTCGTTTAAATAAGACTTCATGAAATTAATCGCAAGTTTACCCAGTCCATAATGCTCAAGTTGTAGCAGTAACGTGTCATGATTTACGCAATCAAATGCCTTGGAAAGGTCACAAAAGATCCCTATAGCATCCTGCGCCTCTTCCCAAGCTGTAAATATATGTTTTAATAAAGCCACACCGGCGTCGGTCGTGCAACGTCCTTTGGTAAAGCCATACTGTTGCTCGTGTAAGATCTTATTGGAGTTAAAGTGAATGAGCATTTGATTAAGCATTACCTTTTCAAACACCTTGCTGAAAGCCGGCAAAACGGACACGGGTCTATAATTATTAGTATCTTTACTGTCTCCAGATTTAAGTTTACAGCGTTTTAAGTACGTAAAAACGCCACATAAATCGAGTGAATTTAGCACTCTCGACGTCATTATGAATTCGCGTTTCATTTGCTGCAGGCCTGCAGTCCAGTGTGTAATAACAAACAGCGCACTTGTATCATAACTTGGGAACAAGTATGAAAAAACATTGCATTGTCTAATGTTTCTTTACCTGGCGATGTTTTGATATTGATAATGGAAAAATAGAAGAAGTATTTAAATTTGAAACGACTTAAATCTTGACCCAATAAAATATGTTTTCTTTTTGTTATTTAAATTATTATTATTTTGATAATATATTCATATTTTATAATAAAAATAATGTCACGGGTTCGTCTTGCGAACTTCGAAAATTATGCTATTTGACGGATTACCCGAATACTGGAATGGTTGAGGAAAAATAAAATATTGAAAAAAAAAAAACAAAATCCAGCTGAATTAAAATAATTATGAAAATCTATTATATAAATGAAATAAGAAAATAAAACATTCACATTTGACGAATATGCCGCGTAGCATAAGTACTAAAAATTGCTTAAAGGACTACAATAAGTTATTCCATTCATTGTTAAACATTGTAACAACAAGGACTATAAAAGAATAAGAAGATAAATCGTCCATTAACGAAAAATCATTAAAATATGTTAAATATGTTAAGAAGAAGGAATTTATAAAATGTAATAAAAAATTCTTCATTAATAAAACTGGTTTGAATCAATAATCTATTTAAATAAAATTATTGATTCTCCTATTTTTTTAGGGTTTCGCGTGTCTAAATGGAAAACCATACCCATGAAAAACTTGGTCACTTATTCTGTCTCTTTCATTAAGAAATTATTTTTTGGTGATTTTTGCTGATAATAGTGTTATTTTTTTTTTAGATGAGAAATCACTAAATGAATTCTCCTGCCCTTTAGTTGTTCCTTCGGTTGCTCCTTAGGTTTGGGGCCACGGTAACAATTAGAACTATTCCACAACCTCGGCAGGCTATGGCCCTAGAGGTCCTAGACCAAGCGACAGCCGGCTGTCGGACTTTCGGTTGTATCTCAAATTACGTGTGTTCGAAGGTTTAGAGGCGCACGTGGAACAAAACGCGCCGTCGAAACGGGCCTAGTTTTGGTTGGGCGGCGCGCTGCCCATCACTCGCCGTCTTGCCGATAATGGTACGGAACTCTTCGTGCGCTTTACTGTTCCTTTATGACACAAAGGCAAAAGAATAAGGATCATTATTCTTTTTATTATACCTTATTAATATTAATTCTAATCTATTAACAAAATTAGTCATCTTAATTCAGTCTGTTGAAATGGTTGTGTGATTGTGTTCTTATAAAAATGTCAATATTTATAAAGCATTGATGTTGATTGCAAGAGTTGATTGCCCAGGCGTATCGTATAGTTATCAAGTTAGTGTGAAAAGTGATCGTGTAGTTATTTATCTTAAATATCCCAAGTTACATTTTTTTTACTGGTATGTGGTAAAAAAGGAAATAGTGAAGGGAATAATAACACACATTCAGGTTTATGTTGTTTTGTTTTTAGTTGATTTTAGCTTGTATGGAAAACTAGCTTTTGCCCGCGACTTCGTCCGCGTGGAATAATAATAGTTCCCGTTCCCGGGGGATTTCCTGAAAACTTTCCTATATCCTTTCTCGGGTCCTAGACTATATCTGTACCAAATTTCATTCAAATCGGTTCAGTGGTTTAGGCGTGAAGAAGAGACAGACCGGCAGACAGACAGAAAGACAGACAGACAGAGTTACTTTCGCATTTATAATATTATAGTACGGATTCAAAAGGTTACTTGTAATGGTTAAAGAATTTCACTCCACATATATCATGAGTTCACTTTTAACCAAGCTGAATTTGTTATTTAATTGTCACAGACAACCAATTTATTAAGAAGACTATCTTCTGCCCGCGGCTTCGCTCGCGTTAGAAAGAGACAAAAAGTAGCCTATGTTACTCTCCATCCCTTCAGCTATCTCCACTTAAAAAATCACGTCAATCCCTCGCTCCGTTTTGCCGTGAAAGAAAGACAAACAGACAGACAGACAGACAGACAGACACACTTTCCCATTTATAATATTAGTATGGATTTAGTTTTAAAAGCTGACAAGATTTGGAACGCCCAACCAGTATTCCGAGTCCAGTAAATCGGATAACAATAACAGAATTACCAAAAAAAGTTTATCACAAATAGTACCTATAGGTTTATATCACGCTACCAAAAACAGTAATCGGTAAAAAGGGAGAGAGCAGATAATTAAATAAATTTACACTATAAACCATTACATATTTTTGGAAAACTATAGGATATTTGATAGGCAACTCATTTAAAAAAAAAAACATAATCATCCACAAGTAAAAAAAAAGTGTATCGAAGTACCGAATGAATGGGAAAAATCTATAAGGCGAGCCTTTAGCAAAAAGCGATTAATTCTTTATGGCAATGATCGGTTCAATGAGTATAAGATATCAAGTCAACCATAGCTATGACGATTTGAACAGATTTAACGAGTTCCCATTGCGTAATATCTTTCCCATTAGACATGGCTCGCTGGAGAATAATTTTTTTTACAAATAATATTATTGTTGATGTTCATTCTCAATAGTAGTGGAAATCAGTTGGTTCCAATTATTATGAGAAGATTATTAAGATTAATTTATTCATTTGCCAACACAGGATAAATATTATGATACTTTATATCATACTAGCTGTCCGCTGCGGTTTCACCCGCATTTTTCGTTACTGCTCCGCTCCCGTGGGTCGTAGCGTGATGGTATATAGCTTATAGCATTCCTCGATAAATGTGCTATCTAAAACAGAGAGGATTTTTCAAATCGGACCAGTAGTTCTAGAGATTACCCCCTACATGCAAACTTACAAACCTACAAACTTAAAAATTTTACCTCTTTATAATATTAGTATAGACTTGCTGTCCCCCGCGGTTTGACCCGCGTTATATCAGATTTTTGGTTACTAAAAAAAGAAGATAAAAAGTATTCTATGTCCGTCCCCTGGTCCTAAGTACCTCCCCACCAATTTTCAGCTAAATCGGTTCTGCCGTTCTTGAGTTATAAAATGTGTAACTAGCACGACTTTCTTTTATGTATAAGATAAGATTTAGATCCTATAGTGAAAGTTGTTCATTGCGAAAAATAAAAAGAGGCTTACAGGCTGCTGATGAACATAATAATGTGCACGCGATTAACCATATCATAACTATGTTAATAAAGGAAAGTAAAATAAAATCTTCAAGGCTTGTTAGTTCAACTTCTATAAATTTTTGATTGCCTAGTACTCATTGAAGGAAACGTAAATTATTATTTATGAAATTATGGGGCCACGGACAAATATGCTAATTATAAAAAGTGTACAGTGTACAGTAATGCCCTTACTAATTAATAATCACTGTGTAAAGTTATGCAATGAATAAAGCCTGTGTAACCATACATTTTTTGACGTATAAACCTGTCATAACTTTATGCAGCGATTATTAGTAAGGCGCTAAGTGTGTAAACAGTAATAAAATAAAAAAAAATCAAGACTTGTTCCACCTGCCATCTATCGATTCATGAGCGCCTAGTATTTATTGAAGGGTAATGCTAGGTATTTATTTATTAAAACTTTATGCAAAATGTGCAAATAAAAAACATTGTTCAAATGTGAACATTAGAAGCATTTTCTATCAGTCTATCATAGATTGAAGCCTGGAAGGCGACCCCAACAAAGTTGAGACAAGGCTAGAGAGATAATGAGATTTTCCTTTTGCTCCAAATCTAGGAGTTAGGTGTTCCGATCGGTAATAAGGTTAACATTAGAAAAAAAAACTCTCTCTCTCTCTTTCTCTCTCTTATAGGTCTCTTATAGGTCTACCAACTAGCACAAGAGAGGTTAAAAATAACCAGATATCATAACTTTTCATAGCATAATAAACATCGGGGTTAGCACACAGTCACTTGCAACGTGTTGTCTGCCGATGTATGTTTGCTCTGTCCTTTTATTTGTAAGGCGCTGGGGCTACGGAGCTTCAATTTTGCTACGTGGACTCTTTTTACCTAACCTACCTACTAAAAGGAGGAAAAGGAGGAAAATCATGGATTGATTGAGGGTTATGTTTTTTCGTGCGTATGTATGTCTATAATATGTCTCATTCTATGTCTCTACAGCCTAAACTATTTAACGGATTTCGACACAAGAGGTGTAATTGAATTCGTCTTAGTTGTGGAAATTGCATAGAATTTTTTTTTAATGAGACTAAAAAAAGTATTATTAAACAATCGACTATGCAATTACATGAAACAGCAACAAAGCAACCGACTTCCGAAATTGCAGTTGGGTTTTTTGTTTTTTTTTTTTATAATATTTTATCAACACATACATTATTGTGTATGCAGATAGATAGCGCACATTAGAAGAATATTATGAGGTGTGCATTTCTTGGCGGATTTCGGCGCTAGATCAGCACTGTTTCAATGTAAAAATGTTTCTATTCAGTCCTTTATCGAGAATCTAGCGAATTTAAACATGTTTACACTGATACAGTGCTGATCCAGCTCCGGAATCTAGTGATGCTGGCGCTAGCTACTGAATCCATTTTTCCATCCATTCATTTATTTGTTTGTTTTAAATCTTCCGTCTTCTTTTTCAGCCACTTTAATTGCGCCGGTTCTTATAAACCTTTTTAAAATACATAGAGTTTCTGTGACAGTACAATATTTTGATTATTTTAGTTAGATTTTTAGTCTGATCGAACTTGATTTGTTTATTTATGATGAGTTTCTTCATAGACAACAAAAGACATACAATTAAAAAATAAGTTTTTTCTTTTAAAATGTGTTCAGAATTTTATAGTTGAATATTAAAAGTAACGAATAAAATAAAAATATTCTCAAGTTTCATCGTAAGCTAGGAGACATTACTTTGAATTTAGATACATATAGCATATTGATATTAAAAAATTTAAGTAAATTTATGTTTATTCAGGACCAATTTCTAAGAATTTTCCATAAACTTGGTATAAAGTTTGTATGTCTAATAAAGTTCTCAAAAACCTTAATTCTTTCAAGTTGATCAGAATACATCAAAATAAAGTAAGCAAAAACATGATATTTCAGAAACAGAAAACCAACTTTTTTCTCATAAAACAAAATCTTATGAATTTCCAATTCAATTGACTTCAATGAATAAGGACTGTAGGCATATTATATCGCTTCTAACAATAATAAACCACATAATAGAATTTCTTTTTGCCAACAACATAAAGTCTGAAACTAGAACTATCTAATAATATTATCTACCGTCTTACCTGTCCAATTATATCCAAGAAGATGTGAAAGCAGATAATAGTATTACACGATTCAGTAACAATAAATACTAATAATTATTATCTACTAGGAAACTGGCGCAGCTTCGCGCGGGTGTTATAATCTTTAAAATTCTCGACTTTTCTTAACTGTTGTTATGCATGTACTATACAATTAATACGTTATCCATACTAATATTATAAATGGGAAAGTGAGTCTGTCTGTCTGTCTGTATGTTTGTCTTTCTTTCACGGCAAAACGAAGCGACGAATTGACGTGATATTTTTAAGTGGAGATAGTTGAAGGGATGGAGAGTAACATAGGCTACTTTTTGTCTCTTTCAAAAGCGAGCGAAGCCGCGGGCAAAAGCTAGTATACAATAAATTACTCTAACTATTACCAAAAACACCGCACAGAGGTGATATTGCGGCATAATTTAAGAAAGTATTCTGTGTGTTTTTTTTAGTTGTCTTGTCATCAGAATAATAAAATTGTAAATTTTTCGCAATTATGTTCCAGTTGAATAGTTACCTGGTTTTTACATTACTGGGGAACACGATACCCATTGGTTTTACACTGAAAAAAATATTCGGTCATATCCCAAATTTTGGTTGATTTTACCAAACTTCTTAAGTTGGCGTTACCAAATTTATTTGGTAGATTACACCTATGTTTTGTTAATTTTTCAGAACAACAATTTTTTTTATAAAAATTGTTGGAAACTTAAAATTAATAATCCGTGGATTCACCTAAGACTCTCCTGATACATCTGCAGCGGTTCTACAACTTCTTAAGTTGGCGTTGTACCAAATTTATTTGGCAGATCCAAATAAATTTGGTAACGCCAACTTAAGAAGTTTGGTAAAATCAACAAAAAATCGTGATAGGACCGAACATTTTTTTCAGTGTACCAATTGCCATAGTTTCTGGTTTCCGAATGACAACCGAGACCAACGGAATTACGGTCTTTCCGTGATTAGTGTTGTTCTATATAAACTTAGTCACTGATATCTCACGAAACTAGCCATTGATACTAAAAAATAAAAACCTGTGTCCTGATTTCATTTCAGACCATTTTCGATTAGCTGCAAAAGATAAAATACCCGTAATTACCCCTACTGCCCCTCTGAAAGTTATCACCCTGTATAATATTGTTTACGGACAGCCTCACAAAATTATAATTTTAATGCAACCCGGGCTTTTCGACTTATATGATGAACACGCTGCATTTCTTCTACGTCTCTGGGATAGCACCGATGCTATCCCAGAGACATGGCAATGGCAGGATTCCTGCTATGTCCCTGGAATAGCACCGTTGCTATCCCAGAAATATGGCAAGAAGCCAGCGTTTTATAGCCTAGTCAGAATGAGTATGTAAACCAAGATTAGGATCCATCTTCACAGACACAATCATCTCATGGTCAAATACTTAAAGATGTGTTATCATATCACTCGCTCTTAGTGGTCACACTATCGGAGATACTATCCGATTGACAACTGGTGTAAAGTTTAACAACAATATTTTATTTGTTTCAATTGTGTGTTTTTGAATAATGTTTTGTTCGTTGTTATAACAGGGTTAGATTTTCAATATGAGTGCAGAAGATGGGGAGGAGAAGAAGCCAAGTAAGTGAAAATAATGTTTTAATGTATTATATTCTGTAAGATAATTACTAATTTTATAAAAGAGGTGGGGAAAATGCATAAGATTTAAATAACAGGCAAATATTATACACGTATTTTGAGTATGAATTATATGTTTTATCTTTAATGCTTGCTTTAGCATTATAATTTCTAAAATAAATAAACCACAAGTCAGTAATTAAACGAATTGTTTGTTCACAGAGGCGGTGGGAGGCATCCGCCATGTGCAGTCAGTGATGCTGTTCTTTGCTCTGCTCATAGCGTACGGCATGCGAGTCAACATGAGCATCGCTATAGTTGTGATGACTGATAGCACGCTTGACAATGTAAGTAAAACGGGCCTTTTGTTTTTGTGGTTAGAGTGACACCCTGACTACTAAGCCGGTGGTCGTAGGTTCGATTCCTGCCTAGGACAAACTCTGTGTGATGAGCATGATTACTTGTTCTGTGTCTCGGTGTAATTAAATCTTTAATATTATGTATGTGTTTATAAATTATATGAGTACCTATATCAGTTGTCTGGTTACCATAAAATAAGCTCTACTTAGCTTGGAATCACTTGACCGTGTGTAAGTGGTCCCAAAATATATTTATTTTATTTAAATATAATATCCGCTAAGAAACGCACTACAAACTACTAAACACGTTTAGAGTTAGACGTCCTTAAAACATCATTTAACTTTGTCAAATTCAAATAATTTGACTGGGATAGAGTGATATTCTTATCTGTTTATCACTAAATCTGTTTAGTGTTATGTAGAGCAAGTGGGAAAACTTGTGTTTTTTTATTAGACCATTTTCAGATACTTATGAACTACTAGCTTTTTCCCGCGACTTCGTCCGCATGGAATAATCGTTCCCGTTCCCGAGGGTTTCCTAGGATAAATACTATCCTATGTCCTTTCTCGGGTCCCGGACTATATCTGTACCAAATTTCAATTAAATCGGTTCAGTGGTGTAGGCGTGAAGAAGAGACAGACCGACAGACAGAAAGACAGACAGACAGACAGAGTTACTTTAGCATTTATAATATTAGTACGGATTAAAAATCGGTCAGTAAGTCAGAAAATATAAATATGTTGCTTGTTCCGAAACGCATGTCCAGTCGGTCTCTATGGAAAACAACAAGCAAGAAACTCTATAGATATTCTTTTTAATTACTAAAGTGAAGGTGAAAATAATGAAGATAAATGTAAAATAATATCAATAAATAATTAAGGGTTTTGGCTTAAAAAACATTGACTTAAAAAAGACAAGAAAAACATTGAATCCTTAACGATCAGAGATTTAATGATCGACTACTAACTTCAATGATGTATCCAGTTCTCAAGACTATTAATACTAAATTGTACAAGTTATTGATTCACATATTTTTGCAGTCCTTCGATTGGAACATGCAGACTCAGAGCGTGATCCTCTCATCATTCTTCTGGGGGTACGTCATCCTCCAGATCCCGGCTGGGGAACTGGCTACTAAGTATGGAGGCATGAAGTTTGTTACCATGGCCATCGCTACTAATAGTGTACTGTCGATTGGGTTACCGTCTGCTGCTTATTATGTAAGTATAAATATGTTTATGGAGTCACTTTTCAGGCACTCTTTAGGCAAATATCACAACATGATTATCTTACGTAGTTCTAAACAGAGTTTTGTTGTGAGATGGTTTTACAAGTATTTAATTCATCCTTTGGTATTTTATGTTACTTTAATAACATACTTTTAACCTTGCTGATAACTTTTGAATGCTTTAGGGTGGATGGCAACTAGTCTGCGCCTGTCGCGTTGTCCAGGGCCTGGCGCAAGGATTTCTGTTCCCGACAATATTCAGTCTGATCGGCAAGTGGGCTCCACTTGAAGAGAAGGGGCGGACAGGTGCTATGGTCAACTCAGGTCAGTTATTTTTTAAATCCATAAGTATCGAAAAGGAAAGAAAATCAGTTTACTTGTTAACGAATTTATTTATAACAATATTTTAAAAGCTTTTAAAATATTGGTATAAATAAATTAATGTTTGATTTTGAAAGGTTTTGTTTAGTTGAACTTGCTAATAACAGAAACAGATTCGACTACAAAAATTGAAAACGTGTTGAATAGCCCATTAATTAATCCAAGAAAGTTTAAGTTTATCATAAAACCCCTACGGGAGCAGTAACAGTTGACATGAGTAGTATAAAATATATAGTGTTAAATGTTATAACAAAATTCCTTTTGAAATATTAAATCTAAACGAAAGGAAATTCAAAACACATATTAAGAATACACTCTGTCAACAAGCATATTATAAATTAGATGATTATATAGAAGATAAAAATGCTTGGAAACATGCTGGACCTGCTCCATAGGATAATTCACAGTGTAGACAAAACCAAACAGGTTGCTGATTCAAACAGACAATGATTAACTGCTCTTTACATTAGAAATTATACACACACACACATATATATATATATATTTTAGTTATACATTGCGCTGGCTCACATATTATTTTCATTGATTGAGCCATGTAGTTTAATTGTGAACATGTGAACACTTTGCTCGCGAACATTATAAAGCTTCCATTTCCTAATTTATATAAAAAGTAAAGTTTTTTTATTATATACATGTAATTTTTGACGGAAATGGTTTTTGGATTATATTCATTTTAAATCACGCCTAACCATGTAAAAAAAAACTTTGTAATACAACTTTTTTTTAAAAGAGTAAGTATGGAGTTTCTTGCCCATTCTTCTCTATACGTAACAACATTTCCGAATGGGCGGTAGATTCACTTTTGTTTTATAAGTATGACGTTTCAAAGTGCCTTTTTTTGGTCTAATGAAAATAAATGATTTGACTTTGACTTTGACTTTATAAGTCATTAAGTCTAAGTAAACAATTTTGGTTTATTATTTAAGAAGATTTAGCTGGGGTCTACTAATCTAATTATATAATTATTATTTAAGGAGATTCAGTTTTCTACCCTTTGCACTAACCGATGCAAGTCGAAATGCACAAGGCAACGTTATAATTAACGTTGCCTTGTGCATTTCGACTCGATCCAGGCGTTTAGTTCATGAACCATTAAGTTGTCGAGTTTGCAGTGTAACTCATTATCTATACTAGAATAAAGCTTAAAATAATGATTGTTTGTGTAAACGCGCTTTTCTCAGGAATTACTGGTCCGAATTGAAAAAAAAAATGTTTTATATAGTCCATTCATCAAGAAACTATTAGCCGAACACTTAAAGGTCACTTAATATTAATAAAGCTGTCAAATTTCTTGCCGTCCCTACGCTATCTCTTTAGAGTAACAAAGACAGCAACAGATTTAAAAGCGTTTTCAAATTAAGTGACGTTTGGGGATTCGCTCTTATAGGCCATCATTATAGCATCACGCTACGACTTAAGGTAGTGGAGTAGTAACCAAAGAGGGGGGAAAACCACGAGGAACAGCTACTTCAACTCTTGACTTGCTTCTGCCCAGGGACCCAACTCGGCAACGTCATCCAACTAGTCACATCAGGCTTCATAGCAGACGCGTGGGGCTGGGAGGCGATCTTCTACGTGAACGGCGCGATCGGGGCGGTGTGGGTGGTGCTGTACAGCATGCTGGGGGCCGACTCTCCGCAGAGCTCCAAGTACATCAGCAAGGAGGAACGGTTCTATATACAGACCTCCTTGGGACAGATTGGGGAACCAAAGGTACAACCAATTTAATAATGATAATGGTAATCTGACTAACTGATTAAGGTATAACCAAACTTATAAAAAGGTAAACAGACTCAACCCACAGCCAAAACCATTGGCCCTAGAGACATGAAATTTGAAGGATGTGTTCATTGTGAATAGTAAAATATCCTCTGTAAAAGATTTTTTTTGAAAATATCACCCTTAAAGGAAAAAAAATGGGGAGAGCTGACATTTTTCGACATTTACGCGGGTTAAGCCAAGGGCAAAAACTAGGTAGATATTAATAAAATTCAATCGCTTATTCTTTTAGGTATTTTCGCGAGTAGCGAGCAAAAAAAACTTCTTGACATTAAAATAAATATTTTCTATACATACAACTAATCCTGCAATTTAATTCTGCAATCATATTATATCCATAAGTGAGTTTACTGTGTTAATATTTCCTATACTAATATATAAAAATAAAAGTAATAGACAGACGGTTGGTATTTAAAAGGTTAACTAGGCTAGTTTTTAAATACAAATTATTTTGTTTCAGAAATACAAAACTCCATGGAAGGCTATCTGGACGTCAATTCCCTTCATATCCCTGATCGTGGTCCACTGCAGCCATAACTGGGGCTACTGGACCCTCATGACGGAGATACCGTCTTATATGAATAAAGTGCTCAAAGTTGATATTAAAGCGGTAGGTTTTTTTACAAATAATTTAATTTAAAATTATCGAGAAGAGATTGCTATGGTTCATATTCGACCTTGTAGAGATTAAGGCTATCTCGTCATTAATAAAGAATAATCTCTATTAGGGAACTCTCGAAATGGCTATGCTTGGATTCCGACGACAGACCACGAATGAGAAAATCCGTCAAATAACGGAGACACTAAAAAATAAAGGCTTATTATGACAGTAAGTTGAGCATGTTACATGATGCAACGATAGGCCTTTGGATACAAAGATTCTAGAACGGTGATGGTGCACTAGGAAAAGTGTCTCAAGTCTCAAGTTTGACCAGAAATGTAGTAGGTAGCTCGAGATTATGCCATATGATGAATGAGTCTGCTATAAGATGATAATTACCTACTAAACTTTAGCGTTTCCTTATTGAACAATCTACCTACTTACATACTGTTTATTTTAAGATCTCACCATATTTATATACTTTCTAATTATTCCCCAGAACGGTTTAATGTCAGCTCTGCCATACTTAGCTGTGTACATCCTTAGTTTTCCCTTCGGCTACTTGTCTGACTACCTCCCCAACAAGAAGTACCTCAGTGTTACAGCCACGAGGAAACTTTCCAATTCCATAGGTAAGTATAATATATAGCCTTTTCCTTAAAAAAAACATCATTATGTTTACATCAAAGGCCTTCCTCCTAAAGAGGAGGTAACCCAATAATTCTAAGTGTGTGAAGGAAAAATTTAAAGGAAAAATAACAAAACCACCTGAGCAAATAAGGATAAAATACTCGTTTAACCAAAACCCAAAACGAGTAATAAACTGGTTCTAACAAAAATAGAAGCTACTAGGTTATTGTAATTAAAAATATGTTTTATTGATTTTTGTAACGGGTTTCCAGTAACCTTACTTGACCCAACAAAAATAGAACACTCCAACTAAGTAATAAAATGTATAAGCAATAGAGTTAACGAACATAAAACTTTCCTTCTGTGGAAAGGCCCAAACATAAATGATTTTTTCCATTAGAAGAATTTGCCAACAGAAATTAACAAACATAACAATATTTTTACTAGCTTCAACTTTCTTTCTGACTAATTGACTGCCTCTGTGACAATTCATTCGTCTAAATAGTTTAAGGGCTGATTTTTCAATCATCAGTTAAGTTCTATCTGAGGAATAAATATGACGGTTTGACATATTTTCTATACAAAAGCTGTCAAAACGTCAATCTTACTCTTCAGATAAAAGTTATCTGGCGATTGAAAAATCGGCCCTAAGTGAAATAAATTCTTTGATTTTGAGTATGTCTTTGATTCGAATCTGTACCTTAATGAATAAAGCCCTAGCAAACGTGATGTTGGATGATGGGCTGACGATTTAGAGAAAGTGATGAGGAACAAGTGGGTGCAAGACTAATAAGACTGACTGACAATCTTTGGACGGCAATAGGCACCATTATCGAGTAATGACCAATGTACCTTTTCAGCCTTAACATTACAACATACTTTGAACTCCACAGGTTTATTTGGTCCTGCCATCGCTCTGATCGGCCTGTCATACGTGCCACCTGGTAATGTCACAATGGCAGTGATTCTGCTAACCGTCGTGGTAGGACTTAATGCTGGACATCTCACTGGACTTATGGTAAGCTTTGACTTTGCAAAGCATGCGTTGTTCTAATGTTGACATTTTGAATATCTTGGAAACCTGTTGGTACCAGTTTTTATTCGTAGATTTTTGACAGTCATTATAGTCAGAAGCCACAGAAAGTGTGACTGTTAGTTTAACCAAGGGCATCGTGTTTCGCAATTACTTGCTTGTTGAGATCTGATAGGCAGTGGCTCCAGATAAAAATCTAGTATTCAGCTGCATCCAGTTAAAATGGAAGCAAAACCTAACACAGTTGAGAAAAGGTTAGGAGATGATGTAGAGATCCTGGATTGACAAATCTACATTCAAAAAGATATTTAGCCTTCCTAATAACCTACCCAGTGGGAAAAAATGCTCAGAAGCGATGGTTACAACATGGGCTTTGTGTGGGTTGGTACTTACTGAATACACAGTTCGAAGACCTGAATATACATGAGAATCGACATCAAGAAATTTTGGCGTGTATTGTAGAACTGGTTTAGTTTAAAATACTTGACGCGTAAATAATTTATTCAAAATACATAATTATTGTATGTTTCCTTTCCCCAGTTGGTCCACTTGGACATGGCTCCTAACTTTGTGGGCACACTTCTGGGCATCACCAATATGGCGTCGAACTTTATGTCTATCATTGCGCCTCTGGTTGCAGGAGCCGTGATAAAAGACGAAGTTAGTATAAACCAAAGAATATTAATACCGTTTTTTTTCTGAAAATTACTGTTATTAAATCGACTGCGTACAGTCTGGAAGTTAATGGCAATAATTCACTTTATTATTTTTACAGACAGATCCCAATGAGTGGCGCAAAGTATTCTACATAGCATCTGCAGTATACATTACGGGAAATACTCTATACCTTATTTTTGGGACCAGTGTAAGGCAGAAATGGAATGAACCGCTAGCAGAGAGTGATGGTAAACCAATATTTGAATATCATTTTTACTGATATGATTATCTTATATAATAAGCTAGCGTTTGCCCGCGACTTCGTCTGCGTGGAATAGTTCCCGTTTCCGGGGGATTTCTGGGATGAAAACTATTTTGTGTCCTTTTTCGGGTCCGAGACTATATCTATACCAAATTCCATTCAAATCGGTTTAGTGTTTTAGGCGTGAAGAAGAGACAAAGACAGACAGACAAGCAGAATTTCTTTCGCATTTATAACATCAGTATTGATTATTTAGCAAGTGTGAAAAATATTAAGGAAAACCTAAATTTTGCTGAAACGTTAATAAATCACCAAAGTCTCTATTTAGTTTATAAACTTATTCATTATTGTTTCAGATGTAACGACTGAAAAAAGCGCTGACAAAACAGTCTGAAACCTATTTATTAATAACCAGAATTTGTAAATAAAGCAGATTTCCATTAAATTGTGTTGTATTTATTTTCCATTGGCAATAACAATATTTAATCCAGCAAAAAAACAAGCAGAATAAGTAGGGGTTTTTCTCATTCTTCCAAGAGGCTCAGGAAGTATTACGTACATGCCTATTTATGCTATAGGGCAACCTTACTGTGTTCTGATTTTAATTTCAATTACAGGCATACGAGGCATTTTAACAGTATCACTGCCAAGACAACGTATATCCGTCTTTGGTATTGCAGATGTCTTTGGTTGGCCAGTGATGAACACTTGCTAAATTGTACACCTATTAAAAACTAAACTTCAACTTTTTCAACTTCAACTTTTATTTTTATTATGGCAATCCACCGAATTTTCGGTGATTTTTGCCAATGGCCAGTTTGAAAATAATATTTCAGTTTAAATGACATTTGTACGGTTATTAAATTATAGTATCGAGATCATACACGTGTTTTTATATCCAAGAACACGAGATGACTCCTTATAAACTAAAACTCGCAAAGTTTTAAAAAAATACTATAGTTATTAGCCGGTTTTTTTTTCTGAACTGCAAACGTCACCCCGATGATTGAATACAAAATTAATAATAAAAAAAAACAAGTAAACTACCGTAACCTTACCGTAATGCAAAGTGATAATATTAAAAAAGACTTCTGGCTTCTACCGAAAAGCCAGATTTAAAAACCAAAAAGAAAGTCTAATAAAGACTTTATTAAGGTTTCTTAGCTTTGACTTTATTAAAAAGTCTTTATTAAGAAGTCTCGCCCTTACTTAGTGCCAAATAAAGAAGACATACGTTTTGTTTATCTACCAGTAGAACACTCTCATTAGCCGACATGACTAAGGTAAAGGAAATGAAACCTGGAAAAATACTGACGCTGTACATCACGAGACTACGCACGATTCACGTAATGTACACTGACGTATACATCACTCCTTCTCGCATTATCCTTAAGGAGAGAGCAGAAAAATGTGATACCTACATGCGGTTAGTATCCATACTAATATTATAAATGGGAAAGTGTGTCTGTCTGTCTGTCTGTCTGTTTGTCTTTCTTTCACGGCAAAACGGAGCGACGGATTGGCGTGATTTTTTAAGTGGAGATAGTTGAAGAGATAGAGAGTAACATAGGCTACTTTTTGTCTCTTTCTAACGCGAGCGAAGCCGCGGGCAGAAGCTAGTAATATATAAACAGGAATATTTTCTAAATATTTTATTTATTTATATATCAATTGTGATTTTTTTGGGTTAATGAGTGACTAATAATTAGTGATTGATATCTAAACACATAGTAAAAGAAAAAAAACTATATAAATTAAGTGATTTTACGTACCCATGAACGAAGGCAATTCCTTCGTAATAGGGTATTACACTCTTTTTTTTTAAGTATTTCGAATAACTCCTACAGTACTAAGAAACCACTTAAAAAAATCGAAAATTGTATTTTCAAATTTCGCGCGGAAATTTCCAAAAACGGAAAACGCCGTGGGCGTGGTTTTGCTTTGGCGATATGACGTCCTTACGTCATGTAAATAAACAAACGCGCTGTGACCCTTTACATAATTTTTATTGTTTTTATCTCAAAAATTAGTTACTGTTCGACTTACCGTTGGTGTGCGTTTCGGAATGCAAGAACACAAGTGTGAAAACATCGGAATAATTGTGAATTCTAGTGTTAACTGATTCAAATTTAAGAAAAACTTAGTTAAAAGTTGTGGGAAGAGTATTCCAACTATTACACCATAAAAACCCGTTTGTACCGTTTGTACTGTTGTTGTAAATATCACTTTGATGTAAGTACACATGTGCATTAGCCATCTAAAATATCTTTCACAACAACTTCCATGAAAAAGTATATTTTTATAATAAAGAACGTATTAGGAGGTTATAAATAAAACAAATAGTGACGTCTAGTTGACAGTCGACAGCTCTCACTGTCTGTGGTCTGTATTTCGGTGTGTTCAAGAACAGGTAAAAAAAACTGAAAACTTTGAATTGAATTTAAAAAAATATTTTCTAGTTTTATGAACTAAAACTAACACTGTTCGGCTGCTTTTTGCTTAAGCTACCTCAATAATATATTTTTATATTTTTTCTCTTATACAGTGTAATACCCTATTGTACCTACCCAACTTTTGTAGATGGTTTCTGCGCTTTCTATCAGCTATTATGCTACGTTTACATGCTAGATATAGTCTCGGCAAGTGGCCACAAACCAAAGTGAATTGTGTGTTTGGCTTGACTAGCCTGAGCTAGCGCCGATTCGAACTTAAGTTAGTTTTTAAAGACGAGCAAAGGAAGCTTATGACAAGGGCTTGCAACGTATTTACAACTTATTTAGGTACCAAGATTCGCTAACATTAAAATAGTACTGTACTTACGAACTAAGTGACGTTGCTAATTTAAAAATGATTAATGAACTATGATTGTTATCGTAAATGTGTTAAGTGCGTCGTTAATTACCAGGCAACTAAATAAGTCGTGTCAAACGATATCCTAGTTTGCCCGATAGGTATATACGTGTATGCACTGTTTCTTATGACGTAATTTATTAAGACGGCTTAATTATAGTTATGACTAATGTCAGGAACAATATTTAAATATTATTTATGTTTAAATATTCATATATATGCTTATACCTGATCACACAGAACAATAAAGGTTCAGGAAATCCCACACATACACAAGTAAACTTATACTAATGAAATACCAATACATGCAGAAAAGCTAGTTGCTTGTTTTAAAATGAAGAAGGATCTTTACGGAAAAGAAAAAAGAAGAAACTTCACGGATACTCTTTTCAACTAATGTTTTGGTTACATTATTTCTGCAAGACTCCAAATACCGATTCTTACAGAATCTTAAAACATTAATCCATCCATACTAATATTATAAATGAGAAAGTGTGTCTGTCTGTCAGTCTGTCTGTCTGTCTGTCTGTTTGTCTTTCTTTCACGGCAAAACGAAGCGACGGATTGACGTGATTTTTTAAGTGGAGATAGTTGAAGGAATGGAGAGTAACATAGGCTACTTTTTGTCTCTTTCTAACGCGAGCGAAGCCGCGGGCAGAAGCTAGTAGTTCATACGCGCGCTTTTATTTCATTTCTGTTCATACAACAGAAACTAAAGAAAAGCGGAAAGAGTCTTGTTTTACTTACTATTACTTATTTACCTGTTAATCCTCTTACACACACTAAAAAAACTACGTTAATTCCATTGTAGTCATTGAAATCAAATAAAGTATTATTTTCCTTCAAAATCACATAAAATTCCAAGAAAATACCCAATACATCTCAGTGTTTAATGTACCTCAATCAGTACTCAACCCAAAAAAAAACATAGGACATTATGTCTGTTCGTTCTGTCAAACAATGCAGGTTGCAATAGTTTCGCTGTTGTGTAACTGGCCGTGGCATTGAAGTGTCTTTGCTTGTGATTAAGAAAAAAAAAACGATCAAGTCTATCGACAGGTAGCGCGCGCGCAGGTCAAGCGCGGGGATCGCGCGTTCGAAATTTAAACCGGTATTATTTATTTTGGTGATACTTAAAAATAAGTTTTAAATTAGGCTGTTGTTTAAACTAAAGCTAGTCTGTGTTTAATTTGTGATATTGTTTAGTTAATTAAGTAAAAATGTCTGAAGAAGAATCGTCTAAACTTAACAAAGGTAAGATTTTTATTATTTATTTTTGTTTGTGACTTTCTTTTCGGTGAATATATTGACTTTGCTAAAAGAAACGTTGATTAATTTGTGTTTAAAAATTATTTTACGAATAAAAGTTATAAGACTGTTCTAGACTCTTATAAATATTTTGGTTGCAATAATTGTATTCATTTACATTAAGATACCTGTTTTTGTTGCGGTTGTATAATAAATAAATCTATCTTTTTAAATTAAAAACTTGTGTTTAGAATAATAACTTCAAAATATTCTGATATTTTTTATAATTAGGTAGGACTTTGTGTACTGCTCTAGTCCCGTAGGTTCTAGCGTGACTTAGCATTAGCCTATATTATTTTTCATTCTAGTTATGATAATAATATACAAAATTTAGGTCCAGAGATTAACCTATTTAGACACACAAAAAACCAAAAAATAATCTCTTTCCCTTTTTTAAATAGCGACCTGACCCAGCTTCGCTTAAATATTTGTTCGACTTGATCTGTACTAATCCGAAGACTATTTAAAAATTATGTTAAAATCATTCCTGCCGTTTTAGAGTGGAAACATAATACATAACATAAATTTATACACTTACATACATCTTCATACTTGCGCCAATTTTTATATAAAGGATGACTAAAAATTAGTGTACGATACTTAAAGACGTGATTGTGCTCATGATAACAAATAATTTTTATTATGGGAGCAAAACCAAAATCGCGTAAAACATACATCTGTTCAGTACATAAGGCCTAAAACATACACAAGCGACGTAAGGCAGCAGGTGTGGAAAAGGCGTGGCGCAGGCGTGCGTCGCTTCAAAACAATTTCATGCAAAATGTATGCAGGCGACGTTTTTGAATTATACTGAAGCGACGAACGGCAACGAAACGGCGTGTCTGCGCCGCGTCGCATTTTGTATTAAATTGTTTTGAAGCGACGCACGCCTGCGCCACGCCTGTTCCACGCCTGCTGCCTTACGTCGCTTGTGTATGTTTTAGGCCTTAGGCAAACATTAATGTACTTAATAAATAGCTAATTTTTTTTCGCGATTTGAGGTTTGTTCCCATAGAAAAAGTTGTTGGTTATCATGAGCACTATCAAGTGTTTATGTATCGTACACTAATTACTAGTCATCCTATAGAATAATTACGCACCCACATTATTTTTGACGTTTTTTCGTTAAAACAAGTTTATCGAATTTAGCTGAACTTTTAGTACTATTTGCATTTAGCAGTCAAGGTTATTGTATTATAAATAGCTCTAGTCTACAGCCATCTAAAATTTGCGAAAAATACTTGACTCATAATAACAAACCATTGTCAACAATGGTGTAACAATGTTTTCATAACCTTAAACCTTCGAACACACGCAAGACAATTAGCAGGCCGGCAGCCGGCTGTCGCTTGGTCTTTGAAAGGTTCAAATTAATGTAGAATTGCATTTTGTAAGACCATAGTTATTATTAAAGAAAAAAAGTAAAATGGCTAATATTTTTTTTTAACTTGCTGGAAAGTGAAACAGTTCTAAATAGTAATTTTATGACAAACCGAAATGACAACATTTAATTATTTTTTTAATAACATAAAGATAAAACAACAAAGTTCTTGTTTTTTAGTCTGAAGTATAAAAAATATAGTCTTTGTTGTATGTTTATAATGTGAAGGCCACTAGACAGTCGTGCAATAAATTATTGTGACAACTACAGTTAGTGATATGTTTAGTCTTCAATGTCTATTGTACGTAAACATTGTTTGCCTTAGTCAATTCATTTTGTTTTAATTTTAACGTATACATCTTAATAATGCATACTGTAACAACTAAAACTGTGCATGTCTAATGTACTATCGACAAAATTGAATCATGACCCATTTCGACGACAAATCGTTTGAAGCTGTCAAAATAATAAGACTAGACGTGTGACATTTTTAATACATGTTCACGCGATTGTCGACCTAATTGTATTTGAATGTCTGAAAGAAAATAAGCTTATGGTGGGTCATGATTCCATTGGGTCGATTGTACGATTCGACCAAAGTAGTGTGCAGAATATTTTGTTCACAACATTTGGTGCAAAATTTGAGCAATTCGTATAAGCTGTGTCGACCATAAGAAACAGTCGTGTTGAACACTAAATCATCATCATCATCGTCACTTAATCATTTAACATTGTTGCACAGTGCAGCCCCCTTACCATGACGTTTAAAGTAAGATTGTTTTATTCCTGTTCAGGAGTGTGCCAGTGACAGCGTTAGACACATTGTCTAGCGCCGTCTCTTACCCACTGAAAGTAATATCAAAGTAATACTGCGCCTCCTGGACACAGGAATCGCATCTTAAGGAATTTCTTAGTAAATGGCTTAAAAAAATTGCTCTTTAAAAAAATGTCTCACACTAATAATTTTCCCTGTTTGTTTTGTGCATTTACAATCATAAATAGTACAATCATAGTAGTATACACAAACAAACCGGAACATTTTAATGGTTGAATATGAATTTACATGATATTTTTTGTAATCTCCAAATCGGATAGACCCTTTTTAGCGAAAATTTTACAGGCTGAAGTAACGAAGCGTCATTATCAATTAATCGTGGGTGAAGCCGAAGAGAAAGCTAGTAAACCTTACCAAAGGATAAAATACTCACAATATCTAAATCTTGAAACACAGGCACTGCGTTCAATACTGTTATCTGCACTGTTAATCGTTAAATGTTTATCTCTAGTTCTAATACTGGTAGCGAATTACTTAAAGGTAGTAAATTACTGCTCCGATTACAAACAATTAATGTTATTGTTCGATTTGAAGGTCTAAACCATTTCTAGTATAAAAATTAACAATTCTTATAATAACTTTAATTGACTTGTATTGCAATAGACTGACTGATTGAATTGACTTGTATTGCAATCACTGACAGAAAACAGGTAGTAGAATTAAAAAGAATCTCCCAAATTACCACAACTGAAGAGATTTTTACCTCAGAGGTTAAAAATATAAACTCTGGAGTCCCACAGGGCAGCATCTTAGGCCCACTGTTTTTCCTAATTTATATAAACGACATGTCGACAGTTACAATGCATCACATGACTCTATTTGCTGACGATAGTACTATATTGCTTACCGGTAATGATAGAAATGATTTAAAATTTGACTTAAATAGTACTCTGACAACAATTGAAAAATGGCTTGATGAAAATAAATTAAAAATTAATCTAGAGAAAACTAAAATCATGAATTTTAAACAGCGAGTAAAATCAGATTTTAACTTAAACATACGATATGCTGAAACTGACATTGAAGGAATAGAAGTAACCAAGTTTTTAGGTGTTGATATAGACAATAGAGTAAACTGGAAAACACATATTGAGCACGTGTGCAAGAGACTTAGTCAAAGCTCTTATACCCTCTACAGATTAAAGAATAAGGTCAATCAACAAGCATTACTAACTGCCTATCATGGGTATGTTGCTCCAATTATACGTTACGGTATAATTTTTTGGGGCAACTCAGTAGAAAAAGAGCGTGCATTTAAAGCACAAAAACGTTGTATAAGATCAATGTGCAATCTGCAACGCATGGATTCATGTAAGCCACATTTTATAAATTTAAAAATATTAACACTCCCTAGTGTGTACATATATGAAACCGTAATATTTATAAAATCAAATCCAAATTTATTTGAATATTATACTAGATCCAGACACAAAGATAAGTTACGCATAGTGCCTAGCAAAACAAAACTTTTGCATCAAAGTATCTTTTGTATGGGTCCACATATATTTAATAACCTTCCACCTTTTTTCAGAAATATGAGCGATATATATACTTTAAAAAAAAAGTTACGTCAGTTACTAATAGCTAAATGCTATTACTCAATTAAAGATTTTTTAAATGACAAAACACTGAAATAGCCGATATTTATTATACAAACCAGTTAAATGTAAACCACTGACATATTTATAGAATTTTTATAGAATAATTTTGTAACTTTTAATTAGAAACTAAAATTGACATTAAATTAACACTTAATTGACAATTATAATTTGACACCTAATCTGACATAAAATATGTAATAAATATTCAATCACAATAATTACTCAGATACTATTTAAAAAGAAAAATGACAATGTATTGTGTTATCTGTTATTATTATTATTGTGACTATCATTATGATCAATACAGTTTATAACAAAAACTAATTATAAATATTGTATGCCTCAAAGGCGGGACATAGCAGACCTAAGTATAAGCATTATTGTAACATCCCATGTACCTATGATCCACAATAAATTAATTTTGATTTTGATTTTGATTTTGAATAGAATTGCTGTTTTTGATTTTATTTATATTTGTTCACACTTCTTCCGTTAAAAAAGCAGTTTTGTTACCCTACTTAACAAGGCAAGATAACAAGGAAGTTGCATTTTAAAAGAAAATAATAATAAAATTGTTTACAATATACTTAATAAAAATACAAATAAATAAATATCAATCGAGTAAATACGTAAATAAATATTTTTTGTTTAAGTAATAAAAAATGTCTGTTAGTCAATAAAACTAAATAAAAATAACGAGGCAATATGCGGAATGTTTATAGTGGTTACCGTGACCCTGGAACATAAAGGGTAATCGAAGGAACATGAGTGGGTTTTAGTCAGTAAGAGTCTGACACGCCCTCCCGTCGCACCCAGGACGAGAGCAGTCATTGAATGATTTCCCACTCACCAAAAAAAAAAAAAAAAATTTACTTCATAAAATGCAAAAATATAGAAAAACACATATATTTTTCTTATGTTTTGCTAAAATATCGGTAAGTGAGACATAATTAATTCGTCTACGAATTAATTCAATGTCATGCATTGTTTATAGTTTATTATTATCGCATTCTTTGTGGGTTAAGGTCTCTTGTCATCTAGGGTTTTCCTTGAACATTTAATAGTTATCGAACATTTTTGTTATTCAGGTTTTCAAGTAAACTTAAAAAATATATTTATGTTCGTTTTGGCCTGTAACTTTATCTGCACAAATGTCGGTTAGCTACGCACGCAGTTGCTGACTAATGGGCTTTTTAATTGATTCGATATTTTATATATCGGCAGTGTTTTCTACAAAAGGTCTTAACATATTATGTCAAACATCTATTTAATTCTCTAGACCCCTAATCTAAAAATACCCGTTAAAAAATTATAACCCAAATAGAAAATGGGCGTCAGTTACGAACTAGAAAATAAATTAGACTAATAATGTTATTTCTTAAAGTTCAAGGTTACTCAAACATCAAAATCAGATCAGTGGTTTAACCTTAAAAACAAGTGATAAACAGACCGATAGACAGACTGTATTGATAATATCAGCATTGATCGTATCTGCCTGTCTTTATCAATCTATCTACCTTGTGTTTTGAGAGGATAATCTCTGTCATGTCATTGGGTTTTTCCTAATATTATGCAAATATAGGAGATTAATTTATTCTTAGAAATACGGTGCAATATTATTAAAGTACAACAATATGGTAGCGTAATAAGTTAAATATTTATTTACGTTTTATAGGGTTGTACGCCAAAACTTGTTCGTTTACGTGTCTATTTTCATAATGTATGACACGGATGAGTTTAAAAGATTATTGTTCGCAGATTAGAAACACGACTCAACCCTGTAACTAATTGTCAAGAATAGCATAGATTATTGCGCTATGATCCACGGAAGCAAAACAGAGAGATAGGGTGTAAAAAGAAAATTGGTGAAGTGTGAGGAAATAGCTAAATTAGTCTAGGTAATAAAAAGTGACAACATAGCATTTCAACGCTTATGTTGTTTACTTTATAACTCAATAGAACCATAACATAATTGAAATTGCAACTACTGTTTAAATGCAAACAGATTTAACCAATTAATTAAAGAGTATACAATAGCTGCGAGCCTGCCCACCCACGAACTAACACGAGCGTGAAGATAAGCCGGCAAACCATTAAAGCCAACTCTTTACCGATGCTGTGTAAAATTTTTTACGATGTTTCTAGCATAATGTGAATTAAAACAAACAATAGATACACGCGTTTTTTGTTACTGCTCCGCTCCTGAAGGCCGTAGCGTTATCCATATCCATACTAATATTATAAATGCGAAAGTAACTCTGTCTGTCTGTCTTTCTGTCTGTCTCTGCTTCATGCCTTAACTACTGAACCGATTTGAATGAAATTTGGTACAGATACAGTCTACAACCCGAGAAAGGACATAGGATAGTTTTCATCCCGGATGTCCCCCTGAAACGGGAACTATTATTCCACGCGGACAAAGTCGCAGGCAAAAGCTAGTATTATATAACCTAAAACCTTCCTGGATAAATGGTCTATACAATACTAAAAAAAAAAATTGAAATCGAATCAGCAGTTAATAATAATAATAACCCGCAGGGCAGCTTGTGGCGAGCTGTCGGGCAGTAGCGACCCCCGCGGACCTGACCTCCTGGGAGACCCTTTGTTCTTCATCTCTGGCTTGCCTTCATTGGCCGGCCAGAGTGAGCACTGACGAGGAACAAGGCTCCCACCTCACTCTTGCCTTCATTGGCTGGTTTGAGTGGAGAATCGCAAGAGCAAACGTGCTCGGGGGAAGGAAGTATTCCAGTAAGATGCTGGTAGGGATCTTGACCGTACTTCTGGGATTGTCCTGATAGCCGTGGAATACCTCTCCACTCCTCCAGCACCTCGATATATGTTGCCCCCTTGTCGCTACGTCACTATGTGCTAGCGGCCGTTTTCGGGGGCCCATTTACTGAGTGTGCAAGTCACCCCCTGCCTTTTTATCCGTGTTTACAAGCATTGGCCAGGCAGGGGCCATAGCCATTCAATAGTCTAGGATAAATAATCCATCTTAGCAATCCAAACCCATAGTCCAATACCTTTTTTATTCCATGACCTGCAATAGACCACCACCAACCGGGGGTTGACCTTAGGTGCACTTGAGTGGTGCACATAGGGATAATCGCCGGTTGGTGCCTCACTTCATATTATAGAGCTTTATTTAAGGGGCCTCTGCGAGTTGGCTTCGGCCCCTCGTACGCCTTTCAAAGGGCCGGGACCCCAGGGTTCCGAGAAATGCAAATGAATAAAAATAATAATAATAATGTTTATTCAGTTTCAGTGTATCTGTGTTCCTAATTCAAATGAGCCCAACAATTCACTATTGGATCAAAATATAATAGAATAAAGGGACCTTATAATAAGATACACCTCTTATCATCATCATCATCGTCTCTCTAGCCTTTTCCCAACTGTGTTGGGGTCGGCTTCCAGCCTAACCGGATTCAGCTGGATACCAGTGTTTTACGTGAAGCGACTGCCTATCAGACCTCCACAACCCAGTAACTGGGCGACCCGATACCTCTTGGTTAGACTGGTCAGAGTTTCTGGCTAACCAGTAACGACTGTCAAAGTTCTACGTATGACAACCGGGACCAATTACGGCTTTACGTACTTTCCGAGGCACGGGATGTCAGTGATCTCCAAGATAAACTTATAGAAAGTACATATGAAATAAAAAAAGTCACATTGGTACTTGCCCGGATTCGAACCCACAACCTCTTACACGAGAGGCGGGCGCTTTATCCACTGGGTCATCACAACTTCAACTTTTCAACACACTTGATCTTAAAGTAAATTTATTGCAACGCTAAAATTACATGCAGTCACAGTATAAGGCTAATAATATTTGCCAAACGGAACAAAAAACAGACAGACGGCAAAAAGTGGTTATTTTGACATACAGATAATTTTATTTATTCGTCTAGAATAGATTGCTAGATTAATTGGTTAAATTAATATTTAGAAAAAGTTCTTAGGTACCGTATTGTATGCATTGGCCAAACTGGTAGTCATTTATAGCGACCACAGATTGCAATGGTTTAAGAAACATATCTTAAATAAAGATGGGTTTTATTTACAGAACAAACAAGGAAACTGGTCAATTACGAGTCGGAGTCGCGCATGCATACTGCATAGTTCCGTACCATTTTCGGCAAAAAACTGCAAAAACATTCGTTGTTGTATAGGAACTTGCCCCCTTTAAAGAAATATTTTATTTTGTGTTGAGTATCTGTTGTTATAGTGGCAACAAAAATTCATCATTTGTGAAAGTTTGAACTAACTATCGCGGATTTTGAGATACATCGCGGAGTTGAGTACTTAATGCGGCCTACCCGAATGTCCTTACTTTGGTATTGTTCAAGACGTTGAGCTCCTTACGTGTAATTTAGTTGAGCTTAACGACTTATGACAAATGCTTGCACTGTTTGGACAGGTCTACTCAAATCTGTGTGCTTCTCTCATCAAGAGATCCCTTCAGTTTACCTTTATGGTTCTCGCATATTTTGACCAATACAATATTGTATGGACTTTAAAAGAGACTTTGACCTCTGAGTTTGTTTCGGATGTTTCTTCTCAGAGTAGTCCAGCTAGGAAACACCGGCCCCATCGTTCGATTAAAAAATAAGAAAAAAAATGACGTGTAAAAATGTAATTTATTACCTATTTACAAAAATAAATCATTATTCATCTATAAATCATTTATTCATTTATTTATTCATTTATACAGCCTCGTGACAGACAGACGGACGGACAGACAGCGAAGCTTAGTAATATTGCCTCGTTTATATCCTTCAGGTAAGGAACCCTAAAAATAAGATTCTGTTTGCACACACTTACACTAAATCATTTCTTTGTACTTATATTTTTTGTTTAGCTTTGACTTTGAACATTGAAATTAGCAGCACCTTCAACAAAATTCGGTCTTGAGAATATGCAAAATTGCCGCAATAAGGAACAATTGTACATTTTCACACGGCTAATCTAATTTTCAAATCCGATTTATTTATGACTAGCTATCCCCTGTGGTTTTACCCACATTTTTCGTTACTGCTCCGTTCCCGTGGGTCTTAGCGTGATGGTATATAGCCTATAGCATTCCAGCATTCCTCGATAAATGGGCTATCTAACACTGAAAGAATTTTTCAAATCGGATCAGTAGTTCCAGAGATTACCCCCTACATACAAACTTACAAACCTACAAACTTACAAACTTACTTTTACCTCTTTATAATATTAGTATAAGTATATAATTTATAATCATTTGTTGGTCAGATTACCTCAATTTCATTACACTTAAATGACTTCCATAGTCTAGTTACTTAGTGGGTAACACTTTCAGACTCTTGCCTATTCGTAATGACTAAAAATCTACGAATGACATTCAGAATTAACGGTTTTTTGTACTCTCCAACTAAAGAGAGTTTGATACTACCAATTTTCAAACGAAAGCCTGTTTTATTTCTAATACTAGGGTATAAAGTCACACTGCCGAACAAATGCCTAAAAGAAGGCAAGAGAATCAACCAGCTTGCACGTATTTTAGTAAGTCCAGATTTCCAAAAAGATGTTCTCCTTCACTAATCTCTAAGATAAAATTAAAAACAGCATAATATGAATTAAATTAGTCATATTGACACTAGCCCCTGTCAGAGGGACTTTAACTACAGAGCCATCTAGACATGATTCAAATTGGCTTTTTAAAAAGTTAATTTACTAGTTTTCCGGGTAAATGGTCTGTAAATACGCACACTGGTCGTTTACCATAAAATACCCATAACCTAGTTACCTACTGTGTATTACAATTAAATTCACCACACTTATTGATAAGAATATCAAACACATGATATAAAAATAAACACTTTGATTACGAACAATATTATTGATGGTTCTTACGCTAATATTGACGTTATCTTATGTTTACATAATTAATAAATAAGTATGATTATGTAAACATGAGATAGTGACCGTATTTATCTTTACATTAGCGAAACATATTTGTAACGAATTGCTATTACTATGTTTTTATAATGTAGAATGTTAAAATACTTATCTAATTTTTGTCGGATACTTACATTATTTTTTATTGACATGATAACTGGGCAATAGAATCTTCAAACAGTTTGTATATACTTTTCCTCAAAATCAGTTGAGAATATAATAGAACTGGAATAACATTTCACAATAATTAAAAACTAATTTGTAGTTTTTGAAAATTATGCGAGTTCTCAAAACTAAAAAAAAAATTTAGTTTTTGCCTAGAAATTATTATTGGTGTCCACTAACCAACTGGAGTTGAAAGCCAAAATAGTTGAGTTCTAAACCTGGCCTTCAAAGCGATCAGAACTTAAGCATCGCCTATTTAATCCAAGTTTATATACAAGTAAACAAAAGCATCTTAAATACACCTTCTATCAAAGAAAACACTTCGTTGGAAAAATAGATCGCTCTTCTACAACATTATGCAGAAATTTCAAAAACTCATTAACTCAGATATTGGTATAAAGTCGATTTAATTACGTTCGGTTTAAGGCGACGTCTTAATTAAATTCTGACACCGACGTCATTAGGAAGATAGGATCAGAAGGTCAGCTGCATAATGTACGCAAAACTCACGCACACAGACACACACGCACGGGTGGTTATTTTAAACTATGTATGTCAAACTTGTATCTACAGGATGGTGTCGAGAGACTGAGCTCGCTGTTCCTAGGTTGCATTTATACGCACCAGAAAAATATTTTTTATTAATTTTTCGTAGAATTCAGTAAAAATATAGCACACTTACCAGCAGTACACACGTAAATAAAAACCGAAAGGTTTATATTTTTATTAGCTTATTTAATATAGGTAGACACATATTAATATAATAAGGTTCAATAAGGTTCCGTACTGCAACCATAATGATATGAACTTTCAGCAAAAAATTCAGTCAAAAAGTTTCGTGTATGATCATCACCGGAAATATATCATCGGAAATACAAAATAACACTCGGTGAAAAATATTGTCTCATGAGGTACCTGAGATAACAGAGTGACAGACAGACAGCGGAGGAGTTACGTCATCTTAATTAAAGAAAGCAGCATTTGGCGATGTATTTCACCTATCGAATGCTTATCGGAGAATACTGTCCCGCCACAAAACTGGGTACATTTTTACTCATTATATGGAATTTAGCCTTCTGTATCAAGTTTGTAGTGAGATGCAATGTCGCGTGAGTGTCTGACACTCAGTGTCGGTGGAGTCAAAACGGACTGTTGTCATGATTTATTGTTGCTTGTAAACTGAAGATTGGTTTTGATTTAAGACTGTTGTATGTATGTGTACATAAAATTAACAGGTGCAGTATTTAGATAAAGTAGATAAAGACGTAGATAATTATATAACTTAAAAATATAAATTAATACAAAAATTATGTGATAAATAAATAATAACTGGTAAAATGAAGGTATAACAGTAGAAGGTAGGCCTATTGCTAATGCAATATGCGGTACTCAAACGTTGTTTTGTATCCACACTTTTTTAACTAATTTATTTTTTTAGTATCGTGGATGTGAGACTTGGAACAATACCTATTTGTATGTGACACACACAAATCAAAAATCTTTGCAGTTATGCCAAATATAAAGCTGAAGACATTTTTATAACTATTGCTATTTATGACTACGTCACTGAGCTGTCTGAAAACAACTCAGAAATAAAAACTCATGAAAAAAAAAAGTAAAATAAAACAATTGGAGGTCTGCAAACAGCATGAATTGTTTTGTACTTCCTTTAAACCCTTTTATTTTGTACTTCCAGGGCCGATGCTGGGCATCAGGCATGTGCAGGTGGTGATGCTGTTCTTAGCGATGGTCATCTGCTTCGCCATGAGGGTCAACATGAGCATGGCCATCGTCGCCATGACAGACAAGACCACTGAAGGTGTAAGTGCGTTTTGTTGTATTAGTGCCTTTAAACTTTTGCGAACTTTATCGGAAACAAAAACTGCTTCCGATTTTTTTTTGGGTTTCCTTGGGAGATTCAAAGTTCCTTTTTCAGCTTCTGAGTTTCGTCCGAACAGAAAACAGTGATTTTATTATTATTAATATTTTTGGTATTCTTTAATTGGGGAAAGGATAGACAAAGAATACAACAGAATAAACCACCTCATCGAGCTTTACTGCCTTCGAGTTTTCCTAGTCACCATGTTTATATCTACGTTGGCTTTTAGAAGTCAGAGTGGTTGAGAATTTGCCGTTATAATTTTAGGGTAAATCTATAGAATAACCTAAGATTTGAACTAAGACTTTACATTCCGCCAAACTGAGCGGTCTTATTTATTCATACCTGACTTTTATTCTACACTTTGTTGTTTTGGAAAGACCTCTACAATATTATTATTTTCGGTACGGTATTCCAATCCAGTTATTATGGCACGCATCTTAGTCATCTAACCACCTTTTCTCAAGCCAGAATTTGCGATACAGCTCTATTTCTGACACTTATGGCGTGGACTTTTTTCCCACTTTGTTACCCGCCAAAATCTAATACTTAAAAAAAAATTGGCAAAGAATATATAATAAAATAATTAGTAATATCACACAGAAATAGAATATTGTACTGTGTAATCAAGAACTACTTAAGTAATCACTTCGTGGTTTTAATCAAGTAGTAGTAGTAGAATTAGAACCCACTGTGCCATGAGTAGGTCTTTGCTCTCAATACCTCCCAATAAAGCCCGGATTTGTGTCCAGTTACTGCAATAGGTTCTTTTATGAACCTAGGGTAACTTTGGGTAAAATTAGATTGTGTTAGAAATAGGTACACCTCTGCCTAGTGTATTAGGTTTAGCTTGGTGTTTTGGAAATGTGGTAATGTAGCTGAAATAACATTGACTGGCTGCATTCAAAGAATTAATGGAAATATAAGAATATGTATAGTAATAAAAAATGTGTACTAATAAGTGGTGAAATATTTTTATAGAATGGCAGATTTCCTGTGCGTTAGATTTAGTGATTATAAATCAAAATATTAGTGACATCTTTTCTAGTCTTTGGAACTTACTTAAAATGGCTTTTTATTAGTAAAATATTGCATTACATCGGTATAAATTTTTATTAGTTATTTGCTTATATTTGTTCCGTATTTTCAGCTGTATCAGACGAACAAAATATACGAACTTTTCCATTTTTTGTAACATTAAATTAAATACGTATTCTAGCTGTTCCCCGGTTTTACCAACTATTTTTGAGGTAAAAACTACCTATCCTATGTCCTTTCTCAAGCTATGATAGACTATCTCCGTACCAAATTTCATTATTTACAGAGTATTACTTTCGCATATTTAATAATTATTAGTACGGATTTATTTCTTAAAATAACTTTAATTGTAAAAATATTCTTGTCATAACGACGTTACCTGAATACATAGATGGAAAGTGTTGACATAAGAAATTCATTAGATAATAACACAAAGTTTGTCAACAAGAGTACTATTGACTGCCACATCGATAATATTGAGTGGCTCACCATCTCCCTCTTATCATATTCCCTCTGATTACACAATGTTCTCACGTGCATTAATCTATACACAAAATGGTAAGCAAATTGACTGAAAGACTGACTATTGGTATAAATAATAAAATAAATAAATGTCCTGGGACATCTTACACACGGCCATCTGATCCCAAGCTAAGCAGAGCTTGTGTTATGGTAATCAGACAACTGATATACATACTTATATAATTTTTAAATACATACATATTATAGATAAATAACACCCAGACACAGAACAAATAATTTATTATGCTCATCACACAACGTTTGTCCTGGGTGGGAATCGAACCCACGACCTCTGTCCCTTAGCAGTCAGGGTCACTGATCACTAGACCAACAGGCCCATCAATATATCAACGCACAGCCCAGATCTGTCTTAAGCCCGTATTAATAGACGTCACTCAATCCTGAGACGCTCTCAAGTCTATTGCTGTCCTTATTTTTTCCCTTTAGAATGACAAGGACAGGAAGAGACTTGAGAGCGTCTCAGGATTGAGTGACGTCTATTAATACGGGCCTTAGAGACATGAAACTTAAAGGGTGTTGTATCCTTTGTGAAGAAACGGTATCCACTACGAAATTATTTTTGAAAATTCGATCAATAAAGTCGATAAAATAGGGATTGGAAGAAGTTTGACATACATGACAGCAACGCCACGGGCGAAAGCTAGTTACAGATAGAATCGTGCTTTTCTCATATTCACTTATTTATGTCCAAGATTGTTTCTGGATATTTTATTCTCTGGCCAGGTGTTTAGATGTCATGTCGACTATGTAGATTTTATTTCGATCATCGTTCAATTATTTTTGTAGGATTAATTTAAGTGGACCATTTCAGTAGTTTTGCATTATAATATTTATTTTTAGTTTTATGTTTTGCATTATACGAGTTCAAATATACATCCATACTATTATTTTGAATGCAAAACTAACTGTGTCAGCCTGCCTGTCTCGCTTTCAAGCCAAAACTATAGAACCGATGTAAACGGGTATAGAGATAGCCCATAAGAGAGTTTTTATCCCCAAAAACGTTTTTTATCACAAATTCACTGTTATCAATATATTTTGAAGTCATCCTTGACGCAAGTTCGTACTATTGTGATAATGATCAACTCGTCTCACTTTTATCAATAAAAGTTATCAATGAATATTCAAAATAAATTGACAGATATTTTGATATTATATGAAACACAAAAACTAGTATCATTGTAAAAATTATTTGGCTATCGTTCTGATGAAAAACTGGTTTTACCTACTTATATCAACTGCTAAGATATTAGCTAGATGTTTTTTGCCTAACTTAATTTTAAGTGTAAGTTCAAATTAAATATATTTCTTTTAAGATTATACTAGCAACCTACTCTAGTTTCAAATCTATGTACATCGGCAAAGCATGATCTACAAATCTTTACAAATAGACACGGCGGTTAGGAGCATTGTCATGCTCGCTCAAAAAGTCTCGCTGATGGTGGCGAGTGCGTTGGATCATTCGGTTCCCTTCAAAATGGTTGAGCTAAATGGTGCTGATGCCACGCGTCATGCTCGTGAACGGGCGCTGTCAGTTGAGATGGGTCATCTCTTAACTGCCATGACTTTTTATATTTGACTTTTTATTTTAATTTTGTATTTAATTATTTTGTTACATACTTACATTGTTTTCACATGTAGAAGCAACAAAAAGAAAATGTAACCAAGATTTTGTAAAACATGATTTTTTTTAAAAAGAGTGTCCGTGGAGTTTCTTGTCTGTTCTTCTCCATAGAGATCTACGTTTTGGAACAGGCAATTAGCGTCACTTTTCTTTTCTGACTAACCGACCGACTCTTTTGACAATTCATAAGTACCTGTAAATGGTCTAAGTGAAATAAATGCTTTGAATTTTGAATTTTTTGAATTTTAGATGCTAAACCAAAAATGTATATGTTTTTTGGTAAGAACGGTATAATAAACGCCATTTTCAATTCAGTATTCATTAACAAATTGTAACAAGCCAAAATAAACGACTAATCACTAGAATAGAATTTACGTTAGTTATTTTTTTCACTTTTTTTAAACTATTTCTATCTATAAACGGTATAATAAAAGTAACTATTTCTTTATTTTTTCACTCTTTTTAAAACTAACGAATTCTATCTAAAAACGGTATAATAAAAGTAACTATTTCTATCTAATTGGGCCACCCGTTACCGAAGACAGATATATAGCGGTTTTTGACCTTGACTAATTCCTTGACTTGAATTTATTGACTTGTTTCTAATTTTATTTATTTAATTTACCTTAACCAATATGCAATATTTTTTGTTTTCTTTTTTTATATCGATTATAAGGTTACTACGATGCATATTAATTAATTCAAAGCATTTACAAATAAACCAAATATTAAAATTTGCATGCAACTTTAAACATGAATGATTTTAGATTAAATGATGTTGCATGAGATGATTTAGTCTCGAATCTCCGCTTTTTTTGCGGTTTAGATGCAATTAACAGTCCATACATTTTTCAATAAGTGGTTATAAAAATTAAATAGTATTATTGTATTACGGATGTTGTACTACAAAATGTGACTTGACTGTGGATGCTGCTATCGATTATTTAGTAATATAATATAATAATATTAATACCAGCCTATTACTGTACCACTGGCATGGCAAAGGCCTATTCTCATACAGAGAAGGCACGAGCATTGATCACCGCACTTGCACAAGGCAGATTGGCGATTTCGGTGTCATCTTAACTACAAGTCCAAGTTTCTTCACGATGTGGATTTCCTTTACCAATGTTCTGTGATGTCCTAGATACATTTTAGCATTTTAGAAAGTAACAACATATGAATAGAAAAAGTCACATTGGTACTAGCTCGGATTTGAACCCACAATCGCTTGTATGAGGTAGGCGCCGTATCCACTAAGTCAAAATTACAATTAAATATTTGTTTCATGATACAAACCTATGAGCAGTAGGTATTTCTAGACGGTTTGAAATTTTTGGTTTTATAGCAGTTATTTCTATTGTAAGATATCACACTATGTTGGTTGTTGGTGTTCGAGTATATTTTGTAAAGACTGACGTTTTGAGTACTTAATGTGACCTGACCTATTCAAATGTCCTTACGTTGGTATTGTTTGTCAAGCCGGCTCTTACTTTTTCTTTATTTGAGCTGAATAACTTTTAACAAATGCTTGATTTGTTTGGACAGGTCCATTTAAATATGTGTGCTTTCTCATCAAGATATCACCTCAGTTATTAACCTTCATTATCTTCGCATATATTTGACAAATACAATATTATTGTAGGACTTCAAAAGAGTATTTGACCTCTGAGTTTGTTTCGGATGTTTCTTCTTAGAGTAGCTAGAAAACACCAACTCCATCGTTGTCATAAAACAAGAAAAACAATAATGACGTGTATAAGTGATATGTTTAACACATTTACAAAATAATTATCATTTTATCACTAGCCTCCGATACACGACCAGCAAAAGTCCCGTCACGTGTCACAAACATCATTTTCGCAAACATAATGTAAATCCTTCAACATAAAAAATATTAAACCATATTGTGTTAAACTGAAAAATATGTTAATTTATGATAATGTAACTTATCTAACTGTGACAGATACGGGTTAAACAAACTGAAAGGGGGACCCTTCAAATATTGTTTTAACTGTTGATTATGTTATATGAGACGAGCATACAACGTGCGTAAATTATTCGTACGGAATTTGCATACAAACATACTTAAAAAAAGGTTTTTTATTTAATATCGCACACATTTCTAAATAAATTGTAGATTGGGTTAATTTGTAAAATTGCTTTAGCTGCCTGCTGAATGTTAAAAACATATTTTTGTGTACATCACAATTATCTTATGAGGAAAACAAAAAAGCCTGTATTGTCCGATGCCCAGGTCAAAGCTCTTTTTTTAGCACTCCGTGCTTTTAAAAGATAAAAAAATAGCTATATAACAATACATTATTTCATTGATGGTAACTCCGATTTCAGTTACCTGTTTTCGAACGCGCAAACATGTCAGCCCTAGACAAGTGGCATAGTAGAATAGATAGCGAAACGAAAACGATTGTCAAATGTATGGAGTTGTCAAATTGTTTAGCGAAAGCAGCCGCCCTAGACAAGTGGCATTGTAGAATAGATAACGAAAACGTATAGATTGTCAAATGTATGGAGATGTCAAATTGTTTAGCGAAAGCTTATGTCAATTTCATACATTTGACAATCTATTCGTTTTCGTTAAATCTATAATTCTACATTGCCACTTGTCTAGGCCCTCTTATGTCAATTCCATACATTTGACAATCTATTCGTTTTCGTTTTCTATTTTACAATGCCACTTGGCTAGGCCCTTTCTAAAAAAACAATCTTATAAGTCACACAAACGTTTACACGGCACTTTACTGCTCATTGGACTCGCAAGGGAATTAAAACCTACAGGATACCTCTTGATGTCCTAGAGTCACAAAATTTATTAAAGACAAAAACATAATAATCAGTTTTATATTTCATATTATATAAGAACTCAAGGAATAAAAACCAAATTCCGAAAATGTGTAACGATATCCCTAAATGTATATTGTGAAGCTGAGTTTGTTTGTTCGAACGAGCAAAGCTTAGGAACTAGTCTTAATAAAGATTATTGTATTTTTGGATAGCTCTATTATCGTAAAAGGCTAAATAAATATAATATCTCGTTACCACCTACAGAAGAAAACAGTAACCGAAAACGCGTTTGAAATCGTGCGGAACAGCAAAATTCAAAATTCAAAATTCAAAGCATTTATTTCACTTAGACCATTTACAGGTACTTATGAATTGTCAAAGAGTCGGTCGGTCAGTCAGAAAAGGAAAGTGACGCTAATTGCCTGTTCCAAAACGTAGATCTCTATGGAGAAGAACAGGCAAGAAACTCCACGGACACTCTTTTTAAAAATATCATGTTTTACAAAATCTTGGTTACATTTTCTTTTTGTTGCTTCTACATGTGAAAACAATGTGTATGTAACAAAATAATAAACAAATACAAAATTAAAATAAAAAGTAAAAAGTCATGGCAGTTAAGAGATGACCCATCTCAACTGACAGCGCCCGTTCACGAGCATGACGCGTGGCATCAGCACCATTTAGCTCAACCATTTTGAAGGGAACCGAATGATCCAACGCACTCGCCACCATCAGCGAGACTTTTTGAGCGAGCATGACAATGCTCCTAACTGCCATGTCTATTTGTGTCAGTAGAGAACTATCATAATAAATCACTGCATCGTACTCACATTTACAAAAATTCAAATATGCATCTAAATTACACAAACCAAAGTTTTGTACTGTATACAACTGTAAATGGGTGAAATTTAAAAAAAAAAAACCTATAAAAATAATAACAATCTTGAACATTCATGTCAAAAATTAAGGGGACAAGAAACATTTTCTATCTTCCAAAGATTAATTCTAATTTTGGAAATAATGCTTTTAAATTACCTATATAAAACTAAAGTTTCAATCTGAAATCCAAAAATAAGTATAACAGTATAAGTTATTTATGACAATTTAGGGGCTATTCAACATATTTCTCTTCCAAACATCCCTAATTTGTGAGACTAGGTGGCTGTGGAGCAGGACCAGCACCCAACCAAGCATTTTTATCTATAATATAATCCTCTAATTTATAGTATGCTTGACTACATAGTGTGCGCTTAATGCATGTTTTAAATTGTTTTTCATTTAATTGAAGAATATTGAGAGGTATTTTATTGTAACATTTAACGCAATACCCCATAAAAGAAGTATGTACCTTGGACAATCTGAAACTTGGCTGGTCCAATTTGTTCCTGTTTCTTGTATTGATATTATGCCTGTCACTTATTTTACTAAAGAGCGGAAGATTTTTACGGACATCCATACTAATATTATAAATGGGAAAGTGTGTCTGTCTGTCTGTCTGTCTGTCTGTCTGTCTGTCTGTCTGTCTGTTTGTCTGTTTGTCTTTCTTTCACGGCAAAACGGAGCGACGGATTGACGTGATTTTTTAAATGGAGATAGTTGAAGGGATGGAGAGTAACATAGGCTACTTTTTGTCTCTAAAATTGCGAAAAAGATAGAGTAAAACAACAATTCCATTTTCCCATATAAAAGTTGTCCATGTTCTGTTGGATGTCGTTGTCATAGTAACCGGCAAATCAAGTGTCAAAACAGTTACAGCCATAGAGGTTACAACCCGTCAAACCTGACACAAATAAGTAATGTTTAATTGTTTTCAAAATACGAATGGAATCATTTTCATAAATCCAAATCATGCAAATAAAAGCCATTTAATACGGTTTGAAATAACAAAAAGGCGTGTAATATGCTGTAAAAAATAATACTGTAACAGCTTTTCTTATTTCCAACGTACAAAAATAATATTAAGAATAAAAAAAATATCTAGATTTAAAATATTTACTAGCCTTCGCCCGCGGCTTCGCCCGCGTGGATGTCGAACTTTTACCTACTATTTTAACCCTTTAGGAATATTTTTTATATTCTTCACAAAGAATAAACCCTCCAAGTTTAATGTATTTAGTTAGTTATTGTTATATATTAACAAACACGTTGATATCAGGCAGTGAGTTTACTATTATATACATACTAGATGACCCGGTGAACTTCGTATCACTTACCTATTAATGTAAACAAAATTTATTTAAACCATATCACCTTTATTCATAAAAGATTTGTATCGATTTCCCCCAACATTATCACAATCTAGATTCACGTGTATATGAGTGGCCTAATAGTTGTTTAGTAATCTGGCAATACTGTCATTGTCGCTGTCACCTAACTTTTGAAGAAAAGATCGTTGAAAGGAAATGTTATGAAATGGGCTTTTAGTTTAAAAAAAAAGTCCAGGATGGCCATACAAAAACAAAAAAAATATTAAAAGCACCATTATTTAATCAATACATATAATAAAATCATTATATAATAAAACCAATCCATACTAATATTATAAATGGGAAAGTGTGTCTGTCTGTCTGTATGTTTGTCTTTCTTTCACGGCAAAACGGAGCGACGAATTGACGTGATTTTTTAAGTGGAGATAGTTGAAGGGATGAAGAGTAACATAGGCTACTTTTTGTCTCTTTCTAACGCGAGCGAAGCCGCGGGCAAAAGCTAGTACATAATATTTTCATAAATGTATTGGCAGGGAACCGTCATGATGTTTATTTGTTTAAACAATTCTCTCAGTGATTCGCGTCTGCTAAGGTTATAGATAGCTCTAACAGCCCTCTTTTGCAGAATGAAGATAGAATCTATATCTGCAGCGCGTCCCCAAAGCAAAATACCGTAAGACATGATGCTATGAAAGTAACTAAAATAGACCAGTCTCGCGGTATTTACGTCGGTTAATTGACGGATCTTCCTTACAGCAAATGCAGCTGAACTTAACCGCCCTGCCAGAGATGTTATGTGAGGACCCCACTGCAGCTTAGAGTCAAGCGTAATCCCCAAGAAAACCGTTTTATCGACGAACAGTCAGTTGTACAACGACCTTTGGTAAATCCATACTGTTGATTATGTAAAATCTTATTACAGTTAAAATGACTAAGCATTTGATTTAGCATCACTTTTTCAAACACTTTACTAAGAACCGGCAAAACAGAAACAGGTCTATAATTATTTGTGTCTTTGCTATCTCCGGATTTAAAAAGGGGTATAACCTTGCTGTGCTTCATTAAGTCAGGGAAGACCCCTTGGTCTATACACAAATTGAATATGAAAGCTAAATAGGGTGCAATTGTCTCAATAATCGATTTACAAACATTAGTAGACATGCCCCATAGATCTTCGGTAGCCTTGATTTTTAGTTGCTTAAAAGCCTTTACAACGACAATAGGAGTAATACGTTTAAAATTAAATTCCATTGGGCAGGCTGAAACATTCGCCCTAAGTAAATCAGCAGCAAGTGATGGCGATGAATCTAAACTTTCAGTGGTTTTAATGGGAATATTAGTAAAGAAATTTGTAAATTCCTGAGCCACGTCACTATTAGACCTTATAAGACCACGAGAAGTCTCTAATATATAATCCTTATTATGTTTTTTAGTTCTCTTTGTTTCATGATTGATAATTTTCCAAACGGTCTTTATTTTGTTTTCTGACGATTTGACTTTATTACTAATAAATAAAGCTTTGGCTGCCTTGCAAGTACTTTTAAATGTTCTTGAGTATCTAGACACATACTTATTAAAGGTATCTGTGTTAATATAAGGCTTAAGGCCATACAATTCAAACAGTCTCTCCCTACTTTTCCTAATACCAGTAGTTGCCCAATCAGTAAACAAAAACTTATGGGAAATAGTTTTAGATTTTTTCTTAAAAATGTTATTAAACTCTGTCTGCACTACTGAAAATATTTCTTTATACAAAATATTACCATCGTACATATTGAAGTTCTGACCGTTCAATTTAGTAATCAAAGTGCTATTAAATTTATTTAAATTACCAGATGTTATTGGCCTAGATTGTATCTGCACTTTTTGTAGTGGTATAATGGCCTCAAAGGTAACCATTTGCCCAGTGTGATCGGAAGGAAGAAGACTTACTATAGCTTTATCTGAATAGTTGCAGCAACAAAAAACATTATCAATACATGTAGCAGTAGTTGTAGTAATACGTGTTGGTTCTAGGAAAACATTTGACAAATTAAATGATTTGAAAAGACTTATTAATCTACTGCTATTAGAGTTGTTTTCTAAAATATTAATATTAAAGTCACCACAAACGATTACTGCCTTATCATTCGTTGAAAGTTTGGTCAAAATATCGTCCATTATCGACTCAAATGTCGAGTAGTTTTGATAGTTTGGGGGTCTGTAAACGCACACTATGACATGCTTATCCAGCTCAACACAGGACAGCTCAATAATATGTTCAACCGAAAGTTCAACTATGTCTTGACGAGACTTAAATTTAACACAATTTTTCATTAGAATTAGTGAACCCCCACGCATTAATGATGTCCGGTTAAAACAACTTCCCACTAAATAATTCTTGTCAGCTAGTAATTAATAAGTTTGCTCATTACCCTCGCCGTGCGAATACGGCTTGTATTTTAGCGGTTTGTCTGTCTGTTTAAACGCTCTTTGTTCTAGTGTCATCGAGATTCTCGTTCCGTTAGCTTTACAAATTTTTGTCAAGTTTTATTACATCAAGTAGTTATCATCTAGTTGTTAATTGAGATGACCAGGGTTCCAGGGAAACTAACATAATGAAAGACTAACGAAGTTTTTTCATGTCTATGTAATTATAACTAATTTCCTCACAACATAATCGTTGGCACACTTTGACTATATAAAAAAAAAATATACGGTAGCCTTAGTTAAAAAAATATATTAAGAAAACATGAAAGCAGATATAGCAATTAAAAAAACACAAAGGAAAATGTAATCTCTTAGCTTGAGCTCGAGGTCCTGATTCGAGACGTGTCGCAATGCCGGCGGCGCTATGCACGAAGACAACCGATCACTTGATGAGCCGTGGCGAATATGTCCGAGACTATCGTAGGCCCGCTTCCTTATTTGACCCAAAAGACATACAATTGCAGCCCGAAATAAAGCATAGACGATGATATTTAGATATTTCTTTTATTGTTATAGTTTTCAGCACTATACGATCTCTCATTTTTCCTGGAATGCAATACTTAAATGGGTAAATAGGGTATAGAGTTTTTTTGTTGCGAATTTAAATATATAATTCTTACTTTGGTAATAGGTCGGCATAATAATATTGTAAAATTGTATTCCTGCATGAACAGCTAAAGTGTTTTTAAAGTAGCAGATAAGTAGACAAGTAGGTAAATAAAATATATCTCAATGGACCATGAAACGTGACAATAACAACAAGTCATGTTCTTTCTGCAAACAACTTACTCTTACAATGTATCTTATCGTTTTATATCTTCTTCTGTTGTATGTACCATAGATAACACTATTGATTGAGATGATCTTTATATATAAAATAGTTACTGATTGTGTATATATCAACGCACAGGCCAAACCGCTGGTCCTACAGATATAAAACTTGGAGATTATGTTCTTTGTAAAGAGTGAGTTTCCACAAAAGATTTTTTGGAAATTCAACTCTAAAGGGATAAAATAGAGGGTGGAATGGAAAATGGAATTTCGACAATAATGCAGGCGAATACTTATAGCCTATTGTATACAACGAATAGTTGGTTAATGCTTTTGGCAAAGTTACATCAAGTAATAACATGATCACTTTTAGGGTTCCGTAGTCAACTAGGAACCCTTATAGTTTCGCCATGTCTGTCTGTCTGTCCGTCCGTCCTCGCTTAATCTCTGTGACCGTTAGCACTAGAAAGCTGAAATTTGGTACCAATATATATATCAATCCCGCCGACAAAGTGGTAAAATAAAAATTAGACAAAAATGATTTATTAGGGTAGCCCCCCTATATGTAAAGTGGAAAGTGATTTATTTTTTAAATTTCAAACCCAACGTGTGATATATAGTTGGATAGGTATTTAGAAATGAATAGGGGTTTACTAAAATCATTTTTTGATAATGTCAATAATTTCGGAAATAATCGCTCCAAAAGGAAAAATCAAAGCGTCCCCCCCCCCCCTCTAACTTTTGACCCGTAGGTTTAAAAAATATGAAAAAAAATCTGGAAAGTAGAACTTTATAAGGGCTTTCTAGGAAAATTATTTTGAACTTGATAGAAAGAACGGTTTTTGTACAAAAAAGACAAAAAGGTCGTACAAAATAATTTCTGCGTACTTAGTATGTCAACGTAACAAATAGCCTTTTTTAAAACTTATAAGTGGGGACACTTATTGTGGAAACTACGGAACCCTACATTGAGCGTGGCCCGACACGCTCTTGGCCGGTTTTTTTACTTTTTGATTTGGGAAAGTTCTACAATGTCATAAAACATAACAAATCTTACGAACATATTAGAAATAAATAAAAATAATTTTAACCGTCTCAGAGGCAGATAAACCTTGATTTATATCTGACATTGTACTGACGGAGATTAGGATTCAAGTGACAGTATAACATATCAATGATTCGCTTTAGATAGAATAGATGCTGATATATTGGACAGTACACATTGGTGTAGGAAAAACACCTAATCTTAATCCAATAATGGCCTCTGAGAAAAATCCGTGGTTTTATCCAACTTAAGTTAGGACTTCATTGCTCCGCTTGGGAAAAGCCGGGCCGTGCTCTCATCTCTGTAGTAGGTAGCGATCTGCTGCTGTCGACCGCAGTCAGAATCCTGGGATGCAGTAATCTCCTTCTGCAAAACAGTTGTCGCGCAGAAAGAAGCTGCGGAAAGGGAGAGGGAGATCTCTACTTCTCCCCTAGCCTTCTATAATAAAAGGCTGATATATCTATTTTATTATGTCTTTACGACAAGTGTTTGCATAAAATAATATTCATTATTCCGGACAATGGCTTAGTAAATATTTTCTCTTCAATTAATATACCTATCTGAATTGCACGCACTCTTATATTGACAACAGTGTGTGAAATCAGTTCCAATTGAAATCATTATTATCTATAATGACTATGTTTTAGGATCGCATCTAAGTGTCACGATGGTCCAGTGGTTATGGCGCTTGGATAACGTGCATAAGCACGGTTTTAAAACTGCTTTTATTCCGATAAGACTATTAGAAAGTCACAAAAGTCATGCCCTTGGATAGAGTTGTAATATCACCAAATAATAAAGGTGTCCTCTGCTCTGGTCAAATGCCAATGTGATAGCTGTTATTAATGTCAGGTGTGGTATAACTGCCACGCGTAATTGACCCTTATGGTCACTGGTATGCTTCACTAAACTGACCGACAAACCACTATCGGCCAAACAAAGGGTTATTCTAACAATCGCAGATTACAACTCCAAAAAAGCAGGTTAGCTATTAATAAACAAGTTTCTTTTTTATTTTATTTAATTACAAACTTAAAACTACCATTACAGTTTCCTAATGCGGTAGCTAAGGACTAAGGACACATAACACGTTAAGAAACACAGAATAACACAATACAACACTAATAAAAGAAACAATAACTCATAAAGAATAATATATATACAGGGTGGAATTTTGTAATGCCACCTGAAGGGGAAGTACTCTTAATACTTTAGATAGAAAATTTTACTCAAAGGAAACATTCCTTCATTTTCAAAAAGAAACAAAACTGCACTCTAAGATCCTTGATAACTAAATTTATAAAAGATGCAATCACATATTTTACCTCTTTCAGTCCTTCGACTGGAGCATGCAGGTCCAGAGTGTGATCCTCTCCTCCTTCTTCTGGGGGTACGTGGTGCTGCAGATCCCCAGCGGGGAGATCGCCGCCAGGTTCGGCGGCATGATCCTCATCACCATGTGTTTCGCCATCAACTCTGTTGTCACGCTGCTCATCCCCATTGGGGCTTATTATGTGAGTATAGATTTATTTTAAACCTTTGAACACACGTGATTCGGGACACAATAGAAAGACGATAGCAGCGCGACAGCCAGCAGTCGCTTGGTCGTCGAAAGACTAGGACAAAGACATTTTATTCGTAGAATATGGTAGGTTTACACGTGTTAAACATGGTTAGTACAGCATATCCACCGCATAAAGCGGCAAACGAATATTATGTTTGTTATGTTTATTATGTTTACAATAAAGTAGGTAACGTTTAAATTAAATTCAAAGTCAAAGTCAAAGTCAAATCATTTATTTCCATTAGACCCAAAAAAGGCACTTTGAAACGTCATACTTATAAAACAAAAGTGAATCTACCGCCCATTCGGAAATGTTGTTACGTATGGAGAAGAATGGGCAAGAAACTCCATACTTACTCTTTTAAAATAATGTTGTTACAATATTATTATTTGTACATTGTTAAATGTGAAGAGAAGAATGTATATAATGTCAAAACCATTTCCGTCAAAAGAGTATATAAACATAATAAAAATTAAAATTAATTAGGAAATGGAAGCTAATCAAGTTCACGAACATTTAGTGTAACACATTTACAAATAAATTACCTTCCTCAAAAAATGAAAAATGAAAAATAATGTGTGAGCCAGCGCTTCCAACTATTAGAAAAAAGAATTGTGTCTAATTTATAATTGTAAAAGTAAAAGTAGTTAATCATTATCAGTTTTAATTATCCACCAGTTTGGTTTTGTCTACACTGTTGATTAAATATCCTATGGAGCTGGACCAGCATGCTTCCAAGCATTTTTATCTTGAATGTAATCTTCCAATCCATACTAATATTATAAATGGGAAAGTGTGTCTGTCTGTCTGTCTGTCTGTCTGTCTGTCTGTTTGTCTTTCTTTCACGGCAAAACGGAGCGACGGATTGACGTGATTTTTTAAATGGAGATAGTTGAAGGGATGGAGAGTAACATAGGCTACTTTTTGTCTCTAAAATTGCGAGAAAGATAGAGTAAAACAACAATTCCATTTTCCCATATAAAAGTTGTCCATGTTCTGTTGGATGTCGTTGTCATAGTAACCGGCAAATCAAGTGTCAAAACAGTTACAACCATAGAGGTTACAACCCGTCAAACCTGACACAAATAAGTAATGTTTAATTGTTTTCAAAATACGAATGGAATCATTTTCATAAATCCAAATCATGCAAATAAAAGCCATTTAATACGGTTTGAAAAAACAAAAAGGCGTGTAATATGCTGTAAAAAATAATACTGTAACAGCTTTTCTTATTTCCAACGTACAAAAATAATATTAAGATAAAAAAAATATCTAGATTTAAAATATTTACTAGCCTTCGCCCGCGGCTTCGCCCGCGTGGATGTCGAACTTCTACCTACTATTTTAACCCTTTAGGGCTATTTTTTATATTCTTCACAAAGAATAAACCCTCCAAGTTTAATGAATTTAGTTAGTTATTGTTATATATTAACAAACACGTTGATATCAGGCAGTGAGTTTACTATTATATACATACTAGATGACCCGGTGAACTTCGTATCATTTACCTATTAATGTAAACAAAATTTATTTAAACCATATCACCTTTATTCATAAAAGATTTGTATCGATTCCCCCCCCCCCCCACATTATCACAATCTAGATTCACGTGTATATGAGTGGCCTAATAGTTGTTTAGTAATCTGGCAATACTGTCATTGTCGCTGTCACCTAACTTTTGAAGAAAAGATCGTTGAAAGGAAATGTTATGAAATGGGCTTTTAGTTTTAAAAAAAAGTCCAGGATGGCCATACAAAAACAAAAAAAATATTAAAAGCACCATTATTTAATCAATACATATACATAATAAAATCATTATATAATAAAATCAATCCATACTAATATTATAAATGGGAAAGTGTGTCTGTCTGTCTGTCTGTCTGTCTGTATGTTTGTCTTTCTTTCACGGCAAAATGGAGCGACGAATTGACGTGATTTTTTAAGTGGAGATAGTTGAAGGGATGGATAGTAACAGGCTACTTTTTGTCTCTTTCTAACGCGAGCGAAGCCGTGGGCAAAAGCTAGTTTATAATATGCTTGTTGACATAATTTATTCTTAATATATGTTTTAAATTTCCTTTCATTTAGTTTTAATATATCACAAGGAATTTTGTTGTAACATTTAACACAGTTCAACACACAGTAATTCAGCATAAAGTTAGCGAAAGTTTAAGCTGTTTTAATTATCAAAAATAATGTTACAAACTTTTGTAAAACATGAAGTTTTGAAAAGTGTGTCCGTGGTGTTTCTTGTTTGTTCTTCAGCATCGAGATATACTTACAAGCAACTAGCGTCATCTTTCTGACTAACCGACCGACTCTTTGACTATCATAAGTGCCTGTAAATGATCTAAGTGAAATTTATAAATGATGTGGTTTTTGAAAGGTGTGAACCTAATTTCGTACAAGTGAAGAGTGATATTTATTCGCAGTTAATCAAAGTTAATTTGTTTATTTATTAAAAAGGCACTTTGAAACGTCAATCAAAAATTAATGCAACGTAAGCGTAAGATGTTGTTGTTGATTGTCTGAATTATTAGCAGCCAATCGCAGCAGTTTACGCGTATTTGATAATTTGCCATATTGACTGTTTATTGTTCTACTCGGGTTAGTTCTACTGATTAAAATTAGATGAAGTAAAATATACAAAATTCTAGTACATTTTTGAAGTGAAAACTTCTTTAGCGGCGTTGAGCACTTTTTCTGTAATGGGTATAAAATCTTAAACTCGCGTCAGGACACGTGACCCTGATCGAAAAAGCGTAGGACGGATGAGAATTGAACGCGCGATAAAAATCTCACACACACTGATACAAGGTACAATTTTCGGGAAAATTGTACCTTGTATCAGTGTGTGTGAGATTTTTATCGTGTCTACGTAGTCGTAGTCGTAGTCGTAGTCGTGGTCGTGGTCGTGGTCGTAGTCGTAGTCGTAGTCGTAGTCGTAGTCGTAGTCGTAGTCGTAGTCGTAGTCGTAGTCGTAGTCGTAGACGTAGTCGTAGTCGTAGTCGTAGTCGTAGTCGTAGTCGTAGTCGTAGTCGTAGTCGTAGTCGTAGTCGTAGTCGTAGTCGTAGTCGTAGTCGTAGTCGTAGTCGTAGTCGTAGTCGTAGTCGTAGTCGTAGTCGTAGTCGTAGTCGTAGTCGTAGTCGTAGTCGTAGTCGTAGTCGTAGTCGTAGTCGTAGTCGTAGTCGTAGTCGTAGTCGTAGTCGTGGTCGTGGTCGTGGTCGTGGTCGTGGTCGTAGTCGTAGTCGTCGTCGTAGTCGTAGTCGTAGTCGTAGTCGTAGTCGTAGTCGTAGTCGTAGTCGTAGTCGTAGTCGTAGTCGTAGTCGTAGTCGTAGTCGTAGTCGTAGTCGTAGTCGTAGTCGTAGTCGTAGTCGTAGTCGTAGTCGTAGTCGTAGTCGTAGTCGTAGTCGTAGTCGTAGTCGTAGTCGTAGTCGTAGTCGTAGTCGTAGTCGTAGTCGTAGTCGTAGTCGTAGTCGTAGTCGTAGTCGTAGTCGTAGTCGTAGTCGTAGTCGTAGTCGTAGTCGTAGTCGTAGTCGTAGTCGTAGTCGTAGTCGTAGTCGTAGTCGTAGTCGTAGTCGTAGTCGTAGTCGTAGTCATAGTCATAGTCATAGTCATAGTAGTTTTTTTTTTATAAAGTACTTTACGACTATTACAATACAATGGACAGGTGTTAATTTCAGAAACATTATAAAAAGTAACTCAATTTCGTTTCAATCTCCGGTGTCAGATATTTTGATTTAATTTGAAGTTAGTAGTAGACTAAGGTATCGTAGCTCATGCAGCCAAGTATTAAAATAAGTATGTATACCGAAATTGAAAAACTCAATATTCTCAGCGCTTGATCTATGAATAAGGTTTTAATACGAATATATAATGCCCATTTCACACGAGGGCAGAACAGTGAGGCAGAACAGTTATAATAATAATAAGTATAAACAACAAACATACAAATAATAATAAATAATAATAATAATAAATAATACATACAACCCAAACCCATAGTTTAAAATTTTTGTTTATTACCAAGTTCTGCAATAGTCCCACACTAACCGGGGGTTGTTCTTAGGTGCACCTGCATAGTGCATATAGGGATAATCGTTGGTTAGTGTCTCATTACTTAGTATTTATTTCATAAAAACATGGAACAGTGCACCTATACATAAAGGCTTACACTAAACAGTTTAGAATTATATTGTATAATTATGTAGAACTACATTATTGGACTCTATCCCTTAAACTAGGTCTAGCCTGTATCTTAAGAGACAGGGTTCAGCCATTGGTTTAAACTAAATTGATTATATAATAAGATTTAACAAGTGAGAACAGTGTCGATTTGAATTATTATATTCATATAAACTCTCGAGTCATGAGTGCGTGCATGTGTGTGTATGTGTGTTGTGTGCATGTTTGTGATTGTCAGTGTGTGTATATTAGGTGTTATATATGTAAAAATTGGTAAGTAACAGTAATCCATTGCATGTGTACAGCTTAATAGCCATATATGAGAAGGTTTTTTGTAGAAAGGTAGGAGGATAAAGAGTTGCCTCACGGTTAAAACTTTACATTCGTCATATAGTTTGGTTGTGGGAAACATATAATATTTACGAGTCATCGTTTTAAGAAGCTGGCACAGAACAGTACTGTTTTGTGCGTTCACACAGTAGCAGTACTGTTCTGCCCACTGTTCTGCCCTCGTGTGAAATGGGCATTAAAGCGATTGAAAGCGCTGTGTCAAATGAACAAGCCATTTGTTTAGAAAAAAAGATCAACATATTAGTCTATTGTTTTTCGTCAATTGAATTGACAGATGCCAACATTTGACCAGGTTCTGTGTAATCTGGTTGTTTGCATTTTATTATTATTCCTTTCCGATTTTATCTACCCACTTCGCTTAAACTACGGACTGTGATTTCCTCTTGAAATAGCGACCTCCGGCTGTGATTGACTGATGTACGGACCTACTAAGAACGACGACCTGGCATGGCGGTGGGTGTCAAGAGATTAAACGGACATTGCAGATTTAACATGGATTCCCAAAATTATCCTATATTTTGTGTAAATTGCGGATCAGCTTCTGGCTCCATGTAAAAGAGAAAGGGAACATCAATAAGTGTCTTGGAAAGACTTCTGCCGCTGCAAATATATTGGTCGAAAATATAGATGATACTTTTGATGTGACATGATGTTGTTATTTAAGTATTTTGATGGCTTTTAGAAGTCTCAAGTGTCCGTAGTTTTAATTTAGTTTCAATCGAAAACATATATTATTTAGAACCAAAAATGAAAAAACACATCCCTATCGGTTCTTAGGCAAACAATGTATGGACGCATGGCAATGTCCTTTGTTTATATTTTAACCCGTGGAGTAATAGTGTTGGAAAATCTTGGCGAAACAGCTTAATATAAGCTTGCTGTAGATAGAGAGAGAGAGATATAGTGGTCCTGCTAATGGCTTGGGCCAGGCGAGCCAAAGGCACACTCGTAAATAAATGAGCGAATGTGTTTTTGAAGTGAAAACTTCTTTAGCGGCGTTGAGCACTTTTTCTGTTATGGGTATAAAATCTTAAACTCGCGTCAGGACACGTGACCTGATCGAAAAAGCGTAGGACGGATGGATAGTAGACAGCTATAATCAAGTTTTCACTTCTGCCGGCACTCCCGGAGTGCAACCCGTCTTTTTTTTCTATTATGGTAAGGTATAAAAATTAAATATAATGGGGACACACTTTCACAAGCGGATGATACAACCTTTTTGGGAATAGTACTTGACAAACACATATCATGGAAAGCCCATGTAGATAAGATCTGCAACAAATTAAATAAATTTGTGTTTGTCCTCTATAATTTAAGAAAAAATTCGACCCAGAGTACTGTTCTGTCCGCATATCATGGCTATGTTGCGTCGTCACTTCTTTATGGAATTATTCTGTGGGGTAACTCCGTGGATGTGAATAGAGCATTCCGAGCACAGAAAAAATGTGTTAGAGCGATCGTCGGTTTTCCGCCGTGGGAGACTTGCAGATCACTATTTAGTAAATTGAAACTTTTATCTTTACCCAGTATGTATATTTTTGAATGTGCCAAATTTGTTCGGCAGAATCCTTACTTATTTCAAAGAGCGAAGGATGTCTTTCCTCGAAATAGTAGAGATCCAGATAGAATAGTGTTATCTAGAACTGTAAGAACAACTTTATTAAAAAGAAATTGTTATTACATGTGTGGTCAAATATATAACAAAGTACCAAATGATATAAAAAAGTTGCCAAATAGGTTATTTATTTCCCGACTTAAAAAATGGCTTATTGAACAATCTTTCTACTCTGTGAGTGATTATATCAATATGGTAAAGCGTAAATAATTTAATTGTAATTTATAAATAGTTGACATGATTTGAATCTATTAAATTTATCTTAAGTAATTCGACTAATGAAGACATTATTATTGTAATTTAAAGCCAGAACCCACTAGATATTTGCATGTCTAATTTTCGACTAAGTGTTTGAAACATGTACTAGTTTTAAGATCTCATCTTGTACAACACTTATGGCAAATAAATTATATTATATTATTATTATTATCGATGGTAATGTAAAAAAAAATTTTTGACATAAAATTCGGGAATCAGAAAATAAAACCTATATCATGATGGTACAGGTTTTGGTTAAATAAAACCTGTAACATTATCAAATTATAATTCAAACCTGACTTAGTTCTTCTCAAGGTAGTCGGCTAGAGAATAGCGACCCCAGTGTTCATTTAAAATAACCAAAAACAGTAGTGACTTGCAAAAGTGATAATAATATTTAATTTACTAAAAAAAGAAAATGGCGCTACTTCTCTTATACACAAACTTCACTAAATTTAAGTTAAATGCATCTCTCTCTTTCCATTTCTTAAAGAAAAGGACAGAAGATACATTTTAGTTTAATTCTGTCAAATTAGACAGCGCCTGAAGTAAATCGACGTATTTTTAGTCGCCATATTTTTAATCGCGTCTAAATTATCTATGGAGTGCCTTAATTTGACAGGACCAAACTAGCATTTTATCTTCTGTCCTTTTCATATTGAAATGTAAAGAGAAAGATGCGCTAACTTAAATTTAGGTTTGTTTGTGAATAAGAGAATCGGCACCATTAATATTATAATTATTTTATCAAGAAAATTTCAAACATGGCTTTATTTTCCAGGGCGGCTGGCAACTACTCTGTGCCTGTCGGGTCCTACAGGGTCTGTCTCAAGGCTGCCTGTTCCCGACCATGCACAACCTCATTGGCAAATGGGTTCCGCTCCAAGAGAAGAGTCGACTCGGGACCCTGATATATGGAGGTACGGTTATGACCAGCGGAAATTAAAGGACTCTTTACGAGATTTCAGAAAGCTTTCGATTCCTTTTTTAGGAAATGTAGTCTTTGAAATGAAGGTTAAATATTTTTAGGGTTACACTCTGAAATGTACACTGTATAGTCAATAGTCAAATCATTTATTTTCATTAAAGGAAAAAAGGCACTTTTCAACGCCATTAACAAAACAAAAGTAAATCTCCGTTCATTCCAAAATGTTGTTTTGTATGGAGAAGAATGGGCAAGAAACTTTATACTATATTGTCGCAGTTTACACTGCTTGATAATCTATTTTAAAGAAATAGATTTGTAAAGATCTAACAACAACTAAAGACAGATTATTAGGAAAGTGATCGTAATCTAGATGATGATGAGAAGATGGGTGTGGATTAGATTAAAGTTTAAATAACATACATTTACGCGGGCAAAGTCGCAGGCAAAAAATTGTGTATTATATTTACAAAAAAAATGCATTTTGTCGTTCGGTAGTCTTTTGTTTTAGTGCTGTTAAACCCAAGAGTGTCTTATCCAGTTATTTACCACCCGCATTTTCAACTGTGGCTGATACAGTGGCAGGTCGGCTTAGATTAGATAACAAAGACACGTTTCAATTTGCAATGAGCTTCTGAAGAAGAAATAAAGACCGTTTGGAAATATTTAATATTAGTTTTTGCACGCGACTTCGCCCGTGTAAATTCATGCCTATAGTAAACCCACACAAACGCAGAACAAGCATCCCCACACAAAGATTTGTTCTGGAATGAAATTTAAACGTGCAAGCTCCAATTTAGCAGTCACGGTCATTAACCACTAGAACAACAGGACAATTATTGAAATTCATTGTTTTAGAAATACAATGTTGTTTTACAGAAGATAGAAAGAAAAATATTTTTTTTAGCAATTTATTATAGAAAAGAAGACCTATCCGCGACAAAATCTTATTAAAAACGTTTCGTCTGTACCTGAGAATCAATAAAATTGTTACATTCTTCTTTTCCAGGTTCATTGCTCGGAACAGCATTGCAGTTGGTAGCGTCAGGCTTCATAGCAGACTCCTGGGGCTGGCCAGCCATCTTCTACATCAACGGAGCCCTCGGGGCAGTCTGGGTGATGGTCTACGTCTTCCTGGGGTCCGACTCGCCGCAGAGGTCCAGGATGATTGGCGATGTAGAACGACTGTACATACAGACGTCGTTGGGACAAATTGGAGAACAGAAGGTGGGTTATCTTGATAATCATATTGTAATGAAACAAATAACAAGTCATAAAACTGCCCTATTTAAATTGAGAACTTTTGGGTTATCAACATGTGACCATCCTCCTTGGAACTTCACAAAACAAAATGAATTACTTTTTTTTTCAAATGAGTTTTTATTACCTGATTGGGTCAGTGTCAAGGGATCACCTCGCACAAAGGAAAAACATACTTATTATCTATACTCCTAATACCGTGTTTATTACATGATCGACCTAAAATGCCTAGTTTATGATCTTGATCTACATGAATTTTAGAATATTATACCTGAAAACATTAATCTGAATTTCAATTATATTCACCACGGTCGTGATGCAATTCGTACGGTAAGATCAACCAATCAAAGGATTTGTCACATTGTCTTCAGTTAAAATATCATACCATAAAAACAAAAAGAAGGTAAGATAACTGTAGAGGGTGCTCCATCGATATCTTAAAGAAAAGAACTGTGTAAATCAGAACTCAGTAAATCTGATAATTCGATTTTCGACTACGTCTTCCCTGATCTCCGTAAATCTTGCTATCGACAGTTTACACCTCGCTGAGTCATTATCAGGTAAATAAATTATCCAGAACATTCCAACTGCGTTGTTCGCAAGATTACAAGGGTCTAGAATAGGGACAGTCATTACCAATTAGATTTATAGTTATACTGAAACACGAGATATTATTATTATTAGTCGAACGTTTACGTTTCAAGTTATAAAAATACCTTTAAAAAAAACCTAAAAATACCTAACAAAAATACCTTTTTTTTTTGCAAAATACCTTTTCTGACTCAAATGTGAAACCATAGACGTTTTTTTACAGCAGCGAAGAGCGTTTAAATTATTATTTTTTTGTTTTATTAAATGCCTTAATCAATTACTGAACAAATTACCTACCATGATTTTTCATCACTTAATATTTTTATTTTTCTAAATAACATACTAATATTATTATTCACAGTGGTTTCATTAATTTTGATTAAAGTCAATTCAGATAAACTTGTAGGCTTGTATATAATTTCATCACTTGAGAAGTTCATTTTAATTAATTGGTTCTATTCTTTTCAGAGAATACAAACTCCTTGGAAGAAGCTAGCCACAAGCCTGTCCTTTATCTCGCTGATCGTGGTCCACTGCGGACACAACTGGGGCTACTGGACACTCATGACGGAGATGCCCTCGTACATGAAGCAAGTCCTCGGAGTTGATATTAAAGCGGTGAGTAAGAAATAATGAGAGCAGTGAATGTATACGAAGTAGAATTAATTGGGGAGAGTCGAGTCCAATAGCTGAACTGAAGGATTAAAGTTGACAATAACCGTTATTCCATGGTTTAAAATCAAAATAAGAAAAACATACATTATTTTTTGTGACTTAAGACTTAATCTATAGCACCACATACGCACCAAAAATGATCATAATTATCAAAATATTCCATGACATTAAGCATATAACAATTGTTGGGCAATCCTCCGCAACACAAACATCTACCTGGTCGTGTACTAGTCATCGCGAAGTAATATCAAATAATGATTCTGAGGATGGGAAATCATCAAATGACTTTACTGATTAATGAGGGCGTGTCAGACTTTTGTCGACTAAAACCCACCCATGTTCCTTCGTTTGCCATGTTATGTTCCGGGGCCGCGGTAACTATTAGAACTATTCTGCGACCTCGGCCGGATATCAAATAATGTCAAGAATTCTATAACGCACAAGACCTCACTTATCTTTACATTTATTCGTCCTGTGCAAGGTTTCATGTGACTTCTTTATCTTTCCAGAATGGTCTTATGTCAGCTCTCCCGTACTTGGCGATGTATCTGTTGAGTTTTCCCTTCGGGTTCCTCTCCGATTACTTCCTCGCGAAGAAGTGGCTCAGTATCACTTTCTGCAGAAAACTGTCTAGTTGTATTGGTGAGTTCACGATTATGATCATGGTAATTTTCTTTATTGTATCCAGGTTTTGTCGAAAACGAACCTTTTTATATAACACAGAAGATTTATTTCCAGTGTAGTCCGATAGAAACAAATTAAGCCTACAGTCTCAAAATTAACACAAATCTGGAATTCAGGGTACAAATCTGCTTACTTTATATTATGTTACCGTATTACTACTAAAAATACCTACAAAATTCAGATACTTTAGTGTTTCTACGCCTGGCCTCTGGCTATTACTGAAAAACTCAGTAATATTTTGCCTATCAATGAAACTGAATTCAGAACACGGGGTTTTAAATTCAATCCGAAGGTACCTTACAGTACGCTTAATAGACGGAGACACTTAACCACTTACACGCAATGTAATTTCAAAGTCACTAATAATTTCCAGGTGAATATGGCCCCGCTCTAGCCCTGATTGGCTTGTGTTACGTCCCTGCCGGTAACGTCGCTATGGCGGTGGCGACACTGACGGCGGTGGTTGGACTAAATGCTGGACACATGACTGGATACTTGGTGAGAATTATATCCTTATTCCAAGCGGCTAAGCCTTACAACATGACTGAAATACAACGATCTTCTCAAAATTTCTATTATTTAGACATCTTCGAATAGTTTCATTAGTACTATTACATAAAAACCTGAACACCCAGTTTAAAAAAATGGAAATAATAACAAAATAGCATCCAAAAAGAAGTAAATTAAAGCAAAAAAGTTACCAACGAGGGCTTAATAATAGTTTATTCCAAGAACTTGAAAACAACAAGATCTGGCAATCAAGCCATCAATAAGCTACTGTTATAATCGATGTAACCAACGATATGAAAATGCCTTCTAACAATAAAAAATTGCTTCATCAGCTGGTGCACATAGACATGGCTCCAAACTTCGCGGGCACGATGATGGGCATCACCAACTTCTTCGCTAACCTCGTGTCGATCGTCGCTCCGTTGGTCGCTGGTCTTTTATTACAGGATGAGGTAAGATTGACAAAATTGTGCATAGCAAAGTCAAAACACAATATTTTACTCTAGCATTTCTGTTTATCGTTCTCATAAAAATAACTAGGTATTTGTTGTCAGAATACTTACGTAGACTACAGCAGTACATTTATGACCACGCATTAACAGGCGTTATATCATCTATACCAACTTCAGCTTTAACATCAGCTAATCGTAAAAACAGTTTATGGTTATTACTCTCATTAACCTCACCTATCTGCACAAGGCCTGCGAGTTCTTAACAACACTGGTAATTGTAATAGTTAATTCTATTTCACACAGGATTTTATTAATCTATCAACTCATCCTAATCACCGCGGATTCTGAAACGATAGTTGATTGTTCCATGAACGGTAAAGCAACAGAACCTTTTAACTATTAACTTTTCACCCAAAGAACATTTGGCCCATGAACTGTTCGCCAACAGAACGATTCGTTAGTGAATGTTTAACTAACAGAATCTTTTGACAGAGAACGTTTCGCCCATGAACTTTTTGCTAACATGCTAAGAGTATGAAGTTCCTTGCTTGTTCTTCTCCATAGAGAGAAGAAATAGGTTTTGAAACGAGTCCTAACTTGAATGACAAGTGATCGGTTATATTGATCCGAATGCACGTGTTGATACTAAAATTAAATATCTCTCTGAAGACACAGTTACAATAATCTGTTTAAAAATAGTCTTAGCTCTTCGATTAACTTCATCAAATTGTTCCAGACGGACCCTGAACAATGGCATCTAGTGTTTTACTTGGCGTCTGCCATCTACATCGTCACCAACACATTCTTCGTGATCTTCGGCACCAGTCAGAGACAGGCTTGGAATGAACCTCCTCAGAGCAAAGAAGTCACTACAGGTAAGAATTTGGCATAAAGTGTGATTAAGTTTTAAAGCAAGCCAAGATAATATTATGAGCCTCAAACAGCACTAGATAGGGGCAAGTGAAATAAAAAAAATAGTTCTTTGTCTGTATTTTGCCGGTAAAGTATTGGTTTGTCAGCACTTCTACTATCAGCCTTTAGTACTTTTTCAGTCTCTCAATCCCAATATTTACTACAGTAAGACAGACTTGTTTACAGTCGTAGGACAAAGTGAATTATAATTTGTTGGGGCAGTTTTTATTTTTTCAGTTTCAATTTATTTGCTTCAGACTACGTATTGTTTGTTATCCACTTATTTAGACGTAGTTGTGTTTTGTTAAGTAATTGATCAAAAAAGAATTATTATTTTCAAGAATTTGTACTACACGTGCGACAAGGCTGCATCTATAATCATTTGAGATCTAGTGTGAGAAACGATCTTCATGTGTACAGTGTCCAGGACGACAAAATTTTACCTACTGTTATTATATATTATATATATATATATTATATTTGTTGTTAATAGAAATTTTTATTTTTCTATTTCAGATGAAGAAAGGAAGGTCGAGAAAGTAGTTTAAGAAGCAAATATATTAGAATTAGCTGTTACCGTTACGTATTTGTAAATTTTCTAAATATGAATAAATTATATTTTTAACGAATGTGTTCTTTACTATGACAGATTATTCGATATATATTATTTTAATTTATTTATGCAAAAAGCAATTAGTACAACACCTTACAGTTTTCTACCAAGCCTATGTTATACACACACAGAAAACTAACTACACATCTCATAAATATAAAAAAAACATGAAATTCCAAAACAACATAATCCATTCTAAATACCAACATTCACTCAAATAAATCAAAATTAACTAATTAAATTTTGTTGTATTATTATCTTCTTAGTACAGTTAGTGTCTTTATTTATTTCGGTGATAACTGCAAAAGGAAATTATTAGTAACACAACAAAAAACCAAGTAATAAGTACCACCAGACATAATTGTAAGTTTTTGCAAAGCCTTTTTTCATCATCTGTGAAAATAACTTGAAAAATATACTTTACTAGCTTTTGCCCGCGACTTCGCTTGCGTTAGAAAGAAACAATAAGTAGCCTATGTTACTCTCCATTCTTTCAACTATCTTCACTTAAAAAATCACGTCTATTCGTCGCTCCGTTTTGCCGTAAAAAAAAGACAAACATACAGACAGACAGACACACTTTCCCATTTATAATATTAGTATGGATACTAATTGGAACCACGTTGTGCCTCTAGGCAACATAGTTAACAAAAATCTGCTAAACTGGTTGCTTGTGACCATAAAACTTAGTAAGAATACATTCCCATTGGAATAAATAAACCCGTTTTGTGGTACAAAGTATATTAATGTAATGCCTACAAGTACATGTAAATTGCTAATGTTTGAAAATTTTATATGTACAACAAGTGTACAACGTGTCAAATCTTTTTTTCCTCTCCTCCCCTGGGGAAGAATACTCATAAGAATTTTCTATCCGAACTAAAATGAGAAAAAAAATTCAATTACTGATTGGGAAAACAACGTATGCATTTGAACCTATTTTAGTGAGGGTCCTGGTAGGAAATTCTCGTGGATGTCCCCCACCCTAAAATTGACGATAAGATAATAAAACAAACACACCATATTGTTTTCTCGAGAATGGCAGGAATTCACATGACTTCTTAAAAATCTGTGTAAAACCTTTTTTATGCGGGGTGGTAAATCCACATGAATGTCCTCCGCAGTAGGGGCTGCCCCTCTTTTACTGACTGAAAACCACCAGGGTGTTTCTTCTCCCACCTACTTCGAGGATCGCGGGAACTGATGCGACTTCCGCAATCTCCGGCCGAAATGTGTGTAACCCGTAGTAAGCAAACAGTATGCATTAATAAATAAAACCTTAAAGGCATCTACCTTATTTTATTCTTCACAAGGTTTTTTATTGTCAATCTGTCACCGAGTTTCACAATGACAGTGACAATGGCAGATTTATTATAACCTGTTTTTTTATTGTATTTGAATTTTCCTTACAATACTTCTAGTGCTCTTTCAGCCACGCTGAATGCAAATTTCTAATGCATTGTTTATTTCAGGGCTGATCATGATCATCTAAAATGTTGTCCGGAAAAAAATAGCTATTTAAGCGTAGAAAAGAACGTCCATGGATCAAAAACTTTATTGGATAGGTAGCTAATAGTTGTGATAAGTGCTTCTGATGTGTGTAAGTAAGTATATTTGACGGAATCATTGCTTCAAGAGTGTTACTATTAAAATCTGTTGCGAAATGTTTATAATAGTTACCGTGACCCTGGAACATAAAGGGCAATCGAAGGAACATGAGTGGTTTTTAGTCAGTAGAAGTATGACACGCCCTCCCGCCGCACCCAGGACGGGAGCAGTCATTTGATGATTTCCCACTCACCAAAAAAAAAAAAACTATTTAATCCTGATTGAGATATCAAAGAATCATTAGAGAGCCTCCACCTCCCGATACGATTGAAATAGGACTACTACAACGCTGTTAAATCATAACGGACACCGTTTGGCCGACAGATGACTGTTATATTATATTAAGCGTTGTGGACGTATCGATGGAGTTATGCCTAGTGTGATGGTATTATGACAGTTCACCACCATCAACAGTCCAATACAAAACGCACAACTTATTGCATCTGCTTTTCTGCACAGCCGAGTTAACTACAAGGCTATATTTGACTCTGGCGGAATTAAAACTAAATATTTTATTTGTTTAGCTACAAATTATCATAGATTTCCGCTAAGTACTACTTCTGATTTTAGAGAGCCCTTTAGAACTTGCTATTTTCAGATTATAGGATACTCGGTATTCGGCACCTGCAGGGCTTACTGTTGTTCTTCGCCATGCTGTTCTGTTTCGCCATGAGAGTCAACATCAGCGTGGCTATAGTAGCCATGACAGACAAACGAAATGCAGATGTAAGTGTGTTCAGTGTGTTCGGCATTTCTTTTTTATAAAAAGTATATACCAGTAATTCCATACTAATAAATCGCTGGTCTTGCTATGGGCACGTAAAAAGGTGACATGAAACGCATGTAGCTAAGAGAATTATAAGCAAGTATGTAGAGGGATGAAGAGGGAGAAAAAGACCGAAGTAGATAATGGATGAATTGTGTAAAGAATGATTATAATATGAAGGAGAAAGAAGTAGAATTTAATTACCAAGTGTAGTAGGATAACAGCAAAGAGAATAAAATATGAGTAACTACCATAACCATACATTGAATGCCTCTGCGTAGATGTACGTCTTGGAAATGAAAAGATAATATTCCGAACTGTTATCTGAGATAACCGATGAATACATAAATATTTGATATCCTAGTTTTTAAAAGAAACATTTCTTACCTTACCTAGTTTGTTCACAGATATCTAGAACTAGCTAGCAACAATCTACCACAATGTTATCATATCCCGATTGAAACATTATTCCTGTTATTTCACAGAATTTTGACTGGAATATGCAGACTCAAAGCGTGGTATTTTCTTCCTTTTTCTGGGGATACATTGTACTTCAGATCCCAAGTGGATTATTTGTGGCTAGATATGGAGGCACTATCCTTATCACGATAGCTCTTTCTGTCAACTCTGCTATATCGTTGTTAATACCTTTTGGAGCACATTATGTAAGCACTTAAAACATTTATTCCGAGCATTAAGTATTTCTTCTACGAAAACTTAGAACAAGTTCTGTTATAGTCTACCATCATGTTATCATTATCATCCTTATTTGCTAGACGTAGCGTCTAACAACTTTAAATATAGATAGACCAGTTAAAATTACTTTACTAAACATAATATTTAATTGTAGTTGGTCTTTCATGCCAATTTATATATCACCTAATTCAATTTTACTTGATAATTTACAATCTTATCAAATATTCCAGTGGGGCTGGAAAGGACTTTGCGTTCTTCGGGTCATTCAAGGTCTATTTCAAGGTTGCCTGTTCCCAACCATGCATCATCTTATTGGTAAATGGGTTCCTTTGGAAGAGAAAGGTCGGCTCGGGACTTTGATATATGGAGGTACTAAAAATGCCTATAAAAACTAGATCTTAGACCTACAATAAGCTTCTAATGGCTGTTATAATTTGATGAAAAAACTATTATTAACAGTCATGTTCAGTTATTGAATTCGTTTTATTAATTATCAGCCTATTACCGCCCTTTGTTACGGTATTGGCTTATTACCATACAGATAAAACGGTTTAAATTTCGGACTTTTTGTTATTATAAGTCTAGGTTTTCTTACGATGTTTTTCACTGATGTCTGTGATGTTCAATTTGTAAAGTCACAATGGTACTTGTCCAGATTTGAAGACACAATCTCTTGCAGGAGAAACAGAAGCTTTGCCCCCTAGGCAATGAACATTAGCTTTCTTTCAGGACAGAGTTAGTCCTCTTATTCTTTCTAGGATCTCTGCTCGGCACAGGCATGCAGCTGATGGCGTCAGGCTACATAGCCGAGTACTGGGGATGGCCCGCCATTTTCTACGTGAACGGCAGCCTAGCCGCTATATGGGTGATGTTCTACGTATTCCTCGGAGCTGACTCCCCACAGAAATCGAAGATCATCAGCCTAGAAGAGAGGGATTTTATACAAACTTCTTTGGGAAAGGAGGATGATAAACTGGTTGGTTGAGTCGTATATGGTATTTTCTTATTGCATCATTCAGGTGTTGGGAAAGGTAGAACGCAAACACACGATGTTTTTTCAACGCGTCAATTATGCACGATTTAGGAACGCGCATTTTTGCCGCCATGTATGCTGATTGTTGTTTTAGTATTGATGATAATATGGGCATGAATGTTGTTTGACACGAGTCAGCAGTGCAGCATCTGCGCGAATAAAATACGCCGTGTGCTAAGCGGTTAAGCCCAATATAATTATATATTAAGTTCTAAAAAGGCATAAAGTTGTACATATAGCCGCATCTCTCTGTAGATTTTTAGTTCGAATATATCGAGGGTTCCGGGGTCAAACCCGGTAAGTACAAAAAACCTACTTTCGAGATATTCAATGTTAAAAGTTCGAAGACGAGAAAAACTTGAATTAAAAAATAAATCGGAAAGTAATATTTTTTAAAAATAACATGTACTAATATAGATACAATTTACGTGGTTTTCAATTGAGTATCGTATTTAGTTTTTTTATGAGAAAATATATTGTACTCAAGGGTACCGACATATTGGATTTTGGCTCAAATAAAAAAGCCATTTCCTGTGTTTAAAGTTTAATAAAAGTGTGAAAAAATATTCGTTTTGAATTGTTATTACTTATAGCTTAACATAAAACGTTCTTTGGTACATAAGAGTAAAAAATATTTAACACTAGCTTTTGCCCGCGACTTCGTCCGCGTGGAATAATAGTAGTGGGATTTCTGGGATGAAAACTATCCTATGTCCTTTCTCGGGTCCCAGACTATGTCTGTACCAAATTTCATTCAAAATTGGTTTAGTAGTTTAGGTGAGAAGAAGAGACAGACAGACAGATAGACTGGCAGAGTTACTTTCGCATTTATAATATTAGTACGGATTAACTGTGGAACTATCTTGAGCGTACACAAAAAGATTATTGGGGTTGAAGCGTGAAAAACTACATTGACCATGGTAAAAGCATCCAAAACATATCCAATGGCATTTTTATTTTTGATGGATATGAAATCATCAAATGACTTCTCCCGCCCCTGAAGAGGGAAGGAATGTCAGACTTTTACTGACTAAAATCCAATAATGTCCCTTCGGTTACCCTTATATCTTCCGGGGCCGCGGTAACTAAGCATCGACACGCCGTCGACACGGGTCTGGTCCTAGTCGGGCGGCGAGCTACCTACCGCTCGCCTTCCGCAGGCCCACGCCTCCAGTGGCCATCATCTTGCGACTCTAGACAACTAAGCCTGGGTCTCTGTCCAGGGCGTGAAGCTTGACGCTGCCTCACGCGCCCCGCCGCTTTCGTCTCCAACGTGTCTGCTTCGCAGGAGGCGACGGCTTCCTATTCAGTCTCGCCCCGAAGCATGGCCTGAACCAGCGCCGATCGCCTCTGCAACGACACGGTGGTGGTTCGCCCAAGCGGGGTCTACCTCCACCGTATGCTACACCGTGTCACGCAGGCGTCACTTCCGCCCGAATCCGACATAGGAACCTCCCAAAATGTCCGTGTGCGGTGAGGACCTGTGTCGGGCGATACGTGAGAGTGTCGAGGCGTCATTCCAGCCACTCCTCAAAGAGGGATGACGCGAAGAGTTGCGACAGACGCAGTCTCCATGAGATCCCGCCGGAGCTCTGTGTGCTGAGTGTGTGTGAGTTTCGCCCCAGCGTTGCACTTCCACGCGCCACTGTGCGTGGTACCCACACCGGTATGCAAGGATCAGGCAGGCAGGAGATCTTGCGGTATCCATGCACCATCCGCAGACCTCCACAACCCAGTAACTGGGCGACGATACCCTTTGGTTCGACTGGTCAAACTTTCTGGCTTCTGAATACCCGTAACGTCAAAGTTCTACGAATGACAACCGGGGCTTAACATGCTTTCCGAGGCACGGGATGTCAGTGATAGAAAGTACATATGAATTGAAAAAGTCACATTGGTACTTGCCCGGATTCGAACCCGTAACCTCTTACACGCGCCTTTATGACGACCCAGATGTGTTATTCTGATGTATAAGCTACGAATATCTTGCAAAGCCATCGGCCAATATTCTTTATTGTACACCAATAGGACAAAAACAGTAAAGGACAATACAAACAAATATGCAAGAGTTTAATAGGCGGCCTTTTTTCGCTAATAAGCAGTTTCTATTACATACTATCATTTATATTGCTTGCTGCGGAGTAATATTAAAACTGTGAATATCTCCGAAGATATTTTTTGAAATTATAAATGACTTCCGCACAATGAAAATTACGCTAGGGGCATTTTGCGTTTTAGTAATTTTATATTATCTCCGAAACTATATGACCAATTGACATACTGTAAATAGCAAATCTTATCTGTATGATGTCCTTGTGATACTGAAATAATTTATTGTCATAAGAGTTAATATTTTGTTGCTCAAATAATCAACCAAACGTAGTATGCCAAAAAATCATTTTTATATTATGCAATAAAAGAAGTATAAAAGATAAAATATAAAAGATAGAGATATGTAATCGCGGACTTTTTTGTAGGAATAATTAAGAAAAACCAAGTTGCCATACATTGTTTTTAATTTTAAGCAACTGTTTAGGCAGCGCACGCAAATAATTCTGTTTTATGAGGTGATTTTTAGCCAGTTCACGGCCTTTTTGTTACCATCTTTATTTTTAGTTTTCATAACAGCAGCACTTAGTTTTTTTAAGATAGTAAACACTTACTTCCAACGTTTTTTGTTATTATTTTGATGCGTGCGCTTGCTCAACGGTCGCTATCGCAGCGCGAACTGACCGGCACGGTGCGCGCGGGGCGTGTCCTTTGCGTAGGTACTACTCAACCACTCTTAATGGGTTTCACCTCACATAAAATAAAAAATAAAATGTTAAAAAATAATTGCGACAATCCGATAACTAAACTTAACGTATTATTTTTAAATATGGGTTTTCAGAAAAACACCACAATTATATTTATTGGATTTTATACTAAAACAAAATATGTATAAGTTAAATAATATCGTTAAAGTAAAATCCGACAAATATGGTTAATAGCTTCTGGTTATCATTAAAAATAACTTTACTATAATATCGTAAGAAGCGAAACCCGTTAAAGATTAATAACTGGTGTTACTTTGTAGATCTAGTTAAATTTGGCCAAAAAACGTTTGCCCTAAATACCCATAAATATACGTTATGTGTTTCTTCCACTAAATAAAACCAAAATCTCAAGCTTTACGTCTACTTATACTATATTATCCCGATGTTGTACTTAATACATACAATACTTATTGGGTTATTAACTCAGCCTTTTCAGTGATCCTTATTAAGTTGGTTAATCTGTAAATACCATTAAAAAGAGCGCAAAAAATGCATTATAACTGCACTTTTAGGTAAAAATCTCAATTTTTGTTACTTATCGGGTTTGACCCCGTAACCCTCGATATTGTCATAGCAACCGACTTAAAAAAGGAGGTACTCAGTTTTCCTTTGTATGAGGGTGTGTATTTTTTATGAATGTATGTTTGTTTCTTAGCGATTATCTGGCGCTAGGCTTTAATATTTGACTTTTTTAGATACTCAAAACCCCATGGAAGAAGTTAGCCACGAGCCTGCCCTTCATGTCGTTGATAGTGGTGCACAGTGGACACAACTGGGGCTTCTGGACACTTATGACTGAGATGCCCTCGTACATGAAACTAGTGCTCGATGTCGACATCAAATCTGTGAGTTTGTTTGCTATTAATTATAAAACAGTAATTTATCTTCAATTAATTATCATCAACAGTTTTTTCTATCTCGCGAAGTATCTTTAGTTTATTTGTAACTAATCTACTAATTACAGCATAAATATTTATTTATATATTTATCTTGCTGTCCCTCGCGGTTTTACTGACGTAGTTTCTGTTTACGTGGGATTCAAAATCAAAATCAAAATCAAGGCATTTATTTCACTTAGACCATTTATAGGCACTTATGAATAGTCAACAAAGAGTCGGTCGGTCAGTCAGAAAAGTGACGCTAATTGCCTGTTCCAAAACGTAGATCTCTATGGAGAAGAACAGGCCAGAAAATCCACGGACACTCTTTTTAAAAAAATCATGTTTTACAAAATTTTGGTTACATTAATTTTATGTGCTTCTATATGTGAAAACAATGCAAGTAAATAACAAAATTAATAATTCAAAACTTACGAATTAAGGTTTTACAATAAATGAAAAAGTAATAAAACAGTCATGGCAGTTAAGATATGACCGATCTCAACTGACAGCGCCGATTTTCAAATTTCAATTAAATTGATTTGGTAGTTTTGGCGTGTAAGCCAGATACACAAAGCGCCTTACTAATAAACGCTGCATAAAGTTATGACAGGTTTATACGTCAAAAAATGTATGGTTACACAGGCTTTATTCATTGCATAACTTTACACAGTAATTATTAGTAAGGCCAAAAGTTACTTTCGCATTTATAATATTATGCCCTTACTAATAATCACTGCGTAAAGTTATGCAATGAATAAAGCCTGTGTAACCATACATTTTTTGACGTATAAACCTGTCATAACTTTATGCAGCGTTTATTAGTAAGGCGCTTAGAATGGAAGTATGAATTTATTATTATAATACTTAATTATTTTCAGAATGGCACTATGTCAGCTCTTCCATACTTCGCGATGTATATGCTAAGCTTTCCCTGCGGTTTTATATCGGATTACGGCTTAAAGAAAAAATGGTTCGGTCTCAACACTTGCAGAAAAGTTTCCAATTCTATTGGTAAGTTATTTTATAATAAACATTATTTTTAATCAATGTAATAATTACACCATTTATCACAATTTTTTTCTTAAATGCTTATTATTATTACAACATAAGTAACACACATAACCCTAACATTAAATAAATATCTTGGGATAACTCACCTATCGCCATCTGATTTTAAACTAAACAGAGCCTGTATTATGGTAACTAATTAACACACATAATATTAGAAATACATAATTACACCCAGACACAGAAAAAAATATCATGCTCATCACACAAAAAGAAAATCGTAAGTGTCCGTGACATCACAACAGGCCCTAGCAGAATACCAACACTGCGATATTTAGTGGCTTAAACGGGGTCAAAATGTCCAAATACCCAAAATGTTCAATGATCAAAATGTCCCAATGCTCAAAATGTCCAATGCTCAAAATTTCCAATGGTCAAAATGTCCAATCGTCAAAATGTCCAAAGATCAAATTGTCCAATTCTCCACAGATTGTACTATGTACGAACAATCGTACACAATACCATCAAGTTAGGTTTAAATAACGTTTTATTTCTTTCTTTACAAATGCATTATGTCCTGACCTCCAACTTAGCAATCAGGACCACTGACCACTAGAGAAACAGACCAATCATATATTTTTACTATAATTTGTATGCAGGTGAATTCGGCCCCGCGCTAGCGTTGATAGCGCTGTGCCACTCGCCTCCCGGTGACGTCACGAGAGCTGTAAGTCTACTGACCGTTGTAGTGGGACTCAATGCGGGACATCTGTCCGGATTTATGGTAAGGTGCACTTGTTTTTTTTTGTATTTCATTGATGAACACATTTTACAAACATATTAATAGATTAACATACTAACACGAACCATCGCGGGCTTAACAGTGGTTTGGCAATGTTTACTTAATTATTTTTGAGGGTGATAAGTAAAGTTAGGATTTAAGAAAAATAGCCAACTGAAAAGAATTAATTAAGTGCCTTTTTTGGTTTGTCATTTTGGGTCTGTCCAATCAGTTAAAAGCCAAAATTAGGCTCTAGATTGCAGCTAAACATTATTATAGTAGTCGTAATTCTTCTAGTACTTATTCTAATCCTTTACGTCATCCTATATAGAACAGGAAACAGCGTGATAATGATCAATAAGTACTTTCTAAAGTTTATCTTGGACATCACTGACAATTCGAGCCTCGGCAAGCACTTTGGTCTTTGGTCCCGGTGGTCATGCGTAGAACTTAGACATAGTATAAAGAGAGTAGTAAGTTGTTAAGGGTAGACAAAAACCAGAAAGTCTGCCCAGTCTAACCAAGGAGTATATAGGCAGTCGCTTCACGTAAAACACTAATATCCAGCTGAATCCGGTTGGGCTGGAAGCCGACCCCAATAGATTTAGGAAAAGGCTAGGGAGATAATGATGATCATAATGTTCTTTGTGTAGCTGGTCCACATCGACATGGCCCCAAACATCGCGGGCATCATGATGGGCATCACCACTTTCTTTGCTAACGTCGTGTCTATCGTCGCGCCTCTTTTCGCTGGACTTGTACTTGAAGACAGGGTAATCAGTAGTTTATTGTTTACATTATAGGGTACTAGCTTTTGCCCGCGGCTTCGCTCGCGTTAAAAAAGACAAAAAGTAGCCTATGTTACTCTCCATCCCTTCAACTATTTCCATTTAAAAAATCACGTCGATTCGTCGCTCCGTTTTGCCGTGAAAGAAAGACAAACATACAGACAGACAGACAGACAGACAGACACACTTTCCCATTTATAATTAGTATGGATATGGATTAAAATTAAAAAAAAAACCGGTTCTATTTCATTTAACTTAAAATTGGACTTTAGTTGCATTGAAACATTTTTTTTTAGTTTACATGCCCGTTTGACCCAACATAGTAATGCAATAAAGGGTAATGCGTTTATCAGACACATGGCTCAATACTTAATCATTTTTAAAAACGATTTAAAGATGCTGTCAAATCTGTTGATGTCCGTAATTTATCCTTTTAGAGTGACAAAGACAGCAACAGTATTGATAAACGTCTTAAAGTAAGTGACTGTATTGTATCCATGTGCAGGACTCTGGCCTTTGACGTTTCACAGATTTTCAATAACATTTCCCAAAGAACCCAAAAAACCCAACAACATAAAAGTCAACTATCTGAAAAAAAATGTATTTTATTCAGCCGGATCCACCACAACTCTAAGCATCGCCTTTGTTTAATTTTTTTCGAAAACTTCACTATTTATAGAGACGAACTTTTTGGTTAAGGTTCAACCTTACCTGAAAAGAATTTATTTCTTTATGAATAAGTTGTGTTTTTCTATTGCTATTTATTTATTCCAGTTCGACATCGAAGGTTGGCACCTGGTGTTCTACGTGACGTCAGGGGTCTACATCGTCACCAACACAATCTTCATCATCTTCGGCACCAGTGACAGGCAACCCTGGAATGAACCTGACTACAATGAGGGAACTGCTGGGAAAGGTAATGTGGAAATAAGAAATACAAAGGGGCTGTGCAGAGCATTTTTGGATCTTTAAAGATCTTCAAAAATGATTTTATTGCAAAGATTTGGTACCTATGCTCTAAAAATAAAAGTTCTTTTTATTATTAACCTGTCAACGGCGAACCGACAGCCCGCTGTCGAGCTGCTAATGTCTCTCTATTGTGTCTCGAATCACGTGTATTCAAAGGCTCAATATACTCGTTAATTCATACCTCATTTTAGCACACTTCTTCGAGATAATTCAAGATTGTCACATTGGTCCGAAAGCTTTGTAAAAAAAACCTTAAAAGTAGTACGGCTGCTCCGTTAATGTACTATTGATTAGGTAGATAAAACTTCTGGACCCTGAAGATTTCACACATAACAATAACATATCGCTAGTGTTTGCCTAGTATACATATACTTACTTTCCTCAGCAGTGCTGCAACGTAAAAATCATTAAAATTAAAAACCAGAATGCTCGTCTATTCCTTACTACATAACGTATTTATTAATAATTTCAGTTGGAAACCTTCAAATACAATAATGAACCGGAGAAGCAGCGGCAACATCTTGCAACGGTTTTATCAAACCACCACTCAGCCCAGGTGCGGTGAACATCTAAATTTTACTTGAAGACTCCTTGTTATCTCCACGACCCAAATACTTGAAGATATATAAGATATACAAATATTTCACGGAGGCAGTTGGCTCACGGGGTTCTCAAAGCAAGAATATCTACTATAAGATTGTGTGTATGTCTGTTTAAAGTGCTGCAATGAACGACTGTGCGTATCGAGTTGTAAAACTTTTGTAAATTCTGTAAATACCTATCTATAAATAAATAACTTATGACTGAAATCGATCGGTTTTTGTATTTTTTTTTTGTATGTTGGAAAAAATTAGGGAGAGTAACAAGACACCTTATATACGGCATACAAGAGCGAATGAATTACGGATACGGCACAACAGAAGCAATAATGGCGTCGAACACACAAAAATTTTTTGGGTTCCCACCACCTGAGTGAAAACTGAACACGACCTTCGGCTCAGCAGTCAGTAGACGAATAAGCAAGTTATTCAATATCCATGTCTTGTCCAATAAATTTAAAATCCTTAACGCCCTTCATTTCTTTCGATTTATTTTCTGATAACAATTTAATTTTATTTTATTTGTTCATGTCATTCAAATAGGTCAATTCTCCTCTAAAAGTAATAATAAAAATAACAGTTTTACTCGATGAAACAACTGTAAAAACATAGAAAACACGTTCAAAACCTTTTTAATAACATCGTTGTATATTAATTGGAAAAATAAAAACAAAATGCACATAAAAATTGTAGCGTTTAATAAAACTAAATGTTTATTAAGCGAGGGCATCTGCTCAATTTTTATTTTAACAAAAAGCTTACCTGCATTTTTAAACAAAAAAAGCATGAAATTGAAAATATATAAAGAACTAAAATAAAATTTTATTCGAGAATAAATTTTTCATTATTGGTTTACATATTTATTACGGCTTGCGGGCTATTAACTTCATAAACTAAAAGCATTTTTAGTTAGTAGTCTGTCAGCATAACTGTTTATAGTCTTTATAGCAAACGCAGGCAATATTTCAAATAACAATATCTCATACTTCATCTGTAATAATATGTAATTCAGTCAATAAATAACAATTAGTTGGATAATGTAAATGATTGAATATACTTACTTAACTCATAATCACGAGATAAGTAAGTACATTCACAAATGTTTTATGCACAAGTGAGTAATTTTAAAATACTTATTTCAATAATAATATTGAGCAGGAGCGACTCTTAACTTCTAATTAAATCGCGCCCGGCGATGTTGAGGCGGATGGCTCAACAATCTTGCATGTATGTATTATTATAATTCTGTATGAAAGTAGGTACACAAAAACTGCACATTTTTATTGAAATAAAATGTGTTATTCTTAATCTAACAATACTTGAAGTGAAAATGAAACTGTTTACATAAAAAAAGGACGGTATCCATTTGTACATTTTATAAACGAATCAGTTAATTCTTAACGAGTGAGTGAGCAATACACATAAAATAAATCCTGCCGATACCAACACAGATCCCTCTGAGTCGGCATAAGGCTGTGGACACGAAGATAGCGGGTGGCGGCGGCGGTGGGGGCTGTTAGACTCTTGAACAGTTCGTGAGATAAAAGTGGAGCTTTGTTTTTGTGTGAGTGCACAAATAGTGTAGCTATAATAGTTAGACGTTGACTGGATATCAATGCAACCCTGGCTTGGTTTAAAACGGTTTGTATGATCAGCCGGTGCGCGGTGCCTTCGTGCGATGTAACTCTGCGGCACACCTCACTATCACAAATGCAAAAATCTAACAGACTACGCCTCACCCCGCGCTCGCTGCCTCCAAGGCCAGCTCCATATTTGAAGAGTTTGTTTGTTTATTTTTTATTTGTTTGTTTGTTTGTTTCTTCAATGGATTCAACGCGCTTATTTCAAAATAAGCTGGTTAGATATTTTATCGAAATATAGGCTACATAATATATAACAACAAAGACGCGGGCGAATCTGCGGGGGACCGCTAGTAAATCCATACATTGCGCGTTGCTTCTCGCGCCACCGCCCGCTACCGGCACCGCCGTCTTCATAACCGCAGCCCTAAGACTGTATACGTCAGAGCAAGGAGACGGATCAGCAAGGTAATCTCTGTATTAAATTAATCCGCCGAGCGCCGAGTGGCACTGCGCCTTCCTATCTCGAGTAATGTGCTTAATCTTCCACTATTAAGGTGCCGACAAAGGCCTGCTTTCTGATGCATACTACGCTACTCGACAATTGAGATGTATTTGATTGCCTGTTTTAGTATTATGCATTGTGTTTTTTAGATTAGATAACAAACAATTGTTAAATCTGAAAACATAACGGATGAAACCATAGTGATGAAAAACTTGTAAAATAAGCATAGAGTAACATCAATGATGTTATATATACAATAAAGAGGAGTAACATGAAAAATTTATATAAAACTCGTAACCCACCTAGCAACACGTGGGTGTTGCACATCTTAAAAAAAACGGCTTTTCTCATTACACAATATTATGTATAAACCTTGATCTTGAATCACTGAATCTTTTAAAAAACGCATCATAATCCGTTGCGTAGTTTGAGAGACAGACAGTGGAAAAAAACTTTGTTTATACCTTATATTATATACATGTATATAATCTAAGGTTTATACTATGTAATGAAGTGGGATTGATTTGAGCTCATAGAGCTTGAAAAACTCTTTAATCTAGCTATCAATAGGATAGGTGACCAAAAAGCTGCTAGTAGCGTAGCATATTATGAATAGGCCGAAAAAGTTAAATTAAAGAAATTAATTTTTAGGTACAACGAAATAAACTAATACAATAATTCATTCAATCAAAATAAGGAAGAAGGTACGTATCTCCTCCTTAAACATTTTACAAAATAACCAACAGTAAATTCTCATTATATTCTCTCTAGCGGCTTATTGAATATTGAGAGAAATGCTTGCGGTACAGAGCATAATTCTCGCCACTCGAGATTGCACTGGGACCGCACTTGCGCTGTGTATAACCATGTATGCTAATTTTAATGTAGGAATTCTGCAGTTATTTTACTAAAATAAAATGGAAGTTGTATGAGAGAAAAGATTAAATTAGTTCATGTATGTTGTGTGTTATTTGGGATGACAGTTTTATTTGGGGTGTAGGAAAATTCAGTGTTGAGAATATTATGGCTCGAGTGAGGTTTTGGCTTATTAGTAGAAATTGGCACGCAGTTTACTAAGGCTTGAAACAATCATGAAATTTGGATATTAGTTTATTTTATATCATCATCATCTTCTTCTTAGCCTTTTCCCAATTATTGTTGTGGTCGATTTAAAATCTACTCGAATTTAGCTGAATACCAATGTTATAGGCGTTGTCCAAATAAAACGCAAATACGCGATTATCGCGCGAGTAAGCGATGCGACCATCGCGTATTCGCCGCGATTCCAAAAACTTGGTGTCCCAATAAACCGTGAATGTGCGATCATCGCGCGGTGAGTTATTAGATTATAGTGGCGCGATCAGATCGCGCGAATGTCAATAAGGCCACGTACTCGAAACCTATACGTTTGATCGCGCGATCGTACGAACAGAGTTCGTGCGAACCGCGTAGTCGCGTTCTATTTGGACAACGCCTTAAGTACGTGAAGCTATGCCGATCAAACCTCCACAGCCCAGTTACGAGTGCTCAGACTTTCTGACTGCTGACAACCCGTATAAAATGAATGCTCAGTAAAAGCAACATTACAATAAAAAAGCCTAACCATGACCTACATAAAAGTATAACTTTAAAAACGACATACTAGCACATACCTATTATATAAAAACGGATTTCTCATAATGTGGATTTTGTAGCTAAAATTGTCGCACGTTCGGAATGTGTATACCTCGTGATATTTATTTAATTAGGTGCTCAGCCCACTAAATTCACAAAACTTTCAAATAGGTAACTCTTCTTAAGCCGCAGCTACATTATCGCCATAAGATGAATATTGCAACCATGAACTTAATTCTCACAGCTATTAGATATGATTTGTGATACCCAAATAACCATACTACCCGCGTAGTTGGGTAATATAGCCAGGGCATTAGGCCTTCATAATCATAAGCCATGTAACTTTATAATCCTAGATACAATGTATGCTTACAAATGCTCGTCACGCGGTTGTTAATAAGTATTGTGACTTTACTTCCATTGTTAACTTAGGATTCAAATAGACGGGCAACACTTTGTTGGTGACTCAGTCAACAGGCGACAACACGGGTTGGCACTGGACGGTGACATTAACGTCTAACCCTTGTTCAGTGCATCTTATCCTTTCCATAACATTAGGTCTGTCAAATTAAGATACTCCATAAACAATTTGAACACGATTAAAATATGTTTACTAAGGCCCGTATTAATAGTCGTCACTCAACTCCGAGACGCTCTCAAGTCTCTTGCTGTCCTTGTCATTCTAAAGGGAAAAAATAAGGACAACAACAAACTTGAGAGCGTCTCAGAATTGAGTGACGTCTATTAATACGGGCCTAAAATTCGTCAATTTACGTCAGGCACTGACTAAAAAAAACGATACAATTCAATTTAAAACATCGGTTGAAGCATACGTTACATCTATCCATTAAACTTTTGAACATACGTGATTTGAGACACAGTAGAAAGACAATAGCAGCCCGGCAGCCGGCTGTCGTTGAAATGTTAAAGGCATCAGGCATCAAAGGCTTAATTTCGTCTTATTTACTGTAATGTAAAAGCTTCGCAACAAAGTATCGCCCGTCTGTGTCACACCATAATTTCTTATTCACCCATTCTCTCTTACTTTACAAAGGCGAGAAGATTATAATGTAACATTCATTATTTATTTATTTAAAGTTCCTTTTACTTATGTAAATGATATTAATACTAATAATATACAAGGTATATTAATACTAAAAATATAAACCATTTGGAGTGACGCTACAGTTTTACGTATAGACTGAAACGTAATAAAATGACCGTCAATGCCTTGCTTAAGGAGTCCAACGTCATGACGAACAATACGATACTATCGCTACACTACGTAGCTTTTAACAGATTGTCTGATAACGAGAGAGTTTAACCTTTCGACGACCAAGCGATAGCCGGCTGTAGGGCTGCTGTGTCATAGTGTGTATTGTGTCTCGAATAATAATAAATAATATTTTTTTATTCAAATAACAGTTTACAAAAATGTACATATGGAACAGTTACAAAATGTCTATACATAAAGAAATTCTAAGAATAGACTAACACTAAGATAATTATTATTAACAGTGCAATTAAAACTAATTCGGAATTGCAATATTTGATAGCGACCTGCCTGACCTAGGTTAAAATCAACCTGTGTTTCAGGCTATCACTTTACAGTCCAGTTTGCATTATTACAAAAGGTTACAGTAAAACTACTTATTATAACAAAATATAATATGTTCTATTAATAGCTGTGAGAATAAGTTCAATACATTAATACCTAATATTATGTGTGTGAGATTAAACATAGTTAAACATTAACAAGATACAGAGCCATGTCAAACTTTCTGAATAACATCTGTTTGAAGGATTAATTTGTAATTCATTTATTTATTCACAAGGATTTCGTATTCATAGATCTGATACCGAAATCGTATTAAAAAACATATAAATCCCACTCAAGCTATAAATTGTAGACGTAACAACAAACATCCAGTTTGATTACATTGCAAAGCTCGTAACGTCGTCCATTTTAACGTATTTCAGGCAATATATCTAAAAGTGTGGCTGACAGAATAATTACTTATTGTTACACATATCACTAACATTGGCTAACGGGTTTTAATATAAAAATCCTCTTGTATACGACAAATCAAATAAAAAGATCGTTTATTCGCGGTACAGTCTACACTTCTTAATGGGAACACATGAAACGCAAAAACCACTCTTATTTCGTAAGGAATTACATCGCTGTGAATGTGAAATCGGAACACCCACACGTGATTGACTGTACCATGCAGCTCGTTAATTTAGATGGTTGACAGTTACTCGAGTTATGGTAAAACATTTTTGCAGTAACATTTTTTGACGTAACTACACGAGTAGTATACGTACTATTATCTTATAAATAAAATTCTCGTGTCACAATGTTAGTTACCTTACACCTCCGAAACGGCTTTACCGATTTTTAACTAATCTTATAGCATATTCAGTAGGTCTGAGAATCATCTATTTATAGAACTCCTAAGTGACCCCATTTTTAACGCGGGTGAAACCGCGGGTGGCAGCTAGTAATATCTGTCTCTCTGTCGGTCTGTCTGTCTCTGTTTCACGCCTAAACCACTGAACCGATTTGAATGAAATTTGGTACAGACTACAGATATAGTCTGGGACCCAAAAAAGGACATAGGATAGTTTTCATCCCGGAAATCCCCCGGGAACGGGAACTATTAATTCACGAGAACGAAGTCGCGGGCAAAAGCTAGTATTCTATATTAACTAGTAAAAAATAAATTTTCACTAGTTTATACCTGGATTTAACGATTTTACTAGCGGGGAAGATAGAGGGTGCCTACTGACGGTAGTCTGATAACAGAATAGGGCGCGAGGTAGGAGGATTTTAATCAGTAAGAGATTACCAACATGGCCCCTCATTCTTTCCTGATTGATTTCCAGACATTCTGGCTTAAACGACCATCAAACCCTTTGACTAACCCGAGAACCGAACACATGAGCTATTGGTTCAGTAAACGAACTTACGACCACGAGATCAGTGGAGCAGTCAGAATAAATCAACTAACTCTCAAACATTTGAATTAAATTCATTATATATTTTCATTTCTCATTACATAATGTACTTTTACAGTTTATCATTTTATGTTTGAACATGACCAACATCGGTAAAAAAACATAGTAAGGAAACCTGAACTCGTAATGAAATTACTACAAAATCTCAATCCAGTTTGAGCAAGCGTGGTGATCAATGCTCGTACCTTCTGTGTACGAGAAGAGGCCTTTCCCTTGCAGTGGGACAGTAATGGGCTGGTATTATTATTATTTTTTAAACCTGAGCTCTCTTTACATCTGACTGACTCCTGTCATTGCCAACTCTGGCAACACCAGACTAAGTACTGACGACGGAAAAATATAAAAATATTTTTAATTTCTAGCAGCGCAGCGTGTACCTTTGAAAGACATTAGCGTCAAGCGCGCGCATTGACGCAGTCGAGTGTTATGGAACCTTATTTTCTGCGGTATTCTATACGTGAGCAGGCATTAGGGGTGTTTAAACTTAACCATGTATGTTGGTAGTGGACGTGATTTTATTCTTTAGGACTTACCACTCCCTGTGAGTCTTATGAATGTTATCTAGGTTTGTACAGTTGAGTAAAAGTGTGCATTGTAAGTAATAAAACATTAATCAAAATTAAAAGGTTGTTGTGAAATTGCTTTTTAGCGATAAGGCCGCCTATATTGTACTCTTGCATATTTTTTTGTATTGTCCTTTTCTGTTTTTGTCCTATTGGTGTACAATAAAGAATATTCTATCTATCTATCTATCTAATCTCATGTTGGCATTCAAGACACACATAGACACACAGATCAAGATGATAGAATATTTTTTAAATGGCAATTAGTAAATCATAATAACGATGCTCATTTAATTTATGAATGTTATGAGGGTAAAATTCAATTTCAAATAAGATTGTTTAATAAAATGCCTCTAGGCTCTAGGCATTAAGTCTGTCTTCAAAATAATTAATCGATTCGTCGATCGATCGTTTTCTATTTACCTCTTCACGTTACTGCGCGCCTATTACTTTGGATTGATTAAGGTGATCTTGTGAGAAAATTAAGAATACAGTGAATTTTAAATTTTCGTACACGACTACTTCACGTTACTGCGCGCCTAATACTTTGGATTGATTAAGGTGATCTTGTGAGAAAATTAAAAATACAGTGAATTTTAGATTTTCGTACTTCACGTTACTGCGCGCCTAGTACGTTTGTTCTCTTAAGTTTTCAATCATTAATACCCGGTTTTTTAACAAGCCATTCGTAGAGAGACAATATTACATCGTAAGCCTATCGACAGGTTATATTATTATCATGACGGATTATCATTCATCATAGCTCTTTTTTCAATGATCTGTTATGATTTATTAAATTAAGTGCGTTAATAAACTGTTCACAAGTGTACTATGTTAACCGTTTCTTAGGTAAAATATAGCTAATTTTATCTCACGAGACCAATAGGCACCTGAACAGGTGCCGAATCTTTAACTTATATTGTGTATATATTATAGGAGACGAATGGGTACCTTAAAAATAATATTTTTTATTAAAAATTATAATTGGTCCCCTGCCAGGAGACCAATGGGCACCTATATAAGGGCCAAATTTACAACTTTTATGCTGGGGGACAAATTTCAGGGGACGAATGGGCTCTGACCCTGAAAAACTGTGAATTTACACCAAATGCAGTTTAGAAATAAATGATGATTATTTTTTGGTGCTAATGTGAAACATTTTTGTGTATTTATATTATAATAGACACGTTTGTGACATACAATGTAAGAAATAATATGTTGTATACTTAACTTGACTTCGACAAAATTATTATTGCAGATAGCAGCTATTTACGCACATAAACACCAATTTTCACAGCAGCTTGCTCACTATAAATATATACCGTTAACTCCCGTCCCATTTCTCACGCCTATTTATTGTAATAGCATTTCCCAGTAACAGCCCAGTAAAGTTCACTGACACAGTAACGAGCGGAAACCGATGCACATAAAAACAAGGCTTGCGTTTATCTGCGAAATTATTCTTTCGCTTAAGCCTTACACAAAACGTTTAATTTCCGCTCTAATCCTTTTTGTGGCGCAAGTTTTAATTTAAAAGCGGAGTTTTGTAACATTTTGTAACACTAACTTGAACGAACAAGTTGTTTATTAAAAAATAATTCAACGTGAACTAGAGAAATACAATAATTATATCTTGTTCAAAAAGCTAATGGAGTTGTAAATGTGTATGAACGTTCTGTACTTACTAGTATTTTCTTGCAGCTTTGCCTGCACATTCTTATTAGCTTTCTATTCTTACTAGCTTTTGCCCGCGGCTCCGCTCGCGTTATAAAGAGACAAAAAGTAGCCTATGTTACTCTCCATCCCTTTAACTATCTCCACTTAAAAAAACCACGTTAATTCGTTGCTCCGTTTTGCCGTGAAAGAAAGACAAACATACAGACAGACAGACACATTTTCCCATTTATAATATTAGTATGGATTTTACCCCATTAGAGGTTCATTTTCCAAAATACTTAGGGCGCCTCTACGTCTTAAAAAATGTACAATGTTTTTGTCTCTAACTTTGAGTAGTTTGCGTGCGGGCGTTTCTTTTCACTATGCGTTTACAACCAAAATGCCTGTCTATCTTTTTAAATCTATATTATTTGTATTGGCCATGTAACATAACATTATTACATTAATGGAGCGCAGCTGTAGCCAAAGACAAAAATGAAACAGCGCGATACAGATTTAGATCATTTTTACAAATCTTTCGTAAAATAGAAAAAATCTACTGACAATTTTGCTCGGACATTTACTAGACTTCTAAACGAATTTACCAGCTTGATAAAAATCTTGTAAAACTTTTACGCACACATTGACATATTGCAGAGATTACAAGACAACTTAATTTCTTGCAAAATTTAAAACTACCATTAGCTGTACAATTGGCTCTCTGTTAACAGTTCAATTTGTCACTTAGCAACCAATTAGTTCAGACCGTGGGTCGGACACGCCGCGACTGCGACTTACCAAGATGGCGCCAAGTGGTGAATTTCAATCGTCTAATTGATAACAGTTTACACGACCTTAAATGCAAACGTTCATAACCAATAAATCAATCCGACTTATTTATCGGTTCATTTGAGCAGCTTAATCGCCAATCCGATTATCTTCCTTCGAGGAAATAAAACAAGATTAATTTTCGGTTGAGCGTATTAATTCGATTTTCCTTCTTTACGTTGTCTCCGTATTTATCTTTTATTATTAGATGCTTTGTGATAATTTATTCGCTTTTCTCTTAAGCCTTGTGGCATTGAAGCACTGATAAGTATCGCGTAGACATTGTTTCGTAAAAATGTTTAAAATTAGAAACAAACTGTATTGCGCCGTATTTTGTACTAAACTTGTACAAATAATTGCTTTGTTCTTATTTTTTTGTTTAATATTTCCTTCTTTTAGTTGACGTTGTGATAAAAATGTTGTAAAAGCTAAATAAAAGCGGCAGCTTATTTTAAGTAAAGCAAATAATGTTTTTTATAAATCTTTTTTTTTTATTTAACACACAAATGTTTGATTTAATGAAACAATAATTAAATGATGCAGTTATAAGTTTCACCGCTGTCTGTTAGTTTGTTTGTCTGTCTGTCTGTCTGTAAAAAAGGAGGTGGATCGAGTAAGGCGGTTATATGAAGTTATATTATTTGGCGATAGTCTAAAAGTCGATTCAGCCGTATCAAAGTTATCACTTCCTTTGTTAATCACATCAGCATCATAACAACTTCCGAAGCGGAGTTTTTTTTTTTAATTTTCACTTATCTCCGATATGTGTGAACGAAGTCACGAGCAAAAAATAGTAGTCATACAAATGAATTTTGTAAGTTTTATACTAACACAGCGACGCTGTTTAGTTAACAAGTTTATTTCAGCAAATTGTTGCTAAGCTCGACTAAACTGCGTCGTTATTTATCTGGAGAACACGACGGTGCAGGCAATGTCACTTGTACTCTATTGTATAGTAAGGCACTCATTACACATTAAGTTTTTCGTTTTACGCGGACTTTAGCCAGCAATAGAATGTAAAATATATAAAAAAAAGTTTGACCATTCAACGTTGAGTTGTTCTTGCAGCCCGTAGGAGAGTTTTAACACAAGTTTATAAACACTTTTGGCCGATTTTATTTAAGCTGCATATTGAATACGACCATTGTTCCGAGATCTTCTATTCATAAGAAGATCAAAGCACAAATAGTAGTTACAAACCAGTGACCAATATTTATAACAATCATCTCCCTAGCCTTTTCCCAACTGTGTTGGGGTCGGCTTCCAGCCTAACCGGATTCAGCTGGATACCGGTGTTTTACGTGGAGCGACTGCCTGTCAGACCTCCACAACCCAGTAACTGGGCGACACGATACCTCATGGTTAGACTGGTCAGAGTTTCTGGCTAACCAGTGACGACTGTCAAAGTTCTACGAATGACAACCGGGACCAACGGCTTTACGTGCTTTCCGAGGCACGGGATGTCAGTGATGTCCAAGATAAACTTAAAAAAGTACATATTAATTGAAAATGTCACATTGGTACTTGCCCGGATTCGAACCCACAACTTCTTACACGAAAGTCGGGCGCCTTATCCACTGGGCCATCACGACATTCTATTGACTAGTATGTAGTGACCTATATATCTAGATCTAGTGACCTATATAACAATGTAGTTATAAAATGACTAATAAAGGCAACTTGGTAAACGACAAACTGTAACAAATCAAATCATAAAATTCTTGTAGACGATAATGAACAATTCCTAGAACTCCGACTGCTGTAAAATCAAAGTAACAATAATTCCTATCATTCAGTACTCGTTAGACCGAGTCCTAATTTAAATTCTCTCACTAATACCCAATAGATTTAATCAAAGATAAACTTAGTAGGAATGTTATTAGATTAATCTCCGGACGGGACCATTTGTCAGGCCGAGTTATAGTCGCTCCCTGGACGCGGCCATAACGCGGTCACTCGCCAAGAAATTGATTAAAAGGCCTATTTGCATACTGCGTTCTTTGTTTGTATAAAAATCGATTTAATTGAAAAAAGAACCGCCTTTAAAAACTAATAACTTACATTTCGGAATCGGTGGCGTCCGTTCTGTTAGTTGCCACTTCTTAAAAGTCGGTTCAAATTCTACCTTTATTAAACCTTCAAACACACGTGATTCAAAACACAATAGGAAGACAATTAGCAGCCCAACAGCCGGCTGTCGCTTAGTCGTTGAATGGAAATGAAAAAATATAGACTTTTCCGAAAACCACAACAAAATCGGTTCTGCCTAGTGCGAGATAATCACGAAGAATATGGAATGCATATTATATACATATTAAAAATACATACTGAGAACTTCCCTTTTTTAAGTCTGTTAATTAGCATGGTGTTACATACCATGTTAGCCTCGTAAGTGAGCCTAATGGCTTATTATTATGCATGTTTAAAACTAGGTTAATTAATAACAATGTGGCGTTTTCAATTTATAAATATGCACATTTTAAGTAGGTATAACAAGTAAACCTAAACTTTTAATTAGTTTAAGTTTGAAAATACTTTTAATTAAGGTAAGTCTGATAACGTCAGTCTTTTTTAAAGTGTTATATTTTTTTTTTGCTTAATATAATTCTTTATACGAAAGCACTGTTTTCAAATAAATCACTTTACTGTTACTTTTTTCAAATAGATGTGATTAATTTTTCTTGCTAATGAGGTGCAAAATAGCTTATTAATGCAGGCACATAACATGTACCGACAGCATTCCGTGACACACGACGGAATTTTCGTTCAGAGCGTAGGCTTAAGGCCGTATGTCCACCGCCCGTCACCGTCAACGAGATCGAGGTGACGGCGCCGCAGTGGCGATAATACATTTACCGGCGGGGTTATTACCTACAAAACAATAATCAGCAATATTTGCGCAGTGATCGCGTGATCACCGCGCGATTAATCGCTTAACGTCAAAAAAATATCGTATTATGTATGAACCGATTGCTAATCGCTCGCTGATTGTTCTAATGCACTTATTGCTACGATGACGATAAAGTAGCAATCGTTGGAACTAATTAAATATCACCTTTAACAAAAAAAACTTAACTTTGCTCTTAAAAACCATACTAAATACGAAACCACCAAATAAAAAATGCATATTTTAGTTAATAACAGATTGCTCCACAGAGGCAGCACTGCTATTTGCCGTGACGTATTTTGAGTTGACGTTTGAGAAGCAAATATTGCTAAATTATCGCGATCGCTCGGCTATTGCAAGATACGTAATCCCGGTGCGGATGTCCACCGCAAATTACGTCACCTCATACTCGGCTTGCCGTCATCTCGTTTGCCTTCGTTTTCGCTGGTTGAATGGATTGAACCTTCTGCTTTTACTTGTGATGTTCGCTTGGGATGGGATCATCGCGGCAATAACGCGGCAAGTTGGGATCAAACGATAGTTGTCGAGGACAATCTTCAATCTTTCTGCGACTGTTCCGCCCTAACGACTGTCGGGAATTTAAAATGACCTGATTTAGTAGAGATAGTGATCCAGCTTCTAATTTCACGACTTGTAATGTTTTAATCTTAGAAGGTTGTTAATCAATTTAGTTTTATAAAGAGGTTAATGAGTAAGTTCTCTTACTCTAAATGAAAGTTTGTTGCTTATGTGAGAATTCCAAAAACTTGTTTAGAAAGTCAAAGAAATAAACACCTTTGTTTTCATTAGACACTTTGGAAGCATCAATTTTAGGTAAAAATAGTTAAACCTCCTCGTCCATTCCAAATGTTGTTTTGTATGCAAAAGAATGGTCAATTCATTGCAAACTAATGACTTTCCGTCCTCACTACACGAAAATAAAAGCTCTGTTGCACCAAAATAATTCTTTGTGGCTTTATAATTTTATATACCATCTTTTATTCTAAATTGAATGTGGATAACAATCCAGAAAGAGTCCTGAACTATCAGATATCTCTTAAGACTTTATCTATTCTTGTTGTTGTGGAACACAACATTGACACATCAATACTTCCTCGTGATATTATATAAGTTTCCGTTAATTAACTTTAATTTTATGAAACACCAGCAAATTGTAGGATCCATTCCTAAAATACTAAAACTCAGGTCAAAGAAACCATTAACGAACCAACTTGTATATTTATGTGAAAAGCGCGCAAAGTGAGGAACCGTTAAAGTTAAACAACAAACTTGAAATAGTGTTAACAATTAAACTCTTGGTTAACAAGCGTTGTTCGTTGCAGGGGGCGCGGGGGCGGGGGCGGGGGCGGGGGCGCAGTAACTCTCACTTCTCTTTAATTTTAATTGTTTTTGTTGTCTTTCGCAGTGTAATTTTCGTCGTCTTGTAATTGAGGTCATGGTGGAAGTTTGAACGTTCAAATATGTACATAAAATAAAAAAAACCGGTCAAGTGCGAGTTGACTCGCGCATCGAGGGTTCCGTTAATTTGTTTATTTTTTAGCGAAATAACTACAATATTACGGTTGTCGCAGTTTTTTTAACTATTTGTACGAAAAACATACACAATGCGAGGTCAGCTAAAACTGGTTTCGTATAGCTTGATGTGTAGCCGTGTGTACCCTTTAGGTTTTAATTACCTTGCAAATGTCTAAATATGCAATGTAAACCGCCGTATCTTTTTAGTGCATTGATTTAGAAACTTGATTTTTTCACTGCTTTGAGAGATAGCAGACTAGCAGCTTAATATCTCGACGCATTTCTGGGAAAAAGGGTCTTGACAGACGGACGAACAGACGGACGGACGGTTGTGAACTAACTATAAATTTACGGTTTTCGGAGTTTTTCCATTACTTGTGCTACATGATCTTGCTTCTTGTCAAATTTCATTATTCTCGGTCAATAGGAAGTACCCTTTAGGTTTTGAGTTTTGATTCCCTTGCAAATGTCTAAATATGCAATATAAACCGCCGTATCTTTTTATTGCGTTGATTTAGAAACTTGATTTTTTCATTGCTTTGAGAGATAGCAGCCCTGAGTGTGTGATATAAATTTCAGCTTAATATCTCGACGCGTTTCTGAGGAAAAGGGTCTTGACAGACGGACGAACAGATGGACGGATGGTTGTCAACTAACTACAAATTTACGTTTTTCGGAGTTTTCCCTTTACTGGCGCTACATGACCTTGCCTCTTGCCAAATTTCATGATTCTTGGTCAATAGGAAGTACCCTATAGGTTTTGAGTTTCGATTCCCTTGCAAATGTCTAAATATGCAATATAAACCACCGTATCTTTTTATTGCGTTGATTTAGAAACTTGATTGTTTCACTGCTTTGAAAGATAGCAAACTTGAATGTGTGATATTAAATTCAACTTAATATCTCGACGCGTTTTTGGGAAAAAGGGTCTTGACAGACGGACAAACAAACGGACGGACGGATGTGAAGTAACTTCAAATTTACGGTTTTCGGAGGTTTTCCTTAACTTGTGCTACATGATCTTGCTTCTTGCCAAATTTCATGATTCTCGGTCAATGGGAAGTACCATATAGGTTTTGAGTTTTGATTCCCTTGCAAATCTCTAAATATGCAATATAAACCGCCGTATCTTTTTATTGCGTTGATTTACAAACTTGATTTTTTCACTGCTTTGAAAAATAGCAGACCTCGGTGTGTGATATTAATTGCAGCTTGATATCACGACGCGTTTCCGAGAAAAAGGGTCTTGACAGACAGACGAACGGACGGACGGACGGATGTGAACTAACTACAAATTTACGGTTTTCGAAGTTTTTCCTTTACTTGTGCTACATGACCTTGCTTCTTGCCAAATTTCATGATTCTTGGTCAATGGGAAGTACCCTGTAGGTTTTGATTCCCTTGCAAATGTCTAAATATGCAATATAAACCGCCGTATCTTTTTATTGCGTTGATTTGGAAACTTGATTTTCTCAATGATTTGAGAGATAGCAGACCTGAGTATGTGATATAAATTTCAGCTTGATATCTCAACGCGTTTCTGAGAAAAAGGGTCTTGACAGACGGACGGACGGACGGACGGACGGACAGACGGACAACAAAGTGATCCTATAAGGGTTCCGTTTTTACCTTTTGAGGTACGGAACCCTAAAAAGAGATATTCGCTCATCTATTTGGAAATAGGCAACTAGACAAACATTCAAAAAGTGCCTTTTAATTTTGACTTCAACGTTTTAAGGTTTAAGAATATCTTTATTTCTCTTAAGAATTAAATTATTCACTTACAGAGAAATAATAACTAAAACTAAATTAAATGTTAGAGCGCACAGATTTGCGTATAACAAAAAAATAAATAAAAAAATGTGGGTAAGCGGATAACACTGACTCGATCGTATACAATAACAACATGGATGTATTCGTTTTGATTTTATGCTAGATGTGGCATTGATGGCATAGTCCGTTATTAGCGGGTTTGTTATTATGGATGAACTATTTATATATTTTGTGTATATTTATCCATTTATAGACATGGTTAAAACATTTTAAATATTGGATTTTATTTATTTTTGTTTAGTTTAAGTAAATATAATATATGTTCTAACTTTTTTTTTTGTTTAATTTAAGTAATTGTATTATATGTTTTTTTTTAAGTTTAATTTAAGGCTATAGTAAATCTATATACTGTGTGTGATTTTATTTATATCAATAGATAGTTATAATATACGTTCTTTATAAAAATCAGTTCAATTTTTTTTTTTTTTTTCTTATTTGTATGAATTTATTATGTGACTTTTTAGTAGTTTTTTGAACCGGCCATACCTTTGTTCTTTTTTTATAAGTGATGGTAATTTATTATAAATTGTTACACCCTCAAACTCCAAATTTCTTCTTCCATAGTTAGTTCTAGGAGGGCGTGTCACTAAATAACTAGCACGTCTTAATTTTTTTTTAGTGTTTGTTGTTTTGTTACAAATTTTATATTGGAACGGATTTTCTGATTTAATATTTTACGTATTAGTAAACATGTGTAGTACATGTACGTTTGTTTTATATTCAATATTTTTGTTTCCTCGTATATCTTTTCACTTGGTGTCTTTATATTATACCTTCAATTGAGTGTCCAAAGTAAAAGAGACTCGTGTCGTCTGCATAAAGGGAGATGTCTCCTTTCAGACCCAATCCACTGATACTATTAATAGAAATAAGGAACATGAGGGGGCCCAATATTGATCCCTGGGGGACGCCAAAATTCAGGACACATGCATTGCTTTTATATTCACCTATTTTTACTATTTGTTTACGGTTCTCCATATATGATTTAAAAATTCTAAGTGCTGTTTTACCAATCAATAACCAGATATTTAGTACTGAGCAGCCCTTAATAGTTACAAATTCGGCTGATCGCCATCCATTACGTCTTTCCTACAAAATGAAAATATGTCTCTATGAACTAGAGAAACAACATCAAGCAATTTTCATACATTGTTGGTCAAAATTCATTTCATTTCTAGAATTATACCCAGTTGTTAGTCACACATGACGTAAAATGTTACTGCGAGCTCAACCATTTAACTGTTTTTAGGGTTCCGTACCTCAAAAGGTAAAAACGGAACCCTTATAGGATCACTTTGTTGTCCGTCTGTCCGTCCGTCCGGCTGTCAAGACCCTTTTTCTCAGAAACGCGTCGAGATATCAAGCTGAAATTAATATCACATACTTGGATCTGCTATCTCTTAAAGCAGTGAAAAAATCAAGTTTTTAAGTCAACGCAATAAAAAGATACGGCGGTTTATATTGCAAATTTGGACATTTGCAAGGAAATCAAAACCTATAGGGTACTTCCCATTGACCTAGAATCATGAAATTTGGCAAAAGGCAAGGTCATGTAGCACAAGTAAAGGGAAAACTCCGAAAACCGTAAATTTGTAGTTAGTTCACACCAGGCGTCCGTCTGTCCGTCTGTCTGTCAAGAACCTTTTTCTCAGAAACGCGTCGAGATATCAAGCTGAAATTAATATCACATACTCAGGTCTGCTATCTCTCAAAGCAGTGAAAAAATCAAGTTTCTGAATCAACGCAATAAAAAGATACGGCGGTTTATATTGCATATTTAGACATTTTCAAGGGAATCAAAACTCAAAACCTATAGGGTACTTCCCATTGACCTAGAATTGTAAAATTTGGCAAGAAGCAAGGTCATGTAGCACAAGTAAAGGGAAAACTCTGAAAACCGTAAATTTGTAGTTAGTTCACATCAAGCGTCCGTCTGTCCGTCTGTCTGTCAAGAACCTTTTTCTCAGGAACGCGTCGAGATATCAAACTGAAATTAATATCACATACTCAAGTCTGCTATCTCCCAAAGCAGTGAAATAATCAAATTTCTAAATCAACGCAATAAAAAGATACGGTGGTTTATATTGCATATTTAGACATTTTCAAGGGAATCAAAACTGAAAACCTATAGGGTACTTCCCATTGACCTAGAATTGTGAAATTTGGCAAGAAGCAAGGTCATGTAGCACAAGTAAAGTGAAACCTCTGAAAACTCTAAATTTGTAGTTAGTTCACATCAGGCGTCCGTCTGTCCATCTGTCTGTCAAGAACCTTTTTCTCAGGAACGCGTCGAGATATCAAACTGAAATTAATATCACATACTCAAGCCTGTTATCTCCCAAAGCAGTGAAAAAATCAAGTTTCTAAATCAACGCAATAAAAAGATACGGCGGTTTATATTGCATATTTAGACATTTTCAAGGGAATCAAAACTCAAAACCTATAGGGTACTTTCCATTGACCTAGAATCGTGAAATTTAGCAAGAAGCAAGGTCATGTAGCACAAGTAAAGAGAAAACTCCGAAAACCGTAAATTGGTAGTTATTTCACTAAAAAACAAATTAACGGAACCCTCGTTGCGCGAGTAGAACTCGCACTTGACCGGTTTTTTCTTAGTAGTAATAAAATGTAAGACACATGTACTTTTATACTGTTTTCTCAATTTTGTCACCACTAAGAAAAGGCATTAATTCATAGTAGTCGTTTAAGGTATGTGTAGCATAACTGTCGGAAAAAAGGTAGGGAAGTTGAGCAATTTTTTTTGGGTCGAAATGCCTTAGTTATAACTATTTTCTGACGTATTGTAGATATCGTTAAAACTCTTTTAAAAGTAACAAGTTCAAAGGCCAATCATTTCAATCCCTATAAGTTATGATTTAGAAACTATTCCGCTCCCGTGAACTGAATCTCGACGTTATAATTACCTTCCCTACAAAACGGGAAATAAAACATTTTTAATCAGAACTTTTTAATCCGACCAGTAGTTCCAAATAACATAGTAGAATAGATATTTGTTTTGACATTTCAGAAAATATGTGTGCAAAGTTTTTGTCCGTCGACTCGTTGCTCTCACTAATTATATTGTAACTCTCTGTCTGTTAGTAAAGTTTCTGTCTGCGGTCGCTAGTTTGCGAGAATGCGTGTGATATATCGTGATCTGCGGGCGACCCTAGCGCCCGGCGCCTGACGACCTCAGCTTTGTCAGGACAAACGAATTTTCAAATACTTCTGTTGTAAACCATTTTATTAACACAAGTAAATGCGCAGACGAATCATTAAATTTAATAGAAAGTTCGTACTTTTTTATGCAATCATCTTCATCTCAGTGATACTAAAAATATAGAAGTCGTGGACAACGCAAAAGCAGGTTTTTAAATCGGATCAGCGGTCTTTGAGATTACAACTTTCACACCACGGGATCAAACTAACAAACTATTTCGGTTTTTAACTTTATTAATACTGAAAAATGTAAGCAAAGTTTAACGCTTTTGACTCGTTGCCTTTCACTAATTATATTCTAGCTGTCTGTCTGTTAGTAAAGTTTCTGTCTGCGGTCGCTAGTTCGCGAGAATGCGTGTGATATGCGGGCGACCCTAGCGCCCGGCGCCCGCTTCTTGGTAATGACCAATGAACTTTAATACTTGCATTTTATACATAGTTTTTCACTCTTTTATTTATTTTTAGGGTTCTAAATATAAAAAGGAAAACTTTAGGAACCCTTGTTGCGACGACGTACTTGGGCGGTATTTTTATTGTAAGACTAGCATTCACTCGCAGCTTCGCCCATTGGAAGTCGATATTTCTATCCCCTGTTTTACCCCTAGGGTCATAATAACCCTCTCTTAGTGGATACTTACTCTTCACAAAATAAAATACTTCAAGTTTCATGTCAAGGTATGGGATGTGCGTTGATATAGGTATCAACAATCAGTCACATAGATTGCATTTTCTGTTAAAGTAGACACGGCAAAATCTGTTGTTGCTGTGACGTTATTACACCACCAATTTTTACTAAATGTCAATAGATAAGTTTCAGTTATGACATTGTATATATAACTTAGAAGAATTGTGAATATCCTATTATTCTGACTAAAAAAGTATTAGTAAAGTTTAATTTGAAAAGGTTTAATTTGAAAAAGATAATAACCAGTAAAACTGGGAAAAGCGAGACTGATAACAGCCAAAACTATTTTATTATCGAATTGTAATGTGAAATCTGAGCTGGGAAAACATTCTCTTATTTTTTCTTGTTTTTTCGACGACCCAGCGACAGCCGGCTGTGGGGTTGTTGTTGTTGTCCTAAGGCACCCCGCTGGTGCAGAGGGCCCCAACAAGTTTTTTCCAAGCCCGCCGGTCCCGCGCGATTCTACGAGCGTCTTCCCATTTAAGTCCTCCCTTCCCGAGCTCCTTGTCCACCGATCTCCTCCATGTGTGTACTGGCCGTCCGCGTCTTCGCCTACCCTCTGGCTGCCACTCAAAGGCGATTTCAGCGGTATTAACATCTCCCCTACGAAGAGTGTGGCCAATCCACTTCCATCTACGCTGGGCAATTTCTTGTAAAATTGGATTTTGACGGCATATAGACCACAACTCTTTATTGGAGATGGTTTTAGGCCAGAAGATACGAAGGATGGATCGAAGTGACTTATTCACGAAGACCTGTAGCTTATTCGTTAAGCCTTTCGTAACTCTCCAGGTTTCACAGCCATAGAGAAGCACCGACTTTACGATGGATTCGAAAAGGGAGAGCTTAATGCGCCTAGTTAGAACATTGGATTGCCACACTGGTCTAAGTTGGGCATACGCTGCTTTGGCTTTTTTAATACGAGCTTCAATGTCCTCGTCTGAGCCTCCTGTGCCTGTCATGATGCTTCCGAGGTAGGTGAAATTAGTGACAGTGGTCAAAGGCTGGTCTTCCAACTTCAATGGGGTCGTGTTGTCACTAGGGAGTATCCGCATATTAACCGTTTTACGAGTGTTGACTCGAAGCCCACGCTTTAAAGCAGCCTTCTTCAGTTCTTCAAGCTTGCTTTGCCCGTATCTGTTTTGCCGGTTTTTAGTAAAGTATTTGAAAAAATCATGTTTAACCAGATGCTCAGTCATTTTAACAGCAATAATATATTACATGATCAACAGTATGGTTTCACCAGAGGTCGTTGTACTACTGACGCCGGTGTCACTTTAATTAAACATATTTTTACAGCATGGGAAGAGTCGCAAGATGCTATTGGCATTTTCTGCGACCTTTCCAAGGCTTTTGATTGCGTGAGTCATGAAACACTTCTTTTAAAACTTGAGCATTACGGGCTCGGGAAATTAGCGCTAAGTTTAGTAAAATCCTATCTAAATGATCGACTGCAGCAGGTTCAAATTAATGGTGTAAATTCACTGGGCTCAAAGGTAAAAATGGGAGTACCGCAAGGATCAATTTTGGGTCCTTTGCTTTTTTTAGTCTATATTAATGATTTACCAGGTTTGCTGAAAACCAACCTCAAATGGTGTTATTGCTGATGACACTTCACTGATTTTTAAAGTGAATAGACGGGCACAACACCTTGACGACGTAAATAACGCTGTGCTTAAGGTTCATAACTGGTTTACTGTTAATAATTTAGTACTAAATGAAAAAAAAAACGAAATGCATAAGATTTACTTTACCGAATGTTAGAAGTACTGAATGTAATGTTGTATTGAATAAGGATATACTAGAATTCGTCGAAAAAAAAACGGTTTTCTTGGTGATAACGCTCGACTCAAAGCTTCAGTGGGGCCCTCACATAACATCTCTTACAGCGCGGTTAAGTTCAGCTGCTTTCGCTGTCAGAAAAATCCGGCAATTAACTGACGTAGATACCGCAAGACTAGTCTATTTTAGCTACTTTCATAGTGTGATGTCTTACGGTATTTTGCTTTGGGGACGTGCCGCAGATATAGATTCCGTCTTTGTATTGCAAAAGAGGGCTGTCCGTGCTATATATAATCTCCGCAGCCGCGAATCCCTAAGGGATTTGTTTAAAAGTATTAACATCATGACGGTACCTTGTCAATATATATACGAAAACATAATGTACGTTCGGAAAAATCTTCATCTTTTTAGTAAAATAAGTGACAGGCATAATTTTAATACCAGAAATAAGAACAAATTGGATCAACCAAGTTTTAGATTGTCAAAAGTCCACACTTCTTTTATGGGGTACTGTGTAAAATGTTATAATAAAATACCACTCGAAATTCTCCATCTAAATGAGAAAAAATTTAAAACATGCATTAAGCGCACGCTATGTAATCAAGCTTATTATAAGTTAGAAGATTATATCAATGACAAACATGCTTGGCTAAATGCTGGTCCTGCTCCACATAAGCTCACAAATTAGAAATTTTAATCATTGGAAGATAGAAAATGTTTCTTGTCCCCTTAATTTTTGACATTAATATTCAAGATCTTTATTATTTTAATTTTTATAAGCAATTAAATTTCACTTATTTATATTTATTTACAGTACAAAACTTTGGTTTGTGTAATTTAGATGCATATTTGAGTTTTTGTAAATGTGAGTACGATGCAGTGATTTATTACGATAGTTTACTACAGACACAAATAGACATGGCGGTTAGGAGCATTGTCATGCTCGCTCAAAAAGTCTCGCTGATGGTGGCGAGTGCGTTGGATCATTCGGTTCCCTTCAAAATGGTTGAGCTAAATGGTGCTGATGTCACGCGTCATGCTCGTGAACGGGCGCTATCAGTTGAGATCTCATCTCTTAACTGCCATGACTTTTTATTTTTGACTTTTTATTTTAATTTTGTATTTGTTTATTTTGTTACATACTTACATTGTTTTCACATGTAGAAGCACCAAAAAGAAAATGTAACCAAGACTTTGTAAAACATGATATTTTTAAAAAGAGTGTCCGTGGAGTTTCTTGCCTGTTCTTCTCCATAGAGATCTACGTTTTGGAACAGGCAATTAGCGTCACTTTTTCTGACTAACAGACCGACCGACTCTTTGACAATTCATAAGTACCTGTAAATGGTCTAAGTGAAATAAATGCTTTGAATTTTGAATTTTGAATTTTGGAGTTGAGGTAGCGACGGCGAGATCAACACTATGTCGTCAGCATAATCCAAGTCTTCAAGTGTACCATTTCCCCACTGAAGGCCGTTTGGTGTCTGTGTGACTTCCCTCATTATATCGTCGATCAAGATGACAAACAGAAGTGGTGACAGGAGACAGCCCTGTTTCACACCGGCCGAGATTCTTATTGGGTCACTTAGCGTTTGTTCGTGAACCACTCTGCAGGTGCTCTGCTGATATAAGGATCTAATTATATTAACCACCCTGGAAGGAACGCCCCTGTTTAACAGACACTTCCACAGTGCGCGCCAGTTCACGGTGTCGAAGGCCTTCTCAAAGTCGACGAAGCCTAGATACACTTCGGATTGCCATTCAACACACTGTTCTATAAGGATGCGCAAAGTATTGATATGGTCGGTACAAGAGCGCCCTGGTCGGAAACCTGCCTGTTCTTCGCGCAGTGTTTTTTCTATTTCAGGCGACATGCGGTTTAGCAGGATTTTAGCTAAACTTAGCAGCCAGAAGCAGAGAATGCCACGCCAGTTGTCGCAGGAAGATAGATTGCCTTTCTTCGTACTTTAATTAGCAATCCTTCTTTCCATTCCTGGGGGGACCGATTCATTTCCCAAATTCGCACAAGTAGGGGTGCAAGAGCTCTGCTGTTACCACCGCATCGGCTTTCAGCAACTCTATGCTAACACTGTCTATACCTGGCGCTTTCCCAGACTTTAGTTGCTTAATTGCTTTAACAACTTCGTGTATTGTAGGTGGTGTTATAGCTATTTCAAGAGTATTGGCAGCTGTAATTGCATTGGAGTTGTCGTCAGTGGTGCTGTGCGCGCTTTGGCATCTTGTTAACAGCTCGTTGAAGTGCTCATGCCATCTGTGGAGTTGTTCGTCCGAAGTGCACAAGAGCTGCCCATCTTTGCTGTGGAGTGGCTTTCTGGTGGTCTTGCCACGCTTCCCACTAAGAGTTTTAGTAGCATCGTAGAGTCCCCGCATGTCCTTACGACGGGCAGCTACTTTCGCTTGTTCTGCTACTTCATCTGCAGCGCGGCGAAGATCACGTCTGGATAGGCTTTTTATTTGTGCTCTGAGATCAGCATATTGTGCGTTTAAGGTATCAGTAACAGGATCGTTACTAGACACAGAAGCCATTTGAATCTTGATTTGCTGTCTATTTTCAATTGTGGCCCAGAGCTCGGATGACATCCAAGCCTTTCTTGAATTGCTACAGCAACCCAGGGTTGTTTCTCCTGCCTTTACAAACACTGTGCGTATACGCGTCCAGTGCTCATCCATTTGTTCATCTTCCAATTCTTCAAGCAACTCAAACTGGTTTTTCAAGCTAACAACGAACTCTTCACAAATATCTGTGTCTTTCAGCTTAGCTACATTGAGTTTCTTGGAAACATTTCTTGACTTTTTATGAATGGCAGCCATTTTAAGACGCATTTCTGCTACTACTAAGTAGTGGTCCGAATCAACGTCAGCGCCGCGCTTGTTACGCACGTCTAGCAGGGATGACCTCCATGTCTTGCTAATAGCGACGTGGTCGATTTGGTTGAGGGTAACACGATCTGGAGATTTCCACGTCACCTTGTGGCATTCCTTGTGGCTGAAGAGAGTTCCTCCTATTACAAGATCGTTTGTGGAGCAGAAGTCACCAAAGAGTTCTCCGTTCTCGTTTGCTTCTCCAATGGCTCGATGTTTGCCCATATAATGCTCCCGATCAGACTTATTATTCCCCATCTTTGCGTTTAGGTCACCCATTAACACAACAATGTCCTGTCTCTTAATTGTGTTGAAGGTGGCTTGTAACTGTTCGTAGAATTCGTCTTTAGCTTCCGGTGACGCTAGGTTAGTCGGAGCGTAGCACTGTACAATGGTGATCTTTCTGACACGGGAGTTAAAACGAGCGGTAATTATGCGTTCAGATACGGGTTTCCAGTGGAGCAGGCTTTTCCTAGCATTGTGGCTGAGCAGTAGTCCCACTCCGAATTCACGAGACGCATTTTCGTCTTCCTTGCCACTGTACAGTAGGGTCGTATTATGGTCAGCAGGAGTTTCACCGAAGCCGTTCCATCTCACTTCACTTAATCCAAGGATTTGAATACCGTAGTCTGTCATGACCTTAGCTACTTGCGGCAGCCTTTCAGGGCGGGTCATGGTTCTTACATTCCAGCATCCAAATCGGGTCCGTTTTTTCGCGCCAAAAGTCGTCGTTAGAGGGAGAATCGGATTATTATTACTTTGTTGAGGTTTCATAATCGTTTATATATTTAAGGATGTGCAAGTGATTAGCCTACAGCACCCCGAGCATGGTGATAGGGCTGCCATCTTTGCGTCCATGCCCACAGAGCCAGATTTTAAGAGTAGGGATTCTCCGGGCCCCTGGTGGCCTCTACTGTATGCCTGTCTTGGTATGAGGGTTTTATGGTCATACTCAATTAGGACCAACCCTCCTCCTTTCACATCCGGGCTTGGGACTGGCAACGGCGGAGTTCATGGCTGTGAGGCTGTGGGGTTGCTATTGTTTTTCTATTGTGTCTCAAATCATGTGTGTTCGAAAGTTTAATAGACTCCCGTAAATCAGTGTAACTTACCTAACACTGAAAATGTACTTTTCAAATCGGTAAATTAAATACCTTCAAGCTATTTGCTTCTGAGCAAAATAATTACAGCGGAAACATCCATTAAATGAGCCAGCCTCCAAGCTGCCCGCAATCTAGATGATGAGGCCAAATTCCGGAGATCAGTGTCTCTTCACATACCTTTTGCCAGATCGGAATGCTGACCAGATATCTTCTACACTTATAGGGGACTAGCTTTTGCCCGCGACTTCGTCCACGTGGATTAATAGCTCCCGTTTCCGGGGGATTTCCGGGATGAAAACTATCATATGTTTTTTCTCGGGTCCAAGACTATACCTGTACCAAATTTCATTCAAATCGGTTCAGTGGTTTAGGCGTGAAGAAGAGACAGACAGACAGAATTACATTTGCATGTATAATATAAGTACGGATAGGAAATTCAAAAATGAAATTATTGTAGAAAATCAGTTAACATGTTCGTTAATTTTGTGATGTCTGAAAGCGTCTTGATGAAATCACTAGACTTTGCTCGCTATTATCTTTACTCTAATTAGGGGATAAAACTTGCCAACCAACATTTATAAACTAAGCATCAACCATTTATCACGCTATTTCGTTTCAGAATGAAACACAACCCCACCTAACGCACACACGCACAATTTCTGAACACTTCACATTAAGAGAAACAAAAGCAGGCCGCACACTCTTCAAAAGGCTTCCCCTCTATTGGAACGTCCGGCACTTTCTGGCCTCCTCTCTCTGGCCATTACGCGCGTCTAATATTTGCTCACGTGCGGCGCTCCTAATGGGTGGGTGATTCTGCAATCATTGTGCGACGCCTGTGGCTTTTAGTGGAGTGGACGCACTGGGAATATTACACGCTGCAGTTCTTTAAAAAAACGCTCTGAAGTCTAGTACTAGCTGATCCGGTGAAATAGTATTTCTATTTTCGGTATACTGGTAGTTTGGTGTTGGTACTTTTCGGCAAACGTAGAGTTCGTGTCAAAGCTTTCTATTCGGTGAGCTTTTACTAGATTTCTAGGTAAAACAAATATATATATGTGTCAGATAAACAAATATACCTTGTTTTAAAATGTAAACTCGTTAGATGGGTATTTTATAGACTAACAACTCGTAATATGTGAATAATTTTTAACACAAATATTTTGAAATATTTTTATGATTTTATTATGCATACTTAATCACTACATTGTAAAAACAAAGTCGCTATCAATATTTTACTGTTTTACGGGATTTAACGCGCACGTACCTTTTACGTGCGCGTTAAATCCCGTAAAACAGTAAAATATTAATATGCAACGCGAAGGTTTAAAGTATAATAAAGTCGCTATCCTCTGTCTGTCCCTATGTATGCTTAGATCTTTAAAACTACGCAACGGATTTTGATGCAGTTTTTTTGTTGTTGTTTTTTTAGAGTGATTCTTTAAGGAAGGTTTATATGTATAATACATGCATAATATAGTAGAGAAAAGGATTTTTTAAGATTTGTAACATCCGTGCGAAGCGGGGGCGGGTCGCCAGCTAATTATAAATGAGAAAGTAACTGTGTCTGGCGGTGTCACTTTTGAATGAAATTTGGTACAGCGGAACTTCATAGCTTATAAAAGTACATAATATAGATTTTTATTCCAAAAATGCCTACGAAACGGCAACTTCGCCGGTAACAGCTAAATTACTATAAATTGGAAATTGTGTACATTTTTCCACAAATTAAACAAAGTTGGGTAAATAGCAAGATTTCATATCACTGAATGTCAGGCCTAAAGGCCATGCTGGTACATAGTTTCACAGGACCACCACGGGCACCGCGTATTAAAACTAGAAACATTGATTACAAAACCAGCTTTTAACAGACCTAGTGCGTAGCGACCCATATAATAGTCGCCGGAATATTGAGCTGTATACACTGAAAACGGTCGCCACCGGCTATCATGCTTAATGGCTATCTGCCAATAACCAAGCGGGGTTATTGAGTAGATTAGCACATTCGATTTCTATTGCTAAACCACTTTAAAATTTGCTTGAATGGTAAATCTAATGTCGTGAACGTTATGAGCATGAGTGTAGAGGGTTGGAGGGGGCGAGGAAGACCGAAGAAAAAATGGATGGTTTGTGTGAAGAATGATATAAAGGAAAAAGGAGTAAGTGATAGCATGACGGGTGACAGGTTGGTATGGAACAAAAAAACATGTTGCTGACCCTAAGTAAAATGGGATAAGGGCAGAAAGAAGAAGAAGACTTAGTGCGGGTTTTTCGCATCAAGTTATGTCTTTGGTAACTACTCCGCTCCCGTGGAACATAGCACAATGTCGTGTAGTTTATTCTTTATTCTGATACAAAGGCTATGTTCGGGCGAAGTTTCATTGAAACCCGTCTAATAGTTTTTGCATAAGAAAGTTACAAAGTTTCAGAAAACTTTCAAAGTTACAAACGTTTTTCATCCTTACAAACTTTTGAGTTTACTGTCGAGTTTCGAGTTTAGTACCTTTATTATAGGCTCTTGGAGTTGTAGGACATAAATTATTTTTTCGTTTACCTAATAATTCTTATTAAATAGGTATACTTTTCGATAAAACATAAGTTGCAATTATTATGTCGACACTTCGTGTGCACTAGTTTAAGTTATCCATACTAATATTATAAATGGGAAAGTGTGTCTGTCTGTCTGTCTGTTTGTCTTTTTTTCACGGCAAACGGAGCGACGAATTGACGTGATTTTTTAAGTGGAGATAGTTGAAGGGATGGAGAGTAACATAGGCTACTTTTTGTCTCTTTCTAACGCGAGCAAAGCCGCGGGCAGAAACTAGTTATGTAATATTATATTTCTAGTATTTTTAACTTTTATTTTAATATCGTATTGTGTTTATATGGACCTTGATGCCTGAAACAAATAAAAAAATAAATAAAATTATATGCACATACTTTGAACTCTTGTATAAATTGCAGATACAAGGAATATTATTATAATATTTATATATATTTGTTTTTCTCTCATAGTCAGTTCTCAACTCTTAAATGCAAATGATTAATAATGAGTTGTTAGTGAAGGTTTAAAGCAACACTTAATAATAAAACTATTTTTGAAACAAACCGTTCAGAACAAAGTTGAAAGAGTTATCTCTCGTGAACAAGTCTAGCATTCATATTAAATGGTGTGAGCCTAATTGATCAAAATGATAATAACTCTTTATGTAAAACAGCTGGTATGTGACTTCTAGTTACTTTAAGGTTGCAGAATAGAGACTACGTCGTAATCAAATATTTGTGAAGAATTTTAATTTTTGAGATGTAGACTTTTGGTTTCACGTTCATCTAATGTAATAATTCGGTATGTCTGCTACCGAACTACGCAAAACTACTAAATAAAACTTCAGCCTGTTAAGAATATTAACATCAATAACAGCAACGTTACTAACAGATTGAGCCATACATATATCATTAAATACATACAAAAAGGCCTTTTGGTCTAGACCAAAAGGCCTTTTACCACCTTTAACCACTAGTGGTTAGTGACCCTAATTGCTGAGCCGGAGGTCGTGGGTTCGATTCCATTTACAAATTTACGATAAATCTAAAAAAATACTACCCAAGTCCATTTCTTACATACAAACAATATTACATGATTATTATGGACTATTAAAACAAATATTTTATAATTATCTACTTACTAATTTAGAAAAACGTTCAAATACGTCGAACAGTTTAATACGTTATGGACACAAGCCTCAATAAATTGAGCACAGTATTGTAAAAATGGGGCAGCCGGTAATAATTGTGAACCTACGTCCAGGTATATAGCACATTACTGAAATGGAAAGTGGAGTTTTTCTAAGAATAGGTAAATACAGGATAGGACTGCAGATTCTTGTTAAGGCCTTTAAATATTATAAATTCAAAAAATCCCTCAATTTTATACTTATTTCAGAAAAATCTTAATATGGCTGACGCAACGACAAAAAATTTGGGTATAATTTTATATGACTTAGTATGCACTAGCGATATATAAGCATTTCACGAAGAGAAAGTTTCATAAAATAAAATCATTTTAAAAGTTATAAAAAACACTTTTTGTGTTTATATTTCTTATTAAACGCCCTTTGTTGAATTTGGTTTAAATATAGATGCCGTGTCCAGATCATAAAATTGATCTTTTCATTAAATGTCCTAATTTAACCTCACCACTTCATGAAATGAACACAACTATATCATTAATTGGTAAATTTTAGCCCTGCATGCAATAGCCATGCAGACAAACAGGTTAACCTTTCAAATCACAACATTCCTACATTCTCAATTCCAAGTTTGCTTGCAAAGCTGTTCCTAAATTTGTCGAAGCAAACTTTCAGACACCATTTTTCATGCGAAGGGTAAAATTTGGCGAAACTCCTTTTTATCCCTTACCTAAGGCCAACACGACCTTCAACTAATATTTCAGGAGCCCAATTCCAGGCGTTTTGGTGAGTCTGGGGGAGTTGTAAACAAAAAGTTTTACTAAGTCGGATTATCTCCGTGTAGACATTTCGGTTTTGTGTCAGTATTTGACTAAGATTTACGCTTTTATTGGATTCATTTTCGGATTATTGGCTTCTTGTTCCGTCTTCGGCTGTTCGGCTTAGCTGGAAATATGGCACTTTTTTCACCAATATGAAAGTGATAATCTGCATTGCCAAGGCGGAAATTATGGTAATTTATGTAATACTAGCTGTGCCGCGCTGTTTCACTTTTTAGGGTTCCGTACCTCAAAAGGTAAAAACGGAACCCTTATAGGATCACTTTGTTGTCCGTCCGTCCCGTCCGTCTGTCCGTCTGTCAAGACCCTTTTTCTCAGAAACTCGTCGAGATATCAAGCTGAAATTAATATCACATACTCAAGTCTGCTATCACTCAAAGCCGTGAAAAAATCAAGTTTCTAATTCAACGCAAAAAAAGATACGGTGGTTTATATTGCATATTTAGAAATTTGCAAAAGAATCAAAACCTATAGGGTACTTCCGATTGACCAAGAATCATGAAATTTGGCAAGAAGCAAGGTCATGTAGCACAAGTAAAGTAAAAACTCCGAAAACCGTAAAGAATCATGTCCAATAATGACCTGTCAAACATTTTGACAGAAGATTGTGTGTATAGTGATGTTATTTAGCGTATTAAATATGTAATTTTATGCTATGCACGTAGTACTAACTTACAGCAGAATTAGTAATGTGAAAAAAAAGAAAAGTTAATTTTAAAATAGCCACCGAATAAAGCGTTGTTTTTAATACAGAACGCAGCCATTTCAAATGCATTGAAGTACCGTTCCGTTATACGGTGAGTTTAACATTTGGACGCAGAGTACTGTTTGTTATTATTTATTGATTTTGGATTTTGTATCTCGTTCATTCATACTTTTTTTTACAGATCTTTTTATTTAAATTCTAAGGTTATTTAGTAGTAAGTGTACGTTTCCATGGTGGACGAGTTCAATTTAAGAGGTAGTGGGGAAAATTCATTGATTAGAGAAAAAATTATATCAAGGCATGCATATTGACAGGCGGCAATACTATGTATGTGTACATTAATACATTTTAATTGAAAATAATTCAAATAGAAGACAAGGCATAACCGTGTATTGCTGCAGCTTCCTTGTAGGACGTCGCACTGTTGGTTGTTGTGCACATTGACATTGGTGTGGTACCTTGGATGGGCTAGGTACCAAAGAAATATAGAACCTCCAGCCAGCAGCATTTTTGGATGATGTAGTAGTAAGAGAAGATTTAGAATAAAATAATGAAACTAATAAATGTGCTGTTTTATTTTTATTTAATTTCTCAACTATTTTCCTATGGTTTTTCAATAAGTAAGAACAACTAATAAAAAAAAGAAAATAAAAAAAAAGAACAACCAATAATACCACTTATTCAATCATTAATAAAAGTAGGTACTGGTACTTAAATCATGAAGGTCGTATGCAATAGTTCTAAAACTGATAGTTTGTAGTATAGTAGTTAAGTTAAGTGGGTAAGTGTGTTTACCTAGTACCTACATAACCCTTTTTTTTTGGAGAGTGGTAAATCATCAAATGACTGCTCCCGTCCCTTCGTGTCAGACTTTTACTGACTAAAACCCACTCATGTTCCTTCGGTTGCCCTTTATGTTCCGGGGTCACGGTAACTAATAAACAAACATTCCGCAACTACCTACATAACCTCAAATATTGTTTTCATTGTAACTTTTTTACCTCATTGTCAAATCAAACGAAGTTTTTACGGTGGCTTAGTTATGACATAATCTATAATTTGATATAATTCACATCACTATACATCATGTGATAAAAAATTTGATTGACAGGTCATCGCATGTATGGAGCGTGGTCATTGTTCTTTGTAGTTAGTTCACATCAGGCGTCCGTCTGTCCGTCTGTCTGTCAAGAACCTTTTTCTCAAAAACGCGTCGAGATATCAAGCTGAAATTAATATCACATACTCAAGTCTGCTATCTCTCAAAGCAATGAAAATATCAAGTTTCTAAATCAACGCAATAAAAAGATACGGCGGTTTATATTGCATATTCAGACATTTTCAAGGAAATCAAAACTCAAAACCTATAGGGTACTTCCCATTGACCTAGAATCATGAAATTTGACAAGAAGCAAGGTCATGTAGCACAAGTATAGGGAAAACTCCGAAAACCGTAAATTTGTAGTTTGTTCACATCAGGTGTCAGTCTGTTCGTCCGTCTGTCAAGAACGTTTTTCTCAGGAACGCGTCGAGATATCAAGCTGAAATTAATATCACTTACTCAGGTCTGCTATCTCTTAAAGCAGTGAAAAACTCAAGTTTCTAAATCAACGCGATAAAAATATACGGCGGTTTATATTGCATATTTAGACATTTCCAAGGGAACCAAAACTCAAAACCTACAGGGTACTTCCCATTGACCTAGAATCATGAAATTTGACAAGAAGCAAGGTCATGTAGCACAAGTATAGGGAAACTTCCGAAAAGCGTAAATTTGTAGTTTGTTCACATCAGGTGTCAGTCTGTTCGTCCGTCTGTCAAGAACGTTTTTCTCAGGAACGCGTCGAGATATCAAGCTGAAATTAATATCACATACTCAGGTCTGCTATCACTCAAAGCCGTGAAAAAATCAAGTTTCTAATTCAACGCAAAAAAAAGATACGGCGGTTTATATTGCATATTCAGACATTTTAAAGGAAATCAAAACTCAAAACCTATAGGGTACTTCCCATTGACCTAGAATCATGAAATTTGACAAGAAGCAAGGTCATGTAGCACAAGTATAGGGAAAACTCCGAAAACCGTAAATTTGTAGTTTGTTCACATCAGGTGTCAGTCTGTTCGTCCGTCTGTCAAGAACGTTTTTCTCAGGGACGCGTCGAGATATCAAGCTGAAATTTAAATCACATACTCAAGTCTGCTATCTCTCAAAGCAATGAAAAAATCAAGTTTCTAAATCAACGCAATAAAAAAGATACGGCGGTTTATATTGCATACTTTTCAAGGGAACCAAAACTCAAAATCTACAGGGTACTTCCCATTGACCTACAATCATGAAATTTGGCAAGAAGCAAGGTCATGTAGCACAAGTAAAGGGAAAACTCCGAAAACCGTGAATTTCGTAAATTTGTAGTAGTTAATTACACATCCGTCCGTCATTGCGTTCGTCCGTCTGTCAAGACCCTTTTTCTCAGAAACGCGTCGAAATATCAAGCTGAAATTAATTTGCCGGCGTCCCGCCGTGGGATCTGGAGGCAACAGTCCTTGCACACACGTACGAGTGGCGCGTGGAAGTGCAACGCCGGGGTGAAGTCCCGATGCCGCGGGTTATCGCGGCACGGCTCACGGAGCTCAGGCAAGATCTCATGGCGGAATGGAGACAACGACTGTCGCAACCTAGTGCTGGGCACGCCGTTATAGCGGCGGTAAGACCCCTCTTTGAGGAGTGGCTGGAGAGGCGTCATGGCACTCTCACGTTTCGCTTGACACAGGTCCTCACCGGACATGGTCAGTTCGGGAGGTTCCTGTGTCGGATTCGGGCGGAAGCGACGCCTGGGTGTCACCACTGCAGTAACGGTCGCCTGGAGCACACAGTGGAGGTGTGCCGCGCATGGGCGGAGCATCGACGTGTCCTCGTAGAGGCGATCGGCGGCGGTGACCTCTCGCGCCCGGCGCTGGTTCAGGCCATGCTTCGGGGCGAGACGGAATGGGATGCCGTCGCCTCCTTCTGCGAAGCAGTTATGCTAGCGAAGGAAGCGGCGGCGCGCGAGAGGCAACGACGAGCCTCTCGCCCCGGACTAAGACCCAGGCGAAGACGTCGAGAGTCGCAAGACGACTACAGGCCACCGTAGGCGCGGTTCTGCGGATGGCGAGCGATGGGTAGCTCGCCGCACGGCTAAGACCAGAACCGCGTCGACGGCGCGTTAGTGTTCCACGCGCGCCTCAAAGAGAAGGAGTCAGCACAGGAAGGGGCTCAACAGGGCCAACGCCTGCCGGGGTTGCGAAATGTTTATAGTGGTTACCGTGACCCCGGAACATAAAGGGCAATCGAAGGAACACGAGTGGGTTTTAGTCAGTAAGAGTCTTACACGCCCTCCCGCCGCACCCAGGACGGGAGCAGTCATTGGATGATTTCCCACTCACCAAAAAATAATATATATATATTGCATTATATTGCATTTTTATTATTGGTTTATATTGCATTTAGAAATTTGCGAGGGATTCAAAACCTATAATATAGGGAACCCTCGTTGCGCGAGTCCAACTCGCACTTGACCGGTTTTTTTTTGTTACGTTTTCGGTCCCGTAAGACATTGCAAAATGTTATGTAATTTATACGATCTGACTATCATATACAAAAATGTTTTTCTAATCTCACTGTCGCTGTTGAGATTGGTGTGTTAAAACATATTTGTATAAAATACGAATTCAAGTGAATGAAGCCACGGGCAACACCTAACCATAGATAAAAACAAACATACACATGTTATCTTTTTTACTCTATCGAAGAAATAATTTAATAACTAGAAAAATAACTAGGAAAATAACTAGGTGCAATTCAATGTAAGTTAGGAATTTTGTCTTAACTGGAAAATCTTATCTGGATAAAAAATCTCTTAGTTTTAAAGTGGGCGAAAACTTAACAATAAAATGTAGGCGGCAGTTAGTTATTTCTTCAGGTAAGTTCCAGAATAGTTCCCACTCAGGTACTCATTGTTGACTTTATTCTGTGATCTTTGACCCATTTTCAAGAATTTTATTTAAGCTTTTTTTCACCATTACTATAAATTTTAAGAAAATCACTTTTCGGCATAATACGTCTATTATTAGGTATCCTTTGTGGCTTTCGTGATTTATATCGTAATATTTATTTTAATATCTATAAATCTAGCGAACGCATCCCAAAAGAATTTTCCCAATCTGACAAGCATAAAAAATACTTTCAATATTTTTAAATATTCATGTGAATTTGATTTGAACTTCAACACCAAATATTTCACAATAAAAGGTATCTATTCAGTGCTTACTTAGTTAGCTTCATTATTCAGAAGAGCAAGCGATGTATTTAGTACTAGGTCTTTACAAATATCTCAATGTTTAATAATGAATGGCAAACTACAGGCTTTAGTATTATTGTCTGTGAACAAATTGTTTGAATTTGAAATTGGTGTTCAGCGTGAAATGATTGTGAGTCGGCAGCTGGCTCAGTGCCACCCAGCAATGGTGCTTTTATTGCTACAATAGTGCATAATTGCTGCAATAGTGCTATATAGTGATGTCTAAGTGATAAAAGAAATATTACTGTCTTCAATAATCAGATTTCAGAAGATTCAGACATGAAACCGTTTAAGCAAACAAAAAGACCACTACAGATTTGAAAAAGAAAAGTTATAGGTAGTTATCCAAGTTACTTTTTTATAAATTATAGCACATTCTTATTTTAGCTAAAACGTAATCATCCAATTTCTTAAATACTTCAATGACAGTTCTATTTCTCGCAGCATATAATTTTCTATTTCCACCTTCCTTCTTAGCAGGAACACACTTATTCACATACCTAATAAGCCCAATCGCAAACTTAGAGCAGGACAATACATTGTAATACGAATCGATATGGCAAACAAGCGACTAAGTACATACTAGGAAGTACCTCGGGAGTATCCAACCTCCATTATACTGTCGTTATTACAAACTTAAGACCTCCAACAGGAAATATGAAATTTTAATGTATGTAGAAAAGGTTGCGGAATGTTTATAATAGTTACCGTGACCCCGGAACATGGCGGGCAACCGAAGAAAAATGAGTGGGTTTTAGTCAGTAAAAAGCTGACACGCCCTCCCGCCGTTGGGCGAAAGAAGTCATTTAATGATTTCCCACTTCCCCAAAAAAAAAATGTATGTAAAAATTTTTAAAACAATTCTGTTGGCTTGACGACTAAAGTGCTAAAAGCAGAAATGTGTACAATGAGTATCAAAATTTCAATCTTGAATACGTCAATCACGTGCCACTCAAATTCAAAATATAGGTCTCCTAACCGCAATAATAGAATCGCGTGCTTCAGGCACCATTAATTTTTTTATTGTACTCTATAAATCTTTTTACATTCTTTGTGAAACTGTGCCAATTTTATAGCACCTCTGTGTACTAATAAATGAACTGTCATTTTGCGGATTATGAAAAGGGCTCGTGTCGAGATATAATGACGTTTCGGTGCTTTTTCATTGTCTCCGTCGCGTGTGTCACGCCACAATGCGATATTGTTAAAAAATGTTAGTGCTGATGTCCACGGTTCGATCGACTTTGAAAAAAAAAGACTTTGAAAAAAACGCAGACTCAAGAAACTTCACAATTGTTTTTCTTTCAATATGAATTAATTCAGAGTATTTTATTGTTTGACTTATTATTTCAGACACGAATAATATTTAAGAAGAGCTATGGAAATGTTTTCCTTTAAAATGTTAAAATCATAAAAATCATATTTATTTTGTAAATAGGTTATATCATAACACTTTTACACGTCAAAATTCCAATCAAAATTTCAATCTTGAATACGTCTATCACGTGCCACTCAAATTCAAATATAGGTCTCCTAACCGCAATAATAGAATCGCGTGCTTCAGGCATCATTAATTTTTTTATTGTACTCTATAAATCTTTTTACATTCGTTGTGAAACTGTGCCAATTTTATAACACCTCTGTATACTAATAAATGAACTGTCATTTTGCGGATTATGAAAAGGGCTCGTGTCGAGATATAATGACGTTTCGGTGCTTTTTCATTGTCTCCGTCGCGTGTGTCACGCCACAATGCGATATTGTTAAAAAATGTTAGTGCTGATGTCCACGGTTCGATCGACTTTGAAAAAAAAAGACTTTGAAAAAAACGCAGACTCAAGAAACTTCACAATTTATTTTTCTTTCAATATGGATTAATGCAGAGTATTTTATTGTATGACTTATTATTTCAGACACGGATAATATTTAGAAGAGGTATGGGAACGTTTTCTTTTTTTTTTTCTAACAGTTAAACAACTTCTTGTATATAAATAACAACATTCATGTAATCCAGTATAAAACCGACAATAACTTCATGAAACATTTATGTGTGCGTGGTCTGGAAGAAACTTGCAAGCACTGTCACTCACAGTTAAAGAATTATGACGGAAAGCTCCTTTAAAGTGCAAATTAAGTCAGTTATTGAGTTTTCGTTGGAAGACAGAAAAAAGTCGTTCTGGTTCGTGTGATATGGCACTAAATAACACCTTTAAAAAGCGAGTATTGTTAGAGACGTGATTAATAAAACTAAATTTCCTTATAGCGACGATAACATCTAACTAGGGGTCGCCGGTCAGTTTTCCCTCATTTTAGTAATAAATTTTAGTGGTAAGGTAATTATGCGGTACCGGTCGCATCAATTTTGATGTCAGATATTCCACGATTACAGTAATTATATTTCTTTTTTTGTAAAACTTGTTAAACAATTTTGTTGAAGTGAGAGCGTTTATTTAAGTAGGTTTATAATAATTATGTAAGTTATTTAATAGACCTATTCTGGTTATTTGAGGGTCTGTATACACAATAATAGTAACATGCTTATCAAGCTCAACACAGGACAACTCAACAGTGTGTTCTGCAGATAGTCTTACAATATCTTTACGTTCTTTTGATTTTATAGATTTTTTTATTAATAATAATGACCTGCCATGTATCATATTTTTCCGGCAGAAATGACTAACTACACAATAATTGTTGTAATTAAAAGACATAACTTTTTGTGCGTGTGGATGTTTCCTTTATTATTTCTTTGCTATTTGTAGTACTACTTAACGTTATTGCTTTCTGGTATCTATAATAAAAGTGTGAAGTTCCTTTGAATTATTTGTAACTTTAAAACTCAAAGAAAGAGTTAATTGTTTTATTTACATAATGTACAATATCAGTTTCGTCTCGTCTATTCATTTATTTATTTATCAAACTTTACGACGAACCAACATTTAACTTAAAAGCATTTTCTAAATTTAATTAAAGGCACCGCAATACAAAACTACACTGCACTCAACAAAAACAGTCCCTTAAGAAATATCTGTTTCATATTAATTACTAAACAATTTATAAAATAAAAAGATAAATTAGTCTATCAGCGGCAATAACTCGCAAACAAACGGCGCTTGTTATGAAGTTCATTTAAATTGTTAAATTATTCTAATTACGCTCAAAAAACAGTACTTAGCCGTTTTTAATAGCTTTATTGTTAAGGCGTTAGAATAAATGGAATGAAATGGATAGAAAATGATGGAAATAATTAGTTTTAGCAGTACGGTATTTACGAGTTCATCTCCTTTGTTACTTAGTTAGCCAGAAACTCTGACCAGTCTAACTAAGAGGTATCGTGTCGCCCAGTTACTGGGTTGTGGAGGTCAGATGGGCAGTCGCTTCACGTAAAACACTGGTATCCAGCTGAATCCGGTTAGGTTGGCAGCCGACCCCAACACAGTTGGAAAAAGGCTAGGGAGATGATGATGATCTCCTTTGTTACTTACTTGTGTAAGTAAGTAACTTACACAAGTAAGTAACAAAGTCTTTAGTTTTCTCATGTTTGTACATGAGAAAACTAAAGAGCTTGTTTGTTCGTTGTAAAGCGTTATGTTCAAGAACTGTTTGAAGAACTCCTTTTGCTTTGTAACGTCGACCATATTTTTAAGAGGAGTGGGATGAAGACGATTACATGAAGCATACTGATTCCACACATTTACTTGTGCTATTAAAACAGTGTACAACTCTATCAAGGGGTTTTAAAGTTAGTTTTTCATGAAAAAGAAGCGGGTACGTGTACGTACTGAATTCTTTAATTATCCTTACTAATATTATAAATGCGAAAGTAACTCTGTCTGTCTGTCTGTCTGTCTGTTTTTCTGTCTGTCTGTCTCTTCTTCACGCCTAAACCACTGAACCGATTTGAATGATATTTGGTACAGATATAGTCTGGGACCCGAGAAAGGACATAGGATAGTTTTCATCCCGGAAATCCCCCGGAAACGGGAACTATTATTCCACGCGGACGAAGTCGCGGGCAAAAGCTAGTATTAAAATAAAACTGTATTATTGACTGTATCTCGAAACTTCAAAGTTTGAATTGACGATGTATGGTATTCACAAAGTTCATTACTATGAATAACGTGGTTAGAAAACACAGTTTATTTTTATTTCAAGTACTTTTGAAATAATAGTTAAAATACATAAATAATGGACCTGAGATTTGTAAAACATACAATTTTTAAAAGGATCCTTGGAGTGTCTTGCTTGTGCTTCTCCAAAGAGATCTATCACACCACAAGCAGCCATTAGTGTCATCTTTGTAACTCATCGACGGATTTTTTGATCATTTATAAGTGCCTGTAAATAGTTTTAGTAAATTTTAATGTTCATCATATCGGTGTGACGATAGAACACTTTGTTCCTTTCTTCTCAACACAGGAGCCGTGTAGTGCATTAATACCACACTAACATTACGCTTTTGTCCTAACCAGTATTGAATGTACTCTGCGGTCCTAACTACCTAAGTCCTAAGTGCTGGCAACTCGCTCCAAGTTGACGCTGTTCACAATGAGTGTAACTGTAATGCCTCAAAGTAATAGCTTCGTAGTATGCTACTAGTTGTAGTTAATTCGCTATAATTAGTGAGGATATGTGAGTATTGAGGCTTTTATGAAACCGTTTAGTTATTATGGAATTAGAAATGAATATTGGTAAAAAGTCATTCTGTAAAAGAATTGAAAGTTAAAGAGTACTGGAATCTTTAAAACGTGATACCCAGCGTTAATCATATATTTTTATGCAGAGAGAATATGTGCCAAAGTGACGGAAGACAACAAGTTTATTCGGATGGTATAATGTTACAATAAACAGATAAGTTTTGACCATTGGATGACTACTACCGAATACACACACCTTTAAACGCACTTTTTTTAAGATTTAAGCAGAGGTAAGTTCTTAAATAATGTTGATCCATTTTCCGACCACCAGCAGATAATTCCCACTTAGGAAATAACAAGAAACCTCATTACGTCTCACCAACGTTACAAAAACGTGGGTCCCTGCACACATTCATTAGCGCGCCATTATCCCCATGCAACAAAAGCATTAGAAGACAAAAGACAAGTCCAACGCCGCCTCAACAAAGACCGCTGTGCCCGATGAGCGTGTTTGGCCAGCATTGTGTAGGGATACAATGTAACCAATCACTAAATCGGGACTTAAGTACTATCGAATTCGATTACGGGTCTTTGTGTTCATTTATTTCCCATTTTCTGGGCTGTTGAATTGTGTTGCTTAACTGAACCATTATATTTTATTTCTGGTGGTGTATTTGTTGCGAAATCTGAATTGGCAGAGGAAAGCTCACAGATAATAAATCAAGAATTATTAAAGTCTCAAACTTACGAAACAGATGGTACAAAGTTAAGAATTAACGGGTAGCTAATCTGCGTTGTCGTAATACTCCCGAAATAAAATTCTAGACGCTGCGCCTAAAACTGTTAGACTTCATTAAGCTTCCACTTTAGGTGAACATTATACTTGTCATTATTTCACATAACTGTCGAATTATTACTTCAAAATAGAGACAGGAACGTAGCGAACCATACCAAGTGTTTGTTAAGATTATTTTTAACGAGCTTTCACTCGCGTTGATGTCGAACTTCTACCCTCCCCTATTTTGATTTCTCAAAGGGACAAATTTACAAAAAATATTTCTTAGTAGTTACTTGGTCTTTATAAAAAACACACCCTCCAAGTTGACTAGCAGTTTGGGCTGTGCGTTGATGTATTAACAGTCAGTCATCATTTAGTTTACCATTTTATAAATATTGTAGACAGATTAGACATACATGTCTAACTATGACATCTAATAGGAACAAGCAAGTAGTATCACCTTTCTATTTAACCGTCCTACTTTCGGACAATTCATAATAACCTGGTAAATGGTCTAAGTAAAATAAATGCCTTAAACTTAAAATTAATAATTTAAGTAATAGAAATGTTTGTAAAAAACATTCACAAACTAGGTATCACAAATCCCGGGAAAATGACAGATATTATAGCCACCGCAGTTACAAAAGAGAGGTAGTAAACATTAATAATACCGCCGGCGATTAGGGCTGAGCACCGACCCGCGCTATTAAGCTATTTATTCCACTTACTCGCAAAACTGCTCATATTTAATTCAATTTGTGGTGATCATTGTAATCTTTGTTAATCAAGAAATATATGATTTATTTTGTTTGTTTCTATTTTGTGGATTTTGTAAGGAAGACTAATTGCTGACTGTGGGTTCGCTCGCATTGATATGAAAAACTATATTAATGTTATAAACTGAAGAGTTTGTTTGTTTGTTTAAAACTCTTCGCTATGTTATGCATAAGATTTTATTTATTTTTTTAAATAATAAACGCGCTAATCTCTGAAAGTACCGGTTTGAATCGAAAAAATATTTTTGTGTTGGGTAGTTCATGTATTCAGGAAGACTATAGGTAGATTAAATATCATGAATCCGACTTACAGGAACGGAGTATAATAAAAAAATGAGGGTGGAACCGCGGGGGACAGATGCAAACTTCTTTAATACTTATATTGGTTTAGGTTTCACTAACGGAATGCGGTTGGGAAACCGTATCCAAAAAAAGAAAAATTGATTTTAGCTCTAAGGTAATGAATCGGTCAGTTAGGACAAGTAGATAGTTAGTTATAAACAAGCATTTTTAGATAACATGTCTTCGCAAATGTTAAAAATATATACTGAATATTACTTTTCCATAATAAACATAGTCTCAAACCCCATACTAAAACAACAACACAACCCGCTACACTTATACAATACATTGCACCAGGTCCCCAAGCCACTAATTTTCACTCCACACAGCAGCCAGGTAAATGATAATGCGATATATTCTCTCAAGTCTCTCCAACTGTTCCCGTGTCGACTTAACTGGGGGTTAAATTCATGGCTTCCTGGTACCCCACTGGTAATTGTTCTGACAATAGACGGGCTTGGGGGGTTTCTGCGCGTATGTCTGTTACTGAATGGCAGTATGAGACGTTCAATTAATTTATGTATGCTAATATTATAAAGAGGAAGGTTTTTTTTTGTAATGAATAAAGTATAAGCAGTAATGATAACCGCTTGTTAGAAAACAAAGTATCCGTTGTTGTATAAACTATAGCACCAATTTAAAAAAATTTTCATCAATAATAGCCACATTGTGCGCGCCACGTTTAAAAGTCATATCTCATCACGCTATGTTCTAAGGAAGCGGAATAGTAACCAAAAATCTAACAGCTAGTTTATAATAAACTAGCTTTTGCCTGCGACTTCGTCCGCGTGGAATAATAGTTCCCGTTCCCGGGGGATTTCTGGGATGAAAACTATCCTATGTCCTTTCTCGGGTTCCAAACTAAACCTGTACCGAATTTCATTCAAATCGGTTTAGTGGTTTAGGCGTGAAGAAGAGACAGGCAGACAGACAGACAGAGTTACTTTCGCATTTATAATATTAGTACGGATTGTTTATAGTGTATGAATGAAAGTGGAAATCTGGTTTTTTTCTTACGCCTCCGCTGGTCTTTTCTAATTAATTTCGTTGTGGGATCCACGACTGTTGAATAGTTTCGATGAGACTCAATGAGCCTCTCTGGTGGACTTTAACAAATCAAAATATTGATAATTATCAACATTTTGATTTGTTTACTATAATACATAATAGTGCAACTTCATCTGACTAGACTGAAAATACAAAACCAAATGTGAATCTATCTCTCACACTGAGGCTTTCAAAATTTAAGACGTAAATGACCGTATCTTGGAATGCGTTCTAAGAGAAAAGTCAAATAAAATTCCATTGTCCACGACATTCATTTAAACACAACCGTACTTGCTACGTACGACAAACATTTCACATTTCAGATAGTTTAAGTCCCTGAGTAATGTAAAGTACTCATTACCTGCGTAATATCACGATATAATGTAGTTAAATACAGTGTTGTGTTGGGTCTCTAAGGCTGTCCCTAGGGCTGGTTTATTACTGGTAATATTGTATAATTATCAAGATAATAGTGTGGTTAGGTGTCGTACACTGCGATTAGTTCCAATTACCTCGTACTTCAAAGTAGGTATTTGTAATTGTATGTATTTTTGGAGTAACTCTCTCTTTATTTATTCTTAAAATAGGGATTATTTTCCTTCTAGGTTTATCCTATTGTTTTATTTTTTTTTAATTAAAATGAAAACATTAAGAGGTTGCTAAAACGATTATTTGATTTAATATTTTGAATGAGAGATATATTCAACTTTAAAACGCAGTATTGATTATAAGGAAGTACTAAGAAAGTTAAATCTAGTTGCTCGTTCTAAGCTTCAGAGACATTCTTATCGATTTTATTTTACACAAAAATCTGGTTAGAGTTTTATAAAGCAACGCAAACCAGGTTTTACACATGAAAACTTTAACTTGATTGAGTTTTTAAATCCTGGTGTTTAACTTCAAACTTGGTGTTTAAATATAACTTGTTTAAGTTTTGGTTCGTAAAAACTTCATTGAATATACTTTTTAATTACATTGCCCAAAAAGTAAAAACATATAAAAGACAAACATTTTTTAAGCTACCACCAAACTTGGTTTCAAATAGTCAAATCGTTTATTTTCATTAGACCAAAAAAGGCACTTTGAAACGTCATTTACAAAAGTGATTCTAGTTGCCCATTCCAAAATGTAGTTTCGTATGGAGAAAAATGGGCAAGAAACTCCATACTTACTCTTTTAAAAATAATCGTGTTACAAAGTTTTTTTTACATGGTTTTTTTTTATTTTTTTGGTGAGTGGGAAATCATCCAATGACTGCTCCCATCCTGGGTGCGGCGGGAGGACGTGTCAGACTCTTACTGACTAAAACCCACTCATGTTCCTTCGATTGCCCTTTATGTTCCAGGGTCACGGTAACTATTATACACATTCCGCAACCCCGGCAGGCGTTGGCCCTGTTGGGCCCCTTCCTGTGCTGACTCCTTCTCTTTGAATCGACGCGGTCATTTTTACATGGTTAACTGTGAATAATTAGAATTAATATAATTAAAAAACCATTTCCGTCAAAAATTACATGTAAAAAATGAAATGGAAGCTACATAATGTCAGCGAGCACAGTGTTCACAAGTTTACAAATACACAACATTCCTCAAACAATTAAAATAATGTGTGAGCCAGCGCAATGTATAATTAGAAGAAAAAATAAAAATATGTGTCTATAATTTCTAATTTGAACAGCAGTTAATTATTATGTGTTTGAATTAGCAGCCTGGTTGGTTTTGTATTATTGCTCCAATCATGACATATTTAATCAATCTTTCTTTTGAACAAGGTAAGTTCCCAGACGCTTTGAAAAAGTCGATTGTTAGGCCGCTGCATAAGAAAGGAGATAAAACCGATCTACATAATTATAGACCAATAACCTTAATACCAATACTATCAAAAATTTTCGAAAAATCAATGCATAAAAGGCTTCTCTCTTTTGCAAATAAAGAAAAAATCTTAAAATCAGAACAAAATGGATTTCAAAAAGGGAAATCAACGACGTTAGCTGCCTTTAACCTTACACAAACTATAATTAACAGTATCGATAAGAAACTGCAGACTGTAGCAGTTTTCTTCGACATGTCTAAAGCGTTTGACTTTGTTTCGCATGAACTGTTGCTTAGGAAATTAGGGAACTACGGAATAAGAGGAGTTGCTTTAGACTGGATAGATAGTTATTTATCATCTCGCGAGCAATGTGTAGAAATAAGTAGGTTGGATAAGCACTCTATAATTCAACACTACAGGTCCACATATCTAGTTAACAAATACGGCGTCCCACAAGGTAGCGTATTGGGACCTTTACTATTTCTTTTCTATATAAATGACATACCAGACATAATAAATCATAAATGCACATTGTTTGCTGACGACATATCTATAGTAGTGACATCAAATAATCCAAAAACTGTTGACATGGAAATAAATAAAAACTATAAATTTAATAATTAAATGGCTTGACGATAATAATTTGAAGGTGAATTTGAGTAAGACTCACTACATACAATTCAGATCTAAGGGTAATCATAATTCAACAGTTTTAAATGTTAAGTATAATGATAATGTTATAAAAGAAGCAGATAGTGTAAAATTTTTGGGGATAACTTTGGACAGATTTTGCGATTGGAAAACCCATATTGAAAATATCAGCAATAGAATAAACCGATTTGTATATGCATTAACAAGGCTAAGAAAAACCGCATCGTTGGATACTGTAATGATGGCATATCATGGTCACGTAGGTTCAATTCTGAAATACGGTATTCTGATATGGGGGAATTCTACGAACATATCTAGAATATTCTTACTACAAAAGAAGTGTATAAGAGCTATTACTGGAACTCCTCCTTGGGACTCCTGTCAACCTCTGTTCAAAAAATTAAATGTATTAACACTTGCGGGTATGTACATTTTTGAGATAGGTTTATTTGTAAAAACATATCCTGAAATATTTACGAGAGCATCGGAGGTTTTTCCTCGCAACAGGAGAAATGGAGATAGACTTATATTGAACTGTACACCAAAAACAACATTGTTCCATAAAAATTCATATGCTATGTGTGTAAAAGTGTATAATGCCCTCCCACAAAGTTTGAAAGATCTTCCCCTGTTAAAATTTAAAAAGGTACTTAAACACTGGCTTATCGGAAAGTGCTACTATTCTATAAATGAATTGTTTTAACTTTTCCCCAGAGTGATAGACTCACCCTAATTATGTGGTAGTGACTTTGAGGTTGTATTGTGACATTTATTGAAATATTTAGATTAATTATTGAGTGTTGTTTATGACTAATTGTTATTATCTGACTTTTATTGACATATTGTATTCTTAATGTAAATTACAAATTATTTTAGACTTAAAATTTCACATGCTGATTACCAGCAAAATGGATGAGACGTACTAAATTAAGACCATTTGATGTACTCTATTTTATGTGGAATAAATGAATCTGAATCTGAATCTGTCTGCACTGTGAATTATTATATGGAGCAGGACCAGCATGCTTCCAAGCATTTTTATCTTCTATATAATCATCTAATTTATAATATGCTTGTTGACAAAGTGTATTCTTAATATGTGTTTTAAATTTCCTTTCGTTTAGATTTAATATTTCACAAGGAATTTTATTATTACATTTAACACAGTACCCCATAAAAGATGTTTTTACTTTAGACAGTCCAAAATAAGGTTGAGCTAATTTATCTTTATTTCAGGTATTCAAATTGTGTCTATCACCGTCTTTACAAAACATTTGTCGATTTTTCCTAACATACATAATGTTCTCATAAATCAATTGGCAAGGCACCGTCATAATATTAATCTTTTTAAACACCTCCCTAAGAGACTCGCGGCAATGTAAATTATATATGGCTCTGACAGCTCTCTTTTGTAAAATAAAAAGAGATTCAATGTCAGCAGCCCTACCCCACAATATATAATGCCATACGACATAATGCTATGAAAATAGCTAAAATAGACCAAACGCGCAGTTTCTACATCTGTCAACTGTCGTATCTTTCTAACAGCATAAGCTGCTGAGCTTAGCCGTCCCGCAAGAGATGTTATGTGAGGCCCCCATTGCAGTTTTTCGTCTAGCGTGATTCCTAAGAAGACCCTTTGACTAACAAATTCTAGTTTTTCGCCATTCAATACGACGTCACAATCGCTACTTCTAACTAGCTACTTTCAACTTACTACTTTGTCTCCTATAATTATTTGCCATTTACATTATCTATTTTGTTAAAATAAAAATAGCATTGGTCATGGCGGTTAAGCTAACCAATCTTAACTCACTTATGCATTGAAAAAAAAAGAAAGAATTTCATGATAAAATTTTATGTCCTACCAGATTTAATGCTAAATATATTCCCGCCTATTATGTAAATTAACAACAAAAGAACCGCAAGTCACTCCGAGCGACGCACGTCCAATAAAACACTGAACAAAAAGGGAAACTTTTAATTAGAAACAATTTAATTCTGTATTTTACAGCACCGACAGCCAAAAAGCCAATCACGACATTAATCCCTTCAGCAGCTGCAGCGCTTTAATCGTCGTATCGCAATATGGGTCGTTCTGTTGCAGCGGATGCATAACGGTGGACGAATAAATTTGGTTGGTTGCTTGTTCCCACAAAATACTGGGTGTTCGCCGCAATTCGGATGTCCAATATTCCGTTCAGTATTTGTTAGTGAGAGTGGAAACAAGTTTATTCTTCTCAATACACACTATCATTTAATTTTATTGGGATGGCATAATTATGTGTAGCCCATAGACACGCATAGCCTTTGTATGTCATGGATACCGGGCTTTTGAGCTACTCGGTTGAGTGTGGCAATAATAATATATATATTTATTTATTTATTTTTATTATTATTCATTTCTATTTTACTTATCTTATTCTTTTTAATTTCTGTTAATTTATTTATTATTACTATTATACTGTTTCACTATATTTTATATACCTTGCGTGGCTGCCCGTGACGACACTGTAGGCCCTGCCAGAATACCAGCGCTGCGTCTCTTTGACGCAGCTTCATGCTGAGGTAGGTGCCTTTTCTGGCCTCGCACAGGATCTATTTTGTAAGCTTTGTTTGTTAATTGTTATTGTTTTAATTTGTGTCTGTGTGTGTCCAGAATAAATGTGTTTTCTTTCTTTCTTTCTTTTCTTTCTATTTTCTTATTTCTTCGATTCTTCGGGCCTATCCATTTTGTTGACAAGCTGTTTATTGGTAAAGGCGCCCATCTCTTCTATTTAAGTTGTGGAAGCGCCACTGCGACTTTTTCAATTCTTACTGTAGTTTTAAAAGTTTATAATAATAAATCGCATACAGTATCGCTGAAAGAATACATATTGGGGAGTCATGGATTTGTAATGAAAGGCTTTGAGCAGGCATGGTGTTCAATGTTCGTGCCTTCACTGTATGAGATGCCTTTGCCCTGCAGTGGGATTAGACCGCTGAAATTATTCATCTGACAACAAGGCGTAATCTTCTATCTTCTATCTATATCTTCTTTATATATAAAACAAAGTCGGGTTTGTTACAACACTTATAACTCGAGATCGGCTAGACCAATTTTCATGGTTTTTGGTTCGTTGGATTTGTCCCCGCCCCGAATAGCAGAATACATCTTAAAAATAATGAAAACTCGACGAGAACATAATTATAAAAGATGAATCATTTTCCCCTATAGTTAATTCTAAATTCAATTAAGGATTGAAAACTTAAGAGAACAATAGTACTAGGAGCGCAGTAATGTGAAGTGATAATGTGAAAAAATTTAAAATACTGAGATACTTAGTACTTAAATCAATCAAAAGTACTAGGCGCGCAGTTGTGTGAAGTGGTTAATAGAAAATGTGAGCGCAATTTTAAGAAAATATATGTTTATGAACTTAAATAATATCCATCCATACTAATATTATAAATGGGAAAGTGTGTCTGTCTGTTTGTCTTTCTTTCACGGCAAAACGGAGCGACGAATTGACGTGATTTTTTAAGTGGAGATAGTTGAAGGGATAGAGAGTAACATAGGCTACTTTTTGTCTCTTTTTAACGCGAGCGAAGCCGCGGGCAAAAGCTAGTACATATATAAAAGAAAGTCGTGTGTGTTAGTTACACATTTTATAACTCAAGAACGGCAGAACCGATTTGGCTGAAAATTGGTGGGGAGGTAGTTTAAAACCAGGGGTCGGACATAGAATACTTTTATCTTTTTTTTAGTAACCAAAAATCTGATATAATGCGGGTGAAACCGCGGGGGACAGCTAGTATAATATAAATGCTAGAGGGAAACCAACCTTTTTCTCATTGTTACTGTAGCAGTAACTTTAAACAATACTGAACTTTTAAAAGCACACAACAAAATATTGCTGGGCGTCTAAGTCTCGTGAAGTTTACAAGTTTCAGACTTCGAGAAAGTTTTTTCATTTTACTTTAAGTTGTGACTCTCTTGTAGCCTTATTAATGGTCAGTGCGAGCTTTGAAATTGTTGTAACTTATTTCAAGTATACAAGTATTCAACTGTCATGCAAAAGGTTATAGTTTCGAATCCGGGGAAGTAGCAATGTGACTTTTTTAATTCATATGTTCTTTTTAAAGTTTAACTTGGACAACACTGACATCGGCGAAGGAAAATATTGCGCCAATCCACCTTTAGCAAGCGTGGTGGTCAGTGCTTGTACCTTTTCTGTAAGAAGAGGTCTTTGCCCTGCAGTGAGACAGGTAATAGACTGGTATGATTTATTTTTTATTTCCAGGGCGATATTATGGTGCCGAAACAACACTTTCTGGGCATTACGTTTTCTTGTCTCAACTTCAAGTGTTTTGTCACCATTTAATCTGTTGCTTCGATAGTAAACTGCGCCGAAATTTTATGCCCATTTGTACCGCGCTGCTGCTGCTGTTACAATAATTTCGTGGTTCTATAAATCTTTTTATAAAGAGTCTAAAAAAAAAGCATAGAAACCTAAATGGTTTATCGGCATTTTGTCGTTTTATAAATGGTTAAAGATTCTAATTCGGATTTTCCACATGTAAATAGAGATTGGAATATTATATCAGCATTTCGATTTATCATTATTTAATTTTCGTTCAATTACAATGACGTTACACTGCTGATAATGCACAAATCCGTCATAAGACTTGATTAATCATCAAACATAATCAGTACCATTGAATTGATTACCATTAAGCGACCAGCGGTTGCTGTATCAGCAACATGGACATAAATCCATATTTATAATTTAAATGTGGAATAACTCTGTCTATCTGTTTGTCGCACTTTCACGCTTTAACGACTAAATCAATTTGAATAAACTTTGGTACAGAATGAGCCCAAAACCTAAGACTGGACTAAGAATATTTTTTATTGAGAAACATTGCTGTTTTGACTGAAAATAGGAACAGAATTGTTACGGGAAATTTTCGAAATTAACCTGGGCGCGAAGGTTAATTTCGAAGACACGGTCAATAGCTAGTGTACAATAATTATACCACAGACGATGAGCAAACAAATCCCCGTAGAAAAACCCTGAACGCCGAATCACAGTTGCAAAAAGTTGGTATCTCGGGAAGAAGGGTAACAGACTTCAAGTTTTTGTCGACACTTCTAATACAAAACTTCGTGCTGTGGCAAAATGTCTTTCGGAAGGCCAATTGTTCAGTAACTTTTTAATTTACACTCGCCTTAACTTTAAACGGGCTTTCTTGGCTATATTCAACGACAATATAGTATTTTTTACTCAAACCTTTCTAATTAATCATTGTCTACAACGGCATGAAAGAGCGATCAGTAATTTTTGAGTTCATAGCAAACAGACAGACACACGTGGACAGCTTTGATTGGTCCTAGCAAGTGACATTAATATGCAATATGTCGTTAAGATCGAGATTGGCATTACATTGATCGCACAGCAGAGCACATTCTAGGAACTATAACCATTATCCCGGATTTGATCAACTCTATCGTCTTATCTAGTATGATCAAGTAAACTAGTCAAAGTCAAAACGTTTATTTCCATTAGACCATGGAGGCACTTTGGAACGTCAATTACATTTAAACATTTTTTTGATTCTAGTCGCCCATTCCAAAAGGTAGTTTTATATGGAGAAGAACGGGACTAGTCACGAGACTCGATCCGTTGATTACTTTTCTTGTGTTTGGTTTAGGTTTTGTTAAGAATTATTGCAGTCTGTTGGTTACTTGAGCTGTTTGAAGCCTGGTCGATCGTAGATATATACTATTGGTTACTACTTATAATTCGCTATAGCTGTACCCTGTGGTTTCACCCGCATTTGTAGTAACAAATGCGGGTTCCCTCCCGTAGGTCATAGCGTGATATTATAATAATATAGCTTTCCTTTATATGTGGACTATCCAACATAAATATTTTCCATTTCAGAACTTTCTGTGATCAACGTGGTTAACCAAAGAAACAAAAACTCTATGTTTTTAGCATAAATATAATTTATTTAATTTGGTTAGCCAACATTTGTTAACAATATGTCATGTACACATTACAAATATTTTTTTAATAGCACATTATCAGTGCAACAATTACTTAAAGTCTAACACTACATGCTAAATGCTATATGTTTTACAATAATATAAAGCTTAACGGTTGGCTACTAGAGAATGCCTAGGGCATTAAGTCCGCCGGTGTTCGTTTGTGCATAAAGAGTACATAAATGAATTAATAAGTATAACTTTATACATTAGAGTAGTATCAAATAAACATTTAGAAGATATATCTCCGCTTTGTAAGCACTAGCGGGTGAGTTTAACACTAATTAGTATTCTAATGAAGCTTAAGCATTAATGTAGTGCAAAATTCATGAACTGCAATGAAACTAAGCTCTGAACTGAAAACAAACTCTAAAACCGACTCCCCAGTGGGTGCAGCGTTTAGAATTTATTTAAACTGTCTGTCGTTATAAAGTTAACTCGTTTACACATTACTTGAAAATGTTATAAATCGGAATTTCAGTTTTCAAGGGAATTGATCGAATCACGAACTTTCTGAAAGGAATTTGTGCGCTTCATATCATTTTACTGAGACATCTCATCTCCCTAGCCTTTTCCTAAGAAGTTGGGGTATGCTTCCAGCCTAACCCGATTCACACAGATGCCCGTGTTTAACGTAAAGCGACTGCCTATCAGACCTCCACAACCCTGTTACCGGGCGACACGATGACCCTAGGTCAAACTTTCTGAATACCCGTAACGACTGTACTTTCCGAGGCACTGGATGGCAGTGATGTCCAAGAAAACTATAGAAAGTACATATAATTATGATTTGAAACCGCAACCTCTTATACGAGAGGCGGGCGTCTTATCCACTCGGCCATAGCGACTTCTCTTCTGCTAAGAATTAATTACCCGGGAAATTCCGTCGGGGCTGCCATTATGCCCGTTACCATCTCCCTATTCTAATTCAATTATCTAAAAATATTAAGCACAAAATAATGCTCATGACGGGGCAGGTTATGACCATTTTTTACACATTTTATTTTGACATAACAACTTCTGAAATCAAATGATATTGTTAGACAAATAGAAGATTAAAATTATATTTACACGTGTTTTACACGTTATATTTTCTGTTAACTAATTGAAGTCTGAAGAATTTGAAATAGAATTAAGGATATGGAAATAAAGGCTTTCTTTTTTTTTAATTGAAGTCAGGTTTTTCTAACTGAAAACTTCTGTCAAGCCGAAACAAACTCAAGAATCATGGTCTCTTTCCAAGTCCAGACATAAAAGTAAATCAAAGTTATAAATAATTCTCCTATTGGTGTTCTCAAACAGATAGCTGGTTCGTGTGGCTGAGGTTGCAAACCTGCCACCTCAAACTTTAATACAATTGAAGTTGTACCAAGTTGGTTTATTTCGCTCGGATACGTGCTCTGAGTCACCGCATGACTTCGAGTATTCCACAGATGTTCCCAATTTTCTAGAAACTTCTTTAAAGATATCGTAAATAGACGTGTATTATTTTAATTTAGATTGGTCACAGAATAAGGTTTGAATAGATTTTTAGAATCTATATTTTAATCTGGTACTTAAAATAAATGTATTAAGTAAATGTAGAAAGAATAATGAGGTTATGACAGTTACTTAAAATTTAAATGACAAAAAATGGCATCTTCGTTTTTTTATAGGATGCATTCTAAATTGAGACAAAAATATTTTTCATAGCACAAATCTTTTTTTTTCACACAACTTTAATAACTTTGGCTGACAGTTTTTAGAGAAAACTTGCTGAGTCCATAAGAATTAAACAAGCGTTACGACTTAAATTTTATATCTTCAAAACAAGGGTGATGAAAAATTATGTGAAAAATTGAATGAAAATGCTATTTTGAACCCTTGTTTTTGATCGATTACACCTTCCAACACACGTGGTCCGAGACAAAATAGAAAGGCAATAGCAGTCAGTTGGTCGTCGAGAGGTTAAAAGATGATTAAAAAAATATATATAAAAAAAATAGTCCATACTAGCCGCCTTCCGCGGTTTCACCCGCGTTAAAAATGTTAAGGGTGAACAACCACTACGGTCACGTGGTTAGTGACCCTGACTGCTAAGCCGGAGGTCGTAGGTTCGATTACCACCCAGGACAAACTGTGTGGTGAGCATGATGGTATGTTCTGTGTCTGGGTGTAATTTAGTTTTGATATGTAATAATAATACCAGCCTATAACTGTCCCACTGCAGGGCAAAGGCCTCTTCTCATACAGAGAAGGCACGAGCATTGATCACCACGCTTGCTCAAGGCGATTTCGGACTTATATTAACTACAAGTCCAGGTTTCCTCACGATGTTTTCCTTCACCGATGTCTGTGATGTCTAAGATAAACTTACTTAGGGTTCGAATCCGGGCAAGTACCAATGTGACTTTTTCAATTCATATGTACTTTCTAAAGTTTTTTTTTATATGTATATATTAAAAAATTATATAATATGTATGTTTATCAGTTGTCTGGTTACTATAGTACAAGCTTTGCTTAGTTTGGGATCAGATGACCGTGTGTGAGTTGTCCGAGGATATTTATTAATTTGTATAGTAGAAATAAGTCTGTCTTTTCAAATATTTGTAACACCCATGTGAAACTGGGATGGATCGCTAGTAAAGTATAAATTAAAGGTCTTCATTTCTTTTTTTCGATCTTTGTACAGTAAGAAAGTCTTTAATACGGAGCACTTTCTATTTATTTGTACCCAAACACAAAAACTTTAAAGTATAAAATGTCCAGTCTTCAGTTTCAGGAACCCCAAGTTTTCTTACTCCACTATTAGTATCCACAGAGACATCTTGGTAAACGCTAAACTTTTAATGAAGTTTCTTAGAAAAACTCTTGCCGTACAGACTAACACAATCTCGTACCTAAGTAAGTAGGCGCTGGTGTAAGATTCCGAAACTTCACGTTGAGTTAACAATTCAGACTAATTAATAAAGTACGCCCTATTCAATATATAATTCTTGTTGGGATATTATTAGTGGAAAGATTTACTGGCTTTTTGGATAAAGACAATTAACTTTGGGAATGGATATTACGTCTTTGATATAAATATCTTTGAGAAAATAATTTATTTGCTTCGTTTGCTGGCTGTAAGACGCATTGATCTCATGCTAGTCTAATAATGCTAAATAATATAGTCATTTTCATTTATTCAGTCTACTGGCTTTACTTTGTTTTTTTAGGGTTGAGTATCAAAAGAGTAAAACGACACTCTACAACTTAGCTGTCTTTCCACCGGTCTGTCTACCTCCAGGCTGAGTCTCTCTTTTTGCATTATTTTTGTTGCCGCTATAACTACAAATAAGTACAAAAAATCTAAATAAAGTAAATGGTCTGGAGCTCCTTTCTAACAATCATAATTCTTTTTAGAGTTTTTTTTTTAAATTTCGCGGGATTTCGTGCGCGACTCTGACTCGCATTTGGCCGGTATTTTTTCCCCACATACTTGATTACGCTCTCATCGTTTGTTGCGTAATGTTGAAGAGCGTAAAATCTTCAAAATTATTAATTCGAATCTGAGCAGTATTTTCTTAACTTGGCGTATTTAAACTTAAGTGTGACTGTTTAAGAGATAAAGATTATAATAAGGACTACCTGTCTTTAGTATGTTTCTCAAGCTTTGGCGTGACAGACAGACTTGCTTTCTTTCTTTTGCATTTATAATACTAAGTAAAATAGTAAGGATAATTTTTAAACAACAGATACAAAACACAAGTCTAATTAACTACAATCATCATGTATACTACTACATCCTCAAAACCTGAAAACCAACTTGCATAACCAACAATTTTATGTCATTTCCTAATCCCACGCAACAATTTTACGTTAAGCCTCGTATTCATGGTAAACATTTGTTTAGCAACTGTTGATCAATTACTGATGTTGTCGCTCGCTGGGCGTCAACTCTGAAATATGGCGTGATCAACACCGCAACACAAGTGTTGCCCGTAATATGATGACAGCAACTCATCAACATGTTTATACAACCATGTTGCTAAACAAAATGTTTACAATGAATACGAGGCTTTACAAAAACACACAGCTTGACCGTATTCAGTTTACATAGAGCCTAAATCAGTAGAGAACAAGTGACAAATTATGGCGGTACATTCCTGTCCTGGAATCTTGCCCATAGCTCCCATGTTAGTGAGTCAGAAGCTGACTCGAATGTGATTTATTAAGCCTGTGTGGTGCTCGATTATGCGCCATAGAATAGAGCTCATAATATGGGCTTTTTTAATATATTTGAAATCCACAGTTTAAAAACACGAAATAATCACGTTAGTAATTTACAGTACCTTCGAGCACACGTGATTCGAGTCACAATAGAAAGACAATAGAATATGAAAGATTAAAAAAGTATAAAGAAGTTATCCCGTACGCTGACATAGTCCTCATAACCTGCTTTTATGACGTCATGGTTTATGCGTTGAACAACTAGGCAATTGACAACATTGACATTGTGATGTAAAATATTTTTAATTCTTTCCCATTTTTTGCCACATGGTGAAAACGACTTTCTTGCTCAAATGAAAATAACTTTTACAATATGTTTGAATTACACGGGTATTTAACATTGTAACGAAGGTTCTAATAAGATTCATCAACAGGAGAAGGACAGTTAGGGAGCGTCGCGCATGGGAGTCAACCGTGGAAGAGGCCAAGACCTACAAAGGGTTATAACACCGAAGTAATAAGTAAGTTAACATTGGTATCGTTTGGGTAAGGAACTTTGATATTTTTAGTCTACACCCTAGAATAATCAAAATTACACAGGTCAATTAAAAAGACACAACACTGTCATCAGACAGATAGACAATTAGGCAGCTAGTCTTAGCGATGTAGAATACTTGAACTAAAGGGAGCCCGTTTATCCATACTAATATTATAAATGAGAAAGTGTGTCTGTCTGTCTGTCAGCCTGTATGTTTGTCTTTCTTTCAAGGCAAAACGGAGCGATGAATTGACGTGATTTTTTGAGTGGAGATAGTTGAAGGGATGGAGAGTAACATAGGCTACTTTTTGTCTCTTTCTAACGCGAGCGAAGCCGCGGGCAGAAGCAAGTTCATAGTAATTATAGGTTCTCACTACCTATTCAAATCTTTAGCCCTAAATATACGAAAAAAGTAGTTTAGCGAAATTGCATTTCATGATAAGTAATTACGTCAATAAAAATACATTGCATGTAGTAGCGACATTAATTCTGAAGTAAAAACAATTTAAAACGACCCCATAAAGTGTAACCGCACAAAGTAATTACATTACAATATTTTCCCTTTTTTTATTCACCTCATTAAAGGTTTAAAGGTTCATAATTTTCGTTCACAATGTAATTGCAGAAACATAACACCCCGTATATTTATCCCGACCCTGTGATGTATAAAGGGTATGTTTTATAGACACCATAAAAAGTAAAAAACGCAAATTAAGACAGTTAAATTGCCCTTAGGGTACACTTTGTTTATTTTTAATGATTTTTCTAACTTAATTTAGACCTTAATTGTGTTTAGAAATATTTTATTTTTGTAGTTGTTTATTTACTTCATTATTTTCACGTCTAAACAGATGATACAATATTTGTTTTGAAAAAAAAATAAACAGAAACTAAACTAGAGTTTATAAACACCAACGAAATATCCTTGTTTATTAACAATTAACTTTCAGTGTCTGTTGAAACTGTTCGCTTCAGAGACAAATTATCTTATTTGTATTTTGAAAGACCAACCTTTGGTTGCTTGTTCTTTAAGAAAAAAAAACCGGTCAAGTGCGAGTTGGACTCGCGCAACGAGGGTTCCGTTAATTTGTTTTTTAGTGAAATCACTACAAATTTACGGTTTTCGGAGTTTTCCCTTTACTTGTGCTACATGACCTTGCTTCTTGCCAAATTTCACGATTCTAGGTCAATGGGAAGTAGCCTATAGGTTTTGAGTTTTGATTCCCATGAAAATGTCTAAATATGCAGTATAAACCGCCGTATCTTTTTATTGCGTTGATTTAGAAACTTGATTTTTTCACTGCTTTAAGAAATAGCAGACCTGAATATGTGATATTAATTTTAGCTTGATATCTCGACGCGTTTCTGAGAAAAAGGGTCTTGACAGACGGACGAACGGGAGGACGGACAGATGTGAACTAACTACAAATTTACGGTTTTCAGAGTTTTTCCTTTGCTTGTGCTACATGACCTTGCTTCTTGCCAAATTTCATGATTCTTGGTCAATGGGAAGTACCCTATAGGTTTTGAGTTTTGATTCCCTTGAAAATGTCTAAATATGGAATATAAACCGTCGTATCTTTTTATTGCGTTGATTTAGAGACTTGATTTTTTCACTGCTTTAAGAGATAGCAGACCTGAGTTTGTGATATTAATTTCAAATTGATATCTCGACGCGTTCCTGAGAAAAAGGTTCCTGACAGACGGACGGACAGACGGACGCCTGACGTGAACTAACTACAAATTTACGGTTTTCGGAGTTTTCCCTTTACTTGTGCTACATGACCTTGTTTCTTGCCAAATTTCATGATTCTTGGTCAATGGGAAGTACTCTATAGGTTTTGATTTCCTTGCAAATGTCTAAATATGCAATGTAAACCGCCGTATCTTTTTATTGCGTTGATTTAGAAACTTGATTTTTTCACTGCTTTGAGAGATAGCAGACCTGAGTATGTGAAATTAATTTCAGCTTGATATCTCGACGCGTTTCTGAGAAAAAGGGTCTTGACAGACGGACGGACGGACGGACAGACGGACAACAAAGTGATCCTATAAGGGTTCCGTTTTTACCTTTTGAGGTACGGAACCCTAAAAAGAAACTTTTATGACTTTTCAACTATTTACTGCAACAATCGTGCGCTTCACAAACTATAATACCAGCCTTTTACTCTCCTACTGCAAAAACATCTTTAAACAGAGAAGATACGAGCATTGATCAAGATGGAGTGGAAATTTCTAATATAAGTCCAGGCTTCATCACGATGTTTTCTTTTACTGACATCCGTCACGTCTAAATAAACTTTGAAATCATTTGAATTGTAAAAGCCATATTGGTTGCCTAGATTTGAATTCACAAACTTCCGTTTACTGTTACAGTTTGCGTGTGCACTCAATATTTACAAATCTAGAGCTAAGTAAATAAATAAAATTAAAATGAAAGAAACTCATAAAAGCCTCTTACTAAATCGATGTTTTAGAAACAAAAGAAGCCAATATATTATGTATTTAGAAAGAATGTCTCAATCGCGAGTCCGCTTGGGACGAAGACTTAATTAAACATCGTTTGATTGAGCATCCCCGCGGATCCCTTGATTGAAGTCTTTGTGTAAAGCTTCCTCATTTCACGTAAAGCTTTTGGGTGTGGTCGCATTTGTAGCTGCAGAATTAATATAGTGTAGCCCTTGCCAAAGAAGGTTACCACTGTACTGGGTACTGAAGAAAAACATCGTGAGGAAAGCTGGACTTGTAATGAATATAAATCCGAAATCGCCAATCCGCCTTGAGCAAGCGTGGTGATCAAGAAAAGAGGCCTTTGTCCTGCAGTGGGACAGTATTAGCCTGGTATTATTTTTGTATTATTAAATACCTAATACTATACTGCAAAGACACGCTCACAGTGAGGCCACAACTTTTCATTTCCCACTCAATACAGTGAGGGTGGAGTGATAACAATTTAAACCGACGCTTGCTGCACCACAATGTGTCACCGGGCCACTAATCTGCCATTAATTAATGACTGACCGTGATTGTCCGAGTGGCCTGCTCATCAGCTCATTCAGATCGAGTTAATGAAACGAAGGACTACGAGTACTTTATGTCTGGACTGTGAACAGCGCAAGCGACATTTTAGGCCTCACTTGATGAAGTCTGTTGTTGTTTCGATCGGGGTTTTGATTGGGTTTCTCATTGGTTTGAAATACATCGGTATTTGTGCTGATTCTCTTGTTCATAAGCTAACTAAACTTAAGTAAAGTACATCTTTTTATTTCTATTTCATTAAGAAAAGAACAGAAAATTTTTCGCAATAAATGAGTTTGAAGTTTGAAAATACAAATTAGTTTGGTCCTGTCAATTATCCAGCGCCTGAAGTAAATTTATATATTTTTATTATTGAGAGTATCTTAATTTGACAGTACTTAACTTAAATTAAATTTAACTTATATTAAATTTTGTTTTGGCACCATTTTCGAAACTTTTTAAGTTTCTTTATTTTTCTTCCGTCAAATATTTTATTGAACATATTTTGCGAAACACTTCTAATTATTCAATTTAAGATAATATTGCTAAAAAAACAGCGTGCACGTTTAACTACGCCGCACTAGACGTCTGGTCAATTTATTTGCAGTTATCTGAACAAGATAACGTAGGCAAAAATAGAGACACAACGCCAAAGTCAATGACAAAGTTCAAATACAAGTCCGAAAAATACCCAAGTTTTTACGTCTTGTTGAGATCTTAATACCAAAGGAGTAAGGTTTAAAATCCATTGTCTTGTACGTACGAATGTTGTGACAAAATGACAAATTGTTGTTAAATTATAATTCTCGCGCCCTTTGGCGATAACCTTTCTCTCTGTTATACAACTATCGGAACATAAAACTTATCGTACTGTTGGACAGAGAAAACTGTGGATTTTATTTCTTTTAAAATAATAAGGGGTGTGTTTGATTGATATATACATGCTTGAAATACATTTTTTTCTTTTAAACCTTATTGCTTTTAGAAATACATTATTTTCTTTTCTTGAATATTTGTTAATACTTTAACTTTTCTTAGCAAATGTAACCAATTTTCTTTAACATAGTTGTGTTTGCTTCCTTTTCGAGTTTCGGTAGTTAATAAAGTATTGTTGTAAAACGAAATTTTCTTTCTGTAAGGCTAAGGCCTCCCATGTCTTCTTCGATTTCTGTCTGCATCGTGTAATTTACTACGATAAAAACATTGGAATATTAAGTCATAAAAAACACAAGTATCATTTAGTAGAAAGTATTAAAATCCAATATTGAGTACTAATGCCACTTGTCACACAAAATAATAAGCGTACTTTGTTCATTAAACGATTTAATGAGGCCTCGTCATTATGAATGTTAGAAATATTTTAAATCATTAGTCATTTGTTAGTGCACCGTACTTCAACAATGTCACCTGCCAGCTACAGCCGCATTCGATATAGGTTAGTGCCGAAAGACTCTGAAGGTGAAGAACTTCAATTCCCAGGTTAGGATAAGTGAAATATTACAGGTTAAGTCTCGGTGGAAAGAGAGTATGATATTAACTTTTATCATGGGGGTACGTACTTTAAGATTAGTTTAAATCTTAACACAATAATAAGACGCTACAGATCTGATATTTATATTTAAAAAAACAGAGGTTTCCTAAAAAAGAGTTGTGCTTAAAAATGTTTCGGTGAAATTTTATGTATTATTTATATGGCCGTGTGTGAATTTTCCCAATTTATTTATTATATTAATTTATTTTATTGGTATAAGATACGTGAACTACAACTACTTGTAATAACTTTAACACCGACTCCATGGTTTTATAAAATCAGTGCTAATGTCTCATAGTGCACGATTAGTGTCATCGTGACACTAAGCGCCGTCCTGCGCGTGTGTGCGGTAGTGCCCTGGGGACTTTAGTGACAAAACGGTACTAAATCAACATGGGAGTTGTCGATGAGAAAGAAATTCAAATTGTTAGGCCCAGTGAGTACTGATTGACATATTTATATCTAAAGCATTAGCACTGAAAAGGAGATTAGGCATTTTGATTTAAAAAAATGCGCGACAGCCGGCTGTCGGGCTGCTATTGTCTTTATATTGTGTCTCAAATCACGTGTGTTCGAAGATTTAAATTATTACTATGAATTAAACCCCGTAACTGCCTTATCTTAGTGGTGACTAGATTTCGTCGCGCACACTCACACCTAACAAAGTACTATAAAAATTACTGGGTATTAAGAAAAAGCAGTTAAAAGGTTAAGGTTTACGGTATATGTAATCTAGCTACTTGAAATAATTCTAGACCTAAGCACGCAAGTAATTTTTTCTAGCATCAATGTACGAAAATTGTCTGATGTCCTTTCCATGTGTTAAAATACTTCGGTCGAGATAAATACACTTAATTTTATAAGAAGGAAGAGACTGGTCTCCACAAACGCAGGGAATCCTAGTGTGGAGTCCAGAGACCTATTAATTTGAACCGTTATCTTTTAGAATCAACAAACATGTACAAATATGTTTGTTGATTCTAAATAAGCGTTGCTTAGCAAGTGTTTTGGTTAAGCATAAACAAGGAAGACACGAATAACATAATAACTGCTTCTAAGAATGTACTAACAAATAGGAATAAAGGACAAATAATCTAGATGAGAAACAAAACTAGCGACCCAATACAACATTCAAGTCGTGTGTCAAAGTTTGAAGCAAGGTATCGCAAGCTTTGTTTTGTTGCTAAACTTCGCGCGGTATCTAAGTAGTACACAACTCGATATTGTAGAGCTAAAGTTATTGTACAACATGGAGACTAAACAATGCTTGTTTTTCATCGTTCGTCTTTATCACCATCTTATTTGCTTCATCCTTTGGCACGCTGAGGAAAGTACTACAATTTGAAGACGTTTTACGAGTCCACTTTTGTTGCCTTGTATCGAAGGAATCCTTGTTATTTATTATGTAGTTAAAGCTTGCTTTGGTCGGTCATATCTGCTGATTGCTTAGTTCCTTGGCTTCAGTTGGTTTGACTGTATAATATTACCTCTAATTGTACTTTTGTTTATGATTAAGGTTATATTTATTTTATTTATCAGATAGTTTGTGACCGCTAGGCAAACCATAGACAATGGTATGTTTAAGGGTCAAATTCATATCTCTATTTTATCTCTTTATCAGATTAACTCGATTTAGAAAAACCTCTGAGACTCTCCAATATCTTTTTATTTATTTTTTGTTTCTTCAATGGTCCATGTAGTGTCTCTGGTTATTATTGTACAGTTTCTTTTTGTGGATCGGTAACCATCAAATGACTTCTCCCGCCCTGGGCGCGGGAGAGAGTGTCAGACTTTTACTGACTAAAACCCACCCTTGTTCCTTCGGTTGCCCTTTAGTTTAAGATCAGATGGCGGTGTGTTGTCCCAAGATGTACCTATATGCCTAATATGTTCTGCTTATATACCTAATGTTTCAGAGGGCTTGGGAGTCCGGCACGCGCAGACGGCGCTGCTGTTCTTCGGCATGCTGTTCGCCTTCACCATGAGGGTCAACATGAGCATGGCCATCGTGGACATGACTGACGAGAGGAAGGAAGGGGTGAGTCTCAGTTCAATACTATCTCAAGGACATGGACAATGCAAGGACATTCAAAATCGCTAGGACCTCGTTAAATAGCTGACTTTTTATACACCACTACCAATAGTTATATTTTGTCAAAGTCCCGGACTTTTGAAAGGCACACGAGGGACCGAAGCCAACTCGTAGAGGCCCCTTGAGCTTGAAATGAGTTGAGACACTAACCGACGATTATCCCTATATGCACTTAGCAAGTGCACCCAAGGACAACCTCCAGTTTCTGTGGGACTATTGGGCAAAACATGACAGCTAACGAAAAATTTGGACTATGGGCCTGGGTTGTTAGGTGGCTTCGGTACCAGAGACTAAGGAATAGCTATTGCCTCTATCGTTACATGATATAAAGTTGTCAAAAAGTCTGGTCAGAGAATCCTCCCTTATCAATGGAGGTTGAGAGCCTATACACTCTGTTTGCCATATCTATATAAACAACTTATGTTTTTCAAAATAAAAAGTTATAGTGTTAATGTTAGAGATGGTTTTGTAGAGGTGTTAACTATAAACTACATAAGAATTTATTATCGCCAAAACCGGTTTAATGTGGCAACTGATATAACCGCTTATGAAAGGTTATCTGTGCTTTTTGTAAATTAGCAAGATAATACACAAAAAAGTTTTTTAGAGCTTTCAAACATAAGCACTTACATTTTAATTTAATTTCATGTTTGACATGTAATAAAACGGGTCAGAGCCCATTCGTCTCCTAAGATTTGCACCCTGTGCCCATTCGTCCCCTGGAACTTTTGAGGGGCTTATTCGTCCCCTGAAGAATATTTATTTTAATTCATTCTTCTAATATAAGTACATGTATATGTGTATACTGCAGTTTTTAACAAGCCATTCGTAAAGAGACAATATTACATCGTAAGCCTATCGACAGGTTATATTATTATCATGACGGATTATCATTCATCATAGCTCTTTTTTCAATGATCTGTTATGATTTATTAAATTAATTGCGTTAATAAACTGTTCACAAGTGTACTATGTTAACCGTTTTTAGGTAAAATGTAGGTAATTTTATCTCAGGGGACCAATTGGCACCTGAATAGGTGCCGAATCTTTAACTTATATTGTGTATATATTAGAGGAGACGAATGGGTACCTTAAAAATAATATTTTTATTAAAATATTAATTGGTCCCCTACCAGAAGACCAATGGACACCTATATAGGGGCCGAATCCACAACTTTTATGCTGGGGGACAAATCTTAGGGGACGAATGGGCTCTGACCCAATAAAACATTCGTTTTTTTTTAAAGTAGAGGGAATCTCCAGGACGAATAATACAATTTTAATATTTATTTTATTTAGCGAAAACTACATTATCTCTAAGCCCTGTGGGACATAAGATGTTTGGTTTACTTATACATTTTTTTAATATTTCAAATAGGTACATCCAAAAAGCATAATAACACTATGGAATAATAAATCACAGTTAATATTTATTGTACAGTCTTTAAGGAAAAGTACTAATTGTAAAGTATTTATTATTTTTCTTAAAAATATGATATTTAATTAATTAAGTACTTACAAAACTTGTATCATGTATAAAAATATTAATGACATAATTTTGAAGTTCTTGTTTTTATGCCATTTTCTTGTACATAATATTAATTATGCTACTAGCATAATTGAGGTCAAATACGGAAAACGGGATTAGGGTCCCAAGACTAAATTGATTTACTTTTATCGTTCTGAAGAAGATCGATATGAAAGTAATTTTCCATTAACGTTTAATAATATTTTTTAAGCATCTTATTATAAATATGGTTGCAGAAAAATAAGTTTATTAATAAATGTAGAGCAGACATTTCGGCAAAAAAAAATACGTTTATCTTATCTTAGCAGTCAATTAATTGGATCATAAAAATTAAAACTCATAAGATAAGAAACATAACATACCTAACGTAATAATCAAACATCTGACTTATATGTGTGTCATTTTAAAAACAATGCTAAAAGCACGTGATCTCTTGAAGAAACTTTTTTGATGAAAAAACTCATGGTAGTAATATAAAAGCTAATAGCCACTTAAAAAGTCAATACATTATAATCATACAAATGCATTTAACGTTTAGTGTATAATTATGAAAAAAACCATCCTTACTCACTTTAAATATATAATAATATAAATGTACCTAACTCTGTCTGTCTTTGTTACTATAAGTACTGAAACAAGCAGTAAGCACTGATTCGATTTTGATGTAATTCAAAATGCATTTAGTTGAACATCAAAGGACAGGCTTCTTTTAAATTCACAAATTCGTATGCATTCGCAATAACTGACATTTACCCAGACAAAGTCACAGGCATAAATTAGTATAAAATTAGATATCTACTTAATTAGGCATAAATATAATCTAGAGTCCAATGTGGAAAATTTTGCAAGCGACATGGTACCAGTATATTAATAACCACACTACCTACGGAGAAATACATAAAATCATAATCTTTAATTATAAAGTTTTATGACTGTTTAATCAAACAAGAGCGTAATTATTATTCAGTTCTTATTTAATTGCAGCCGATAATTAGGCATCTTCAGATGATAGCCATGTAATGTAGACAAGTCTCAAGCCGACTTCACCCGCGTTCTATTGTAAGTTTGAAAACGTTACAAAAAATAACGATTTTCCAGCTCCAATAAACACACTTAGGGGTGTAATTTAATCCTTTCTTAAGTAATCCACATCTACGTCACCTAAGAAACACTGGTGCCGATTCTCTTAATCACAAACTAAATTAAATTTAAGTTTAGCGCATCTTTCTCTTTCCATTTTATTAAGAAAAGGACAGAAGATAAGATATTAGATAAGTCCTGTCAAATTTAGTCACTCCATAGATAATTTAGACGCGATTAAAAACATGGCGACTAAATATACTTCAATTTTCTTCAATGCGATGTCTGCGATGTCTAATTTGACAGGATTAAACTAAAATGTATCTTCTGTCCTTTTCTTTAAGAAATAAAAAGAGAAAGATGCATTTAACTTAAAGGGGAATGCCCATCGCCCATACAAAAAAATGCCTGAAATAGACAAAAACGAAATCTACGCCAAATTGTACTTCAAATCAAAGAAAACCCAAAGACAGTTTCAATAATTATCTAAAACTAGGGAGAACCTAGTTTTGGAATGTTTTTGCTTAGAGAGGTTATGTCTGAAGCCAAGCCAAGTCGTCGTATTAAGCAGGTCCTATTTAAGTTATTGATCGTAAATAGGTACCAAGCACAGATGGCATATCAAAATCCCTAACATATGGCCTAAGTTGTCGTCAAATATCATAAAATACACACATAACGTAACACAATCAAAACATCGAATAAATATGTGATGAAAAAATTAAATGTCAAATCACAAGATATTGTCAAACTGCCAAGGCAAAGGACATGTTTCATACTGCCTAGGTTATTTACTCTGCGGTAGTTTTTAAAAATAAATTGATTCAGGTATATTGATTAGCATATTTAATTACTTAGATTATGAGATGTAACAAAAGATGTAATTATGACGGTTTAAAAAAAGCTTTTTACGGATCTCTGAGGATTGTTTATAAGACCACAGACTAAAAATGTAAATGAATGCATGTCATTGAAGAACTGTGCTAAGACGGAAATCAAATTAAATACTGAAATAATAATTTTATTTATACCCCTAGTTAAACAAACTGGAAAATAAATTAACGAGTTATATTTTATTCTAAATAGAATTTACCGCTACTGGTAATTACTGTCTATTCCAGGCATTTTCTTGGCATTCCCCTTTAGTTAAGTTTGTCAACAAGAGAATCAGCACCACTTTTTGCAGAAGGACAACTTACGTATATTGTTAGTCGAAAAAGAAACTTGAGCGATCAATCGCTAATATTATTCCCGATTGCTAGGTACCATAATCCGTTAATTATTACAACTAGCTTAACCCTTTAACTTTTTTTTAGTAGTACTCATAAAGGCACCTCTGGTGTTAAATTCATTTAAATATGACTTAATTGTGGGAAATCAGTTTGGGTCTGGCCGCACATTTTTTTTTTATTGGACCAAAATGCCTAATTTCATTTCATACTGTTACAGTTGGCTTTGATTGATCAGTCAACAAATCAGTCTCTCAGTTTCTTTTATAGAAATAAACTATTGTCCATAACTTAATTTGCTTCGTCAACGTGAAATTACACAAAGTCGATTAAATTAGCTTATGAACTCTTGTCGAGATTCCAACATCAAAATAATTTTATTGGTTAAACCGTGAAATCGCAATAGACATACCAATATATTATTATTGACTCTCTCATATCAGTATATATTACAGTGATTAATTACATTAATAAGCACTTGTAATCAATAGTAATCTATTAACAGAATGTATTAGTATTTCCTAAGCACTGACCACATTCTATAATCCTCTTAGTAATTAAGTGATGTTCAATTAGAAAGCATATCTATTACATTATCATTATATGGAATACTAGAACATAGGCAGTTTAAATGCTTGCTATTTATTCTCTGAAATCAACCAAGGGTGGTGGTCAAAACAAGGCAGGTTCAATTTAAAAGAAAGTAATTAAAAAATCATTGCAATTCTTTTTTTAAGGACCAACCCTTCGCATTATCACAATCTTTAATTAAATTATCATCATTGTTAAATGTGATCGTTATAGTTAGGTTCGGCTAACAAGAGCTGGATGATCAGGACTAAATTGATTTTTCATTACTCGGCAAGATGCCGCAGACTTTCTAAGAAGCATATTTTGTCACCGATTTCTAGCATTAAAACCAGCTGCTCTCTTTTGAGGAAAACCATGAACGACAACATATTAATTTGCACCTTTGCCTGCAATACAACCTTTTTGATATTCTAGGTGTTTTTTTGGTCCTGCACAACCCGCTAGGTTATGATTCTACTCATTAAAACAAACAAACAACTTTTATTATGGAACCAACTCTGAAACCGCGAAAAAAATATCAGCTTTTTCATACATTATGATCGGGAGGGCATTGAACTTTTGTTAGTAACAGCTGATATTTTTTTCGCGATTTCAGAGTTGGTTCCATAATAAAATTTGTTTGTTTTCATGGGTAGAATCATCTCCTAGCGGGTTGTGCAAGACCAAAAATACACCTAATATGTGATTCTATATTCAACTAGCTTTCGCCGGCGCGAATTAAGATACTTGCAACCACTATTTTACCCCGTTGAGGTTGGAATTTTCTAAAATCTTTCTTTATAGTTAAATAATCTTCGCCATGAACATATCCTGCAAGTTTCATATCTCTAAGACCAGCAGTTTGGGCTGTACGTTGATATATCAACAATCAGCCAATCAGTCACACAATTAACCATTTTATATATAGAAGATGACGTCTACTCTTTGACCCTACATACAAAACGCAATATCTGGTCCAATTTCTGCTCAATAAAACAGGAGTTACATGGAAATTTTATCAAGTGTGCGAGTCGCACGCGCATTGTGACGACCTAACCCCGCCCACTTAGATATGGCCGACCTTCTACCCTTGACGTCACGTGGCGCTAGTACATGCTGATAACATTCAACAACACCAAACATGTCATTCGCATAATAATGCAAATATACTCCCGGATTCGTAAATCGAGCCACCTAGCGCAATAATAAAAATATGTATTAGATACACTTATGTATTGTATGTATTAGATTATGTATGTATTAGATATACTTATGAAGGGCCTGTTGGTCTTGTGGTCAGTGACCTTGACTGCTAAGCCGGAGGTCGTGGGTTCGATTCCCACCCAGGACAAACTTTGTGTGATTAGCATGATTGTTTGTTCTGTGTCTGGGTGTAATTTATCTATTATATGTATCTATTTATAAATTATACAAGTATGTTTATCAGTTGTCTGGTTTCCATAGTACAAGCTCTGCTTAGTTTGGGATCAGATGACCGTGTGTGAGTTGTCCCAGGATATTTATTTATTTTTATTATTTATTACTTAGGTCAACAAGTGCATTTAAAACTATACTCATATGTTTAATATATGTTATTTAAAATCCGCATTTCAGAAAATTTACCAGGAGCGTCCATTGTAAAGTTCACTCACAGAAAATCAAGTTAATTTGTTTAGTTTTAATAGGTATCAAATTCAAGTTATGCTACTAATAGCTCGGATTTCCTATTTACATATTTAAAAATCTTTCAGATGTTGACCCACATCTCTCAAACCGTAAGTCTTATTAATGTTAGGCAGAATCTTCACTTGGAAGACTATCAAGCGAATAAAATTTGTTTATTTATTTATCGTATTGATCAAGATGATAATTGCCGATAATGGGCATGGTTCTATAAACACTATAAACAAATTAATTAGTAAATAAAATGTATTACAAGTATTTATTTATGTACACATTTCTAAGAATATTTAATTAGTTTACTCATTAGTAAAATAGTTCGGTATTTTATCGGAAAGCTTGTAATTAGACTAACAATGTTAATATTAAGTAAACGATGAGTTATTTTGTGAATGAAGTAAATAATGATTCATTGCTTCAGTGTATTGTTCTGAAAGCGGAAAATTAATGAATAAAATGTATAGAAAATATTATTGTATCAAGAATTAAAAAGCTGTTTTGTCACGAAGGATTTTGAAATAAACATAGTTGACAAGTACACTGCAGTTGATTAAAAAAAACATGAATATCAATTATAAATATAACTATATAAAAGCTGTTAATTTAATACGGAAAACAAAACTATCATGTCGGTATTTTGTCAAAAGCAATTACAACTTATTTGTAACCAACACTGTCAGACCAAATAGCCGACCACGACATATAGACAGACTTCAGCTGCCATCAATAAAGCTTAAACTATTAAAAAAAAAATGTATACTGCATGTCGATTATTGTTTTCAATCATTTACCAAATAAAATCCAAGAATTACCTTTGACAATGTTTAAAAAAAACTATTTAAACTGTTATTATGTAAGAGATATTACACTGTTAAAAATTATTTAGAAGACAAATCCTTAGAATCCTTTAATTATGTTTAATATTTTTTTTTTTACTAATATTGAAACAATATTACTAATATTGAACTAAAATTAACACTGACTGTGAAAAAATTTGCACGCCATGTTATGGCAGGATATGCCGAAAACCAATGTACCTATACCACCTTATGTACCATATTCTTGCAAATAAATATTCATTCATTCATTCAATGAGAGTTTTATGTAAATGTATATACTTAGTTATGTATTAATTTAATTTAATAATAATTTAATAACTATAATTATATAACTTTACGAATTCCGATTTTCTTACTTGAGCTATAGTGCTACTACATTGCTGCTAACCAATGTTATTGATCAAACGCCAGATATGTCATAGGTTTTGGTTTCCTTATGAGTCAAATGCGGTATTAATGTTCTGATTGCGTTGATTTAGAAATTTTATTTTTCCACAGAATTAAGTAATCTCCTAAGGTTTAGTTACATATTATTTTAACTTCATACCTACATCTTTATATATATAATTCTGCTGTGCGTGTGTATGTCATTGAACTCCTCCTAAACGGCTTGACCGATTTAAATGAATTTTTCTGTATGCGTTTGAGTGGCGCCCTGGATGGTTTAGATTCACAAATCAGCCCGGCAGATGGCGCTAATTGCTTGAAAAAGCATGTGATCTCGGAAACTACCCTAACGATTTCGCTGAAATTTGATATGTGGGGGTTTTCGGGGACGAGAAATCGATCTACATAATGCAAGACAACGTATGTTGGGTCCGCTAGTAATATATACAGACAAAGATAATGGCAGACGAACAACAAAATGATTTGGTAAAGGTAAACCCCCTTATCTTTAAAGGTAACCCTCAAAAAACTAAGTTCTGCTCTATCTCACAGCTTAAAACAAGATTAGGACTAAAGCCAGTAATTTGAGAACATCTGATGCAACTTTACATAAAGTTTCAGTTCGTTCTGAACAAAGTTCAAAGTTCAAGTGCATTCACGCCTTAAGTTGTCAGACATGCACTCACACATTGATAATTGATACCTATTTATAAGAATTAAGTTTTAAAACGAGTTTATTATGAATGGCAGGTATTTTACTTTGACTGATACTATTGATAACAGCTGTCTCTCGTCTGAGACTAAATTATCATTCGACTTTTGACTTTTCTTTAATAAGAATATTTATCTTATTTTTCATTCGAATATTTACCTTACTCTTGTCGTCTCATTAATGTATAATAATTATACATTATTTTTTCAGATAACTGAGATTCATACAAAGTATAATTTAATTAGTCCACAATAGTAAACAGGGACTTGGTTCTCTGGGGGCGTACCACAAGCCCTTATAGCAGTATTACTTTGATATTACTTTCAGTGGGAAAGAGACGGCGCTAGACAACGTGTCTAACGCTGTCACTTGCACACTCCTGCAACAGGACTAAAACAATTTTACTTTAAACGTCATGGTAAGGGGGCTGTTCTAATTTCCGCATGAGAGGAGAATCGTGCCTATTGGCTATGGCACTCAAGATGCCGTGGCGACTTCCACGTAGCCGATTGTATAGTGATACAATCTGGAATATTTATCTATGTACGCATAGGGAAGGATTTATCTGGACATGTTAAATTTAGTGCTTTCACATCATGAAATTACCTCAGTCATTTACCCTCCTCGTTATGTTTTGACCAATCTGAATCAATTTCAAAATAAATATCAATAGTGCCAATTCCCTAGTTCACAATCTACACTAAATTTAAGTTCATTGCATCTTTTTTTCCCACTTGACTAAGAAAAGGATAGAAGAAAAATATTATTTAGTACTGTTAAACCTTCGATCGCACAGGTTTCGAGACAAAACATAAAGACAATAGCAACGCTACAGCCGGCTGTCGCTTGGTCGACGAAAGGTCAAATCAGTGAGCGTCTGACGTAAATCGACGTACATATATTTGTAAAAAAGTATTACATACTCTTTAAGAAAGCAAATACAATGACTTACGTCTCAACTTTCAAAAGATTCAAACGCAACAACCCAACAAGTAACAACATTTGTAAAGCATACCTAATGCCATTACATTAAATTGCTAATTCCTTTGTAAGTGGCTTCTTATTATCCGAGTTTTGGTGACAAACTTTTGGGTTCCGTTCTTAGGATGCGGTGAGATGTAATCGTAGACTTATCTTGTACCAGGATTGGTAAACAGTGGAGAAGTGGGTTTGAAAGAGAAGTTAGCTGGTAAACAAAAGGGTTTTTGTTTAATTTCAATGTTACAGTGCGTATTAAACTAGTGTCCACTGTTTGTAAATAGTGATGTAAATGTGGTAGCGTAGTGGTTAAGGCGCCCGCCTCTCATGCAAGAGGTTGTGGGTTCAAATCCGGGCAAGTACCAATATGGCTTTTTCAGTTCATAAATGTGCTTTTTAAATTGTATATCTGGACATCACAGACATCGGTGAAAGAAAACATCGTGAGGAAACCTGGACTTGTAGTGAATATAAATAAGTCCAAAATCGCCAATCCGCCTTGAGCAAGCGTAGTGCTTAATGCTCGTGCCTTCTCTGTATGAGAAGAGGCCTTTACCCTCTAGTGGAACAGTAATATGCTGGTATTATTAATATCAGTAAAGCAGTGAAGTTTTAGGCACATTCATATTTTATCACTAGTCGTAGAACACCTGCGACATGGTAGCCTGGTGACCCGTAACAAATGTCTTTCCTAAAAACCTATATCAGACATCAGTCTCACAACGATCGAACACAGCTGAGACATTATTACACACATTCAATTAAAGTCAACTCTGTGAAGAGAATGACAGACAAATTATTATAATTTTTATTAAACCACTAGCTCCTGCCCGCGACTTGTCCGCATAGATTTTTCCTGAATTTTCTTTGCTATAAACCTCACGGAGCCCGAGACCTTTCCAACGAATGCAAAACCGTGGAAATCGGTTCGTGCGTTCTGGAGTTATAGCGTCAGGAAGGAAAACCCGACTTATTTTTATATAGTAGATCATCATCTCTCTAGTCTGTGTTTAGGAAAGTTTCGTCTATTATTTATACTAACTTTCCCCGTGGCTTCAATCGCGTGGATGTCGATTATTCCATCTCCTATTTTCCCCTCCCCGCGTAACGCTTACTGTGAATAGACGTGCGGCGTGTCTACTCCGCGGTTAAAATTCGGCAAAACGAGTTAAAAGTGATTTGTTGTGCGCAAATTATCAACACACGTACTCTTTAATAGAAAAGTGACAATCCTGTGGTAATATCAAAGTGAACTTATTCATATTACAATCAATAACAACAGTTTTAAGTTTTAAACGTTCGTAAAAATTCAAATAAAAGTGTCGTTTTGGACTTTGACCTCATTAGCGGCGAGCCACAGTAATCAAAGAACTACTTAACTGAGTCACCTACCTGCTGTCATTGAAGACCAAACCGATCAGAGAGCGGTTGCTAATTTTGAGCTATCTAAGCAGAACAACAAATAGCGCTGTGGAATAACAAGCTACCTCGTCAACAGCAAGGCTCGAGTTCGAATCCTACCGAGCGAGATCAACTTTTTGCATTTTTATATTTTTGTATTTTTAATTTTTATTTAAAATGCCTCTTTAACGTACTCCGCCAGTGTCTCCAGCTGTTTTTAAATCACCACCACCTGTTTTTAAAACCCCACCAGCTCACCATCTTTCTGAGCCTAACTTAAATACCTCCAATGACATACTCGAGGAATGCCTGCCCTCAAATATCACTAGCCGGATTAAAAGAAAGCGTATGGAAAATCAAGACTCCGTAGAGGACTTTAATCATGAAATTACGGTCATGATAAAAGAATTGAAAAAGGAACAGTCCTCGTTTTTGTCGTCTATGCAATCTTCCCTTCAAGAAATCAAATTTCAGTACACTAAACTGCAAGAATCTGTCGATTTCACGTCTACCAAATACGATGAAGTGATGAATAAAATGCTCCAATATGAGGCTGAGAGAAAGAAGACTAACAATTATATTAAGAAGCTCGAAGATCGGGTGGATCAATTAGAAAAACAAGCAAAAAACACCTGCTTTGAAATAAAAAACATCCCGAAAAAATCTAATGAATCCAAAACGGATCTCGTAAATGTCGTATTGAGCATCTGCAAAGTCCTCGGCCCACCGATTACTCAAACCGAAATCAAGGATGTCTTCAGGATCCATTCAACTACTGCTACAAATAACACAGTCATAGTGGACCTTACAACTGTACTAAAAAAGGAAACTGTATTACAAGCTGTCAGAACATATAATAAAGAGAACAGGGATAATAAATTGAATACCACAAAACTGAACATCGATGGTCCAAAACTACCGGTATATATTTCCGATAACTTACCTACGAAAACCCGCAAATTATTTTTCCTTGCAAGAGAATTTGCTGCTCTACACCACTTCAAACATTGTTGGTCAGCCCATGGCAAAGTATACATTCGCAAAGAAGATGGGGCGAAACGGTACTGCATTAACTCTGAAGGAGACTTATCCAAGATAACAGAAATATGACTAGGCAACAGTAGCCTGTCTTCCACATATAACCCTAGAGAAACCTGCTTTGTTCCACTCACTGTTATTAATTGCATGCTTTGTTTAATTTGTTATTATTTTGTTTACATTTTACTAGCCACTGTAACTTATCACTATGTCATAATGATTACTCTCCTACACTCACCTAAAATCTTTAACCGCCAAATACATATACACACAGCTTCACTCACCCCAGTTACCCATAATTTATACACTACATTAAACTCAAACTACTTTCACACTTACACATTTCCCCCCCCCCCCCCCCCCTACTCACCGGTGTTTTTTAATGCATGTGTCAGTTCCTGTATCATTTTAATATTTATTCAAATGCATCGTACAGCACTATCCTCCTATCATACTGAGACCCACCTAATTACGAACCGTTACTGTACCTACCTTTATCATTCGATAGTTTAAATCACATCCAAGATGAGCTAGATAGTGTCTCTATAGCTGACTCTGCAACCTGTAAAATAGAAGACTGCAACGAAATTGCTAAAACACACAAGAATTCATTAGGGCTCTTATGTCAAAATATAAGAAGCATTAATAAAAACTTTAATGACTTTACCACCTTACTGGAAAGAAGCGGAGCCCCCTGGGATATAATCGTCCTCACCGAATGCTGGTTGTACAATTCTCCTCCACTGCCTATACTTGACGACTATATTTCCACTGCTACCACCTTACATAAGACACAAAACGAGGGAGTAGCGATCTACTTTAAGAACCACCATTCGTTTTCTGTCACGGAACATATAGCACAAGATGCAAACTGTCTCGTGGCAAAACTAAGCAAAAGCACAGTAGTTATTGCCATATATATATCGTCCCCCTTCATATAGAAATGTCTCCCCATTCATTGAGTCTTTAAGTGAACTTATTAAGTCTGTTTCTTTCTATAGTAATATTATTGTCACAGGGGACATCAATATTGACATTTCTAATGATAGTACCGACCCTCGATCTACTGAGTACCTCACTATGTTTGCTTTTCACGGTATGTTGCCTGCACACACGCTTTCCACTCGTTATAACCGCTCGTGCCTTGATCATGTTATTTTAAAATCGAAATGTCCAGCTTTTTGCTATGTTGCAAATACCTCTGTCACTGACCATGACACTGTTCTATTTTTCATTCAACTTTCTAAGCCTTCCTTTACCTCTCCACCAAAAAGTAAAACATATAAAGTCTTGGACTACATAAATATTGAATCTATGCTTACGCAAGCAAATTTCCGTCCCCTTTACAGTTTTCAAAATGTTAATGCTGCTACTAACTTTTTCTTAAATACCCTAAATAGTATAATATTACTAAACACGATTCTAAAAGTAGTGCCTTGTCGTAAACGGATGCGAAAGCCTTGGATGACCCCCGGGCTTCTAAAATGTCTCCAAAACCGCGATAGTTTGCACCTAAAATTAAAGAAATCTCCAGACAATGAAGTTTTAAAAGTTACATTTAAAAGATATAGAAATTATTGTTCCATGCTGCTAAAAGCTGCTAAACGTAGTTATGAAAAAAATCTTATTAAAAATGCGCAAAACAATAATAAAAAACTATGGGAGACACTAACAGTACTAAACAAAAAACCCATGCAACAGATCTTTTGTCATCCTCTGATGGTAAACACTCTGTGAATGTCGTTAATGCCTATTTTGCGGGTATTGGACGCTCACTAGCTGAAAATATAACCGTGCCAACTACACTGTCCCGATCGAATAATAACAATGATCACAATACCTTTGTCCTCTTACCCACCGACGAATCTGAACTGGAACTTTTAATTAACACACTTAAAACTGACTGTGCGGTAGGCTCCGATAACTTGTCGGGTACATTCCTTAAAAAATTTAAGGTTATACTTATCCCACATTTGACATATATATATAACCTGGCATTCAGTACAGGAATCTTTCCTGATGCTTTTAAACTGGCAATCGTCCACCCTGTGCACAAAAGCGGCGAAAGAGACAAACCTCAGAATTATAGACCCATATCGATTCTTCCCACACTCTCTAAGCTATTAGAGAGGCTTATGAATAACAGGCTCGTTAAATACCTTGAGCATTATCATATTCTGTCTTCTTGCCAATACGGTTTTCGTTCGGGAATCTCCACCAGTAACGCAGTGCTTGATCTCACCAATAACATTGTTAAGCACTTGGATAATAAACAGTGTGTTTTAGGCGTCTTCCTGGATCTGGCTAAAGCCTTTGATACAATTTCGATCCCTGGACTCATCACTAAGCTTGAGAACATTGGTATCAGAGGCGATCAGCTGCAACTTTTTAGGAGTTATCTTACAGGAAGGCGCCAATGTGTTAAAATAGGCGAATGGATTAGTGAAGAACTCCCTATAACATACGGTGTGCCACAGGGTAGCATTATTGGGCCGACCTTGTTTATTATTTACATCAATGACCTCTGTCGTCACGAGCTTTCAAATGGATCCATATTCACTTACGCCGACGACACTGCCTTAATATTTCATGGGGACACTTGGGAGTCAGCGTTCCTACATGCACAATCAGGACTCAACACTGTAACTGGCTGGTTAGCACATAATCTACTTACTCTAAATGTAGAAAAATCTAAATATCTTACTTTTTCCCTGTCGAAAGTTGGTAAACTTTCCTCAGCCCATTTTTCTTTGATTGCACATTCTTGTAACACAACACAGACACCTTGCAGATGTACTCATCTAAGCCGCACAGATAATATCAAATACTTGGGTGTCCAGATAGATGACTCTTTATCATTTTATGACCACATAGATTTACTTACCTCCCGACTACGCAAATTAATATTTATCTTCAAAAACCTACGCTATGTGGCTGATACAAACGTGCTCAGACAAGTTTATTTAGCTCTCTGCCAGTCAGTAGCCCAGTATTGTATAGTTGTTTGGGGTGGGTCTGCAAAAACACATATAATAAAACTGGAACGTGCCCAAAGGGCAATCCTCAAAGTGGGCTGGTCCCTTCCGTATCAATTTCCTACAACTGAACTTTACAAAACCTGCAAGGTTCTCTCTATCCGAAAGCTATTCATTTTAAATCTAATCCAAACAGTCCATTCTCGTAGTTCCTATAACCCGGAAAAGTTAAGATCCCTGAGACGAAAACATGCAGTTTGTCCATCCGTTCCCACCCAATCGAGACTAGCTCAACGCTTCTTTAATTTTCTTGGCCCTTACGTTTACAACCGCGTAAACAAAAACTTACAAATGTACGACATGACTAAATATAAATGTAAGACAACTGTAACGAACTGGCTCCTTGAATTAGACTATGACGATACAGAAAGTATCATACAAATAATGAAATAATTACGTTATCTATACGATCACACACACTCAAATACAAACATAAACCAAACTCATCCATACATACACACACATATACACAAACGCAGTCCTACATTCACAACCACACACTTGCTTTACACACTACGTACACTACCACTACTACTTTACACATAACACGAGTCTCATGAGTCTCACTAACTTGTTTTGATTTTTTCTTTTCTATTAAAAAATATGTGATTTCATGTATAGTTGCCGATAAATGCGATAATGTTTTTAAGGGTGTGAGCCTGGAGATTTGTCATACAGGTCCCGAACCTAGTTCAGACTCCAGCTCTCACAAAGGTTTAGAGTATAAGGCAATTACATAAACAAAATTAATGTACATGTTCCACTTTACGTTTGTAATTTTTCAAACCTTTCTTAGTGATTACCTACTATTTACAAAGAACATAGCAACATTAACCTTGTAAGTTTCATATCGCTAGAATCAGCGGTTTGGGTTGTGCGTTCAACAGTCAGTCCGTCAGTCAATTAAAATTATATATTATTCAACTAACACATATTTTAATTTGCAGTCGTTCGACTGGCCGCACAACGTGCAAGCGGTGATCCTGTCATCCTTCTTCTGGGGCTACGTGATCCTGCAGATCCCGGCCGGGATGCTGGCGAGGCGGTTCGGAGGCCAGCTGCTCTTCACCATCTCTGTGTCAGTCAACTCACTGCTGTCGCTGTTGCTGCCACTTGGAGCTGCGTGGGTGAGGAAATTTAAAGCAGAATATTATATTAACCTTTTGATCGTCATTGTCACGTATAAGTGACAAGCGAAGGCACGCCCTGTATAGTAGCGATATAAATATCTTACATAAATAAAACGTAGTGCATTATAACAAATACAATTTTGTTAATTACAATGCCAATGAAGTTTTAGAAGCTATTATTTTAATATTTTTAAACCTTCAAACACACGTGATTCCAGACACCAGACAATAGCAGCCCGACAGCTGGCTGTCGCTTGTTCGTTAAAAGGTTAATTGAACATATTTGGAAAATATCAAAGAGCAAACGATGGCTGCTAATAGTGTACTAGAATGTTTAACTAATATTAATTGATGAAGTAAAGTAAACATGATTTTTCATAAAATGATCACCGTATTAACTTTGTTAGCCATAAAATTTTTATCAATTAGTAAGTAGAAGTCTCAAAAGAATAGATCAATTTAACTAATTGTCACAACTTAGGCCCGTATTAATACACGTCACTCAACTCCGAGACGCTCTCAAGTCTCTTGCTGTCCTTGTCATTCTAAAGGGAAAAAATAAGGACAGCAAAACTTGAGAGCGTCTCAGAATTGAGTGACGTCTATTAATACGGGCCTTAATTTCACAATACTGTCATCTCAAAGCTAAAGAAACTTTAATAGCAGCAATGAGTTTTAGAATGTAAATTATTCCGTGCTATTAATAACACTAAGGCGCTCTCATTTTCTGACTATTTTAATTAAGTTTTAAACGTATTATCGTCGAATTAATGAAATTAATTTTTCATTTAATTGGCTTATGTTAGTCTAAGCCTAGTTCAATTTCTATTCAAGACGAATCTTTGTATTGTTTTGTGAGCATGTTTATATTAATTGTTTTGTGTGTAACTACTTCATAATTCCATACATGTAATGCGAAAGTAGCTCTGTCTGTCTGTCTCGCTTTCAAGCCAAAACCACTAAACCGATTTCATATAATTTGGTACAATGATAGTCCATAGCCTTAAAAGGATATAGTATAATTTTTATCCTAAAAAATCCACGGGAATGGAAGCTACAAGGGTAAAACCGTGAGGGATAGCTAGTTTATAATTATTGTTTTAATTTATAAATTACATAAGTATGTACGCAAAGCAAACTGTTTCCGCCTTATTACAAAACAAGGTTTTTCTCTAAACCAGGTTTAAACCATTGAGCTAGGTTTTGTATTTCGAATCTTGATCGTATCAGAATAAGATTCAAATTACAAAACCTGGCTCAATGGTTTAAACCTGGTTTAGAGAAAAACCTTGTTTTGTAATAAGGCGGTTTAAGTTTACATACGCGTTCTACCATAATATTGGTGTGCGTAAAATCTGCTTGTAAGATAGACCTGTCATTACGCACACACTTACAATTTCTTGTTACTTTAACTTTAATGTTGTAGGTAGTCAATAGCCACTTCGCTCATTTATGAGCGTTTGCTTGACAATATAAATATAAACCAAAAAATAAGAAGCACAAATTCAGCCAGTCATTCAAGTTGTTCCATGGCTTAGTGGCGTATAAGCCTACCGACTAACCGCTCGCTACGTTGTATGTCACAGGTTCGAGCAAACCTCACTCTCTTTTTGCATTTTTTTAATTTGATCAAATGGCTTAGGATCAAAACTGGTGTTATTTTTTTTTATTTTAAGTAACATTTCTGTTACTTTGTTGTTTATTTTTGTAATTTACCTGACGATATTTTCAATATGTATAGAAATAAAAATTAAACAATTTGTAATTAGAAACCAACAATATTTATTGTCCAGTAGATTTTTATGATAATTTCAATAACAAAGTTTTATGCATGACAATTATTTTAAATCGGACAAGAATGAATGCCACTTTTTGTATTAAGGTGGGTAATTTATTTATTTATGATATAAATTAACATGTTAGTGAGATATTAAGATACAGTGATCCCAATTGTAACCTCACAAACAATAACATCACTCACATAAATGAAATTACCTCCACATATTATATTTATATCCGATTGATGCGCCTTCACTATCTATATATAACTTTTAGCACCATAAGACCCCTTAGGTTCGATTGGGTTCAGAACAGTAATATTATCTTCGATTTTTTTTTTATTATTCCGCTCATTATTTTTAAGCCATAATAATTATTTTGCGACTGTCCTTGTCCGATTTGAAACACTTTTCGTTATAACGTATAAGTAACTATTATTATTGTAAAAAATAAAATCTATTGTAAATTGTCTCTTGCGAAGCGTACCCGGTTTTGCCTGTAAACAGTGGGAAGGAATAGCGTACGACGCTTTAAACCAGCTGCAAGCAAATGGGTCCACACATTCCACACATTGTAACGTGACGAAGTCAAGAAGGCCTCAGCTTAAAATGCGTAACAACTGTAGGTATCACGGTGTCGCGCATTGTAATATTTGTGTATGCCAATCCTGTGGTCCTGGTCGACAAAGATCAATGGTTCCCGTGTCTGTATAGCGGTGCACTTACAGTTTTTCTCTGTAAACAAAAATAAAATATTGTTACAAAAAAAATGGTTGCCTGTAAAGTCGGTTTTACGGGCGAAGATTTTACGTGACAACGTCTTTTACCGATCATAGTTGAGTGGGAGAGAGACGCAAGGCATTCGGCGGGCCTCTCTCTCGTTCGGTGACTCATCGTAACGTTACCGAGCGTTACACTTTTTCATAAGTGACTCCCAGCCGCAACCTAATTTAAGACGTTGTCACGTCAAAACAAGAATAATTAACCAGATGTAAATAATTATAATATGTATAATAATCTGTATATAATCTTATAATAATATTATTTGAATATATATATATATATATATATATAGTATATAAAAACATTATATTATATAAGGAAGCTATAAAGTTTTATACATATATGCTTCCGTGATAAATAGGCCATCTAGCACACATAATTATTTAATTCAAAGTACAACTCAGCCAAACAAATCAACTCCTCGGCTTTATAATATTAGTATAGATGTAACATCATTCGAATTTTAAATAAAGAAAGAAAAACTAAGTAATTATTTTGTTACTCACCAAAATCTTCATCTTCATCGCAATTTCACATATTAAAACGTTTTGCTCATGTTAAATAACAATTTCAGCTCTCAAAGGTATAGTAAAGTGATTCATATTGACTCACAACTAAATCAACACAACAAAAAACAACACTTCTCCAAACAAGCAGGGTATAATGTTTTAGAACATAACGTAAGTCCGATAGATGCAAAAGCAATATAACGATGAAACTAAACTATTAAATGTATACGATTCTTAATTTTTGAGGGTAGACTATACATTTTTCCAAAGCCAAATATGACGAAGTCTTGCTAATAATTGTATTTGTGTGCGTGGACATCAGGTTATTATCAAGCAAACACTAACAAATAGGCAATGTAATGTACACGAGTTGATTTTACTCACACATACATTATGTATGTAGTGACTCTAAACTTTAATAAGTTGCTTTGTGTACATGTGAATTTATAAATTACACAATTGTGTATTATATATTAAATCTAAACGAGAGGAAATTAAAAATACATATAAAGAATAAATTATGTCAACAGGCATATTATAAATTGGAAGATTAAGTTTGAGTTTGAGTTTACATCTGTTGTCTGATAACCATAGTACAGGCACAGCCTAGTTTAGATTACCGTGTGTGAATTGTCCAAAGATCTATTTATTAATCCCCAGGGAGGCTGGAGAGTAGTGTGCGGGTGTCGAGTGCTGCAGGGCCTGACGCAGGCCTTCATCTACCCCAGCACGCACCACCTGGTCAGCCAGTGGATGCCGCTCGAGGAGAAGGGCTTCCTCGCCACCTTCGTGTATGCTGGTAACATAGGAACTTCTACCAGACCCTTTTTTTGAGGATGGAAAATAATCAAATGACTTTCCTGTCCTGGGAGGGGCGAGAAAGAGTGTCAGACTTTTACTGACTAAAGAATAAGAAGAATAAAGAATAAACCAATATTATCAGGCAACTTAGGTCCTTAGAAAAAAAAATATACAAATAATCTTAACTTAATCTTAAAATAAAAACATAGGGTAGGTTTTACTGACTAAAACCCACCATTATTCCTTTAGTTGCCATTTACGTTGCGTGGCCGCGGTAACTATTAGAACAATTTATCAGACGGCAGACCCTTACTGTCGCACTACCGCCTCACGATAAGGTCCGTATAACGGGGTATTCCTCGGAGCGCTCCTGTTTTGAAGCGCTCCTAACGAAGCGCTCCTAAAATATTCCGCCAAGCGCTCCTGTTGGGAGCGCTTAGAAAATCCAACTAAAAATATTATTATTTCATTCCTCGAAGCGCTCCTATGACGAAACATAGAGAAGAGCATGAAGTGTTCGTAACAAATTATATCGATAAACATTTCGACGGCTACTAGTTGCTTATATTAAAACTAGAAATAGCTAGAATCACTGAATAGTAAAAATAAAAGCTTCGATGAAAAGTACCAGGGTGGCAGAAATTGCGAGGAGGCACCTAAATGATCTCTTATAAATTGTACACCAACGATTAAAGTCTAAAATTATTTTGTTATTATTCACTATAACGATCTTATTGTTTATGACTAAAATGTAGTTATAGATATACAGTACATAACTATAGCTATCAGGAAAACAGAAATGAACTAGAAGTAATTCTTTATGCGATACTACTCAACTTGTATATTATAATAATATAGTTTTAATAATTAACTTTCATGTTATTCCTTTCTTTCATATCCATCCCAGCAATACGTGCCATAGATTGATCACAAATTAAAACAAACTTTTCACTTTTCGCCAATTTTTTAATAAAACAAACTTTTCTTAGTACAGTCGGTGATAGCTATTACCTGACCCACCCTGAGAACGAACGAATTTGAACCCTCTGTTAATAACTTTAAAGGCTATTCAATTTGTATGAATACATCAGACTTGCACTACTCGATGAACAGAGACAATTGATACGCAAACTTGATCTTTAAAACGTTAGTGTTAGGGTATTTATAATTTTGTCATGCAATTTTGATTTTTATGTGTTAGACTTAGAGTTTATCAGAGTATTATAAAATAATAATTGTCATTGCTACTAGTCGCTTATTCTAAAGTTTATATTCAAACATATCTGGTCTCGTGGTCCGTGAGCAATGTCTGAGACGAACAAGATGCGGGTTCAAATCCTGCGCCAAAAACATAGTTTTATGATATTTTTTTAATTTACAATTTATTCTATATTGTGTTTTTTTTATTCAAAATATGATTAATAAAATCTGGTTGATTTAATTAATCACGATTTAATTAAATACAATAACAACAGAAATGAAAAACAATAATGATAATGATATCGATTTTATTCAATCCTTACTAATATTATAAATGCGAAAGTAACTCTGTCTGTCTGTCTTTCTGTCTGTCTGTCTGTCTGTCTGTCTGTCTGTCTGTCTGTCTGTCTCTTCTTCACGCCTAAACCACCGAACAGATTTGAATGAAATTTGGTACAGATATAGTCTGGGACCCGAGAAAGGACATAGGATAGTTTTGATCCCGGAAATCCCCCGGGAACGGGAACTAATAACCCACGCGGACGAAGTCGCGGGCAAAAGCTAGTATAATTATATAACTTACAAAAGCTAAAACATTAAAAACAATAGAAAACATTTTTTTAAATTTGTTTCTTTTTTAAAAGTAGGTAAATAATCTGTTACATTTTTACAAAGAGTTTAATGTGGTGAATCAACATGTTATATTATGTTTAGAAATAAATAATATTTCTATTTTATAACAATAACATCACCACATTAACTGTCATACCTACTTATATAAAAATGTAAGTGAAAATAGCACTAAATACTTTGACATTTTACCTGGTTTGTAGATATTATTTTAGTTTTAAATTATGATTATGATCGTAAAAAGGACTTGCTTATTTATCGTATGAATCACTCCTTTAGAAATGATTATAACAGCAGTTTATTAAACACACACCCGGCATGTAAATTTTGTTGTTTGCGGGGGCTGTCTTAATAGCGAAGTGGAGCACCGTCTTTTTCTATGATTTGTTGTAAAGGACTTCTCGTCAGTGAATATGACTACATGTTCTTCCCAATTAAAATCCAAATATTCTTGGGCAAAACGGACTCTTGCTTGGCGATGAGCAGCAGATAATTGAATTTTACGTGCCGGCTTATATTGTTTCATTCCAGCAGCATGCAAATGTTTTCTAACTGTTTGAACAGAAACATTATACTGCACTGCAGTGGACGAAGTAGGTGTGAAAGGATTATTAATATGTTCACGAACAATAGCTTGGTGTCGTTTCTGACACGGGAATAAACATGACAGGTTTTGGTCCTGACTTATCCTTTTGAACATTTCCTGTTTCTTCAAAACGTCTTAACCACAATCTGACTGTATTTCTCTGAAACAATGAAAAAAATCATTTTACGTTTAAGCTTTGAATAATAACGCGTTTAAGTATAAAATCTTAAAATAAAATTGTTTACGTCAGGACATAAGCAATATAGCTACTAACAAAGTATAAATTTAGAAGAAAATACTTACTGCTATATTAAGTCTCCTAGCAATCTCTCTGATGCCAACATTCTCTTCGTGCAAATAGATTATTTTGAATTTTAAATAATCACTCAATTGAGACATGATAATAAAACTAAATAATAAAAATTAAAAAATTGGAAAAGATGCTGTTTTTCGTAATTTAGTAAGGCAAGTTAAAAAAATGTTCGCATAGTCACTGCTTATTACGCGTAGACTGGCATTATTTGTATTGTATTATGAGTATCACAGTTAATTTTTGTTTTCCTACCCATATCCCTAGTTATATTTGAGTTTTATATTGAATACGCATATTTGTTTTTCAACTACCCACTTGTTATAAGTTAGACGAATATATTACCAATTTAGAAATTATTATATTTGATGAATTTGTCTGATTCTTTACAATAATGCAAGAATACTTTACGGAAGAAATTCTAAATAGTAAACAAAACATTACAACAAATCCTTGATACAGGATTTGAACTCTCACTTTGCTCGTCCCAAACTTTGTGCACGGCCACGAGACCAGATCTGCTTGAGAATAACGTTTAAAATAAGCTACTACTAGCATGATACTAGTTATTTAACAATATTCTGATAAACTTTAGGTCTTACGGAATAAAATTCAAAATGGTATGACAAGTAATTATAAATATCTTAACGCTAATGTTTAAAGTCCAAATTTGCGTATCAGTTGTATTTGTTCATCGAGTAGCGCTGGCAGTCTGATAAATTCATACGAATTAAATAACCTTTAATGTTACAAGCAGAGGGTTCAAATTCGTTTGTTTTTAGGGTGGGTCAGGTAATAGCTATCACCGACTGTACACAACTTCATGTGACGTAGGCGCGCTCGCAACTAATAAGTTTAGAAGACAAAAAAATGCGTATTCGATGTAAACTAGTTCCGGAAATGCTCGGCTGCATTCGGAATCACTTGGTAACGCGACCACGCGACCACGCGGCTCTCTAGGATAAAACTGGGAAGCACGGTTACAACAGCGGGTAGTGTCTTGCTTGTGTCACTAAAGTCACTAAAGTACGTAGTTCCAGTTCATTTATGCTTCCCTAGTAGTTTAAAAAAAAAATACCAATTATGATAGTTGAACTTTAAAACGTCGATATCGATATAGTTTCTTACAAATCCTTCATGCTCTGCCCTATGGTATCGTCACGTCATAGGAGCGCTTCGAGGAATGAAATAATAATATTTTTAGTTTGATTTTCTAAGCGCTCCCAACAGGAGCGCTTGGCGGAATATTTTGGGAGCGCTTCGTTAGGAGCGCTTCAAAACAGGAGCGCTCCGAGGAATACCCCCGTATAACTAGTGTTGAACGAGATGGCAGCGCCGATCTCTGTGACGTATACAAACTTGGGAACGACCACTGTAAACCTGGGAAAGCCGATTTTTTTTGCGAGAACCTTGTTTAAAGTAGTATTAAATTATTAACCGACTTCTGAAAAAAGGAGGAGGTTCTCAATTCGGATGTTTGTATTTTTTTTATGTTTGTTCGCGCATAATTATCTTCGTCGTTTACCAACCGATTTGAACAATTCTTTTTTTGTTTGAAAGGGTAAACTTCCCAAATGGTCCTATTGTCATCAGATCCAGGATCTGATGATGGTATCATGCCGAAATCGAGGGAAGTCGGTTTATTTGCAAAAAATTGATTGTTTATTTCTAAGATGAAAAGATTATAATCTTCGGAAACGTTTGATTTACCGATTTCTCTCCTATTTCCAAATTGTTTATGTGATGGAAAACTACTATCAATTAGTGAGCATTTTATGGATTAAGCTTACACTTTCAGTGTAGTTTCGGGTATTAGCTAATATAAAATTATACTTGTAATTTCCCTTCACAAAGCCTTTCATTTAATCTTGATCACTAGTTAATTATCACTCTATAGACTATCTGTCTAACTAAAATAAATTAATTTTAGTAGCAATTGAAACTTCTTTTTGTTTCTCTTTAATGGGGACCTTGTTTTTTATTATTGATATAATTCATTCGTTAAAACGTAATTAAAGTTCATTATTACTTTAAATAAATTGGTTCAAATTAGAATTGACTATTGAGTGTAATACTCTAATGAGTCTCATTTATTACTTAACACTTCGACGACCAAGCGACAGCCAGCTGTCGAGCTTCTATTGTCTTTCTATGGTGTCTCGTGTGTTCGGAGGTTTAAACTGTTGAGAGAAAAACAGGTTACGTCTTACCAGCATCAGCTACAGCACTCTCTTTATATTTTTACCATGAAACTAGCTTTCACTTGTGATTTTATTCGTGGAAATATTAACGTTCATCTCATAAACGTTCCATTACGCTTTCCATTTAGTGGAATCTGAATCCATACATCGTCAAAATCAGTTGAATGATTTTGCCACGTTAACATTACAGACAGACAAAGTTACTTTTCCACTCAAATAGCAAGATTAATAGACGTACGCACTGACTTTGGCTTAGCCATATTCCGTCTCTATCGTGCACTTGACTTTGGCAGTTGTGTAACAGTGACAGGTATATTGCTAAGCTAAAGTTAGTGCTTAGTAACGTTTATTTATCTCGCCAATAATATTAATTTGGATTTGCTACGATAGAGGCCTTAGTAGGAATAATCTTAATTAGATACGTATCATAAACACATACAAAGTTAGTCATCTGGGTTCCCTTAAGTGCACTGAACAACAGACCGCTAAAACTTGACTCCCAGTGGAAGCAGTAATTAGTCGGTTTGCTCAAAGCGCTCCGGTTCATACGAGGGAATTAGATTTGTGTCCGAAGTACGTCGACAACGCAGTTATAAATAGTTTTGATTACGGCTTGTTGTATTTTTTGTCGCTACCAAATTTTCCAATTATCTCTCGGTCAGAAGGGAATATGGAAATTAAAACAAGTGAAAAGTCTGGCAAAAATAATGGGATCTTTGTATAGCCTGACATTTAAGCTTTAAATAACCTTTTATTATTTTTGTTCGTACTTCTCTAATGAAACCTTTCCATTCAATTAACCACTCGTTTTTCACTCAATTTAATAGTTAACAAAATAATAACGAATGAACTTGAAACACAAAATAAATTGGAATCCAGTCAGTTAAAAGGTCAGTAATTAAAAAGGGTTCAATTACTTATGTTTTTGTTACAGGCGGACAATTGGGCATAGCGATGCAATTACTAGCTTCGGGATTTCTGGCCACTTCGTGGGGTTGGCAAGCTATATTCTACGCGAATGGGACCTTAGGAGCCATATGGGCTGTCACGTACATAATCTTTGGAGCAGACTCGCCAGAAACTTCGAGGTTTATTTCAAAAGAAGAAGTCTTGTATATCCAGACTTCTTTGGGAAGAGTTGGAGAACAGAAGGTAAGAACACATACCTGATAATATATTTTACTCATGTTTTTATTTTATACTAGCTTCTGCTCGCTTTAAACTTCACCCACATGACAATAAAATTGATATAACAATATACCTATCCTGTGTGATCACAAATCTATACAAATATTATAAAGAGGTAAAATTTGTAAGTTTGTAAGTTTGTATATAGGGGGTAATCTCTGGAACTACTGGTCCGATTTAAAAAATTCTTTCAGTGTTAGATAGCCCATTTATCGAGGAATGCTATAGGCTATATACTATCACGCTACGACCCACGGGAGCGGAGCAGTAACGAAAAATGCGGGTGAAACCGCAGGGGACAGCTAGTACGTTTATAAAAAACACACGTTATTAAAATTCATACGTGACAGGATATATTAACATTCATTAAACTTTCAAACACACGTGATTCGAGGCACAATAGGAAGACAATAGCAGCCCGACAGCCGGTTGTCGCTTGGTCGATAAAAGGTTGAAACGTCAAAGAGTAATAAGCAATCATTCATCCTCACTAACATTAATTGTGTTTAGATTCGTTATAGTGTTTTCCATATTAAAAACTTTGGGATAAATATTATTTCTTACCGGCCAGTAGTTTGTAGCTCTAATTGCGGAGCTGGACTCGATTCCCTCTAAGGACAAATCTTTGTAACATGAGTTGATGAGTTATCCCAAGATATTAAATTTATCTTCTTTATTTACTAGCAGATGTCGAACTACTATTCCCTAATTTACTTCTATATGGTTATAGTTTCCAACAATTCTTTCTAAGTGGATAATTAATGTTCACAAAGAACAAACTCTCCAAGTTTCATGTCTCTAAGACCGGGTTTGGGCTGTGCATTGATATTCAACAATCAGTCAGTTTACCATTTCATATATTTTAAAGTGCTCTTACTCTCACAGAGGTACCCGACGCCGTGGCTGAAGATAATGACCTCCCTGCCGTTCTGGGCGGTGATCGTGGCGCACTGCGGACAGAATTGGGGCTTCTTCACGCTCATGACGGAGATGCCCACCTACATGCACCAAGTGCTCAATGTTAATCTCAAGAATGTAAGTCTTATTGATTCATAAGAAAAACAAGTTACAGATGTATAGTTTTTGTGGACAATATAGGTCATAAAAACACCGACTCGCCTTATAACCGAGGTGATCCGGTGACGCTACGGAGTTGATATAGTGAGCGCATGCCCATACAAGTCCACATAAAGAATACTAGCCGCAGGAGGCGAGTCGGTGCGGAGTGGGTGCAGTTTGGCTCTAATGAGCTATGACCTTATGTCGAAAATAATTCTTTAAAACCTTTTCACACAAATTGACAAGTATTTGGCGTTGGCTTCCCCAGGGATGATTATTAAGGTGGTAAACAGGAAGCCGTTGGCTACTAAGCGGCACAAATTTAGGTAAGGTCTATATTCAGAAATAGTGATGATGATGATCTAGATGAAGTTGTATGTTTTCGTTTAGTACATTACAACGAACCCGTGACTCACAATGCAAAAGCAATCGGTTACTACCGACTATAGCATCATAATCAAAAACTCAAACTCAAAACTATTTTATTCGAATAAACCATTTACAGGTACTTTAGAATTCTGTCAGTCAAAAATTTCAGTCTGTGTATGATATATGGTATTGACATTGATATGTTTGTTTCAGAATGGTATTCTGTCTAGCCTGCCGTACCTGTCTATGTACTTGCTCAGTTTCGTGATGGGCTCCATGACTGACGTCATCGTCAAGAGGAAGTGGCTCAGCGTCTCCAATAGCAGGAAGTTCTTCAACACTATCGGTGAGATCATCTGTACTCGTCATGTTACCCTTCTGAATTCTATTATTATTATTTATTGCTGTCAATATATATACAAACAACAGATTTCCAGTATCATTAGCCCTGAATTAGAATATACCACGAGTAAAGAAAATAACTAAAAAAATATTGCACTAATCTACACTATAGCCGCATAGGTATACAATGTTTGAAAGAGCCCAAATCCATTAAAAAGAATACTGCCAAATATGTTCAAAAACCATCCATTAATTTTCGACTATCTATGCAGAAAAGCTCGTGGACACAATCGATGATTAAATAATATCATTTATAATCAATTCAGGTCTTTGGGGCCCGGCGATAGCGCTGATAGGCCTCTCGTACGCGCCTGAGGGCAACAAGGTGTTCGCCGTGGTGATGCTGACCATCGCTGTGGGCATCAACGCCGGACAGTACACTGGTTACATGGTAACTACTAACTAGATTATTATTGTACCTTCGTCTTCTCAGCATGTTTCAAACCATTAATGATCAAAATTATGCCTCATGGATAAATATAGAAGGTTCATTTTAAAGTTCACAGTTTTGTGAAAAGGTTCGACATCGGACTCTGTAGTCTTAGGTACCTAACTCAAGTACCTACGGGATTGTGAATCTTTGTAACTAAGAAAGACCCTGTGACTTAATAAAAAGCTTTTTTAAAAAAAAGATAACCGACTTCAAAAACTAAACGCTCAAAAATAACTATTTCGGAAGTCGGTGGCAACACAAATCGAGGTTTCCGGCGACTCGGACCGCAATTAACTCGGACCGCGGCCCCAGTCACCGGATTCGTAAAAAATATTTAATTTTCTCCTTGTCATTTTCGTGGTCCGAGTTAATTGCGGTCCGAGTCGCCGGAAACCTCCACAAATCGACCCACAGAAGAGAAGCCACCGACTTCCGAAATAGTTATTTTTGAGCTTTTAGTTTTTGAAGTCGGTTATCTTTTTTTTTAAAAAGCTTTTTATTTTTTTTACTTTTTAGTTAGAGTCTCAGTGTCTGACTACGTTTTAGGGTAGCTCTCAAAATAAACTTATAATCTTAATATATATAAATCTCGTGTCACAATGTTTGTCCTCAATGGACTCCTAAACCACTTAACCGATTATAATAAAATTCGCACACCATGTGCAGTTCGATCCAACTTGAGAGATAGGATAGTTTAAATCTCAAATTATAGTCGCAATTTTAATTTATTGCTAATTATTTGTCTGTTATTATTTGACAGTCACAATTAATTTATTAGTAGTTGTTGATTTTGGAATGTTTTACATTGGATCTGACAGACGGCGCTACCATCGCAGTGTCAAATTTTAAATAATAATCACTTTCAGATGTCATAAACATAAACAATGATATTAAAAAGGTTCTATAAGAAAATGCGTAGCAGTACTTCTTAACATGTCGGCGCTACCATCGCAGTGTCAAATTTTAAATAATATTCGAATTTTAATTTTAGTCTGTCCCGACAGTTAGCGCTGCGATCAAATTAAAAAAAAGTTTTGTTATCATTGTGTTATCTATTATTTTGTTATTATTGTGTTTTTATTGTGTCATCTTATATCTACCCGTGCGAAGCTGGGACGGGCCGCTAGTCTTATAAAAATCTACAATCCAAGAAAGCAAAACGCGATCTATGCGGGCAACGTCACGGGATATCTATTAGTGTTATATACTACTTCCCCAGAATGTAACAAACACTTTGCTGAAAACTGCATCAAAATCGGTTCAGCCAAACGCGAGATAATCGCGGACAAACATACATACATACATACATACATACATACATACATACATACAGGTCAGGCAGGTAAAAAATTGCTTAAAACATTTACCGCCTTATTAAAAAACAAGGTTTTTCTCTAAACCAGGTTTAAACCATTGAGCCAGGTTTTGTAATTTGAATCTTATTCTGATACAATCATGATTTAATCAATTTTTTTTTATAATAATCTAAAAAATGTTTGCCGTACATTTTACAAGTTTATATAATATCTTCAAAAAGTTTTTTTTTATCTGTAGTAAGTACCGTCTCTGATGTTTCAACGTAATATTTGTTTACTTATCAAAGTGCTTCCACCCAAATTATTTACAACAATTCATTGCCTAGTATAAATGTATCCAATCACAAATGTATCTTAAAACAATGTTGTTGGCTCCATTGCCTATGGACATAATTTTATTTAGCATATAATCCTTACTAATATTATAAATGCGAAAGTAACTCTGTCTGTCTATATTTCTGTCTGTCTGTCTGTCTGTCTCTTCTTCACGCCAAAACCACTGAACCGATTGGAATGATATTTGGTACAGATATAGTCTGGGACCCAAGAAAGGACATAGGATAGTTTTCATCCCGGAAATCCCCCGGAAACGGGAACTATTATTCCACGCGGACGAAGTCGCGGGCAAAAGCTAGTTTAACATAATTATTTAAAACGACATCATGTTATTCAAAATAAAGCTGAAACAGATGTGCCTCGTGAACACAAAGTTGCAAGCTTGCAACAAGCTGAAGCTGTGATTAATGAAATGCATCAACTTACAGCGCTTAAGTCATATATCATCCGGGAATGTTGCTTTGTAGAAGAGGAGGGGGGGGGGGAAGATAAACCACCATCCATTATATATTTACTAGTCAGCGTAAGTGGACGCGAGGCTTTTTAAGACAAGATGCTTGTTGTGTAGGCGTTTAGCCATGATTTGATTTGAGTTATGTTTTAGAATCATCCAGGCTTACTCACGTGATGACCATTTGATTGCGAAACATCGGAAGTCGCTTATGTATTAAGCTTGTTATCACAAAAAGCTTTTTTCAAAAAATAATAACCGCGTTCAAAAATTAAAATTACAAAAATAACAAAAAAATTTGAACTAACACACATAAAAAAATACAGACGAATAATTAAGAACCTCCTTCTTTTTTGAAGTCGATGAAAATACGTCACATTGCAGTATAATTCTCCGTTTGTTCAATAACTTTCATATTTACTTCCTTATTGTCTTCCAGTTGGTGCACATCGACCTGGCTCCGAACTTCAGCGCGTGCCTGATGGGCATCACCAACTTCTTGGCGAATATTATCTCCATCATCGCGCCCCTTGTCTGCGGGTTTATTGTTCATGATGAGGTTACTATGCACATATTATTATCTATATTGTACTTATCCTGTTATTGATAAGAATCATTGAAAGTTCAGTACGGTTATTTGGACTCCATGAGTGATTTTGTCTGACGTCATAATATTTTATGCCAAAAATGTATTTTTGATTTTAATTTAACTAAACGCAACCTTAGGACATACCTTAGGACATAACCCTCAACGCGATGTTTGATAATTATAATTCAAAAATCTGTTTCGATTATGAATTGTACATTTTTCTTTAATTTTAGTATTTAGGTATAATATAATAAAACTGTATAATGTAGCAAAATAAATTAGCATTAGTACCAGCCTAAATGAAAATGTCATCGTTTTTCACGTACAGAAGTAATATGAATATTAAATTTTCACAAATTAATACTTTGCGTTACAGACGGATCCTTCAGAGTGGCGAAAAGTATTCTTCGTTGCCTCTGGAGTGTACTTCTTCACAAACTTATTCTTCATCCTCTTCAGCACATCTGTAAGGCAACCCTGGAACGAACCTAAAGAGACTGACGTTGGTAAGTTGAAGTTCAACTCTATTCTTTTACCAATAAAGCTGAAAATTCTTTGACAAAAGAAACTAATTCAGTTTTTTAATATTTCCAGAAATGAAAGCTGCCGAAATTAAAGAGCCTGAAAAGTCGCGGTTGGAAGCGACGTGGAGTCGTTAAGTTATGATATTTATTTATATTTATGTACCTGAGTTAAGTTTGACGTATAATAAAATAAATTTGTTTAGTTTTACCTTCATATGTTTCTTTTATAACCTTTGTTTCTAAGCTCCTTTAGGTTACAATTGCAGACTCTAATAGGGCCGTCATTTATTATTCAGGGACTTAGAAGGGATTTCTTGACACGGTTTTTCGACACCGAGGTCTGAATACTGAATGCACGTTTCATTTATTTTAAAGTATGTTCGCACCCACCATTTTGTCCTTTCTTCCTCATCACTATGTTCACATTACGTATTAACTTCTTGCATATTTTATGTGAATGCTATCCAATGTATCGCTTTGTACTTGGTTGGAAATTACTACTTCAAGTTAGCTGACAGCCTGGTTAAAAAAAATGATAGAATTTATATGAGTTGAGTACTTTATTTTAATTTTATTATAATAATGGGGTCGTAAAACAGCAATTTTGTACGTAATTGCATTTGATTTTACAATGGCGGAATTACCCAATAACCTTTATAAGCATCATCATCTTGATTTCAACATTCATTATTTACCTACTTAGGACCCATAGTAGAAATAAATGTGAAGGGGCTTAATTAATATAGAATTCGAATCAAATAACATGAAAGTTTTTCTTCTTGAATACAAATTAATGTCAAAAAACTTAGGAGAGCCTCCAATATTACTTACTAGGTAAGAACGTACTTTATTTCCTTGGCTAAGCGTATTTCCAGTACATCTAATCCCACCGATTCGTAAACCTCATCCATCGGCTCAGAAAACGACGATAGGCAATTTCGACCACCTTGACTTGACCTTGAACTCGGGTTATTTGCACTTAAAAGGTCGATCTTCGAGTCCATTTGCATTTCAATGCCAACTCATGTGTCACGACAGACAGCGAGCATTGAGTCTTCATTAGTCGTTAAAGACTTGATTTTGAAAAATCTTTTTAGATGGATGGACACTTATAGGATTTTAGTGGAGCCATCACTCCACAAAATTTTGTTAGACTCTTTTTAAGACTTTCTGGCTTCAACTGTAAATACTTCTTGTTCGGCAACGACTGTACAAGATCTAAAAATGATAATCGGAATAAACGACTTAACGTGTTTTTCAAGTTGTCCACCTTTAATTTTATATTCTGAAAAATTAAAGGTCGCATTTGTAAAATCTATTTTGGTACCTTAACGTAATAGGTACCCCAAATACACCACACCTTTTCATCCTCCCCAAAATAAACCTCTAAATAAATCAACAGCATTCCTTACCCATTTTTAGGGTTCCGTAGTCAACTAGGAACCCTTATAGTTTCGCCATGTCTGTCTGTCTGTCCGTCCGTCCTCGCTTAATCTCTGTGACCGTTAGCACTAGAAAGCTGAAATTTGGTACCAATATGTATATCAATCCCGCCGACAAAGTGGTAAAATAAAAATTAGAAAAAAATGATTTATTAGGGTAGCCCCCCTATATGCAAAGTGGGAAGTGATTTTTTTTTTTAAATTTCAACCCCAACGTGTGATATATTGTTGGATAGGTATTTAAAAATGAATAGGGGTTTACTAAGATCATTTTTTGATAATGTCAATAATTTCGGAAATAATCGCTCCAAAAGGAAAAATCAAAGCGTCCCCCCCCTCTAACTTTTGACCCGTAGGTTTAAAAAATATGAAAAATATCTAGAAAGTAGAACTTTATATGGTCTTTCTAGGAAAATTATTTTGAACTTGATAGAAAGAACAGTTTTTTTACAAAAAAGACAAAAAGGTTGTAGAAAATAATTTCTGCGTACTTAGTATGTCAACGTAACAAATAGCCTTTTTTAAAACTTATAAGTGGGAACACTTATTGTGACGGACGGGAAACTACGGAACCCTACATTGAGCGTGGTCCGACACGCTCTTGGCCAGTTTTTTTAATATTTTATTTCCGATCAGCAAACGTACGATCACGATCCATCTCAGAGGTTCCGGAGACACGTCCAACACTGGCAGACTATCGCTTCAAAATTCACATGACTATTACCGCCGGTACAGTGGTACTACGTGTTGAGACTCCCAGTGATACTGGCCTAATACGATACGTGAGGTGAATGTGAGATGCCGGTGAGTCGGCGGCTGTAACCTTTGCAGTGAGTATTGAACCCGTGGTACGTGTTGTTCGTTCCGGTTAGGGCCTCTATGGATGTGCAAGGATGGGATAGGATTGTTAGTGATGTTTGGATGAGGATGTGTTTTGTATGACAATTATTTATTATAGGTCAGTTTTATTAGTGGTTAAGGGGTCAGCAATCAATTCAAATTGTTTATCTACATAACTAACATCTAGCGCTTTCGAAAGAAACCACGTAAAGTTATTGGTCCCGGCTGTCATTTTAACAGTTAATACGGGTTGTCAGAAAAAAGCAATTTAGCTTACCATGAAGTATCATAATACTTACCTAATATCTGATATGTGAAGGTCTGATTGGCAAAAATTTATGCATATCAAATGCACCAAGTTAGACAGGAAGCTGACTCCAACATAGCTGAGGAATGGGTACTGAGATGCTGAGGTTTGGGCAATATTGTTTGATATGAATACACACTCAGAACCTTTTCCAGATTAGCAACAAAACCTATTTTAAAAAGAAACAAGCAAGATGTCTTGTAGCGAAACAGTTAACTCTGTTGAAACAAATATTGTTATTCGTGACACACCACGTGTTCAGTTTGTCTATCACTCTGAGATCGCTTCACAAACAGCTTAATGTGCTCTTTTTAAGAGGCTTCGAGATAAAATGCTGAACGGTCTGGTGCGTCTGTTACAAGTTTCAGATACTTTAGATGTCAGAAAAGACCGCAAATAATAATGTAATGTCAAATCTATGAGAGGGCTTGTGTACTGATATTTTGTCGATTGGTTTATTTTTCGAACGGTATAGAGAGATACGTGAACATTATTGGTAAGTGAAGACATTCAGTAATGGTAAATATGACATGGAGAAGAGCATGCGTAAGCTATTAGAGATGTATATTATGTAGTAGTTGTATAGGTATATAGTTCAGTGGTTCAACATCTGAATATTGATGTCAGCAGTGTGCAATTTCGACGAATACTAAAAAAACTAAACCTTTGAATGTTTACATTTTTCAGTGAATATTGCTTGTTTACATAGAATGGCTAGGTTGTTGTATTAAATCTGAAATATTAGAATTTTGCAATATTCGTCCCTTGAATTCTCCCATAACAGCGAGCTATGTGATATTTTATCGAAGAGTTAAGGACTTATGGCATAAAATGTACAAATAGATAGTTCTACACAGCCTAATAAAGAAAACACAGAACAACTGACGTTAAACCACAGCTTGTAAATACCAGCAACAGTGCACCAAGTTTACGATCAATTTGGGGATAACTTGCTACACAGTTCTGCAATCTTAGTACTCTGGTATCTTGTAAATCAAACAAGTTATTATTGGCTGCAGTACTGATGTAAATTGAATATTTGGGGAGTCTGTACCCGAATTGGCAGATAGTTTATGTCAGATGTGTTTGGATAATGTCCTCGAAAGCTGTGGTTTCAGTACCCTAGTGACGAAAATATTCTGTTACAATGAGAATTCAGGATAATTAATTAGGTAGTAGTGGGTCTAGTAGTTATTAATTCTGACTGCTAAGCTAGAGGATCCCATCTTCGATATTGACGACTAAGTTGTCAAAAAAGAGACAAAAAGTAGTCTATGTCACTCTCTATTCCTTCTGCTATCTCCACTTAAAAAAATTACGTCAATTCGTTGCTCCGTTTTGCCGTGAAAGACGGACAATCAGATAGACTCACACACATACTTTTCCATTTATAATATTACTAGCTTTCGCCCGCGGCTTGGCTCGCGTTTGAAAGAGGAAAAGTAGCCTATGTTACGCTCCATCCCTTCAACTATCTCCACTTAAAAAATTACGTCAATTCGTTGCTCCATTTTGCCGTGAAAGAAAGACAAACATACAGACAGACAGACAGACACACTTTCCCATTTAAAATATTAGTATGGAAGTATGGATATAGGATGCATATGTACTTATGTATTTAAAAAATAAATACCAGTATGCAATTTGTCTGCACCATAGTTCAGCAGGCTCAGCCTAAATTTTGATCAGATGGCCGTGTGTGAGTTGTCCTAAGATAGAAATAAATTTCATGTAGAAACAAAACTAGGCTCCATTTACTCAATAAAATGCACGCGCATTTTCCGTTCCACCAGCAGAAGACTGCTTTCAATTTTATAAAAGAATTTATCACAGTACATTATTGCATATTATGCATTCCAAAAGCTGCTGTCCGCTTCAATAATGAAATTGCACAAGCGTGAAGGTAGCGCCGTTGAAAATGAAAATTGAATTTTACAAATTAATCTTCCCGAGGTATGGCTTCATTATTATATTTTCAATTCATGTGGTTCATTTTTAGGGTTCCGTACCTCAAAAGGTAGGTAGCAGTGTGATAATCACCTTAATTATTATTTATCTGTAGATTGCAATAAAAACCCTCACTCAAAACAAGACAAGTGCGAGTCAGTCTCGCACTTGTCTTGTTTTTTAGGGTTCCGTACCTCAAAAGGTAAAAACGGAACCCTTATAGGATCACTTTGTTGTCCGTCTGTCCGTCCGTCCGGCTGTCAAGACCCTTTTTCTCAGAAACGCGTCGAGATATCAAGCTGAAATTAATATCACATACTCGAGTCTGCTATCTCTTAAAGCAGTGAAAAAATCAAGTTTTTAAATCAATGCAATAAAAAGATACGGCGGTTTATATTGCAAATTTGGACATTTGCAAGGAAATCAAAACCTATAGGGTACTTCCCATTGACCTAGAATCATGAAATTTGGCAAAAAGCAAGGTCATGTAGCACAAGTAAAGGGAAAACTCCGAAAACCGTAAATTTGTAGTTAGTTCACACCAGGCGTCCATCTGTCCGTCTGTCTGTCAATAACCTTTTTCTCATAAACGCGTCGAGATATTAAGCTGAAATTAATATCACATACTTAGGTATGCTATCTCTCATAGCAGTGAAAAAATCAAGTTTCTAAATCAATGCAATAAAAAAATACGGCGGTTTATATTGCATATTTAGATATTTTCAAGAGAATCAAAACTCAAAACCTATAGGGTACTTCCCATTGACCTAGAATCATGAAATTTGGCAAAAGGCAAGGTCATGTAGCACAAGTAAAGGGAAAACTCCGAAAACCGTAAATTTGTAGTTAGTTGACATCCGGCGTCCGTCTGTCCGTCTGTCTGTCAAGAACCTTTTTCTCAGAAACGCGTCGAGATATCAAGCTGAAATTAATATCACATACTCAGGTCTGCTATCTCTCAAAGCAGTGAATAAATCAAGTTTCTAAATCAACGCAATAAAAAGATACGGCGGTTTATATTGCATATTTAGACATTTTCAAGGGAATCAAAACTCAAAACCTATAGGGTACTTCCCATTGACCTAGAATCGAGAAATTTGGCAAGAAGCAAGGTCATGTAGCACAAGTAAAGAGAAAACTCCGAAAACCGTAAATTTGTAGTTATTTCACTAAAAAACAAATTAACGGAACCCTCGTTGCGCGAGTAGAACTCGCACTTGACCGGTTTTTTTTACTTTTAACAGGTGTTGCTTCTTTTATTTTATTTATATTTTTATATGAAGATGTGTTTTGACTGATCATAAAACATTCTTCTGTTACTCAATGGTAGATGGTAGCACGTCCAATCTTCAAAGGAAAGGAAATCAAAGTCTGTATGAAAACAGGCAGAAAAAGCCGTGGAAAACACATATGGCGAGATAAATAGACTTTACTTAGCACTGACTTTGGCTTAGCACTATACCTGTCACCTTTACACAACTGCCAATCGTCAAGTGTACGACAAAGACGGAACGCAGCTAAGCCAAACCAAAGTGCGTGCTTAGTAACGTCTATTTCATATATAACGTTCTTTATTAGTAATAAGTTTCACATCATATTGTTTAGAAAAGTTTTATTTTTACGTGATGTTCCCGGTAATGTAATTAGCATATTAATGTCCTGTAACCATCTGCATACCTAGAAGTAACAAGGTTGAGATGTAGACCTTTAGAAACTAAGAGGATGTTAGAAATTGGATTGATGCCATAACATTGATAAATACTTCGGTCATAATTATCAAATAATCGAAGCATTAGTAATTGAAATTCCGTAAAGCAAAGCTTAAGCATAATAAGAAGCGTGAGAAACATTCTGATATTAGTATTATAATAAATGTAGTGTTTACTACTAGATAGAAAACCAAATAAATTGATTAAGATAGAGTATTAAGGATGTTATTGGACATTGATTTGACATATTTGTATTAAAAGAAAATACAGTTATTGTGTTGCTGCACTAATTGACAGAATCAAGTAGAAGGTACCGCCTATGCCTAGTATTGATACAAGTTATTTGATATTTCATTTACTTCAATATCAATATACTATAATGATGATGTTTCTTATAAGGATTGGCTATTTGACGAAAGAGATGAGAGAAAATTTAAAACCTGCATTAAACGCACGCTATGTAGTCAAGCATATTATAAGTTAGAAGACTATATCAATGATAAACATGCTTGGCTCAATGCTGGTCCTGCTCCACCTAAGCTCAGAAATTAGAAAATTTAATAATTGGAATAAAGAAATTTGTTGCTTTGCCTCTTTGTTTTGACATGAATAATTAATTGCATTTATTATTATTTCTTCAGGTAATTAAATTTCACCCATTTATATTTATAGTACAGAACATTGCTTTGTGTAAATTAGAAGCATTTTTGAATATTGTAAATGTGAGTACGATGCCGTTATTTCTTTATACATGTATGATTATATAATACTGACACAAATGGACATGGTGGTTGGGAGAATTGTCATGCTCGCTTAAAAATCTCGCTGATGGTGGCGAGTGCGTTGGATCATTTGGTTCCTTCCAAAATGGTTGAGCTGAATGGTGCTGATATCACGCGTCATGCTCGTGAACGGGCGCTGTCAGTTGAGATCGGTCGTCTCTTAACTGCCATGACTTTTTTTATTACTTTTTTATACTAATTTGTAAGTTTTTAATTATTAATTTTGTTATTTACTTGCATTGTTTTCACATATAGAAGCACGAAAATCAATGTAACCAAGATTTTGTAAAACATGTTTTTTTTTTTAAAAGAGTGTCCGTGGAGTTTCTTGCCTGTTCTTCTCCATAGAGATCTACGCTTTGGAACAGGCAATTAGCGTCACTTTTCTGACTGACCGACCGACTCTTTGACTATTCATAAGTGCCTATAAATGGTCTAAGTGAAATAAATGCCTTGAATTTTGAATTTTGAATTTTGAATTTTAGAAAAAGGGGGTGCTGTCAAGTCCCAATAGTTTTTATTGAAATATTACTGTTACTTAGCCAATCCAAATAACAAACTTGAGTTAAATAAATTTATTTTCCATTCTTCATTCCATTCCATTATTTGTCCTTGAAATTATTTGGTATTATCAATTAATTAAAAAAAATAACAAAGCTAAAACAGTTTGGTAACAACTCAACTACGCTTAAATAAGCATACTACAGTAACTGAACTACGCTCTATTCACCTATGTTCATTACGCCTATGGGTCGACTCAACTACTGTTTGACTCACATAATGTTCGATTGAACTAAAATCGACTGTACTAACTAGCCTTCAGTTCATTTATACTGAGCAATGGATGTAGCTAGACAAAGGTGAAAACATTTCTGCAAGCAATTTGAAACGCTAAAATAAATTAGCATAAAAAAAATTCCACATTGGAATTTTAGTTCCTAGCCTCTGACGGAGTCTACTTTAAAGACACCGTTGTCTTTTTGTCAAGTAACACTTCGATTTTGGATACTTAAACCCTGCGGTTTTAATTCTAAACAACTCGAAAATTAGGTAGTTTTAATCACATCATGTTTAATCTATCATAATTATGTTTTATTTCATTCATCATGTTAATTTTGCACCCCTAACAGAAACTAAAAAGCTAAGTCAATAAATACAAATAAGTTTAGCTTTATAGAAATTATTAATTACATCTTGTTTACTTAAGTACTAGGTACTATGTAAACGTAAATAAACAAAATAATAAATTAAAACACAATAGTCAAGTGAATGCTATAAATCACTTGACTCGGCGTGTACAGCAGAATCCGTTCGTTCTGAATATATGGCTGCGTCTGAACACGGGAACACACTTATTGTATTTAGCGCTAGCCGTAATTTATGCTCTGAAATAATTGTTTCCTACAAGGCTAAAAGTAATCAAATAAAAAGAGCTGAAAAAACTACTACAAGTTTTGGGTATGATAAACTAACACAATGTATGGGTAATTAATACATGGATCGATGATAAACTAACAATAATATAGTAATGCCCATAGCAGAGTAAAAGCAGTAATGTTATGAATGAAAACACGTATTTTGCAGAAGTAACACAACATCACAAATACCTACAGCTATTTTCCTCATTGACATAAACCCCACTTTCACTAAACCTCGATAATCTATTTTCGGTCAATGTCTTAAAGACCATGTCTCCTAATCGCACAAACACAACATAACGGCCCTAGAGCAGTGTTCTACGTAGATAATACGTAATTAGGCAATCAATCAACACAGAACACACACTAATTGGAATAACTTAGTGATTGCTGTGGCCTATTACATGCCGACTGGCTGATAACTTGATCGATGACGGCACATGGGAATATCGTGCAGATTTTGGTCAATGGAGACCAATATGCAGAAAGATAGATAGTAATAATATAAGTAAAACTACTCGTAATTCGAGACAATAGAAAGACAATAGTAGCCCGACAGCCGGCTGTCGCTTGGTCATCGAAAGGTTAGTCTTATACTACGATGGGACGGAAATTCCCATTCACGGCTGTCGACAAACGTATGCGTAAACTGTACAATGACACGTATGTAATCTATGCAGCTACGCTCCGTGTCATTAATTCCGCCATTGTATGTACATTTGTGAATGAAGTTTATATAAATAAATAAGATTTCTAGATTATTTAGACCAACATCTGGAATTAACTTTCATCTGAATGGCAAAGAGTTCGGATAATTCCATCAAAAGCCGACACTTCCATTTGTTCTTTCCATCTATTTGTATGCGGCTCAAACATGACTGGAAGTGAATCACAGTCGGATTAGTTTAAGGGAAAAAAAATTCTTTCAATTTTCTATCAAAATTCTCTCAAACCGACGTCTGCGAGACACTTTAATAGTGTGGCGGAAGAACCTAGCTTTACATATATAATAAGTACTAAACTCTTCATTGCATTCCATAGGTATTATAATTTAATATTTAAATATTGATATTTTAATTTGAGTGTCTTGTCTTTGTTCATGGTTCTAAACTTTAGACCTAGCTTATACATTGAAACTGAACGATTCTTTAATATATCTAAAGTATCTGTAAATGCCATAACAATACTTGTAGTTCTGTTATGACGGCATTTTATGACGAACATTTCATTTTAATTCAGTAAAAAAGACAGTCGTTTACAGAAAAGTTGTCTCTTCCACGAAGTCGATTCAGTTTTATTTGGTAAATATCACGTTCCAAGCCGGCGCCAGGACATGTATGCAACAGGTAAGGCAGGGTTGGTGGACATCACAATAAACTTTAGTCAGAATTTAAAAAAACTCTATTGTCCAGCACAGTTAAAAATAAAAAAAATTTGGACGACACATGAAATTTGACGACGACATGTTATTGCTATGAAGTTTCGCTTGACACAATTTTACTGAACAGTGGCGTCACAAGCTCCCACTTTGGAAAGGACATTGCTACGCGTCCGCACATTGTTGGCCTAAGAACCGACAGGGAGGTGTTTTAACATTTTGAGTTCTAAATGATATATATATTCGATTGAAACTAAATTAAAACTACGGACACTTGAGACTTCTAAAAGCCATCAAAATACTTTCGGATTTTGAGGTTATAATTATGCCATTACAAACATACATCATAGATTAAAACAACATGTTTTGCTTCACAAAATGTTTATTTAATAACAACATCATGTCACATCCCAGGTATCATATATATGTTCGACATATAATCGCAGTGGCAGAAGTCTTTCCAAGACAATGTTTATTATATTCACATGGTATCAGTCTATCCTCAATGCAATTACTTGATGAGAGCGTGCACGATATGGTGGCAATGTAACGCAGAGCACATTCTTCACCAAAGTGACTTACATTTGGTGTTCTACCTATATTCTTGGCTTCCGACAAAGAAGATCATGTGTATGAACCTGAAAAAAGATTGGAATTACTAAACAGCCACCACTAACCATCGCTACCTTTAGTATTTTATATGTGCTGCAAGAGCCTCTAATATAATATATATCGTTTTAACCAGAAAATACTTTTATTTAAAACAACACAAGATATGGCATTATTTTTTACTTTGTTTAATTGTCACCATGGATACGACACTACCTATCATCTTTAACATAATCTTCTTGATGGTCCCACACTAAGCTGAAGTGATGCAGGGTGATTTGATAAATAAGTTTACGAATCGTCAGCATTTCTCGAGACTCGAGAAAAAGAGAGGTTTTACTAACCAATCGAGAAGCAGTCCACTTTTGTATACAATAAAGAATTTGCTCACCTTCTAGTAACATGGAGTCAGAAGCTGATCCGCAGTTTACACAAAATATAGAATCATTTTGGGATTCCATGTTAAATCCGCAAAGTCAGTTTAACCTCTTGACACCCACCGACATGCCAGGTCGTTCTTAGTAGGTCCGTAAATCAGTCAATCACAGCTAGGGGTCGATATTTCAAGATTATAATAATATATTATATATTCCAAGTTGTTACTTAAAATCGGAAAGGAATAATAATAAAATTCAAACCGGCACAAACAACAGGATTACCCAGAACCTGGTCAAATGTTGGCATCTGTCAATTCAATTGACGGAAGACAATAGACTATTATGTTGATCTTTTTTTTTAATAAATGGCTTGTTCATTTCACACAGCACTTTCTGTCGCTTTAATATATTCGTATTAAAACCTTATTCATAGATCAAGCACTGAGAATATTGAGTTTTTTAATTTCGCTATACATACTTATTGTAATACTAGGCTGCATGAGCTACGATACCTTAGTCTACTACTAACTTTAAATTAAACAAAAATATCAGACACCGGAGATTGAAACTAAATTGAGTTACTTTTTATAATGTTTTCGAAATTAGCACCTGTCCATTATATTGTAATAGTCGTAATGCACTTTATAAAAAAAATTAGTAATTACTGTAAAGGTTTCATGCCAGCCAATTCGTAGGCTATTTTGAGCAATCTCTTTTGATGCTAGTTTTTTTTTGGTTCTAATGACGAAAAATAATGTGTCCTGCATTTTTGGAGAGTCTAATAAACGGATTAACCAGAATGCCATTTTTTTTTATGTAGTTTTCATTCCTATTTACAAAGAGCGTCCCTAACTTTGGCACGTGTGAATGGAATAGCATTCACACGTGCCAAAAATGATGTATATTATATAAAAGGTATTATGTAATAAACCACTTCTCATCTGATAAGATTAAAAACTGAACCAGATATTGCTTGACAAATCAAATAATGATATCAATGATTATCTTGTGTCGATTTTTTTCTATTTGAATTTATACGATAGTCTTTCAAGCGGTTATATGCTATCTTGATTAAATAACACGATCAAAAATATAAAAAAATGCCTTCTCAATTCTAACTATAATTAAATTCTAATTATAATCTTAAATTGGTTCCTCATTTAAATAAGATAAAAAAAACTCGAATCAGTATTCAAGTCTTACAAAACTTTAAAAATACGGTTCTGTCACGACAAATCTGAGAAAAAAGACATATGTCACGGTATTCATTGTGCACGTGACAGCCCTAGGGGTTGGCGGCTTGACGCGAATCCGGCGTGACGCGGGACCGGAGTGACGCACGGCCGGCGTGACACACCGACGTCTGCGAGACACTTCAATTTTATGTCTTCCTTCTTGCTTCCTTTTATAATTCCTTTCGTTGTAGGATTTCTATCTTACAACTACTGAATTTAATAGAAGATTAAATGCATTTTATAAAAGACTAGCTATCCCCCGCGGTTTTATCCGCATAGCTACGACCATTCTTGTAAGATTTTCGGGATAAAAACTATCCTATGTTCTTTCTCAGGCTATAAACTATATCTGTATCAAATTTCCTTTCAATCGGATCAGTAGTTTTGGCGTGAAAGCGAGACAAACAGACAGACAGTTCCTTTCGCACTTAAAATATTAGTATGGATTGTAACCTACCTCAATACTAGCTCAGGACAGGTAGGATTGACCTATTATATATTTACTTATCATTAAATTTTAATCAATATTTTTTGCAATTTATTGACATTGTATTATTATTAATTATTTTCTATTTTCATGACATTTACCCTATTTCACTGTAATTTAAAATTATTTTTACAACTTATTACAATTGACTGACAAAGATTCTGCAATTAATTTTACAGTGTTATTAGTTGACATGCACGTAATCCTTGACATTTCACTCATATCGACTAGACTAACTTTATAAGTCTGCTTTTGTATGCCTATGGGCGGGACATGGTTTGTACAATAATATATTTTAAAACATCTGTAATCACCTATGTTCACAAAATGAATAAATTAATTGAAATTGAAATTGAAGGATTAAATAATGCGAAATTAAGATAATGCTCCTAGTTTCCGAAAGGATTTGCGAGTGGTGTGTTTGGCAATTAGCTAATCATTTCTAAGCAGATTTGCAGATTCCAGCTAACTACAGAGGAATTCTAATACAACACTGCAAACTTAGCTCAACTAATTATATTAATGAATCCAGAACTTAGTGCTACGTAGTTGCTCTTACAATTACTAGAGAGACAGTTTGTTAAGTATGTGTTAATTATAAACTTATTCGCACTTAAACAAATGAGTTGATTTTGATTAAAGTTACACCATTATAACCTGCAGGAGCTGAGTTATGAATAAATATCTAATTTAACGTTGACAAAATTGAGAAGGGACCTTATTAAATTATAAGGAAGAAATTGACAAGCGTGCAAGTTTTTGGAAAACTACTTATTATTTAGATTTTGTCTATTTGACGAGCCTGTTGGTCTAGTGGTTAGTAACCTTGTCTGCTAAGCCGGAGGTTGAGGGTTCGGTTCCTACCTAAAGCAAGCTAAACTCAGTTTAGCTTGGGATCAGATGGCCGAGTTGACCCAAGATATTTATCTGTTATCTAATTTAATCATGACAGACAGAAGCTAGTCTGTGCTGGTGCTGTCTGAAGTGTCAATGTGAGATTACGTAAATTTGAATATCATCAATTTAAACGATAAACAATATAAACAGATTTCAAATGTTCGTGATAAATGTGTGTTAAAAACGTGATTGTAATATGTATAAAAAAGTTGGTTTTGTAAACTGGGATGCTTATTATTTTACGCGTAGGTAACGCATAAAATGACAAGCATTTTAATTGAAATATTTTTATTCTAAATGTCTAACTACCGATGTGACGGTAAAATACAGAAACTTATTACTGGACCAGTAAAAAAATTTAATTTGTACTGGTGCACCCAGGGACTAAGTCTCTATGTTCGGTGGACATTTTCCTTCGCAATCATTTCAACATTTTTCAAAAAACCTTCACTCAAAAGCAACAACCAACAAGTAACATGCAGCATGTAACGAGAAACACGGGATGCTTTACGAGCACACACTCACTCACACACACGAGCCTGACAGTAAAGTGACGTGAAGGCTCCCCCGACAGCGAGTTATGTGATCGCTTCGGGTATGATTTCAATGGTTTATGCTTCTGGGAAATGTACTGAAATCTGTGGAAAGCTGAGCCTGGAGTAATCAGCTTTGTCTGTGTGTTAACTACATTAGTTTATTTTGAAGCTGCGTGGTACAGAGTTTCTAGTCATAATAATTATCATCTTCTTATCATTTTCCCAACAATATTAGAATCCGCTTTCAGCCTAACTGAATTCAACTGAATATCAAATTTCTACCTGCCGATCAGACATCCGCAGCCAAAGCCACACAGAAGAGGTATCGTATTATTAGGTAACACAATTATTTTCTTCAGTAAACTGACGAGAGTACCGAGAGTACATCACAGAACAGATTTTTCCATAGTCATAGGACAGATTGCAAATAAGTATTAGCAAGAAAAACTGATGAGCAAACGTTTTTATTCCCTGCGGGCATACTAGGCATGGTTATTTACATTTTTTATACTTTATACTTTTGGCTTTTATCTTAATACTCGTTTGGTGTTGTTAAACGTCCTAAATTTTCTAATAACATTAATCTTACTACTTTAAAATTTAAGCACTAAAGTTCCACTATTTTACTTTCTATATCCATTAAAAATTATATAAAATGGTAAACTGACTAATTGATTGTTGATATAACAACGCACAGCCTAAACCGATAGAACTCTTTAGCCGTAAACAATAGGGAGTTTTGGAAATTACAACCCAAAAAAGTGACAATTAGGGATGATAGCCGCGGTTGAAAACTTGTTCAACATAAAATTCAGTCTGAATTTACACACAGAATAAATAATAGCGCAGGTAAGTAATAAAAACTATTTGCTGTAATCCCAATAAAATTAAATATTCAGTTAGACTAAAATATCAGTAAGTTTTGTTAATTATCTCATGGATATCAAAGCTCAAAATTATTCATAATTACAATTTGAATGCAATTTGGAGCGAAAGCATTAAAGTTAGTACGTACTTTAGATAAATCTGTATTCGTTTAATATGTATCTATTCCATTTAGTGCTTCATGTGAAACATTTTCAGTAATAATTTCACTATCAGTACTGTGAGATTACCCTGAAAAACATCATGTTAATAGTGATGGTTAATCCATTATTTATTTTATTATCCGATTCCTGGTGTTGTCGTGCATGGTTTGCACCTACACAATGTTGCGATCCAAATCGATTAGACCAGCTATATCGTTAGTTTAAAAAACAATAACATTACTGATATGTAAACATGTATTTACCCAATTTACTAAATTATTATTTTTATCACGATAGAGATACCTTCCCTCGTTGTCGTTTTCCTGACCTTATTCTATTTCACTTGGGGTCGGTCAACACGGACAAAACGTCCAGTCAACCATCTGACAAATCTTTTCACATCAATAAAGAACCAATTATTTAAAAATATTGACAAACAAACATACATAATTTGCAACCTCCTTTGATGAAGATTACACTATACTTTTTATAAACTTTTATAAATATAATGATGAATAAAGGTAACCTGGAAATTGCCTGAGAAGGTCGTCTGTATTTGACCTCTGGAAGGTAATCCAGGTTAAGATGAGAAAGGTAAACTACAATGTTTAATTATAATTAAAATTAAATTATTTAATGGAGGTTTAGCTACTGAAAGTTTTTCTCTGTTTCCAATGCTGTGGATTATTATATTTTTCTAAGTTTTTATAATACATAAAAAATATTATGTATTTAAATAATTTAAAAATATAGCTTGTCAATCATCACTGGGGTTGAAACAATAACAAACCAATGAGATTTACTTATGAGGTATCTTCTTAGAACAGACTTAAGCTGAGGCTACAGTAGGCAGCGATTTACGAAGAGCGAAACGAGATAAACATGGAATGGCTACATTATAAGCGAAAATCTGGCGTATATTCGATTCAATTTCGCTGATACATCGATGTAGCCGGTGCCGCGATTACAGTAATGTAGTTCCTGTCGCAGAAATAATCAAAGATCGCTAGTAATGTTTGATGAATAGTGTAGCCATTTAGTGAGAATCCATGTATTTGTTTCAATCGCTCGTGCGTCGCAGTTCGCGTCGCAGCCTAGTGTAGCCTCAGCCTAATGTGTGTACTTGACTGTGTCACGTAAGATATTGTCATCTTTGATTTTGCATTTATTATGCATTTGCACGGCAATTAGTGATCGAAATATTAAGTACTATACTATAATAAAGCTGTTAAAACGTTTGAAACGAAAATGTTAAAGAAAATTAATCTTGTTTTATCTGCACAATCTGCAAACACGAGTATTCAGCTGAATTCAGTTAGACCGAAAGCCGACACTAACATATTCCGGAAAACGCTGAGTAAATAGATAAATCCTACTATTTCAGAGCTTTAATATTTCAACGTAGTTGTGCCGAGAAAAGGCGTTTCCCGGCATTTCCTTTTATCACTTAAGATTATAATTAAGCATACAAACGAATGCTCGACAAACTTTAATTTGTTTTCGCAAGGCGAGTGCACCCGTCTCTTACAAAGTAAAGGGAAGAAAGTCCCGCACTAAACTGCATACAAAGGACAAAGGTTCATTTAATATTCCTAACTATCACTCGGATGTAGCCTAGCTAACTGAGGACACAACTCAAGATTTTTAAGACCATTTTCCTCTGACATTATTCTCATACGTTTTCCTTAAAGATAGAAGATTGATTAAGGCAAACGTGCTAAATTGTGACAAATATCGCGAGATAAGGAAACAAGTTTGGTTTTACGTGACTGGAGTTGTAATTCCTGTGAATTTGTGGTTCGTTTGCATAGAGGAAAGTTTCTCGGGATAATATACCTAATAGTGAATTTGTTAAAATAGCTTTTTTAATCTATTGAAGTGATACAAAAAAAATTGAAAAAGTATTTGAGAAATGACAATTCTTGAATATTTTTGTTAGATAACAGTCAGTTATTAGTTAAAACACATTATGTTACAGAACACATCTCTGATTTCTTATATTTTTTACATTTCATACATTTTTTTTTTTGACATTACTCATTCGAACACACGTGATTCGCGACACAATAGAAAGATAATAGCAGCGCGACAGCCGGCTGTCGCTTGGTCGTCTAAAGGCCACTCCAGGGACAGATGATGATATATCTCATGTGTTTGTAACAGCCTCACTGCATTTCTAGAGCAATAGGTATGTGAATAGTATTTCCCCGATTGAGATTACCAGTGTACAGTAAAATTGGTGTCAAATATGCACACTTGGTGTGATTGCCTCCAGAGGGGCGGCTCCGAGGAAATTAATCGTTCATATTTAAAATCCTACAATTGAACTACCTAATGATAATTATCCTGTTAAATTCTAGCAGTTCTAGAACAATCTAAGCCACGACAATCGAAGGGCCAACATTATGAAGGAAAAGCCTCTTAGTACTCATTCCCTTGTGAACTGAATCGGGAAAACAGAACTTGTATAAAGAACTAGCTTTTGCCCGCGGCTTCGCTCGCGTTAGAAAGAGACAAAAAGTAGCCTATGTGACTCTCCAACCCTTCAACTATCTCCACTTAAAAAATCACGTCAATTCGTCGCTCCGTTTTGCCGTGAAAGAAAGACAAACATACAGACAGACACACTTTCCGATTTATAATATTAGTATGGTTAGAGTGATAATGACCGCTGTGTTTAGAAGAGTTTCCTCCATCTAAGGGCCAGTTCTAACTGAGAGGAGTTAGTTCCCTCCCGTTTGTCAGCGTCACTGCCCGAATTAACGAGATGAACGTTTAATTAGTAACAAAGTTTTCTTTCGAAAATTACGATTTTAAGGTGCGAGTTGTTTTACGCAACAGAAAAAAAATATTTTTTCGAAACGAAAAGGACAAAGTAGTGGCTCTCTTCTCGGGAAAGCGTTGCAATCGCTAGTATATTATTTTCGAGATGGACTTAGTAACACCAATGTGAAACATTAGGAATACTGAGGCCATAAACAAAACGTAAATCTTTGCTATGTAAGTTAGTTTGTTTGACATTTCAAAAGTAAATCTTCAACCGATAAAACTAACTCTAAAATGTTTGACTGTTAACAACCTCATTTTTCTGGCCGACTCTTCAATAATTGAAAAGCGTCTGTTAATAATTTAATCGAATCATTTCATTCGGCACAAACTGTGACGCATGTACACAATACTGAAAGGTCCATCAGAAGCTTGTCCTCCAACAATTCATTGTGTAACATTATAACTAGGACGGTTATTTGTGTCGCTAGGTGACCGTCAGTTAGTTATTTCGGTAACAAATATAAATCTAAAAATGTGTTCGATTATCTCCTCTTCTTGTATTCGTGAAACAAATTAGTGGAGTTTTAATGTTCGTGTTTTTAAACCAATTTCTCTTGATTTATTTTATTGGGACAGTCAAAACAAAATTTTTAAAAATGTTTATTAGTGTCTCATAACAAGGCAATAAATACAATATTAATATTTTATAAACAACGATTAGCTGTACAATTCTCAATTAAACTATAACAAGCATCTTATTGCTTTAAAAATGTGTTCTCTGAATCAATCTCATGAAATTGAATTATGAACACATTATGAAATTGCATCTAGTAAACTATATCTGCCATATGCCTAATTTTTATTTAAAAGCATTAAATACCTAATAAAAAAAAAACACTGAACCGATCGCCACAAAATTTATAGAATAGAATAGAATAGAATCATTTATTTGCCATAAACATGTGTATACATACATACACACGCAAGTGTATGCATGTAGAATGATATAATAATTATAAAGCGCTTAAAAAACATGTGTTACATGGGACCACCTCTGAATCATGGCTTATCAAACAAAGAAAGAACCATCAAAATCCGTTTACAATTGACGGAGATATCGCGTAACAAACATACAAAAAAAAAACAAAAAATTACAGACGAATTAAGAACCTCATCCTCCGTTTTGAAGTCGGTTAAAAATTACACGTTTTCACCGCGTAAATCAGCCGCCACCCTTAAAACAAAAAGAAGTGGGTCCTAAGAAACTCAGTTGTTTTGTTGTTAATTACGTCAGTAAAGCTTCAACTAAACGTCGCTGGACAGACCCTCGCTCCCAGGCCCCAGACCCCAGTCTCTTGGGGGACTCAGCGATTTTATTTGTTTCTTCTTAAAGGAGACGAATTGTAAATGGATACAAATGGGCGATAATAGCAGTCTTTTGTGTATTTCGACAGATGAATGTTTTTTTTTTCATTCGTTGGTAACATATGAACATTCTTTAGATTAAATGTGACCAAAACAAAACCCAAAATATGATTATCCAACGACTAAAATATAAAAATCACAGAGCCTATCGGTCTGTTGAAAAATACTTGCCGTTACATTTTGTTTTGGGGTCCCATTACTAAGCCTGTCAGAGGGCTGTACATCATAAATTTTAATAAGTGGAGAGTTGAGATTTTTACAGTATATTAGTAATATGTATTTTATTTATTTCGAATTTGTCGACATTTTTAACAACTTAATAATTATTAGTAACATCTGTAAATATACAATATTTACAAACTAAATTAATAATCTAAAAAAAAGGAATAACACTACAATTAATCCTAAGAACACACCTGATTTGAGACACAATAGAAAGACAATAGCAGCCCTACAGCCGGCTGTCGGTTGATCGTTGAAAGTTTAAAATAAAATGGCATCAAAAAACTCCTCCGTATCGCTCTTAACCGGTAAAGTACCAAGAGGCTGGCAGCATAAATATATTTATTTTATAAAATACTAGCTTTTGCCCACGACTTTTTCCGCGTGGATTAATAGCTCCCGTTCGCAGGGGGTTTCAGGGATGAAAACTATCCTATGTTCTTTTCCGGGTCCACCTCCCTATATATGTACAAAATTTCATTCAAATCGGTTCAGTGATTCAGGTGTGAAAAAGAGACAGACAGAGTTACTTTCGCATTTATAATATTAATAGTACGGATTCTCAATACAAAAAAAGTTTCGGAATTTTTGCTAAATCTTATTATTATAAATGAAGGCTCCACTACAGAACCCTTCGTGTTCAACTCACACTTGGCCAATTTATTTAGCGCAACACAAACGCATCACCACTTAAGAAGTTTGAGCTCAATCAAAAGTAAATAAGCCTGTACAGACTAGAAAACTCCACAATAAAAACAACGTATATCTGTGGAGAGTACTCCACACCATTAGATAGTGTATTATCAATAAGTTATCAGTACTACATTGTCATCAGCAGCTGAGAGTATAGATTGTTGAGCACAGATAAATGCTCTCGTGTCGGTATGACGTCACACGCGGCAAGTGCAGTTGTACGGTTTTACTATAGAAGAATGTAGTTCTGTCTGTTTGTAATACTGTAGTACTTCGTGTCCTTATTGTAAGTCCCAGAATGTGAGCTGGTACAAGGCAATGAACTGATTTTAATTTCATTTTTGATAGGTGCATTCTGCATCATTGTTTGCAAGGTTACCATTTCGGAGTAGGTTATAAAAATATTTTTATTACAAATTTTTAAAATTATATTATTAAGGGTTTTGGTAATGAGCTTTGCCCAACAATTTATTGTTCTTGTTTGTGAGGTATATTAATTATTAATGACAAAAGATGAAGACCAGAAACATGGTACAAAGTTGTAATTTATACTAATATTATAAAGTGGAAACATTTGTATTTTTGTATGTAACGAATAAATTCAAAAACTACTAGACCGATTTTAATTTTTTTATTAGAAAGCTACATTATCCCTGAGTAACATGTGCTATATGTATAATATCACGTTATGCCTCACAGGAGCGAAGCAGTAACCAAAAACCTTACGTTACGCGTATTTTTATAAAATGCAGTCAATCATTTCTATCCGATATTGCAACATGCTAAATATTGTATACGTAAAAAACAGACAAAACAATCTTTATTTATATAAAAAATATTATATATAAGAGAAGTAATTACTTTTTTTTTTCAGAACAAGCAGTCTATTCCTAAATTTTTCATACCAAAAATAATACCAAAAAACGCAGGAAACCCACGGCACATGCAAGTCAATAAAAGTGTTCGATATAAAACGTCGCGCGAGCCATCGCAGGCGCATAGACGGCGTGCGCGCGCGACGCTCACTTCCTGGCCGCGCTGCCTTGGCGACACACGACCTACACCTTACTATATCGATACTACGACAACAACGAACTTTCAAAAAAGTGCTGTGAGTGAAGTGAATATGGTTGAAAGTGAAACGCAAGATGTGGCGGCGCTTAAGCCCGGTAAGCATGAAGTTTTGACAAGTTTATTTTGCACTCCTTTTGCAAGTCAAAAGTCTCTTCTCATTCAGAGAAGGTAAATGATCAGTACACTTCCTTAAGGTTATTTTAGGGTTGTACAGTTATTATTATTAATAGCTTTTTAATTACTTGACCAGTTACTACTCCGCTCCCTTAGACTGTAGCACGATGTTATACAGCATATAACTTTCCCAATAAATGGGTTATTATTAAACACACAATCTTCTCAGCTTCATAATGTAAGTATAGATTCTAATGTCAGGCCTCACTTGTCTCTCTTCATTAAGGAAATTTAAACTATAGTAAGTAGTACTAGTACTAGATATTATGAGAACTAACAAGAAAAGAAAATACTGTTTATGTACAAAAATTAGTAACAGTTTCTTTTAAAAGGTAGCAAAATGTTTTATACATTATTTTTATTGTACAGCAATTACTTTCCTTTTACGCAATTTATTGGAGTTAATTTGATATCATAGTTAAGTCCATCGGTATTAGTTATTGACAAGTTATCGGTCATAATCAATAGGCGATTTTATTGATGTGTTGGTTGTGTCGATTCGATTCATCTCTATTTAAGTTTATACACACTAGACTAATGCTATTAAGACCGCGTATATTTTTATTGTGGATTCGAAGAAATTTGACAGGCCTGTTGGCCTGCTGGTTAGTGACTCAGACTGCTAAGCCGAAGGTCGTGGGTTCGATTACCATCCAGGACAAACTTTGTGTGATAAGCATGGTTGTTTGTCCCTTGTTTGGTTGGATGTAATTTATGTGTGATATTTATGTATTTATAAATTATATAGGTATGTACCTATATCAGTTGTCTACACACTATGTTACAAGCTCTTCTTAGTTTTTTCGTAGATAGACGTATGTGAGTTGTTCCAAGATAAAAAAAACGTTTTTTTGTTGTTGTGATGTTCCAGTTTTTTTACGGGGCCCTCTCGGGCCAATGCCCTAGGGTTGCGAAATAGTTCTAATAGTCACCGCGGCCCCGGAACATAAAAGGCAACCGAAGAAACAAGGGTGTTCAAGGGGTACTTAGCCAGTAAAAGACCGACACTAGGGTGGAAAACGATGTCCCACAACAACTCTTTAGAACTAGATTTTTTAAATTAAATAGCATATCAGTCAAAGCTCAGCAATATTTAATACTTCTTAAGTTAATGAATGAAAAACCGCTTACAACTAGACACAAACAATGTCTACACTTCAGCTGAAGCAGACATTTCACTGTAGTCATTTCAATATTGCATATTGTTGACCTGAATCCATAACTCTTACTCCTTACACACAAACAAAAGATAACGCTTAGAATGATGAGTTTGTCTAGTCAGCTGTGAATGTTATAGACCGTGAGCTGGCATCAATTTTATGGGTAGGTATTTGCAGCAAGCTGAAAACTTGTCACAAAGCTATATAAATTGGGTATTTAGTCTGAACAGCCCAAATCGAATGAACCGCGGGCCATTCGACCGTATACAAAAGTCGCCTACGTTCCAAAGGACCGGTAATAAAATATGGTAAACAAATTCAGTGTCATAAACTACATCAAGTACATTCGGGTGCAAAAGTTAAAAAGTTGAAATAAAAGTGATTTGGGCCGTTCAAACTAAATACCCCCTAATGTACCCCAACACAGCTGGCTGTAGAATAAAGGGGCTATATAAAAAACATTTTTCTTTTAATTCTTTTGTATCTTTTTTTATTATTTCCAAAAATATGTTTGTCTGTCTTTTTGAGAAACTTATTATTTATTTATAAATACTACGCTATTAAAACTACAAGTTGCCTCAAATACATTTTTTTAAATATTTTTGCAAAATTAGTGCCAGCTCTCGGCCTATTGGACAATGTTTATTTATTTATTTATTTAAACTTTATGCACATATGTACAATGGCGGACTTAATGCCTTAGGCATTCTCTACCAGTCTACCCAGGGTGGTGCAGAGATAACATGGTAGGTGCACTAATAAAAAGAAAAAAGAAGAAATAGAATAGAAGAATACAACTTAAAATAGAAAAAAAGAATCTAGACATACTTATTTATATATTAAAGTATTTATTACTTAAATAAATATAAATAAATACATACATACATACATACATATAAAACAAAGAATGTAGTGACTGGTCAATAGACTCTGCTCATATATTTTGAAATTGAATCCTCAATTTCCGCTTGAATCCATAACGGCTAGTGGCCGTCCTGATATCGAGAGGAAGCGCATTCCAGAGAAGAATGAATTGAATCCGAAAGGAAGAATGAACTAAATCCGAAGTATGAGAAGGGCAAAGTAAAAGAAGATCATTGAAAGAGCGCAGGTTTTTAGAGTGCGAAGAATGTTAAATGTTGTAAACATAGTTTAAATGACAGATGTGAACTTGCGAAACTATGCTTGAGTTTGTAATTATTGTTTAAACATCATTCGGGATTGCTTATGTACTGACCTCCAGTAATGGCCGTTGTCCTTATACGTATCATCATTAGTTACTGTTCCGCACAATATGGCGACTATAAACTTTTATTGGGGAGTTATGTTAGTGTGTGTGTGTGTGTTCTTTATTGAATTAAACCGCTACTTAGCAATTTTATCGCCATAACATCACCCCTCTAGCCTTTTACCAACTATATTGAGGTCGGCTTCCAGCCTAACCGGATTCAGCTGGATACCAGTGTTTTACGTAGAGCTACTGCCTATCACTGGGATGTGGATGTCTGATAGGCAGTAGCTCTAAAGAAGGGGTAAATATAAAGATAAAGACGAAAAGGGGATAAAGTCTAAAGAAGGGGTAGTAAAGTGTCGCCTAGTAACTGTACTAGTCAACACTTTACTACCCCTTTTTTAGACTTTTCAGATTTTCTGGCTACTGACTACCCGTAACGATTATCCAAGTTTTCAAATTATTAGACCGCCCCGTTGATCTTGGAATCCTAGATGTGATTTACGGGGCGACCCCGTTATATTACTATCTTTCCCGGTCGTCCCGCCCCGTTAACGGAACAGTGGAGGAGAATTGTTTTTACCGCCCCTATACCGTCAACCCCGTTAAAAGGAGTGGATGACATAGAACAAGATACCAAGCGACTGATTTTTTTTAAAGGTTTACTAGACAAATGGATTCGTCATGTCTGTCTGTCCGTCGGTATGTCACAATCACTTTGTTTCGAACTATAAGAACTATGCTGTTGAAACTTGGTGAGTGGGTGTATTCTGTGAAACGCATTAAGATTTTTATACAAAAATAAGAAAAAACATTTTTGAGACTCCCAACACTTAGAACTGAAACTTTAAAAATGCTTGAACCCTACGTGCGCGAGTCCGACTTGCACTTAGCCAGTATTTTTATTTAGAATTTAGTAGCTGCCCTCGCTTAAAAGTTGAAATTGCAGCACTGTCCCAGGACTATCGACTTACGTGAGGTACGGAAACATCGTGTAAAGCAGCTGGTCTCAGAAGTGCACGAAAGTTGACCACCAATATTACTAACGTGTCACCCGGTAACTGAGTTACTCTGCAAAACAGTAGCTTTATATAAACGCAAGGCAGGCAAGTCAAAATCAAAATCAAATTGTTTATTTACAGCAAACCATGGAGGCACTTTGGAACGTCAATTACATTTAAAAATAGTTGATACTCCTCACACATTTCAAAAGGTTCCATGATAAAGAAATGCAACAAATATTTATAACAACAATAATAAAAGATAAAGGGTCAATTGTTCTCTTTAAAATTGCGGATAAAGCCCTAAAGAGTTCACAAAAGCACCACAACAATGAATTAGTTCAGCGTCGTTCTGATGAAGCCGGTTGTCCTGTAAACAATCCACAATGGCCGCTCGTTAATACTGCAATCATTTACTTCTTATTTCAAAAAGAATGCCTCTATTATGAACCGTAAAATGGCGATTTCACGATTCAATTCAGTTAAGTTTCTTTAACCAGTCTTTCACGCAGTTTGTTTTGAGTCTCAATTCTCCAAGGCTTCAACCAACACCGCGATGAATACTATTTCATGAAATCCAATTAACAGTTTGATTCCTCGGTTTCGTTCATTCGGGTTCAAAAAATGGAGCTTTTTATTCAATTCATTTTCAATAAATATTTTCGTTTGCAATTGAGAAATAGAATTTGCTATGTTGCGTTTGAACGTAGGCAATAGTAAATAATTTTATTGTTCTAAATGCCCTATCCAGTTTTATAGGCTCAAATTTGGAGAAGGCCACAAATAGATTAATAATGTCACTTTGCTGTATAATTATAATAAAAATAAACGACTCTAAGGACTTTCTTTAATTTACTCTCTTGGACATAATTGATTTTTCTTTTAATAATTATATAAAAATATAACTAGATATAAGTTTAATGAAAAGTACCCAAACACTAGAAAGAGGAACGTCCTAATAATGTGGGCCATGCAGAAGTTAATTGAAATATGAATAAAAGTAACGAAAGCCTCCGGAGGTGTTGGTTAAGCCATTACTTATCCTGAAAGTTACTTACACACACAATTTTATTAAACTATCCACCTATTATAACTTCTTTAACATCAAACCTGAATTTCACTTAAGGTTGCATTATCAAGATTCGACTGGACATTATTATACTCTTGATTTCCACACGTGTGATTGTAAAAACGTAAAAAATCGTTTACGAAGCAACTTGCTTCCGATATCGATAGAAATGGCGAGCGAAAACGATTAGCGATACAGTGCGAGCAATAGGCCTTCTTACTGTGAAAACTTGGTTTTATGACGTATGTTTATCAGTGTACAGCGTGTGGGTTTTTTTTTTTTACTTTCAGATTTTGGATATAAAAGTATTAGAGTAAGGGCCTGTTTTACAACCTCGAAATAGTCCTTATGTAGACAAAATTAAAAAATTGGACAGTTTTTGTATGAATTTATCTGACACATATTCTAATCAGTAGGTACTTGTCTAGAGATTGTGAAAAAGGCGCTACGTCTGAAAGTAGCACCAGTTACAGAAACACTACAAGAAGTCGTTTGTTCTGGTGTAGACATTTGAAGAGAAGGCATGAAACGCATGTAACTATAAAAATATGAACCTCGTTTAGGCAGTCGGGTAAAAAAACGCCCATACGTGACGTTGTTATGGGTTCCACGTTTACGCATGTCATCTAATAATGAAAGGCTGTCTAGCCTCATTGTCCTATGACACAATTTGATACGAACCACTGACCGAAAATAAATAGCTACTTTGAACAATAGTTTTTGTGTAGTTGTTACAGCTCGGTCGTGGAAATTGCGAATCATGCCGTAATCGTCTTGTTTATGTAAATGTTGGTATGTGAAGCGGAATGATTCACTGTGATTATAATAAAATCAACAATTTGCGTGGAATGCCTTATTTATTGTGTTTAGAGTTATTTGTTTTGTTTTTCAAACATATTATTTTAAAAATATTTGCCGAGCCTGTTGGTCTTCTAGCGGTTAGTGGCCATGATTGCTAAGCCGGAGGTCATGGTTTTGATTCCCACCCAGGATAAAACTTTGTGTGATGTGCATAATTGTTTGTTCTATGTTTGGGTGTAATTTATATCTATTTATAAAATATATTTTGTTTAACAATTGTCTGGTTACCATAGTACAAGTTATGCTTAGTTTTGAATCGGATGGCCGTGTGTTTTGTGCCAAGATATTTTTTTTTCATCATTTTTTTTTCGTAATAGATACGGACTTCGGACCTCATGTTTAAGTTGTGTGTGTTAACGTTCAAAAAATAATGCCGTTCCAAATGTGCCGACCATAGAGTTGCACGTCTATCTGTTTTTATTACATTGATATAAATAAACAAGTAATGTAACTTATAGTTAATACAAAGACGAAAATAATTTTAATACCAGGAATAAAGATAAACTAGCTCAACCATATTTTAGACTGTCCAAAGTAAATACATCTTTCATGGGGTACTGTGTTAAATGTTACAACAAAATTCCTTGTGATATATTAAAACTAAACGAAAGGAAATTTAAAACATATATTAAGAATAAATTATGTCAACTAGCATATTATAAATTGGAAGATTACATTCAAGATAAAAATGCTTGGAAGCATGCTGGTCCAGCTCCATAGGATATTTCATCCACAGTGTAGACAAAACCAAACTGGTGGCTAATTAAAACTGATAATGATTAACTACTTTTACTTTTACAATTATAAATTAGACACAATTCTTTTTTCTAATAGTTGGAAGCGCTGGCTCACACATTATTTTTCATTTTTTGAGGAAGGTAATTTATTTGTAAATGTGTTACACTAAATGTTCGTGAACTCGATTAGCTTCCATTTCCTAATTAATTTTAATTTTTATTATGTTTATATACTCTTTTGACGGAAATGGTTTTGACATTATATACATTCTTCTCTTCACATTTAACAATGTACAATTAATAATATTGTAACAACATTATTTGAAAAGAGTAAGTATGGAGTTTCTTGCCCATTCTTCTCCATACGTAACAACATTTCCGAATGGGCGGTAGATTCACTTTTGTTTATAAGTATGACGTTTCAAAGTGCCTTTTTTGGCCTAATGGAAATAAATGTTTTGACTTTGACGTAGTTCCCATTATCCTTATCATACGCAATCGTGAAGATAACAACACACATACGAACATGAGCTTGTTGATATTTAATGGCTCCATAACTAGCAGGTAATTAAAGTGACAATAATTATTAAATATTGCACTTTTAGAAGTACCCGTTAGCCTTTGGTAACGTCGTAAAAACTACATATCCTTGCGAACTCTCGGAAGTGTTACAAACTTGTAAGTATAATTAATTAAGATATTAGATATTAGTAAAGTATTTGAAGTTGTTTGCACATGTCTCTTGTTGGCGACCTTATAATGAGATCTCTTTCTTCGCACGTGTCTTATCTAGTTACGATGGAGGTCATACTTGACCTCCTACCTACCTGACTTCTTGCTAGGCTTGTTTTCGGCTGTAGACTATGTATACTATCTGTTACCTGTGGTTTTATCAGCTTCTTTTATTAACACGTATTATTATACCGGGTACTAACGCGAACAGTGATTATAAATACCTTGGAAGGCTTGACGTTTCGACCTGGTTGCACAGGTCGTGGTCGCAGGCAGACTGAGGATGCGATGTCACAGCTCCCTGCATTCGGGCGATGAGTCTTCATCTACCCCTTATTTTTACTTTCTACCATATTAGGCATTTCTTTTATTAAATTATTTATTAAAAAAAAGATCAGTGGTTACGGGTAACCAGATAGTCTGACCAGTTCAACCATGGGGTAGCGTTTCGCCCAGTTACTGGGTTGTGAAGGTCCGATAGGCAATTGCTTTACATAAAACACAGGTATCCAGCTGAATCCAGTTAGGCTGGAAGCCGACCCCAACATAGTTGGGAAAAGGCTAGGGAGATGACGATGATGTATTTTTTTTTTGTTAAAAATTGTTAATGTAGACCAAATTTTTTACATTTGTCATTGTCAACAAACTAAAGTACTTGTCCCCTCTTGTCGGTAGTTGCGTCATGTTAGCTGTCAGTAGTCAATACTTTTTCTCATACATCTGGCTATAATTTTATATTCCAAGCCTAGTTTATGTTCCATTGCTGAGCCCTTTCCTTATTCAGTTTAAACTTCTCTGTCTTGTCAATATTTGAATATCATTTTAATTTTTTTTAATCCAGACTTCCAGAGATTAAAGCGTATTTAAAAAAAAAAACAAAAAATCGCCTCAGCTTTATTATATTGCTAGGTATTCTTCGGGTCTTGAGTCCAGATCATTAAGAAGACAAAATAATTTAAGATTGACTGAAAGCAATTGTTCAATTAATGAACTCATACACTACAACAGTTTGGAAAACATCCAAAAAACTAAAAATAGGCTAGGGCCCTTTTCTTTTCTTTAAATTCAAAGGCCTGTGGATGGGGCAATTACATTTTTTAAAGTACTTTCAGTATTGCCTTTGAGGTCTAAAACAGTTATGTGCCTGTGACATTAACCATATCATCAATAATGTTTCCTGTGCTACGAACATTCTCAACGAAAATTCCATTTTCATGAGCAAGGACATTACGTTCGATTTGAACGCAAATCAGAAAATGGGAGGAAAAATACGCAGCTCGCATCATTTGTACGTTGTGTCGTGTTTTATGATCCGACGTCGGAAGCGAGTGCTAACGACTATCTGATGGAGCCTTACCTGTCACTACACTCATTATAAATGTATTTTATTTTTGTTGCTACTGTATCTGTGCCTGTACGTGTATATCTAGATTTTCTAGGTATACAACATCCAAAACAAAAAATCAAAACAGTATGTAATATTCTGCCATCATCAATTCCTTAGCTTATTCCTAAATATGTTGGGGTCGGCTTCCAGCTAATTAGGATTCAGCTGGATACTAGTGAAGCGACTGCCTATCAGACCTCCAGGACTCAGTTAATGGGCGACATGATGCCTTGGTAAGACTGGTCAAACTTTCTGTCTTCTGACTGCCCGTAATGACTGTCAAATTTTTACAAATGACAATTGGAAATAATTAATGGCTTAACGTGCTTTCCGAGGCACGGAGTGTCACTTATGTTCAATGTAAACTTTAGAAAGTACATAGTATATGAATTGAAAAAGCAACATTGGTGCTTGCCAGATTCGGACTCACAACCTCTTACAGTCTTACATGGGAGGCGGGTAATTAACCACTAGGCTATCGCGACAAAAACAAAAATCTGTATTGGGAAGAAAATGAAACACATGTTTCATGTTTCTAACTATGAACTATTTGTAAGTAACTCAATGTTCAGGCTTTTGCTTATTTCTATTGTTTTATGCCTGGTTTGTCACCGTATTATAAACTATACTTATCAGAATTTTCTAGATTCCGAACATCAACACAGCGAACATTGCGTTCGGAAATGTTAGGCTGTACACACGAGACCAACTGCCGACAGTCTATTAATAATTATAATCGCATTCATATAAAACACGCTGATTAGTGCCGGTCGATGTTATCGCGATAATTGTAAGCCATACAGTAACATAGTTTTTGTTTTGTTTACATCTGATATCAAACCGTATGTAGCTATCGCACGAAATACCATTACTTACTTCTAAACTCAACATGTCGTGTATTTGATGTACGACACGATAACTTATTTATAAAATGCAGAGAAAATTCATGAATAATGTAAGGAAGATGATATAGTGTATCTAGAATATTTTACTTGATCCGCATTTGTATTCAAGTCCATTGGACGTCCGAGACTGGTCGGGCATGCGAATGACACGAGCCGGTGTTCGCGGTTCTTCGTGAGGACATCGGACGTCATCGGAAGTTATCGGAAGTGATCGGCTCCGATGTTTATGAGTCATGCGCGTGACCTGACGACACACAACAACATGGCTGACCTCGACCTTCAGTACACAATTCATTGCATGGTATGTGAGGATAATTTACAATAGTCGTGATTGATACGAGATTGAACTGCAAAACATTTCAGAGAACGTACTTTTTTATTGTAGTTTCCATATTTTCCATTCGCATGCACTTTTGTTGGAATGTTAATTAATAGGTCATTGCTCTTTGTACTGGTTTGTTTGTAAATCGCATGTGTATTTAACATAATAATAATTATTTAATGAAAAAAAAATTGGAATAAAAAAAAATACGTGAAACGATAAAAAATTATATTTAGGGTGTCAGTTACATTATCAAAAAATATGATGGTGCATTTTTTTCTCCTAAACGATAAATACGCATGTGACGTGTCGCGTGACGACACGCCTAGGTACAATTTTTACTAAATAGTGACGACACAAACTAAATTATTTAGGTAACACCGAGGTGCACAAAAAGAAATTGATTGACAACTTAAAGCTCTAAAGTTGCCAACTTCAAAGCACCTCATATGGGACACTTTAACAGTTTCCAAAATCCGATTGAAATTGGTCATCACATTATCGAGTCTCACAAATTCCCGTAATAACGGAAAATGTTAGGGTTTAAGGGGCCCTTCAAAGTTTCTGCACGAATTAGTCTCGTATCAGAAATTGGCTCCGTTTAACCCCAATCTTAGATACTGAGGGTCATTGACTTAATAAGGTAAAGTACCAAAATTTGATGCTTCTTTTATCAAGGATCCTTTGAATTGAACTTTCACAACAGTTTGGAATCTATTGCGGCTATTTACGGGGTATAGGATAGATTTTAATGATCTGTAATATCTATTTATGCTAATATTATGAAGAAAAAGATTTGATTGTAAAGAATAAATTCAAAAACGAAACCTATTTCAATAACTCTTTCAGCAAATTAAAGCTACATTTTCGGCTAGTTTCACAGCTGCCTGCTCCTCGTTATATATGAAAAGTTTAATATATAACGAGGATTGTACCGCAATACATTACATAGCCCAGTATTAAAATAAGATACACAATAAAAATCCTTCACATCACAGTCTAATAGAACTAAAAGTCAGTCACATAATCCATTATTCCATACGTAATTTAACGTGAATGACAAATAAACAGTCGTTATCGCTGCAGATGAGCGACTACGCACATTAAACTCTACTTAGCTAACGTCCACAGAAAACAACAATTTTGTATAAAGGCGTGTATAACGGGTCCGTTCAGCTTTATGCCTTGGTTCAGCTATCGCACCAAATTGTCGTTTTCAATGAACACAAGTTGAATAGAGCTGAATAAAGCGTAGTCCTTAAGCTGAACCGCAGTAACATCAATATAGTAGCTACAGTAAAGCCACCAGCTGCAGCCCATGAACTAATTATAAATGTCTAGCATAAACACCAACTAATTACCTATAATAAGTGTCCAGCTTTCTTGTACCGTATACTAGACTAAGACTCTAGACCGCTACATACCAATAACCTTATCTATATTGTTATTGCGAACATTTGTATATATTGATAAGTTTTTAGTATTGAGGATTATACTATTAGTAAAGTTTTCTGTCAAAAACTAAATCAAAAGGTAAAAAAAATTAAGCTAAGTGCATCTTTCTCTTTTAATTTTATTAAAAAAAAACCGGTCAAGTGCGAGTTGGACTCGCGCAACGAGGGTTCCGTTAATCGAAAGTACCCTATAGGTTTTGAATCCCTTGCAAATATCTAAATGCAATATAAACCGCCCTATCTTTTTATTGCGTTGATTTAGAAACTTGAATTTTTCACTGCTTTAAGATATAGCAGACCTAAGTATGTGGTATTAATTTCAGCTTGATATCTTGGCGCATTTCTGAGAAAAAGGGTCTTGACAGGCGGACTAACGGGAGGATGGACGGATGTGAACTAACTACAATCTTATGGTTTTCAGAGTTTTTCCTTTACTTGTGCTACATGACCTTGCTTCTTGCCGAATTTCATGATTCTTGGTCAATGGGAAGTACCCTATAGGTTTTGAGTTTTGATTCTCTTGCAAATGTCTAGATATGCAGTATAAACCACCGTATCTTTTTGTTGCGTTAATTTAGAAACTTTATTTTTTTTCTTGCTTTGAGAGATAGCAGACCTGAGTATGTGACATTAATTTCAGCTTGATATCTCGACGCGTTCCTGAGAAAAACGTTCTTGACAGACGGACGAACAGACGGACGCCTGATGTGAACAAACTACAAATTTACGGTTTTCGGAGTTTTCCCTATACTTGTGCTACATGACCTTGCTTCTTGCCAAATTTCATGGTTCTAGATCAATGGGAAGTACCCTATAGGTTTTGAGTTTTGATTCTCTTGCAAATGTCTAGATATGCAGTATAAACCGCCGTATCTTTTTGTTGCGTTAATTTAGAAACTTTATTTTTTTTCTTGCTTTGAGAGATAGCAGACCTGAGTATGTGACATTAATTTCAGCTTGATATCTCGACGCGTTCCTGAGAAAAACGTTCTTGACAGACGGACGAACAGACGGACGCCTGATGTGAACAAACTACAAATTTACGGTTTTCGGAGTTTTCCCTATACTTGTGCTACATGACCTTGCTTCTTGCCAAATTTCATGATTCTAGATCAATGGGAAGTACCCTGTAGGTTTTGAGTTTTGGTTCCCTTGAAAATGTCTAAATATGCAATATAAACCGCCGTATCTTTTTATTGCGTTGATTTAGAAACTTGAGTTTTTCACTGTTTTAAGAGATAGCAGACCTGAGTATGTGATATTAATTTCAGCTTGATATCTCGACGCATTCCTGAGAAAAACGTTCTTGACAGACGGACGAACAGATGGACGCCTGATGTGAACAAACTACAAATTTACGGTTTTCGGAGTTTTCCCTTTACTTGTGCTACATTACCATGCTTCTTGCCAAATTTCATGATTCTAGGTCAATGGGAAGTACCCTGTAGGTTTTGAGTTTTGGTTCCCTTGGAAATGTCTAAATATGCAACATAAACCGCCGTATCTTTTTATTCCGTTGATTTAGAAACTTGAATTTTTCACTGCTTTAAGAGATAGCAGACCTGAGTATGTGATATTAATTTCAGCTTGATATCTCGACGCATTCCTGAGAAAAACGTTCTTGACAGACGGACGAACAGATGGACGCCTGATGTGAACAAACTACAAATTTACGGTTTTCGGAGTTTTCCCTTTACTTGTGCTACATTACCATGCTTCTTGCCAAATTTCATGATTCTAGGTCAATGGGAAGTACCCTGTAGGTTTTGAGTTTTGGTTCCCTTGGAAATGTCTAAATATGCAACATAAACCGCCGTATCTTTTTATTCCGTTGATTTAGAAACTTGAATTTTTCACGGCTTTGAGTGATAGCAGACCTGAGTATGTGATATTAATTTGAGCTTGATATCTCGACGCGTTTCTGAGAAAAAGGGTCTTGACAGACGGACGGACGGACGGACAGACGGACAACAAAGTGATCCTATAAGGGTTCCGTTTTTACCTTTTGAGGTACGGAACCCTAAAAACCCATGATCCCGCCATTCAACGAGAGCCTCCTCAGATGTTGGTCGAGGCTTTTGGCTATTAAGCTATACAAAGGTTATTATTATTGATATTGCATCTGTATAACGAAATCCACCAAAGAAATTTCATGTAAAATGTTGCCACGACGAACTCAAAAGGTTTGCCCTGTGAAAAAGATATCAGATCTCATGTAGAGCCAAACATTTGAATCTACACGGCCTACGTCTACCGACCTTAACTTCACAAATTTTACATATCAGTAAAGATCTACTTATTCAATTTCACCTACTATTCAAAAGAGATTCCTAGAGAGAATTCCCCAGACTTGCCTTACGAGAAGCACGTGCAATCGTGCAACTAGCCGTGATTCCCGCAATCCTTCGATTATAATCTCGATCTCACGATAACACCGCCATGTTCATCTCTGATTCTAATCACAAAACACACACGTTTTTTCTCCTTGACTGATAGATGAAATTCCTCGACACGTGACAATTTCCATGTAGTAACATTGAATACATAGGACCTCTAATTGAGCCCTATTGTTACAATAATAAATTCAACAAACAATCGTCTAAGTGAACATTTTCTCACAACGTTCGATTTCTACGTCATCAGATTAGTAATTAATAAAGTGATCGCAATTACAATTACAAGAGATTGGTCATTATCACGTGTTCACACACAGATTATTTAAAAAAAAGCAAATATTTTAATGAGTTTTATTGCTCTATTTTTTCTCAATATGACGTTTACAAATCTATGTCTGGTAGACATCTATTCATTTATTATTGAAACACATTTTCCCTTATCTCGCAAACTTTTCTATATTTAACAGCTCCTCTATAAACATACCTAAAAGCGTTTAACCGCATGACTCGCGATTTTGCACCTTTTGAAACAGAGAATACAGGTAAATTTAGTTTGCAGTTGTGCAATCTCATGTAGGCCGGATTCACTCTCAACGGCTTAACGTAAATATTTGCAATTTTATTTTGGTAACAATCTAATCCCATAACATTTGGGCGTAAATTGAGAATTCAGCAAATATGTACTTTATTTATCCAAGCAGGCATTATTAATAATTGAATTTAGTTTATTGTGTTTTCTTGAGACATTGAAGGCTCTGAATCAAACCTGACTTTGCTTGGGAACTTAAACACTAAATCGGTACTGAAAACTATAATAAAATATCTGCAGAGTATAGAAAGAAATTATTTAAATAATAATTATCGTAGTTTTAATAAGAGTTACTAAGAGTCTACGTTAGAAAAAAAAAATATGTAAAATAATTGGTAAAATACCTTTCTAAATAAAATTAAACTGAATACTTATTTATGATTGTAACTATTTGAAATAACGTTAGCGCATTTAGTGACGAGTTAAGGTAATTTACGGATCAATACACACATTATCTAGGTGTAACAAACACAATTAATTTTTCAATTAATTTCGATACTATTTCTCTACATTTAACATAGGTACAATCAAGAAAGAAAATTCTCCAAATGTACTGCAAAAAAAAATGGCACATTCAGACAGATAATTTTATTATAGAGCCTACTTTTTAATGATCTCGTATCCTTTTCTAAACTTTATTGTCATGTTATTTGATACTAGCTTTTGCCCGCGGCTCCGCTCGCGTTAGAAAGAGACAAAAAGTAGCCTATGTTACTCTCGATCCCTTCAACTATCAATACATAAATATCCACTTAAAAAATCACGTCAATTCGTCGCTCCGTTTTGCCGTGAAAGTAAGACAAACATACAAACAGACAGACAGACAGACACACTTTCCCATTTATTATATTAGTATGGATAATTTTGTCTTTTGATTGTTAATCACAACATTTTATGCAAATAATTCAATATAAGTAATTAACTTGTCTGATAACCTGATATATTTTTAATTGCAATGTAAAAACATTATTATTATGTAAAGAGTACTGCATTAGCATTTATATTTGCAAGCCAATTGAAAACGAAATATGTCATTCAATTAATTACTTTACGTAAAGTAATAAATTGGTCTAGTAATGATGACAGTCAGTAAATAAATGACTTTCACTTTACGTCGCAACGTCTTGAGAGTCTCAAATATTGACGATAGTTCTATTTCCATTGTAATTTTATCGCATTCTTCAATACCTACGTACTTGGAAATAGCGATGACCTTGACGCGAGTAAAAGTACTTCGCTACAATGACTCTGTTTGTTTTACCACAAATATAGGGCAATGTCACCACTTAAACTTCAAGTACTACTATTTAAAAAGCCCTTGAAAAGTACGTGGTGTATAAATGCTTAGGCAGAATGCATACTAGGCATACTCTTGTGTTTCGACAATTGTGGCGCCGCATTTCAAACGCGATATTAACGCCCCCCGTATATTTGTGCGCGACCATGTTCACTAAGGATACATTTGTAGCAGGCGCACTATATGGGAATTGTGGCGCAAAAATTGTGGCGACGTAAAATGTACTGTGTGTAGCATGTGGCGCAAATGTGCGGCCTGCCTTTTATTATTACAAAAGGTAAACAAAAGTAAAACTATGAAAGTGAATACTAACAGGATAAGTCTCAGGCATTTTGTATAATCTGCCGTTTACATAATGACTAGGCATTATAGCCCTTACAGTAGGATTACTTTGTTGTCCGTCTGTCTATCAAGACCATTTATGTCGAGAACGCGTGGAAGTACCGAATCGAAATTAAAACCGTAATTAATACAGACAGGTCTATGGTCCCATGAAGCTGTGAAAAAATCAAACTTCCAAGTTTATATCGCTAAAATCGTACATTTTGACACTCTCAAGAGAATCAAAACTCAGAGTACTTGTCATTGAAATATACTTGTCTTGAATTGTGCTCGACCGTGTCCTCCAGGCGACCGTTGCTGCAGTGGTGACACCCAGGCGTCGCTTCCGCCCGAATCCGACACAGGAACCTCCCGAACTGACCGTGACCAGTGAGGACCTGTGTCAAGTGACACATGAGAGCGCCGTGTCGCCTCTCCGGCCACTCCTCAAAGAGGGGTCTTACCGCCGCTGTTACGGCGTGTTCACCAGTCTTATAGTACGTACATTAGAAGTGATCGTCCTATTGTAAGATAGCGCATGCGACGCGACACTGGCGAATGCGAAGGTCGCCTAGTACCGGTCGAGTCGCGCCAAAACGGAGAGTAACTGTACCGATACTACTGACGCTGTGACGGGAATTAATTTACCTGTCATTCTTCGTTGTCCATTTCTATAGAAAACACGCTTGGGCCAGCACACCAAAATGCATTTGCATGAACCCATATGGTTTCTGGTGTGTTTGATTATGCGTAATTTATATACAAACGGAGTTAAAAGCAACGTTATGTGATGTTTAGCAGTGTGATAATCGTCTTAATTATTATTTATCTGTAGATTACAATAAAAACCTATATTAAATCCTTTTATATGCGAGTTAGTCTCGCACTTGTCTTGTTTTTTATCAAATGAACACGCCCACATTTGCATACTACCTTCACCACTTACATGTCCTATAGCACTCCGCACTGTCATTGTGATAATTAATTGCAACAAATACTATGTACAAAATACTTTCTCAAGAGGTAAAACAGCAGCCAATAGAATACCGACTACTCACCCACTTGACTAGCTCAGGCGCAGTTATCAGTCGAGTAGAGAGTACACTTCAACTTGTTTGTTGCTCTTGTAAGTGTGTGTATGTTCGATGGCCTATTTTTGTAATGTTTCAATGCCGTCTGAAGAAATAGTTTTAGAAAAAAATAGAGAGAAAAAGATATAGAGAACAGAGACATTTTTTATATTAATGACAATTAATGTGGGTACATCCCCTAAACCTTTAAATAATTTTTTAATAACTTTTAAGACTAAAACCGATCTTAAGAATCTTTTAATATTTGTAAAGAAAACGTAGTAAAGGTGATTGCAGGTTTTAAGATTAGTCAGAAGAAAGTAAAACTACTGATATATCCTAATGAGTAGTTTAAATTCACTTATAAATTATCATAATATCATGTAACTTTGTGTAGCATCCTGACATTTAAATGCAAAAAAGCCTTTTGAAGCATATTTGAAGAATGGGTGTAGTGTAAAACTCAAACAAATCAACAATGTGTAGACACATTTTTACATACTAAATAACAAAATGTTGATTGTTTTTACAATAACTAACTATCGCAGGCACTCAACTTTACAAGGTGATGTAGTAAATGATTTTTTTGCACGATTATAGTGCATGACAACACAATGAAGAGAGTGCCACAGTGGAATGACAATAATTGTCCGTCCTCATGCGGAACCGCGTGCAGGTCACGTGGGGCACTGCATTATGTCATCTTGATTTTATGTGAAATAGTTTAGTGTTGAACTTAATAAGGACAACTAAATTAAGTGTGTAAGTCGTCCCGGTAGAATAAATTTGAGAATTTTTAAGGTATAATCGACAAGACGATAAAAAAAAACTAGTCCGACTATTAGATTATCAAAAAAATTGGACACGTACCTATTTATTTTTGGTTGTAAACCAAAACTTACGATGATTTAATGCGTTGTAGTTTCACGTGACGTCACCCTTAGGTACAATTTAACTGAACTGTGACGTCACAAGCCCCACTCCGGTACTTAGATGCTCTATAACTTTGTTTTATTTTTATTAATTTGATCAAACGAAACGTATTTAGTATATTTTGACGGGCCTGTTATCCTAGTGGTCAGTGACCCTGACTGCTAAGCCAGAGGTCGTGGGTTCGATTCCCACCCAGGACAAACTTTGTGTGATGAGCATAATTGTTCGTTCTGTGTCTGGGTGTTATTTATCTATAATATGTATGTATTTAAAATTATATAAGTATGTATATCAGTTGTCTGATTACCGTAACACAAGCTCTGCTTAGCTTGGGATCAGATGGCCGTGTGTAAGATGTCCCAGGGTATTTATTTATTTATTATTTATTTATTATTTTATCCAAACATATTATGGAAAGACTGTAATTGTAATTATTTTGTGTACTAACGTATTCTGTGTTACTATTTCTATTTATTTTATTATAGACTGTTGAAATAAATAATAGCGACATAGCAAAAACATATTCATTTTGCAACCTAAATGCTTAGTGCTATCTATTCTACTGGCGCCATTTACTCGCTCGCTGTACTATCACGAACAAGGTCGAGTAGTTCAGTATTCAAAGGCTACTGACAATTTAATTTTAAAATTCCATTTTGCTTTCCTACCGCCTTTCGATTGAAATGTGAGTGGTTCAGTAATTGCAAATTGACAACATATTTCGTTTATTAAAGATCCTATTGTGATGTCATATTATGGTTGATTTTAGTAAGTTTTTGTTTAGTGCCATTTAGTTTTCTTTTATTAAAAAAGGACAAGTTGAAGGCTATGTGGTTTTGCTCAGCTGTAGTGTATTGGCTGAAAAATGGAAATAAAAAATAGCATGCTAATTAGTATTTATAGATAGTAAATTACTGTGTTTCATGGTATTCTACCTTTTATCACCGTTCCCTTGAACAAAGAAAATTAGAGTGTACTTATACTTGTTATACTTATACAAGGTTAAAAGTATTTTTATTTGTAAACTAGATGACCCGGTGAACTTCGTATCACTTACCTATTAATGTAAACAAAATTTATTTAAACCATATCACCTTTATTCATAAAAGATTTGTATCGATTTCCCCACATTATCACAATCTAGATTCACGTGTGTAGGAGTGGCCTAATAGTTGTTTAGTAATCGGGGTCTACTACGAAATGACACTTACGAACAATCGGGTCCGACCGATAGCCGACCGAAGTTTCCGTTGTGACGTTACCACGAACTTAGTTCGGATTCGTTCCTCTCCATCGGAATCATAAACATTGTCACTGTCACCTAACTTTTGAAGAAAAGATTATTGAAAGGACATGTTATGAAATGGGCTTTTAGTTAAAAAAAAAAGTCCAGGATGGCCATACAAAAACAAAAAAATATATTAAAAGCACCATTATTTAATCAATACATAATATAATAAAATCAATATACATATATAATAAAATTGTAAAAGGTCGGTGTCTGTACATGAAAGATAAATAAGAAAAACTTAATTAGGGGAACTTTATATACGCAATAAAACCCAAAACAATGATTTTTAGAATTTTTGTCTGTTTATCTATACGTTTGTTCGGGCTAATCTCAAAAACGGCTTAACCTAATTGAATGCGGTTTCACAATGCGTTGCGGTTTGCTGGGTTCTTTGTTTTATTTCAAAGTGAAAATGGTGATCATCCCAGGCAGCTTTCCTTCGTGCAGGTTCTATCCCTGTTTTTTGACACAGCTGCCGGGGGCACAAATATTAAGTTAATTTACTAATTTTAAGCTGATAACTTTTAAACAAAAACTCCATGTAATGCAAAAGTAATGTATGTATGTTATTTGTACCGTCATACCCTGCTGTGTGAAATAAATGTATTTTCTTTCTTTCTTTTCTTTCTTTCAACTAGCTTCATTTTTTTTGACAGACTGACACCTTGACGATTCAAAAGTATTTGTTGTGTATTGTATTGGTTTATTTGAATAAAATAGTTTTGAAGTTGAAGTTTCTATTGTAAAATGTGTTTGGTTGTCGATGCGTTCGTGATAAATATTGGGTCGTTTGGTCAAAAACAAAAAGTAATCAATTAATTAATTCAGTAAATTTTACAATTGTTTGGTTCTATCCCTGATTCGATTTGTATGTGGGGTGTCGTTTCGTATGCTTATGAGAGTGCGTCGTGAAGCAAAATTAAATACCCGGTCTCAGTCTTGTATTGTATGTGGGTGGAGACATTAGAGAGATACATTCATCATTGTTTGAGGAGTGGCTGGAAAGGCGCCACGGCGCTCTCACGTATCGCCGGACACAGCCTAGGTTCTCACCGGACACGAAGATTTCAGGAGGTTCCTGTGTCAGATTTCGGGCGGAAGCGCTGCCTAGATGTCACCATTGCGACAACGGTCGCCTGGAAGACTCGGTGGAGCATACGGTGAAGGTATGTTGTGCTTGGGCGGGCTACCGCCGTGTCCTTGCGGACGGCAAGCGATAGGTAGCTCACCGGCGAATAAGGAGCAGGCCCATGTTGTTGGCGCGTTTGTTCCACTCGCGCCTCACAGAGCAGTCAGCACGTGACGGAGCCCTCTAGGGCCTGCCTGAGTTGCGGATCATAAAAGTCAGTAAAAGTCTGACACTGAGGCCGAGAGAAGTCATTTGATATATGTATATAATAGTAAACTCATTGATTGATATCAACGTGTTTGTTAATATATAACAATAACTAACTAAATACATTAAACTTGGAGGGTTTATTCTTTGTGAAGAATATAAAAAATAGCCCTAAAGGGTTAAAATAGTAGGTAGAAGTTCGACATCACGCGGGCGAAGCCGCGGGCGAAAGCTAGTAATTATTTTAAATCTAGATATTTTTTTATCGTAATTTTATTTTTGTACGTTGGAAATAAGAAAAGCTGTTACCGTATTATTTTTTATAGCATATTACACGCCTTTCTGTTATTTCAAACCGTATTAAATGGCTTTAAAATAAAACCAACTAATTATTTGCATTTATGAAAATGATTCCAATCGTATTTTGAAAACAATTAAACATTACTTACTTATTTGTGTCAGGTTGACGGGTTGTAACCTCTATGCTTGTAACTGTAACAGTTGAATTTGACACTTGATTGATGAACAACGACATCCAACAGAACATGGACAACTTTTATATGGGAAAATGGAATTGTGGTTTTACTCTATCTTTCTCGATTTTTTTTTCTTATTTGCTCACCGTTTAGACCTACCCTGGACTACGACAAACATTTTAAACCCAAAATCAGCTCAATCGGCCCAGCCGTTCTCGAGTTTTAATCAGACTAACGAACATCAATTCATTTTTATTTATATAGATTTTAACTGCTTCGATTCCCAATTTAGGTAAGCCTATCGAAAAACCTATAAACATAAATTTGGGTTATTGTATATTCGTCACAAAGTTAATTCGTCACTAAAATAAGTATGTGTAAACTCGCCACAGCTCTATTTTTATGAAAGAAAATCCGCCATATTGTTTATTTCCCTACAGACAACAGAAAAATCAAACAATAAAACGTTATTTCTTTCTTTTCATAATCACAAAAAATCATATTAAAACAACTATAAAAAACTTTGCGGAAGTGTCCAGTCACGGAAGTGTTTGGGCGCAAACGTTTCTCGCGCAAAATACCATGCGCGCATGTGTCCACTCGCGAAAAACGACCGCGCGCAAATGTCTTTCGCGGAAATGTCTTGCGCGCAAATGTACTTATGTACCAGACCTCGAGCGAGCGAGCGCATTATACGCGCATGTGTGCAAGAGAGCAGAATCATTCAATCAATAATTTTGTTTTCTATCTGTACTTTATGCAAAAAATAAGTACTGTGACGAATTTACACATATTTTTATGCATGTGACGAATACACTTTCAATGTATGGAGTTTACAAAATGTGACGAATTTACTTTGTGACGAATGTACAATAACCCAGAAATTTGTATCTTTTTGAAAATAAAGGAAGGTGCTTTGAGTAAAATAATCAAATATTAAAAATAAGATTAAATCTAGATTTAAAGCACTTTTCCTCCAGGGCCCACTGACACTTTCTACTGCATATTTAAGCAACACCCCATAAATTACAATTAAGCGCAACGAAATGCTAAACAATCTGAGAAAAAGCAAGAATAAAACGCTTAGAACTGTGCAGACTCGCAAATGAGGTCGCATAGCATATAATGCGCTATGATTAAACCGGGAGGTAAGCTGAGGTCGGGAGGTCCCCGGGGCGCTGAGATACGCAATATGGCCGCCGCGGGACCTACTGCTGATTTTACATTGCACTTACATGTTAAAGTAATCTATTTAGTGTGGAATTTAGATTTTATCTACTTACAGAGACAGTACAGACTGGGGCTTAAAATTGTAATTTTTAAAGTCATAATAAAAAGGCATTTATTTCACAAGGTCTTGGTGCATATTTTGAAGAGTATATAACCTACATTCGATTCAATCTATGAATTTATTTAAGGAATTTTGTCGCTTAATATTTTTTTACAAAGTATTGGAAAACATAACAACTAAAGTTGCAAGAAATCGGTTAAAGTTGATCTTGTGGTGCTGACTGTTGAGCGACTTGAATTGCCTGGGCAATGAGTTTTGGCTCAAAAACAACCCGAAGTGTGAAAAGTATGAAAGAATCCTGGAAAATATTTAAAATCAGGGATGACATTTGTAGATTTTTAAAAGTCTTCAAGGGTGCTTAGTAGTACTACCCATTAGTGTTACCCATCAATTCGGTTGTGCAGGTCAAATAAACTGCGTCTCCATGTAAGACACTAGCAACAGCTGGTTACACTGAAAGTCTGAAGGGGCTGAATAATATGTATTTAACCTATTGACGACCAAGCAACAGCCGGCTGTAGGGCTGCTATTGTCTATTGTGTCTCGAATCACGTGTGTTTGAAGGTTAAACAGACCTGATAACCCGAGACTTCAAAGCACAAAGGTAGCTCTTTAAAAAATCTTCCAACAGACCCACAATGTAAAGGTAGAAACATTAAATAATTTTAAAAACCCTTCTAAAAATTCACTTGTATTTCAATACCTACATTAGGCCCCTAAACGTTAAGTCCCTCTGCACACAAGTCCCTCATTATTAAAACTGTGTGCTGGACCGAAGCCTTTCATGTTTCTAGGCCCCGATAACGTTAGTCCCTGTTTCAACGTCCACTGCATTCAAAAGGCAAATCTTTTCAACTTTATCTTTCTTTTGTGTAGCCGACTGTGCCTTTAGGGTCATCTCTAGTATATTTTTTTTTGCATTTTATCAACAATCTGATCAAAAAGATACCCTTTGTTAGTGATTCTGAATTCAGAAAATTGCTTATTCCTTACGTTACAATAGTTTTTAATTAATGTTGGACTAAAATATGAAAATGTTCCGAATGTTGATTTAAATAAAAAAACATTAAACGTTACTTTTACTTAAGATTGATGATCGTCAGAACATGTTTAAATTAGAGACGATGTATTGAACGTTACCAATAAAGACGAAGGAGATATTTAGATGGTATAAGTATACGAAACGATACGATAACCTCAATAGAATCGTAGCTGAGATTTACCATAACATCGAACAAACATAAATGTATGTATATCTGAATAGTGCAAGTACTTAGATAGAACATTATATAGAAACAAAATAAATACAACACTAATTCGTTTGTCAGATAGAATAACATAAATGTTTGAACACGTTTTTTTTTTTCGTAAATGAAAAATTACGAAGATACAGTGCATTAAAGAATCGCGTGACGTCACGCCTTAATACAATTTTTACTGAATACTGACGCCACAAGCCTCCTCTCCGGAGCTTTGAAGCTCTTTACCTTTTTTTTGTTTATTTGATCAAGCGAAAAATACGTGTCTAGTATTTCTGGACGGACTAAAAAGAATACCGTTTTTGACTTATTCTCAAATCCAAAATAAGGGGGAAAATAGTAATTATTATAATCGTCATCATGTTAGTACTACTCTTAAATAGCTAAGGACTAGAACTTCTGTAACTGCTTTCTACGCTGTATTTTATGCTGCCTGAAGGGTTCTCCTTCATACACGGCTCGCCCCTGCCAGCCATTGACGGCCGCTAATTGCCTCACCACATTCATCTGAGCATCACTGAGGATCGGACCCTCCCGGCCTCTTCGCTTTATTGGCTTAGATTTCAATATTACTTACGCTGCTGTAGTAACGTAGGATGAAAATATACATCTTATAAAATAGTAGACTGGTAGTGTGATATATTAATGCACAGCGAAAACTGTCTTAGAGACATTGACACTATGAAAGAATTTATGAAAATGTGACATTTGAGGGTTAAAACAGTGGATGGAAGTTCAACATCTACGCGGGCGAAGCCGCAAGCAAAAGCTAGTAGTTGGATAATATTGTAACGTCCCCACGGTCTAACATATTAAAGTTTTTGATCAATGCCTTCCCGGTAGAAAAAAATTATAACTACGGCTACTTGCGCAGATTTTAATAAAGTAAGAGTTCTTTGTAAAGTACCTCGTCCGGATTATTACTTCTAGTGGTAGTATTTCTACCACTATTTCATTTCTGCTGCAAACCAGCGTTGCTGTAGGTTGCTCTATTCAGATTTGTAGAGTATGAGTCCTGGACTGCCGGCGCAATTACAGGTTCAACTTCAACTCTTTAATAATGGCATAATTGCGGAAAACACACCACAATTCTGCCACAACCATGTTTATTTTACAATCACAAACGAAGAAAGATATATAACAAAAATATTTGCAATATGACTGTGATGGTTTCCTCCTTGTGAAGAGACCTGGTCCGTCAGAGCCTCATCAGTGAATCAGCAGGGTGTACCACGTGCAGATGAGGTTGGCTTTGACCCTGGAGGTGATGGTAGGGCCACTTACACCCCAATTACAGGTTCAAGGGACCAATATTTTTAGTGTCTGAGTTGTCAACGTATCCACAAGACCATTGACATTGCAGATTCACGTTCCATAACTCCATAATAGCGTACAAACGACCTATTTATTAATATTTCATTATTCATGAGAACAACGACAACGTCAGCTCGTGTAACGTAACAGTGAAAAGATTTCATATTTTCCGTAGCAGCGGTTCGTGTTCACATAAACAACAGCAAAAACCAAACAACATTTATTTGAAACCTGTTCGGTTCTAACGAAGTCGGAGACAAATGGAAACCAATCCATAAAATCCATCAAACGAGTAACGAAGAGGCTTTTTTCAATATCTTTAGCTAAAAGGTAATAAGAATGATACTTAGGGCTCGTGTACACGATGCCGCGTGCACACCGCGCTGTTGCCGCGCCATCACCGCGTCTTTGCCACCACGCTAAAGTGTTTTTATTCCATTACCGGCCACGTACAAACCTGCACGTGCTTACAAAATTTAATAAACACCACCCTGGTACTGTCACCTGGCTTGCTCAAAGCAGATTGACGATTTCGAGCTAATATTCACTACATGTCCAGATTTCCTCATGCTGTTTTTCTTTACACTGAAAGTACATAATTATGATTTGGAAAAGTCACATTGGTACTGGCCCGGATTCGAACCCACAAACTTGTACATTTTTTTTTTTTTTTGGTGAGTGGGAAATCATCCAATGACTGCTCCCGTCCTGGGTGCGACGGGAGGGCGTGTCAGACTCTTACTGACTAAAACCCACTCATGTTCCTTCGATTGCCCTTTATGTTCCGAGGTCACGGTAACTATTATAAACATTCCGCAACCCCGATAAACATTCCGCAACCCCGACAAACTTGTACATTAGATGAGAGACAGGCGCTTTAATCACTAGGCTATTACGAACAAATTTTATTTTTGTAGTAAACTACCAACATACCATTTTAATAACAAAGATCAGAGAATATCTTGCTCACATTTATGACTAATAAAAACAATGCTCATAAAATCGTAAAGAAAACCGTAGTTAATCGCAATAAAGCTTTCAAAGTCGTCGGACACGCGCTCGCGGTTGCATCAGGTCACTCACTAACCTATGATAAGAGAGAGAAATAGGTATCTTCCAATTCTTCTTTCAAAGGGTATCTAGCGCGCTTGTCAACGATTATTAATTTTATGAGATTTGGTAAAAAATTAAGGTAGTTTTTTACATTTTTGTAATGAAAATCGAAAACTGAATAGATCCTTCCATAAGTCCTTCGTCTAACATAACATGTATTAGTAGGATGGTAAAATCGTATGGTACCGTGTACAGGAGCCCTTACTCAATAGAAACAAAGGATATAATGAGAAACGTCCAATGTCTGTCACAAATTGTATTTCTAGAAAAAGCTTGACATTGATCTAATCCGCGGGGTTATTACCTATGAAACAGCAAGCAGCAATATTTGCGCAGTGATCGCGCGATCAAAAAAAATCGTATTATGTATGAACCGATTGCTAATCGCACGCTGATTGTTCTAATGCACTTATTGCTACGATGACGATAAAGTAGCAATCGCTGGAACTAATTAAATATCACCTTTAACAAAAAAAACTTAACTTTGCTCTTAAAAACCATACTAAATACGAAACCACCAAACGAAAGATGCATATTTTAGTTAACTGATTGCTCCACAGAGGCAGCACTATCGCTAGATTGCTATTTGACGTGACGTATTTTGAATTGACGTTTGAGCAGCAAATATTGCTAAATTTAGCGCGATCGCTCGGCTATTGCAAGATACGTAATCCCAGTGCGGGATTGCTTTAGTTTATTCTTGGCTCTTGATACGCATTGACACAAATAAGAAAATCTTCAGATTCCTATTTCTAACTGAATAAGTTTTATTTATTATTCTATATGTTACGTATTCGTGTCAAAACTAGCTTTTTTGCTTTGAAAATGTTGAGAAGAAAACGAGTAGACTGACAAAATAAATAGGTAATATTGTTTAAATAAAATGACTCATCACTTTGGCAGTCTTTTTCTAATTTTATTCAGGATGAATGGTGTTAGCAGCGACATTTTTGTACTTAATTAAAAAAATAAAATATATTTATTCTTGAATCTTAATAAATATGAATCATTCTTAGACATTATGTAGTAGGTATAGCTGAACTTCAGAAAAACGTTTTTTAATAATAATGAAAATCACAAGATTGTTATAAATAAGTTAGCAAAGTGATAGAACAGTGTAAAACACAAAAAGACATTTTTTAAAAGGCATGCATATTAAACGTTAGCCTTTCAGAGACATGATTCGCCTTTCAAGTTTTCAAGGCTGTTAACTTTAATTGAACTTTAAACTACCGAATAAAAACACTAATGTAAAACTGTGTCCTGTTAGCAATATAAAAATATTAAAAATGAAACTGTTCATGTAACTTTCTAGTTATCAAGATGCCCTTACTAAACGAATATTTTCCTCTAGATGTATACAAACTACCAGTAGCGAACATTTTACTCGATTCAAATATTTGCCACTGCTGTGCCCACGTTGGTCGTAGTATGATGTTATACAGATTATAACCGTCTTCAGGCTAGTAAAGCGCAAACGAATTTTATTTTAAAATTAAACCAACAATTACTGAGATTAGCGAAGCACCATAATACATACGTCTTTAGTTTTACAATAGGAATGACGACAACAAAAAAAGAATTGCATTCTGTGTAGTCCGTTCAAAAATACGGGACAAGTATTTTTTGCTTGATCAAATTAATCCGTACTAATATTATAAATGCGAAAGTAAGTCTGTCTGTCTGTCTCTTCTTCACGCCACGCCCGATTAAATGAAATTTGGTACAGGTCTGGGACCCGAGAAAGGACATAGGGTACTTTTCATCCCGGAAATCCAACTATCATTGCACGCGGACGAAGTCGTTGGCAAAAGCTAGTAAAATAATACAAATATAAAGAGTAACAAAGTTCCGGAGTAGGGGTTTTTGACGTCACTGTTTAGCAAAAATTGTATCAGATCGTGACATTACGCGAAATTTCAACGCACTCTATTGTAGTAATTTTTCGTTTACGAGAAAAAATATGTGTCAAAAATTTTTTGATGATCGAACTGACGGACTAATTACTTTTTTTTTTGTCGTCTCGCCTATTGTGCCAGGCATTCATTACAAAGCAAGAGCACAGTCTCAACTTCCATTGTTCACACAGTTAACATAAACACAGTGTTAAAAGTCCAGCCTGACTGTCACAAGGAGAAGCTATATCTCCCGGCCATCCCCTCCAGCTAAAGAATCGCGTGCACTTAAAGAATTCTTTCAAGAAATACATTTTATTCTGTTCGGTTTAAATTCAACCGTCTGTGGCTGACTTTAATATATGGTTTCGTTTAAATCGTTTTACGTCAGTTTTAATGTGTAGTTCTTTTAAATGTGGTTGTCTTTGTTCCTTTACTTTATTTGATTTCGTTGTGATTTAATGTGAAGATGTATTTTAACCCCTTTTCCTCTTTTATGACAAGAAGAGAAATGGAGTTATTTACAAAGTTTCACGGATGTATTGTTCTCGAAAATATTTATAAAATGCTTACATAAATTCCCAATAGATCAAATATTTTTAAAAAATCTTTCCTAATTGATTTATGAGAATGTTTTAACAGTCAGCAGTAAAATCATGGAAGAGAAATAAAGATTTATAGTTAAAAATAAAATAAATAAATAAATTGTGTATTTGAAAGTAATTGAGGCATAATACAATAAATTTCTAAGAAGTGGAATTTTTTTTTAAGTCCCAATTGTTTCCCTACCCATTTTACGTCTGTTTTGAGTTCGTGTGCCGTAAATAAGTTAAAGTAAAATATGGTAACGTGACTTAGTAAAAAGCTAAGTACATTTCTATGTACGCCAATAAATAATATTTCCTGTCAACTCAATATTCTATCTGCCTTACTAAAAAAATCAATACAATCGGAAAAATATTTAATTACCCATTGACATTGTTCAATTGTATAACAGTTCATAATTAGCCATTGTCGTGACATCTGTATGTACTAAATAATTAATAATAATATAATTTTGCTATAAAAAGGCTGGTCACGTTCCATCGCGCGTCATTACTTGTTCCGATCAGAAAGGGCATCAATGTTACTTCTATTGACGATCAATGGACAGCTAGCTAGTTTGATGTTCAATGATAAGTTTCTGTGGAGTTCCGCACTACATCCTATACGTAGACAGCAATGAATTTCGTAGATTATGATGCGTGGACTCTTTGAGGCCATTGTATAGTTTTTATTCACACCTTTGTCTTAAGTGTCTTCGATAGCGATAATTTTAATCATCAATTACTGTAAAAGGTACTGCCTGACCTGCACATCTATGGTCAAATTATGTTTTTAATTGTGACTTTATTAATACAAATCGCGTTTTTTTACTTAATAAAACTATTAATATCCACTTTGAACTGAATTCAGACAAATCATTTAAATGCAATGCTCGTAGTATCTCGGTCTGTCTGTCTCGCGTTTACGCCGAAGCTACTGAACCGATTTGAATAAAATCTAAGATAGTCCATAGCCTGACAATGAGCAAAGGATAGATTTTATCACAAAACTCCCTCGGGAACGGGGTCTTCACGGGTAAAACCGTGGGGGGTGGCTAGTATATTATACAAGTTGTTAATGAACATAAAACGCACGTCTCAGTTCAGAAACTTAAGCTCACAAGAATACTTACAAAATTAAAAGCGCAAAAAGACGCGACGCCGCACGACTTTACTTTAATGTGAAATGTTACAAACAAGAACAAAAGAGAAAATTGCATTGCAGCTGAAGTATTTTCTCAAGTCGCTTATTTCTATTTAAGGATGCGTTACACAATACCAGCCACTAAATCTACAGCATACGAATGAACTTAGTATACAGAAAATATGATTTTACGCTCCGACCGCTTTCTTGCTAGGACAGCCTGAAAATATTATATTAGTCCATTTTCTAAGAAAGGTGAGGGTTTATTATATTCTCGGCACACAGATCTTAAAAAAAGGTCATGAATGGAAATAGGTACCTAGCTTATAACTTACGTTTCTTTTGTTGTGATTTAGTTCATTAATAAAACATTGCGATATGATTTTGTGAGTATATTGTTCTATGGAATGGGTAAAAGGAAAAATAAGAAGAACCTGATCTAAGGAAAGGTCTAAAAGAAAAATCAGTACCGTCGTAAATAGGGCTCTAAATCTATTATTGCACCACTTAACACAAGGTCCACTAGAATGAACTATGTGCCATAAAAGTGCACTAATGGTAAAAATGAGTTAAAGTTCCTTCTTAAGCTCACGGAAGAATTTATAAAATGCTCACGTCTTTCGGCGGTTTTCAACACATTTATGAGAAAAATTAAATAAAATTTTATAGGATTAAGGTCGTTTGTCCACCGCCGACGTCACCGTCACGTCAACGAGAACGAGATGACGGGCGAGCCGAGTTTAGTATAAGGTGACGTGACGTGCGGTGGACACGCAGCTGTAGTAAACGTATGTATCGCCACTTCAGCGCCGTCATCTTGTCGTTGACGTAACGGTGACTAAGGGCCTACGGCTGTGGACAAACGGCCTAAGGCATACTAATTCATATTGAAGGGCCACTAGATTCATTTTTCTATGTTTTTGACGTTCCAAAGTGCTTTCAAAATAAGAAACAAATAATTTGAGTTTGACTTTGAATCAAAAACACCTTGATTGAGCTTTGTTTGGTTTTTTGCGTTTTCTCTCTGGTTTCTAGCTGGTTTGATTAATCGCCCCTAAAACCCTCTGCATACATTTTATGAAAATCGTTGGAACCGTTTCAAATATTCAGGTTACATATGAATTGCTCGTTCAAAGGTAAAAATAATGAAGCAAAAATTATGAATTCGTAACACGCTGCATTACTTGTTTAGACGCAGTGTAATAAGAATCATTTTACGAGCAAGCAGCAAATAAATTTACAAAATAACAGTACACCACAAAATCTAACAAATATAATGCCACACTAGAAAATGAACATCCACGAAAATTTCATATAATGTGTAAATTGAGCTCATTGATCAAACCCATGCTGCGTTCAGTCGCACGTTATGAGCGAGTGTTTGTTCCACTGGCACTCGCATTAGTTCAGCACAGTGAACTAGCCACTAGCACGCGCCCGACGCGCTCGTGCCATTGTAATTGGATTAGGATAAAGGTTTCTGTCAGCTGCAGTGGAACTCGGATGGAATTTTAGTGACATATTTTTAGGAAACTGATAGTTCGTTGGAGTAGAAGCTTAGGATTCCAAAAAATACCTATTAAATTCTACAATTGCATATTTGTTTCAAATTTTAATCTCTAAAGTAGCTTACGTCCTCCTCCATTATTGCTTAATCTAGATCTTTATACAATAATATTTTCTTAAATAATTCGGGGTTGCGGAATAGTTCTAATAGTTACCACGGCTCCGGAACATAAAGGGCAAACGAAGGAACATGCGTGGGTTCTAGTTAGTAAAAGTCTGAAACGCCCTTCCACCACGCCCAGGGCGAGAGAAGTCATTTGATGATTTCTGATACATTGAAAAAAAATTAACAGTCAGAATTACTTTCCTATTTATAATACAAGCAAGGATTGCTAGCTAATTTAATAAATTTCAAAACGCTTCTACCTAGTAGTAAACAAGCCTTAATCCGTGCATTGAAAACTAAAACAAAACCGATGAGAACACGCGGTGTGGAAGTAAGTAATGCTAGTTTTGTGCGGGACAGGCGATACATTGCAGGTGCGGTATACCGCCGTTTACCCGAATTTTATTTGCCCTAATATCATTTGCCATAATAGTCAACAGCCATAATATCATAATATGACATAATACTCATTTGCCCTACTCTCATTTGCCATATTAGTCACGTGCCAGTTTCCCGTAAAGTCACTTGCCATAACATCATTTGCCATAATCATTGTAAGCCCTAATTATTACATGTCCTAATTATCAGATGCCATAATACGGTATTTGACACTATTAACCGATAAATCTAAGACATATTTTTTATAAAACCTATCTTTTTATTAGTCCTAAGCATCGGATTTGTTTTTAATTTACTGTAAAATTGGATTTTTAATTGCTTTCAAATCAATAAATAGTTAGTCAATAGGGTTACTAGCTTGTGACGTCACAAGCAGGTATTGGCATACAAAGTCTATGGGAGAATTGCGTTTTGACAGCTCATAAAAAGTACGTCAATTGATGATGGTGTCAAATACCGGATTATGATATGCCATAACATAATTTGCCATCGATATCGGGTGTGTAACGGTTGTTTATTAAGAGAAATTGGATGCAATTGGGACTTTAGGGCACCCCGACTCGGACAGGTTAGGTTAGAAGGGGATGGCGGGGTCTATTCGCTCGCTTCGCTCGCTCACACGACCCCGCCATCCCCTTCGTGGTTATTTTTTTATAAACCACACAAAAGTAGGAGCCCCGAGAAGCGGGGCTCCGTCGACCTAGCCCACCATCAACCATGCACAGAAAAAAAACCATTACGGAGCTTAAATATTTGTCTTATACTTGTTATGCCATTTAAATATTATGCCATTTAAATATTATGTCTAACAATTATTATGGCACATAAAAATATGGCAAACAATACTTATGGCATTCGTATCTTATGGTATCTAAAATTCGGGCAATTAAAAGTATGTCATATGTCTTTTAGGGCAAATGAAACATTCGGGCAAATGAAATTCGGGTAAATGAAATTCGGGAAAATGATGATTATGGCATAATATAATCTTCGGGCAAACAATAGACAACCTGCAGGTGCTCGCCCGGCATTGGAAGTAAAACAACGATGTACTGCAAGTGCTTTAAATGTTTTCTTAACAGCTTTTGAGAACTTCGACTTCGAGAACTTGTATTTTTAACCGACTTCTAAAAAAAGGAGGAGGTTCTCAATTCGGATGTTGTTTTTTTTATTTGTTCGCGCTGATCTCCGTCGTTTACCAACCGATTTGAACAATTCTTTTTTTGTTTGAAAGGGTAGACTTCCCAAATGGTCCCATTGTCATCCAGGATCTGATGATGGCATCAGGCCGAAATCGAGGGAAGTCGGTTTTTTTTGCAAAAAATTATCTTGCCAGATTCCGCAACATAAAGGAATAAAACAGAATCATTATTTAGAAACTAATACCACAATACTGCTATATAATTGTCAGTCCGAACAGTACTTTGTCTACCACTGGGCTGTGTTTTGTTGAACTTTACTTTCTAAATACGTACTTCGCATTGATAATTTAAAATACTATAGCAAATGTAACTCAAAAAGTGTTTCTTTTTTAAATCACTTTCTGGTTTTGCAGGTTTACTTATGAAATTAAAGCAATTAGAAGTTAGTACTTAGGTAATTAATACATATTAAATTTTTGAGTAATAACAGTAATTATTAAATAATTAATAACTATGACGGCGCCATGGTATTTCAAGAGTCAAGAAACGTCAAGAATGGCAGCTGACAAGCATGGGTTGGCGTTTGCTTTACTCTGACGCGACTCTGGGCACTTTTGCATGCGACCGTTGATGGAAGACAATCCCTGGACATCGCATAAAAGCAAAACGTGTTTGGTGGAGCGTCTCTGTATTTTAATTTGAAGGTGCTGATTGTGATTCCGTCAATACTTTGTTAAAACAAGTTACATCTCCAATACGTGGTTTGCTTTACTTCTCCTCGCCCGCCTACCCACGATATCTCGGCAGCAGTGATGAACCCTGAATCGAATGACCATGGCATTGTGCCTTTAACTATTTAAATTTAAAAATATAATTATTTTGTTTTGTATTGCATTATCAGTGCGATCTATCGAAGATGAGTATCTTTCTACTCTGTTTCTCAGTAACAAATTGTTTATACTCGTCTTTTGAACGGGAACTCATCTTTTCTTAAGTTTATTTTGATAATCCCAAAGGTTGACATTGACTATCTATCCGAGACAAGTACCAGACCTAAACATTCACAAAGATTAATATTCCTCACTCAGTGTCACTCAAATCTCTTACTCAATTCTGAACTGCTATCTTAATCAATTTTGACTAAGGAACCGTTTTTAGAAATCCATACTAATATTATAAATGGGAAAGTGTGTCTGTCTGTCTGTCTGTCTGTCTGTCTGTCTTTCGTTCACGGCAAAACGGAGCGACGGATTGACGTGATTTTTTAAGTGGAGATAGTTGAAGGGATGGAGAGTAACATAGGCTACTTTTTGTCTCTTTCTAACGCGAGCGAAGCCGTGGGCAGAAGCTAGTAGGTACTTCATAAATTAGAGTTAGTTGGAGAACAATTAGTTGTTGAGATCCATTAACAAGTCGTCATTAACGATTGTTATTTAAAAGCCGAGTTATTCATTAAAAGCGTTTCCTTTTTACCGGCTGCCGAAAGAAGGGGTCTGTTTTTCGAGCGTATGTCTCAGTTGTGGAAGTGACATATGGTACTTTAAGTATTGAACACAATGTGTATTGTTAAATCACTTTAACCTTTCAACAACCAAGCGACAGCCGGCTGTTGAGCTGCTATTGTCTTTCTATTGTGCCTCGAATCAGGTGTGTTCGAAGGTTTAAAACAACTTAAAAATTCTAGATGAAACTATTTTACTGCAACATATTACTTGAGATACTCATAAAATGTGGAGAATATTCAGAAAATATCGTCGTAAGTTCCGGAGAGCCTCTTAGGGCGCATCCATTGAAAATTTCAGTTTTTCGTTGTACATTGATAACCTGGTTCATTGAATAAAGCTGATGTTTGTAGTCAGCGAGCTGTGAACAACGAAGTGAAAGGACGAACGCAAGGTATAATTACACTTTGATGGTCCGTCTTTTGTGAAGACGAGTAGTTCTTAAATACGACTTTATACAACAAGTTAATAAATATAAATATGCTGTCGACGTTAAAAGCTGCAAAAGTTTATAAATGGCTGCTTGAGTAGTAGAAAAATAAATAAAGAAAACTACATAATATTATGTGGCACTAAAGCTAGAATCCCAAAAAGACATCAGGCAATTTTCATACATTGTTGGCCCAAAAAAAACTTGCGCGGTCAGATCTGAAATTATTTCCATTTGCTAAATCACACATACCGTAAACTATTACTCCGGACTTAACCCTTTATCTTCTTTTTGTCAGTAGTAATTTTCGGATTATTCCGATATGTCACCCCGTTTGTAACCACGGGTGACAGATGGGAAAAAAAAGTTCGATTTGTCCCCCAGTTAGCAATGTATGGAACACATTTTCTATTAACCTCTTCACGCTACTTCGCGCCTAGTACTTTTGATTGGTTTAAATACTTAAGTATCTCAGTATTTTACCAACCCATGGGGACAAAACGGGGTGACAGATCGGAATAACCCTAATTTTCTTCGTGCTTTGTAAGGCGAGAGAGCGCGTGAAAAATAATAATGGCCACTAAGAAAAGACATTGCGGGGTAGAATTCGTAGTATTAGTATAAAATGTGTGACCTAACTGAGTAACTGTAAATAATGTTAGACCTCTGGTCGCACAATTTTTTTTCTCTTACCAAATGCCTGATGTTGTTTGATTAATTTGCTAGTATGTATTTACTTAGCAGTGTTTCAAACTGTGACAAGATTAAGCTGTCAGCAGTAGTAATCACTTAGGTATTGAGTGCTGTCGTGTTAATCCTAGTTAATCCGTAGGCTTTGATATAATAACATAGCATGATAATAAGCAATGCACTTGGTATCTATCAATATTGTGTAACGTATTTATAGATATACTAACTTTCGCCCGTGGCTTCGCCAGCATGAATGTTTGTACAAAAACCCTTTCTTATTGGTTACTTCTTTTAACAAGGAACACAGCCTGTATGTTTTGTGTCTCTAGGCCCAGCGGTTTGGACTGTACGTTGATATGTCAACAATCAGTCAATCAGATTTTATATATTAATACAAAGATTTTACTAAAAAATATAATATATAATCGCATCATTGTTGGTTTAAATATGTTAAGCAAAACAAACAAAGTTTTAAATTGGAACCCTAAGTCATCTTTAGCTTTATTCCAAAAGATTAAACTTACAATAGAGACAACAATAGTTTAATATTTAAATACTTACAACAACCAACAATAACGGCTTATTGGACGATTCGCACTAATTTAACTCGCACAAAACGTGCGAATCGACTCCTTTATAAAAATATTATTTTTCTGTAGTCGATTCGCACAAAGTTCATTTATTGGCGTGCGAATCGACACCTTTACAAATATGTAGTAGGCTATTCGCACACATATTGTTTTTTTTATGAAATGCAGTTAAAGTACACATGAGTACAGAAGTGGTAAGGTCAAATGTGTTTAACTCGTAACAGATAGAAAATAAAAACACAATCTACACACATCAACATGGTCTAGGGATATTTCAATTAAACCTAAATAACTAAAATTCTATTAACTTTTTGTTAAGACACCTACACATTAAAATAAACCTTGTTTAATAGCCTATCTAATCTGATAATATACTTTTAGATACAAATAATTTAAAAAAAAAAACTTAGAAGAAGAGGAAAAACTGAGACAAAATTTCAATCTTAACTTTATTTTTGAAACATCAAAACCAAAACAACACAACTATTTTATTTAAAATTGTTGAAAACTTAAAATTAATATTCCGTGGATCCACCTAAGACTCTCCTGACACATGCCTTGTATCCAAACGAGGTCCGTTCTACCGCCGAGACGAATTCCTGCCCAAACCATAATCGTGCCACCTTGATATGCATGAACTTGTTGTGGGTGCAGGGGGCGTACCACAAGCCCTTATAGCAGTATTGCTTTGATATTACTTTCAGTGGGAAAGAGACGGCGCTAGACAACGTGTCTAACGCTGTCACTTGCACACTCCTGAACAGGAATAAAACAATCTTACTTTAAACGTCATGGTAAGGGGGCTGCAGTCGATTCCAACGTCCAGGTTCTCTCCAAAGGGGGAACTCTTCGCGAATCAGGATAAAATCCAAACCTGGATTCATCAGTGAAAAGCACAAGTGACCATTGATAATAATTCCGGTTTTCGTGTGTAGCCCATTGTAATCTTCTTCCTCGATTGCCTCTCCTTAGTGCTGGTACCCGAAATGGCCTACGAACACATAGGACATAGGTTGACTTCATGCAGTCGTCTTCTTAAAGTTTGACTGCTTACTAGCAAACTGTACACTCTTTGTAGCCTTTGAATGAATTGCATCGCCGTTACATTTGGGTGACTTCGTGCAGCATTTACTATGAATCGGTCCTGTACATGTGTTGTAATGCGTTGTAGTAATTATGGTTGGGCAGGAATTCGTCTCGGCGGTAGAACGGACCTCGTTTGGATACAAGGCAATATGACTGCTCTAAAATACCGAGATGAGGTGTTACTGTAATCTTGCGCCTCAGATAGCAAATGGGACAAAATTCCCAGCTGATGCACGACAATGCCTGTCCACATACGGCGCGTATCGTTATAAGTTGGTTACAACAGCATGATATCCAAGCTATAGACTGGCCTGCACAATCCTCTGACTAAAATCCTATTGAGCATACTTGGGATATGCTTCAGAGAAGAGCTCTTAGGAATTTCCCTGAAGATATTGTGCATGAAAACCAGCTTTTCTTGCATCTTAGCAGGACTTGGGACAGTATTCCACAACAGGATATTGACAGCGTTGTGTTGTTATATATGCAGAACCGCTGCAGGTGTGTCAGGAGAGACATAGGTGGATCCAGGATTATTAATTTTAAGTTTTTAACAATTAAAAAAAATGTTGTTTTGTTTAGGTTTTGTTGTTAAACAAGGTTTATTTTAATGTGTAGGTGTCTTAACAAAAAGTTAATAGAATTTTAGTTATTTAGGTTTAATTGAAATATCCCTAGACCATGTTGATGTGTGTAGATTGTGTTTTTATTTTCTATCTGTTACGAGTAAAACACATTTGACCTTACCACTTCTGTACTCAAAAGTACTTTATCTTAACTGCATTTCATAAAAAACAATATGTGTGCGAATAGACTACTACATATTTGTAAAGGTGTCGATTCGCACGCCAATAAATGAACTTTGTGCGAATCGACTACAGAAAAATAGTATTTTTATAAAGGAGTCGATTCGCACGTTTTGTGCGAGTTAAATTCGTGCGAATCGTCCAATAAGCCACAATAACATCGGCAAAGTAGGTAAGTATACAGAGCCGTCAGATGGAATAAACAAAGTTAGTTATTAGTTAGTTTTTAACATAAGTTTTAATTGAAGTAGACAATAATTAGAGCTCTGGCTTCGTTTTTTAATTAATTCAGATTTAATTGAACACATTTAAAGCAACTTATGATATCTGATGGTCTTGCAAACTTATCTATTCTACTGACTGTACATAATTATAACTATAAATTAGATATTATTACATAACCCGTGCCTTTTGCAAAGGCTGAAAAACTTCTTTTAAACTCAGAGAGTTGACTAGCTTATAACCGCGTCTAAATTATCTATGGATTGTCTAAATTTGACAGGATCAAACTAATATTTTATCTTCTGTCCTTTTCTTAAAGACATGGAAAGAAAAAGATGCACTGAACAAGGGAATCAGCAACATTGTGTTTTGCCTTATAAGAATAAGGAAAAAGTAACTAATCAACCCATCTTGTCCCCAGACCGTCTGCTAGGCATTCGCCACCTGATGGCGCTGCTCATGTTCCTGTCCACGACGGTGTCGTACGCCACGCGCGTATCCATGAGCGTGGGTATCGTTGCCATGACCTCCAACAACAGCTACGGGTACCCGGTAAGTTGCAACTGCTTCTAACTGCCCCTAATTGCACCAGACTAAACTTAACTGTTCCTGACTGCACCTAACTGTATCCAACTGCGCCTAATTGCACCTAACTGTACCTAACCGGACCCAACTGCACCTGACTGCATCAGACTGCACTTTACTGATGACTGCACTTAACAAAACTTAACTGCACCTAACTGCATCTGACTGCTCCTAACTGCACCTGAAAGCACCTGTTTGCAGTATCATTATCATCTGTCTGCTTTTTCCGATGTTATTTTTAATCCTAAGGCTGTCGTCTTAAAACTTACGTTTTTCTTTTTTTTTCTTTCTATTGATATCTTCATTAGATTAAAATAAAATAAATAATGGTGCCGATTCTCTTGTGCACAAACTAACGTAAATTTAAGTTAAGTGCATCTTTCTCTTTCCTTTTAATTAAGAAAAGGACAGAAGATAAAATATTAAATAAGTCCTGTCAAATTTAGACACTCCATAGATAATTTAGACGCAATTTAAAAACATGGCGTCTAAATATACGTCAATTTTCATCAGGCGCTGTCTAATTTCTGTCCTTTCACGAGAATTCAAGAGAATCGGCATCAATATCTCCCAAATTTAAAAATCCATGATGATTGAAATGTAATTTGTGAGGTAACGTGTTTTAATTCGATGAGAAGCTAAAATTAAAATTCAGCAAAACGTGACACTAAAAGCTAGTTGCTAATTAGTGGAATCAGCTACCATACCAATCATTTAACCAAGCAACGTTTCATCAAAATCTGGTACAAAGTAAACTTCGATTTAATTACTTTTCAACCCATGACTGTATCTATGATAATCGCGCTAAACATTTTTATACAAAATAATACGAGAGCTTCTACCATACTTCCCAAAATCCTCCGCAGAAGCAAATTCTCCGAATGACTATTTCTTCCCCAGTTTATCTTGCAAATAAAAACTAACAAGAGTTGGTGAAAGCGCTGAACTAACACGTAATCCTAAGTGTCGTCTATTAGCGGCATCTGTACGGCGGGAAACAAAACACTTCGGGGAATTATCTCTCCAACACTCAGCGAGAATCCTCTTTATCTAGAGGAGACGGTTTTTAGAACTCTTTAGTTTTAACGTAGGTCTTAGGGATGATACGTGACTTAATTCTGGCAATTTCGAATCGGTTTCAAGTTATTAAAAAAATTAGTTTAAATTAATAAAAATTAATGCCTTTTAATATTTAACTTAACTTAGTACACAGGACTTTACTTAACTTACAGTAAACTGTAGTAGGTAACCAACATTACAGGAAAAATCAGAATTTCAAAGGTATCCAAAAGGTTTTTTTTTTGTTTTTAAGTATATTCTAGTGGTAAAGTATTTTTTTTACTTTACCCTTAAGAGCTTTTCATGGCTCAGTCCAGCATCAAGCATTAAGTTGAGTTAAATAACCTTTGCCTTTCAAATAAAAGCTTAACTTAAAAATCTTCAGTCTCCACTAAAACTAAAACAGAGCCAGCCCTATAAAAGGCTATCATTAAACAGCAAAAAATCCCGCAGACTTTAGTGGTATTGTCGCAAAAAGTGTCGTTTGAACAGAGCTCAGTCGTTTGGGGCACGTCCCAACAAACGACGCACGTACGACTTGTCGCAAAAACGTCTCGTCTGACGTTTGTAATAGGTTAATTGTTTGTGATGGTAGGTCTTAGAGGTATGGCCGGGATTATAAAAGCGAAGCGTTTTCGTAGAACGGTCTTAAAATAACTTTTGGAAAGCACCTTACAATATTTTGTGAAGTAATCTTAAGAGTTTATAATTAGTCTGACACTAAAGATAATGAAGATTAAGGAAAGGGCTAATATAAAAAAATAAGCTAGATCATACAAAGTGTACTTGATGGTTAATGGGTATAAATACCCTGGTCTATGTTCCTCCTCAAGTGTTAGAGAGAATTCTAGAACTATAAGACCATACCATGGAAATATCAACACCATAATATTTCCTACAATAAGATCATATAACTTTGTTTTTTTACCATTTTTGTGCCAGTGTTGATCTACGAGTATTCTCAGAGATCAAGTATCGTCTGCTGATGACGTGATGAACATGTTCATAACATAAATCGACGTAACTGGTGCTTTCCATCGTATAATATTACAATAATATTTGTCAATAGCAGCCATTATTGAAATGTTTACTACCCTATACACGGCTGGAGGTGACGCTGTCGGCTGACTGGCTGTCATGGACCGATATTTTATTCTACGCTTATCCTTCTATTGACACGCTAAAAGTATTGCTTGCGTTTTGAAGTTACTTCTGTTTCGTAACTTTCTCATTTTTACACATAGTAAACAATGAAATTTCCTTTTTAACCGACTTCTAAAAAAAGGAGGTGGTTCTCAATTCGGATGTTTGTATGTTTTTTTTATGTTTGTTCGCGCATATCTCCGTCGTTTGCCAACCGATTTGAACAATTCTTTTTTGTTTGAAAGGATAGACTTCCCAAATGGTCCCATTGTCATCAGGTCCAAGATCTGATGATGGTATCGTAAAAATTGAGGAGTTCGCTCGATTTTTTTTTAAAGTTACTCTAAAACGTAGTTGGGACTCTAACTAAAAATTAAAAAATTAAACTAAAATTCGACCGGCAGAAGAGAAGCCACCGACTTCCAAAATAGTTATTTTTGAGCTTTTATTTTTTGAAGTCGGTTATCTTTTTTTTGGAAAAAGGTTTTTTTTGTTTGAACGCTTAGATCTTTTGAATTTCTACACAGAATTGGTTGAAGATTTCATTAATAGATAGAGTGATTCAAAATAACGGTTTACCTATATGTAAACGGCATGTACGATATTTATAAAAGAAGATGCTTTCAAAGATTTTGTAACTTACAGCGTGCGAATTAAGGGTAGATTGACAGTTATTAATATTAAGAATTTCAAAATATCTAATACAGAATCTCGTCCTTCTTGAAGTCAGTTAAAATGAAATAAAAGTTGTTTAAATACAAATGTCGCCATACACGTTAAAGTATAAATTATATAGCCCGTACAGCCAGATACCCTAACGTGAATGGCTTCATTTAATAAAAAAACTATTCCCTTAATAAAAAAATACGTACTTACAATACAGATTGTTTTAATACTATAATATTCCCTCTTCAGGTATTCGACTGGCCCCGCTCCACCCAGGACACAGTACTGTCCTCCTTCTTCTGGGGCTACATAGTCCTGCAGATCCCGGCGGGATACATCGCTGGCCGGTTCGGCGGCAAGTACCTCATGCTGGCCTCTATGGCCACCACTGGCGTCGTCAACTTGTTGCTGCCGATTGCTGCTGTCAAGGTAAGGATTCTTGTTTAATGCAGTATTTGGATACCAGAAAATGAAAATCTGTAACATGAAATGAAATTGTAAATTATGCAAGTAGGATGTTATCATGACTTTTACACGTCTTTTTTTTAAACTAGCTTGAGTCCGCTTTACGAGTATCTAACTGACTACCTCTGAGAAGGAACGCCGATGCAAACTCAGGGATCATAGTCTTGTTTAATTAATTAATTAATTAATTATATAAGTATATTTATCAGTTGTCTGGTTACCATAGTACAAGCTCTGCTTAGTTTGGGATCAGATGACCGTGTGTGAGTTGTCCCAGGATATTTATTATTATTATTAATTATAATTCATATTATTCATTGCTATTATCATTTAATTTACTTTGTAAGATTGTCGTTTTTAACAAATCTATTGTTTTGATCGTCATTTGATAAATAAAAAAAATAAAAAACTATGAAATAAAAAACCAGTAATCACATCATCGAGACAGGAAAGACAATAGCAGCCCGACAGCCGGCTGTCTTCTGGTCGTCGAAAGGTTAAGAGGTACCACAGACAGACACATACACATAGCGGTTAAACTTGTAAGACCCCTCTTTTTGCGTCTGGAGTTAAAAAATAAACATAGTAAGGCAGGTACTTTAAAGCTGTATTATCATTAGCCCGGGTTGATCCCAAAGGATCACGATTCTATTGTTCTTCTTTTCCCATCGGGTCCATGAAATAATAGTGTTTAAATATTCCTACATGAATTCCCGACGGGTCTTTGAGATTTAGCCGAACCAGTAAAAACATTTTGACCTGTTTGAAAATGTAACCAGTGTAATCGATGTTATTATTGATTTCAATACTTGTAGATAAAAATATAAATCATTCATTAATATTAAAAGCACTACAAAAATCACCACGTTATAAATTTTCTTGACAACAGTAAAGTAAACGTTACAAAGTTAAAGTTCCAAATAATTCAAGAGTTGTTCAGGTGAGAACAGCTTAGAGGAAAATTTGGCGCAGCTCCAGCTCACAGCGATATGCTCCAAGCTATAGACGAACCTCATCCCGTTTAGATTATGCTGTATCACTTGGCAGCGCCTTCGTTCCCTAACTAGCACGAATAATATACTTTACAAATTCTTTAATTCAATTTGGCGTTTGTTTTCACTTGGGTAACGTGATTCTTGTGCCAAAAGAATCCGCAGTAACAGTGCTTTGGTATTATTTTGTAAGCAAGTGAGTTTGGTAAAAGGAACCATTTTCATTTGTGGGTTTGCTGTATTTTAATTTTATGATATTGTTAGTGCAAATTGCTGCACGGCTTGTGAGTTCATACGGATTAAAATTCGTAGTAATTAAAATTATTTAAAGAGACTACAATGGACATTTTCAACTACAATGCGACAACAGTGTAATTTAATTGGACATTGTTTAAGCTTCCACGTTTCACAGTACCATTAGGGATATCCTTAAAATCCCGAATAAACGTTTGCAGCAAATGTCGGCGCGTGGCTAAATGCTGCATAATTAAATCTACCGCTCTGCAGGAGATGCACCTAGAAAATACCACGCTTCGTGAGAAGACTGTTCACGCTATAAATAATGGCGAACCATTTAAAATTCGGGCCATATATCTCGGTGCTCTGGTTTATGTAAAGCGGCGATATATAACAGCATGACTAGAAGTGTGGAAGAACATTGTGAATTAAATAGTTTATGCTGGCTACGATTATTATTTATGAGGAGCTCTTTGTAAGGAATGGGCTCTGGTTTACATACAACATAGAGTTTTTTTTTCGGTAAAAACTAAGGTTTAACCGTATCCTGTAACATCAAATGTCAAGCCCGATTAAACTAAACTCAACTTAACAAATTACAAAATTACTAGCTTTTGCCTGCGGCTTGGCCTTGGCTTAAATTAAAAGTAAGGATTCTGTGTCCTTTCTCAGGCTATGGATTACCTATGTAGCAAATATCATTTAAATTAGTTTGGTAGTTTAGGCGTGAAGGCATAACAGTATACAAGCAGACAGAGTCACTTTTACATTTACAATTAGTATAGATAATCTGGATGAGTAAAATGAGTAAGTATAACACACACATATGCAACTTAATTTTCTTAAAATACCCACATATCATATCCATTTCTGTTTATTAAAAAGTACAAAGCGAGAGCTGTTTACAATTGTACAAAGGCACGTGTTTGTGGTCTCGCGCGGAAACGTTTTATAAACACCGCGGGACCAATCAAAGGCGCGGGCCGGCCATTGCGTTTCTCTTCTCTTTGTACTTCCGTATTTCATTTCATTATTTCCGAAGCAATACCAGTGTAATAAAACCTTCGAATGACTTTTATTGGACCTTTTTAGGGTTCCGTAGCCAAATGGCAAAAACGGAACCCTTATAGATTCGTCATGTCTGTCTGTCCGTCCGTATGTCACAGCCATTTTTTTCCGAAACTATAAGAGCTATACTGGTGAAACTTGCTGAGTGGATGTATTCTGTAAACCGCATTAAGATTCTGATACAAAAAAAGAAAATAAATAAAAAAATTTGGGGGTCCCCATACATAGAACTTAAACTCAAAAAATTTTTTTTCATCATACCGATATGTGTGGGGTATCTCTATATCATCATATCATTTTTCTCTAAACTGAATAGTTTGCGCGAGAGATACTTTCAAAGTTGTAAAATGTTGGTCCCCCCTGTAACTTCCAAAATAAAAGTATGATAAATCAAAAAAAATATATGATGTACATTACCATGTAAACTTCCACTGAAAATTGGTTTAAACGAAATCTAGTAAAGAGTTTTTTTTAATACGCCATAAACCGTATATCGTAATTTTTTTAAACTCATAAGTGGGAACACTTATTATGACGGACGGGAAACTACGGAACCCTAACACTCAGCGTGGCCCGACACGCTCTTGGCCGGTTTTTTTATACAATAGGACCATCATAAATAATCAAGTTTATTAATGTAGGTAATATTTGTATCAATATTATATGCATGTTGACAGATTAATTTATCTTTGTTTTTGTTAGTGACGTTCTAAAGTGTCTTTTTAATGGTCAATTAGTAATAAATTATTTGACTTTGGCATTGTGCAAAATCATACCTAAACTATTAATCATGCAACATTGTGTAAACCATTGCACTAAAATTGATTGGCAATCCACAACTTCATATTCATAACATTCTCATAACACTAACACAATATTTTTCCTGTACCAATGAATTCCTAAAGACACACGAACTATTTCAATCAAATATCGTCTAGTTATAAATTAGGGATATTATCAGCAGAAGATGTTTCTATGTCTTGCGGCTGATCTGAACAAAACGATCTCATTTGTTACAAGACGGGTTAAGGCGGAGATCTAACAAAAAAAAATGTTGACACTGAAACCCCAATCTGTTGAAAAAGTTTTTATTAGTTGTCGAACAATGTTCCCCAGCCCTTGTCTATACGATGAAACAACTGTAAGATATTTAATTCGCTAACTCGATGATTGATTGAATTGAAAGCAACTAAAGTCTAATTTTAGTCGTCATTTTCCTAGTATTTTCTTAACTGTGTTGGGGAGTTGTAAGTTTACTTAAAAAACTTTGACCATACCTGATAATATTCCCAGAAAAGACAATAGAATATAAAGTCAATACTTTTCTGTTATTTTAAGTATATTTTTCAATAATTTTATGCAGCTAACTTTGTTTTTGTAACAAGTTAAATAGGGACACAGATTTTTTCATCAAACTTTTACCGGCAACTTATTCTTCTTCTTTAAGGCCCTCACCATGGGATGCTGATTTCCTCACTTAGTCCATGAAATTGGACCATTGTACGTGAGCCAGTCCACCTTCTTCTAAATGCAGATCACCTTCCGTGGTCTTCTCAAGGCTTCCGGACGTGACCCAATTTTTTTGTGGGTGGGAAATCATGTCAGACTATTACTGACTAAAACCCACCCGCGTTCCTTCGGTTGCTCTTTATGGTCCGGGGACACGGTAACTATCAGAACTATTCCGCAAGCCATTGCCATAGGCATTGGCCCTAGAGGTCCCCTTCTCGTGCTGGTTGCTCAACGTGGAGCAAAACGCGCCGTCAAGTCGGGCGGCAAACGTTTAACCATCAAACTTGCCACAAATTCCATGTTCTTACTACACAAGTATTTGCCCTCCCTTAACAAACAAACGCCTTGACGGATGGCGAGGATCTCACATTAGGATGCTTTATTAGGGCGCCATTTGTCGGAGCCATCCCTCACGCGATACCATCGGACAACATAATTCTACCGAATGGAATGAGCAATGTTTCTGTTCTGATAACCTGGACCTTCTCCTTTGTAACTGTAGGTACTGCCTTTTATTGCTTGTTTTGGATTTTTTTTTACGAATAATTGACTCGGGGTTAAAACTTGGCCTTGTTTAGACGCAGGTATAGAAATTTTCAGTGTTTTTTTTATTTATTTTGTCATAATTATCTAATTACCTACGTCTTTTCAGATATAGATTTTACATTTAATAAATATATACTTTATTGCACATAACTGTTTAACAGAGAACTTAACTGTAATTTGTTTACAAAGGTGGACTTATCTCTAGAAGAGATCTCTTCCAGTCAACCTAGGGCATTGCGATAGACTGTACTAAACGGGCCAACATAGTGCAAGAGAGTGTTTAAATAATAACAACAACTAAAAATATATATTTATGAATGCAAATACATAAATTAATATATACTGAAAACATAAACTAATAAACTAAAATATAAAATAAATACATAAATATAATATATACCTAACCTTATAGTGTAGTACCTTATAGTGTATACCTTAATCCTCCAATTATAAATTTTCAGTGTTTTTTCTATTTATTTTGTCAAGTCCAATTACCTACGTCTTTTCAGATATAGAATTTTCACTTAATCCTCCAATTATGGTCAGTTAAGGTCAATTCCTAATAGACAATTCAAAAGTGAAAGTTTGTGACTGTGGATGTTTGTTACTCCTTCAGGCAAAAACTACTTAACGGATCGTGATAAAACTTTAGAGTAATATAGCTATTACGTAAGAATAACACATGGGCTACATTAAATCACGCTAAAAGCTACGTGGGCAAAAAAATAAAGAATAATAATTATGACTAGTATACCATTAATTATTTTAAAACATTATTCAAAATATCAAAGAGATAGTTGTTACAGGAATGCGTGAGAAGACTCTTTGATTAAGTCTCGTCCTAGTGCAGGACACTATTTAGTCAATGTCACGACCCTAAAGGGAAAAGGTTGTTGGCTTTATAGCCATTTACTATTTTACGTCAAAATAAGAGGTACCAACTTTGCCGACTCGTCTTTTGATGAAAAAAAAAACTATTACCCAGAGTTAAATGAAAATAAACTCTATTATGAAAGTTCCCAATGAAGTTTTATAACAGAAACAAACACAATAAATCCTGCAATTAACTTACGCGCTTGTCCGTGCGCTTTTATTGATGAGCGTCATTAGCGCCGCGTCAGTGGAAACGAGCCCCATTCCTTACCCCGTGAGCGGCGGACAACTTGCATGGGTTCCCATCAACGCAGGAAAAAGGAAACAACATTCTATTTATCTTGGTAGTGACCCTTATGGACGCCATGTAACGTGCAATACCGTGTATTTAGATATGTTTTTTCTCACTTGAAAAGAGACCAATGAGAAATTAAAGCTGAGCCTCGGAGGGGGTATCGTAAAAACGGCCGGCTTAAAAACAAATTGGTCTTTTTTAACCGACTTCAAAAAAGGAGGAGGTTCTCAATTCGTCTGTATGTTCTTTTTTTTTTTTTTTTTTTTTGTATGTTTGTTACGCGATATCTCCGTCAATTGTAAACGGATTTTGATGGTTCTTTTTTTGTTTGATAAGTCATGATTCAAGGGTGGTCCCATATAAATTTATAAATTTTGTGGCGATCGGTTCAGTGGTTCTTGAAAAATTCACCAAGAACAAAAAAAATTGACGAAATATTCATAGACGATGTGTGTTTTTTTTTCAAGTTTCTATATCTACATTGGGAGTCGACACTAAAAAGTAATAAATAAAAACTTTTTTTCAAAAAAATAATAACCGCCTTCAAAAACTAAAAACCCAAAAATAACTAAAATTTCGGAAGTCGGTGGCTTCTGTTCTGCCAGTCAATTTGTGTTGCCACCGACTTCCGAAATTTTAGTTATTTTTGGGTTTTTAGTTTTTGAAGGCGGTTATTATTTTTTTGAAAAAAAGTTTTTTTACATGTGGACATTTTGACTTGCTTTTGCCAGTCCTCGCGTGAATTTTATTCTTAATATTTACATGATAGGTCTTTTTGTGACTTGTTATGCCTGTTGTGGCCGCCTTTGATGTTGCTGTTTGAACACATCTGAGTTAGAACATGTGAATCTGTCAGTACGAATACTTTCATTTAGTTTCTGGCAGTATTTTCTATCTACAGCAATAAATTATTGCTATGAAATAAAGCTCCTTAAAACTGATTTAATGCCTAAATCTGCCTCTTTGTAAGTATTTAAAAGTTGGTACTAAGATGTATCAAATTACAAGGCTTGAGGTCAAACCCTTGATACAGGAAAAATGGCATGTTTCAGGAAACACCATGATGAAACATAATTATATCGGTTGTTCCAGGGTGACTACATGGCAGTGTGTGGATGTCGCATCGTGATGGGCTTGGCGCAGGGGCTCCTGTACCCCAGTCTGCACGGCGTGGTGGGCCACTGGGTGCCCGTCCAAGAGCGCAGTCGCATCGGGACCTTCGTGTATGCTGGTAAGTCTCTCTTGTACCGTAAGAGCGTGGCGCAGGGGCTCCTGCACCCCAGCCTGCACGGCGTGGTGGGCCACTGGGTGCCCGTCCAAGACCGCAGTCGCATCGGGACCTTCGTGTATGCTGGTGAGCTACTGTCCTATATAGTGAGTGCGGGGCGCTGGGGCTCCTGTACCCCAGCCTGCACGGCGTTGTGGGCCGCTGGGTGCCCGTCCAAGAGCGCAGTCGCATCGGGACCTTCGTGTATGCTGGTGAGCTACTCTCCAATATAGTGAGTGCGTGGCGCTGGGGCTCCTGTACCCCAGCCTGCACGGCGTTGTGGGCCACTAGGTGCCCATCCAAGAGCGCAGTCGCATCGGGACCTTCGTGTATGCTGGTGAGTTACTCTCCTGTGTAGTGAGTGCGTGGCGCAGGGGCTCCTGTACCCTAGTCTGCTGTAGTGCTTTGGTACCTTCGTGGTGTTGTTGATTTTTGTATCTCGTTGGTAGCAAAAGTTAATTTTGAAATTTTCATCAAACCACGCAATTTTAATGAAATATGAATATTACTACTGAATTAAAAAAAAAAAGGTTTTATTAAATAATGTATCAGAAATACTAAATAACATATAGTAATTTCTCAGGATATTAGAGCTAACATAGTTATTTCTGTATTTATCGTAAAGGTATTTCAATGAACCAAATATCTTCAGAGTAGATATTGCAACTAAAGTTTGCACTAACCACGAGTTCCCACGGCGCGCTCCGAGCGGCCAACAGCAGCAATTAAGTAATTCAGTTAACAAACAAACGTACAGTATTATTCCCGGGGAGGTGCCGTGAAACCCACACTAATCAATTTGTTCAGCTCCCTTTCCATTCCTTCATTTGCAATCTCAATATTGATAAAAGAGACTGAAACACTAGCTGGGAACGTAGAGTACGATTTAAGATTCAGCAAAATGAAAAGTTTATACTTCTTTCTTAATTAACATATTGTCTATTTGTGTTTCTAGAGATTTCCTCAGATGTAGAGTAGTGAAAATATAGACAATTTGCATTCGAAGCTTCTAATTTTCTTTTATTGCTCAAATGAAAAACATTGTACTAAGTCGGACTTAACGCCTTAAGGATTTTCAACCAGTCCACTTTAGGGTTATGCAGAGACAAAACAGAAACTATGAGATGGTAACTTTCTCATCCTCTAATGGGATTAAAAGGGGGGTCGACCAAGCAGATGTAGTGTGTAGTGAGTTACACTTTACGTTTACTGTCGGGGTTTTGTGTGATTCTTACATCGTGCCGAACATTAATTGCGTGATTTGAAATCCCCCAGGTGTACTTCACATTTGTCTTCTAGTCACATTGATTAGCACCATTTATTTATTAATTTATTTAAAACTTAGTACGTAGTGTACAGGCGGGCGGCCGTAGGCATTCTCTTTCAGTCTACCTTCAGGTGGTGCAGAGAAATTGTGAGGTAGATGCACTTAAGTGTGATCACACAATTATCCCTATTCAAAATTTTGTTCGAACCTAAGTTTGTAGATAGACTCAAAGGATTCCTTCCACTTTATATAAAAAGTAAGTTTTTAAACATCAAGCGTCTTACTAATAATCGCTGCATAAAGTTATGACAGGTTTATACGTCAAAAAATGTATGGTTATACAGGCTTTATTCATGACATAACTTTACACAGTGTTTATTAGTAAGGGCACAAATTTAGAAACTCTCATTGCAGAAATTACATTTTCGTTGGAAATATCATAAAAGAAACTTCGATCCCAGATTTTAAGAATCAATGCAATTATCATTAACTTTGGTGTCAATTTTAAAGCATCGTTTAACAAAACTATTTCCAATAATCTAAACAAAATTGTCTCCTTCAGGAGCTCAACTCGGCACCATCATTGAGCTGTTGACATCAGGAGTACTCTCAGCCAGTTCTTGGGGCTGGCCTTCAGTGTTCTACGTCGCCGGCATCATCTGCATCGTCTGGTCCGTGCTGTGGCTGGTCTTCGGAGACTCCTCGCCTGGCACCAGCCGGTGGATCTCCAAGGAAGAGAGGAAGTACATCGAGATGAATGCTGGCTCCCACGAGATCGGACATAGTGTAAGTAGGTTTTGATAATTATTTTTTTCTGTTCTGAGCAATTGTTTCCGTCTGGTCGGCTTATGTTAACTCTAAGGGTAAGTTAAATTAGTGTTTTTTGGCTTAGCTATCGCCTATTTCTTTCTTGCACTTGACGTTCGATGGTTGTAGAACAGTGACTGGCTTGTTTAGAAGTGATGTTAATATTGATCTCGCCATATGTAGGAGAATAGTTACAATGTAATTGTGTTTGAATTTTTTTAACTTTTAGTACAATGAGGACCTAACATTTATTTTATTTTTCAGAAAATGCCGACACCTTGGTTAAGCATTTTGACGTCTCTACCATTCTGGGCCATATTGTTGGCTCACAGCGGTCAGAACTTAGGTTTCTGGACTCTTCTCACTGAACTACCTTCTTACATGAAGAACGTTCTGAATGTGGATATTAAACAGGTGGGATAACTTATAGCAATAGTTTAAACATAGCCGCTAGTTTAGCTCTTGACAACCAATGCCTTTCTTCGAGATTAGCTGCAGAACTCTAGGTTGTCTAAACACAGCACTTTAAAGGAATTTTACTTTTCAGAACGGCCAATTGTCAGCTCTGCCCTACGTGGCCATGTACGTGCTGAGCTTCTTCTTCAGCTGGCTGGCAGAGACCCTCGTCAACAGGAAGGTCCTCAGGCTCGTCACCTCCAGGAAAATATTTAACACTATCGGTAATTTTTGCTTTTATAAATTTCCATTCATTAACATTAATTCGGTTTACTATATTCAGATGTGTTTAAGTCATAAATCTATACTAATATTATAAAGAGGTATTTGTAAGTTTGTAGGTTTGTAAGTTTGTAAGTTTATATGTAGAAGATAATCTCTGGTACTACTGGACCGATTTGAAAAATTCTTTCAGTGTTAGATAGTCCATTTATCGAGGAATGCTATAGGCTATTTACCATCACGCTACAACCCACTGGAGAGGAGCAGCAACGAAAAATGCGGGTGAAACCGCAGGGGACAGCTAGTAATCAATCTAGAAAGAATCTATTTTTCGAATAGATTGAAGAACAAAGAAAAATGACCGTCGGATCAAGGTTAACTGATTAGATGGATGTGAAAAAAAAAACTTGTGTCGTCGTGGCTGTGTCATCTGTTGTAAATTCTACCTGATTTGTTGGCAAAATAATTCAATTTAATTGTACTTTTCCTTTCCCAGCGATGTGGGGTCCAGCCATAGCTCTGCTTGTTCTCTCGTACCTTCCGGCTGGAAACTTGACGCTGGCGGTCGTTATTCTAACCATCACTGTCGGGCTCAATGGTGCTCACTACGTCGGTTTTATGGTACGTTGTAGCTAATTGGTTATAATTTAGTATTATTTGGTAGTTTTACATAGTCATTGTTTAAACTATAGCTGCAGGTTCAAATTGGAAAGTTAATGAAAAATAAAAGATGATAGTTGTACCAATATTAATTAAAACAGTGATGTTTTACAAAGGTCTAGTTGCTTTCAAGTGACATTTTCCCACTCTTCATCTAAGTGGGAAAAGTGGAATTGAAAAAATAATTTTGGCATTAATGAACAGTAATTGTATTCTTCATAACCTTTCGATGACCAAGCGACTTCTGTCTTACTATTGTGTCTTGAATCTCGTGTGTTCGAAGAGTTAAACTGAATAGCTAATACTTACTTACAGTTGTCCCACATCGACCTGTCCCCGAACCACGCGAGCACGATGATGGGCTTCACGAACGGCATCGGCGCCATCTTCTCCATCCTGGCGCCACTCAGCGTCTCCTTCGTCGTCGAAGATGAGGTGAGTCTTCAAATCTTTTGATAAATGTTACTGTTAATCGGCTACTGTGCTGCGGCTCTGAGTGAAGGGTGGAACAAATATTTGTATAGTCAATAAAGTTGGTTGTATGTGTACAAAAATTAATGTCCCATTGCATTATTTTTTACCTGACTGCCAAAAGAATGTTTTGCGAGTGAATGTATGTCTCATTCTATGGCACGCTCTACAGCCTAAACCATTTAACGGATTTCGACATAAGAGGTGTCATTGAATTTGTCTCAGTTGTGGTAATGACATAGGGTATTTTCATTTACAAAAGATGGAAAAAATATATATTAAATTATCAAAAATCCAACTGCAATTTTAGAAGTCGATTTAAATTACATTATACAAAAACAAAGCCACCGACCTCCGATATTGCAGTTGGATTTATTGATTATATATTATTATTTTTAGTATATTTTTTTGACTTTCATCGTTACTCCTGTTGATCGTGAAAAAATACTATTGTAAATTCATTCACAAAATAAACTTATTACAAAAATGCTCTCATTCCAGACAAGTGCAATGGACTGGCGCAAAGTGTTCTTCATCTCTGTTGCGTTCTACTTCTTGGCGAACCTGTTCTTCCTGCTGTTCATCTCTGCAGACATACAGGAGTGGAACTATCCTAAATCTTCAACGTCTATTGGTAAGAAATTATATTACTGAAAAGTTTTCGCTGGAATGTTTAGAAATGTAAACAAAGCTAATTAATTCATTTACATCTAGGAAATGGCTGGACTGGTTTTTTATTTGAATTTTTTGATTTTTATCTCTTCACTGAATAGCAAAATAGTTCTTAAAACAATAGAAAAAATAAATATAATCATAAAATATAGAAATGATGCAAAAATCATTTTTAATACAACGCCACCTCTGAATTATAACAGAAACAAAAGACGCACAAAAATCAATATGGCGTTGTAGGCTGAGTCCGTAGGTGTCAGTTTTTTTTAAATTAATACTGTTAAAATATTTACAGAAAATGGAGAAAAGAAATCAGAAGAGAAGAACCCAGAGAAGAATAACAGCAACGTAGGAGAACACAGGTTCTGATGACAGAAGAATATAGTATAAGAGCTAGTCATAATATTAGCTAAGCTTTGTGATACGTAGGTAAGCCTCGCTGAGTGAAGCGAGAGTGATTTGAGGTGTACAGGAAACTAGGTACTTGTATTAAAATATTTATTGCATAAACTAGTCTGTGATAGATGAAGAAGTTACCGTTACATCTTGTTTACTTCTAGTTTTAACCGTACAGGCTTATTAAAACACATAAAATGTGTACTCCAAAAATAAGTGCATCATTCAAAAATCTGTACTAATATTATAAAGCTGAAGACTTTGTTTGTTTGGTTGAACGTACGTTAATCTTAGGAACTGCAGGTCAGATTTGAATATATATCTTATTAACCTACGTGAGCGGACTGTAACCAAAGATGCGGGTGAAACCGCGGGAGATAGCTATTATTAAAGAAAACAATGAATTTTGCAAAATATATTAAAACGGATGTACCTTATACATTTCGCAAAAAACATTTGCTCAATTTCAGTACGTGCGGCATAATTTTGAAGTGGCGCATAGTCCCTAATTAAAACTTAATGTATTCCTCGAGTGGGACTCACATGACGCAGCAGAACATACTAATTGTGTTGAGAACTGAACTTTGTGTCATTCCAAATTATTATTATAGTACGATGTTGTCTTTCATGAGTGCACTGTTGGTGAAATGTGTTGCTTTAATTATATCTTTAATTTAATCATGGCCTTTCTTTGAGTACAAAAATAAGAAGTGGGAACAGAAATAAAAACTACAGGTTGGCTTAATAGCCTTCTATATAAGCCATATTTCTATAGGAGTTGCAACTTCATCGCGACACCAACAAAATATATGATGAGTTAAATAAATGAACTGTATGCATTCCGTTGGTGGCGTGGTTCTAATAAAATAAATTGCATTGTTCTACATTTTTCATCGGCTTTATCCTAAATCCTTTGGAAGGAACACAAGCGCGCCAGAGGTCTGTTGAATGTGCGGGTTTGATACTTAATTTTGTAAATATTATGATAACTAAGACAGTAGTAACCGTAATAGTTAATATAAACATAATACCTAATTGTGTAATAAGATAATGTAACGGAAACCAAAGAGGATTCTGTAAACTGTTACCAGTGCCTTCGATCTATGTTATAATTTATTTGTACATATTTAAATAATGTACTGAAATGTACTAATTTTAATTTTAGGTTAAGTGCGATTAATAAAGATATTTTAAACTTTATGTTACTTTATTTTAACATTTTAATCCTCTAAACTTCAAAATTATAATTATAAATAATATTAAATTGTACATCATCTCCTTATTTTACCCTCTAGACCTATAAATAGTAATAAATATGAAGACGCGACAAAGATGACTATACGTATTATGATAATAATGACTAATAAACTAAATGCTTTTTAAATATACCTATCCACCTGTTCCTGATTCGAACTAGGGTTACAAATCTTATCTCGAACTTTGAACATAATAATACGTATGTGTTATACAATTATAGACCTTCCTGTTTAATCACTTTATCTATTTAAACTCGCATCAAAACCTGCTGAGAAATTTTAAAGATTTAAGCATACAAAGAAGCAGACAAACCGCGGGAAGCAATTTTGTTGTATACTTTGTACTATTTATCACTTTGACATAATTATCTTTAGCATAAAAAGCTGTAAGCAAAACAGAACTCCTTTCATATCGTCAGTATGCAAAAGGAAGTGTTCATTATTTTAAGACTTTGCAAAGAGATACGTTTGATGGCGTCTTTCCTGAAATCTAAAAGGAAGCTTTAGCCTTCATAATGAATATGGCAGTCTTTCTGCGAACTGTCAGACTTCGCTTTGCTAATGGCCTTTATTTAGTACGTTGATATAATTGTAAGACGTTTCTCAGAATCGATCAATAAATGAAATATCAGGCTATTTTATTGGGTCCGTGGCTTACGCCCCCAGTGGCCGACGCACCTGTGGCCGACGCCCCTACGTACGACGTACTCTTCCAAGAGAACTTTACAGTTAGGTATATAAATATATCAGAATACCTAACACATAAAATCAGGATACACAACATAAAGGTATAACCCACGAGTGCAAATCGCTAACCAGATACATTACTTAACCCGTATGAAACTGCAGGGAGAGCTAGTAGTATCTAAATGTAGTGTTTATTTGAATTTTATACTTCAACATCAATTCCAGTGAACTGCAACAATAGACTACGCACACTTAACGGGCATTGGTCTAGTGGTTAGTAGACCTGACTGCTAAGCCGGAGGTCGTGGGTTCGATTCCCACTCAGGACAAACTTTGTGTGATGAGCATGAATGTTTGTTCTGTGTCTGGGTATGATTCATTTATAATATTATTATGTATGCATTTAAAAATTATATAAGTATGTTTATTAATTGTCTGGTTACTATAACACAAGCTCTGCTTAGCTAGGGATCAGGTGGCCATGTGTGAGTTGTCCCAAGTTATCTATTTATTTATTTATTTACTTATTCATGTCCATTATAAAAATAATAAAATAAAATCGTTTATTTGCTTGAACAAGGTGCATATAAAAAGGTCTTTACAAAAAATGGAATCTCTTATTCTGCCGTTTATTACGGCGTGCAAATTTCTAAAAGCTATTTAACAAAAAAAAGGAACTACTTTTACAGATAAAATACTTAATTCATAAATACCTAAGGACAATCACATTGAGAACTTACAACTTATAATCTAGGAATTCATTAACACTATAATAACATCTTTCAGTCAAATGTTTTATTAAGGAACGCTTGAATTTAGGAAACGGAAGGGTTTTGATGGGATTGGGGATCTTATTATATAACTTGATGCACATAATATAACAGTTATTAGATGTAAATGTTAGGTTTGTTCTGGGTCTATACAACTTGTTAGCATTCATAGATCTAGGAGTGTAGTAGCTAATTACTGGTTGAAAAAGTGCTTTATGTTTGAAGACAAATGTACAAGACTCCAGCACGTACAGGCAGGGCAATGTTAAAATTTTGTATTTCTTAAAGAACGGACGACAAGAATCAGTTTGTTTAAGACCAAATATGGCCCTTAAGCATTTTTTTTGCATCACAAATGCCTGGTCAAGATCTACACAACGGCCCCACATAATGATACCATATCGAAGTATAGACGATATATAACCATGGTAAGCTGTAATTGCTGCGCTCCTAGATACTTCACCGCTTATTCGTCTTAGAGGGTACACAAAACTGTTTAATTTACCACAGATATAATGGACATGATCTTTCCAAGAACAGAACTTGTCTAAAGTTATTCCTAGAAATTTGATGGAGTCCGTTTTCGACAATGTTCTGCCTTTATAAGATATATTTAAATTCATAGGTTTTGTTCTACATGTGTGAAATTGCATTAATCTTGTTTTGCTGATGTTAACCTTTAAATTATTTAATTCTAGCCACTGTACTGAGTTATTAAGGGCGGTGTTTATTTCGTTCTCATATGATTGTTTGTTATTGCCCTCAATGATAATCGTGATATCATCTGCGAAAAGAACAGATTTGTGATTAATAACACTAGGAAAGTCGTTTATGTAGAGCAAGAACAGTAGCGGTCCCAAAATACTGCCTTGAGGCACGCCATACGTATTCAACATGAGTGAAGATTGATATGACTCTACAGTTTTCGTTTTCTCATTATATCTGTTCAATTCCACTAACTGTTTTCTATCAGATAAATATGAATTCAACCAATTGTATGCTGTTCCTCTGATACCATATCTGTAAACCTTCTCCAATAAACGTTTGTGGCAAACATGGTCAAAAGCTTTGCTCATGTCCATAAAAAGGACAGAGACAGGGATCTTATTATCTATATTTTCTGTAATAGATTTAATTAGTTGAAAAGCTGCTAATGATGTACTTCTATTTTTGCGAAAACCATTTTGTTCATCTTTTATAATTTTATGTTTTTCTATGAAATCTATTAATTTGTTATAAAATACTCTTTCAAAAATTTTAGAAAATATAGGGATTAGGGTTACAGGCCTATAGTTATCCATATGAGCTTTATCTCCTTTCTTTTTATATAAAGGTTTTACTACTGATCTTTTCAAAATAGTTGGAAATATTCCTTCTTCTAGAGATTGATTAACAATATGTAAAAGCGGTTCCAGAATAATATTTATAGACAGCTTTACGATATCTGTGCGAACCCCGTCATAGCCACTTGCTTTGGAGTTGTTTAAAGACATAATAGTACTTTTAAGATCACTGAGCTGTACTGGATACAGAAATATCGACTTCCCATTTGATTTTATATTGTTAATGCTATCTAATCTCAATCATTCGCTTTTCACTGAACAATTTAGGTCACACTTACACAGTTCAGCTATAAGCCGCGTTCAGCGTTGTAACAATGAGAAAAACCGTAAAGTTGAAAAGATTCAGAAAGCTAAACATTACGCGTCTTCATACAAATTATTGTTTTAGACATAATCTGAATACGCACAAGAGTTCCTTACAGTTGCTACATAATTCCCGATGACTGTTGACTGGCCACACAATTACTTCACTGTAGAACATTGATTAGCAATCACATTGCGTCCAGTGCAGCAATCATTCGGTTTACAAAGCAATCATGGTCATTAATGTGGTTGTGTTTGTGTTTTGAACATACGTACACGGTCTTGGAATGTAGTAAATTAACTAACCTAACCTTTTGATAACCAATCGACAGCCGACTGTCGCGCTGCTATTGTCATTGGGTGCGTCTCATAACGTATAAAATCATTTGGTCTTATTTCATTTTATTATGGTTCATAAGATATACTTAATCAACGTGAGATATACCAACTGTTGATATAATTTCTTTACAAATAACATTTATTTATTCTAAAACTTAATTAGTATAACGTTGTTTGATATAACGTTTATATGATCAGGGACTTCATAGGAATTTTGGAAAAAAGTTTGTGAATAAAAATTATTCTTATTCTTATTTTAATTCTAATTCTAATTCTAATTCTTACTCTTACTCTTACTCTTACTCTTACTCTTACTCTTACTCTTACTCTTACTCTTACTCTTACTCTTACTCTTACTCTTACTCTTACTCTTACTCTTACTCTTACTCTTACTCTTACTCTTACTCTTACTCTTACTCTTACTCTTACTCTTACTCTTACTCTTACTCTTACTCTTACTCTTACTCTTACTCTTACTCTTACTCTTACTCTTACTCTTACTCTTACTCTTACTCTTACTCTTACTCTTACTCTTACTCTTACTCTTACTCTTACTCTTACTCTTACTCTTACTCTTATTCTTATTGTCGTTATTTTTTCATAACCACCCAGAAATAGGAGCTTTCGAATAGAGATTTCGACCTATGTCGACCTATCTTAAGCCTATTTTAGTTGGTTTTCTTCGTATGTCAAACAAGTGTTATATCTTTTGAGTGGTATGTCAAACGATTTTATATTAAATGTATGTTATGTCAAACAATGTTATATTTAATGTATGTTATGCTTATAAAAATTAGTTCTTTTAAAATTATATATCAATGGTTTATTATATTAATTAATCGTTATAATAAATAAAATTATAGGTTCCGTTGTTATATTATGTTGTAAATAATAGAGATTTTGTTGTTATATCATCTACTAGCTGTCCCCTGCGGTTTCACCCGTATTTTTCGTTACTGCTCTGCTCCCGTGGGTCGTAGCGTAATGGTAAATAGCCTATAGCATTCCTCGATAAATGGGCTATCTAACACTGAAAGAATTTTTCAAATCGGACCAGTAGTTTCAGAGATTACCCCCTACATACAAACTTACAAACTTTACCTCTTTATAATATTAGTATAGATTACTTACCCATTGTCATTCTATTGTGTCTCCAATTACGCGTGTTCGAAAGTTTAATGGTTTACCGGCAAATAAATTGTCACAGTACAATCAGTCGTACTATCTAATGATACCACGGTGAACAAAGGTGAATTAAAGTAGGTACTGTCTGTGGATGACCTATTGCTGTGTGGGCGTCGTAGGTTCGAAGTCCTTGAGCACCTACGATATAGGAGAAATTGCTAATTATGAGTAAAAACTACGCATTATTTGCAACTTTGCAACACTTATTAACTACCTTCTCTAGGTTTAAATACTACTTTTACAGAGATAAAATTGAAACAAAACTGTAGCTGTTTTGTTATTTGTTGTTTTCCATACACGATCTATTTCGAACAGCATTTTCCCTGGCGATGGCGTCGCGTCCCGTGAGGAATCCATTGTTTTACATTGTCAATTAACTTTTTTTAAAGTAAAGTATTGACTTAACATTATGTTACAAGAATATCCGGGCGTCTATTATAATTTTTCACCGTTAATTGTAAGGGTAATAATTAAAGACTTTTATGCGGTTCTTATTTTATCTGTCTTTTACCAAATTATGAACACAATTAAAAGTTATTGTCAAAATATCTGACAGCACTTACATATTAACTTTTCAACGACCAAGCGACAGCCGGCTGTCGTGCTGCTATTGTCTTTCTATTGTGTCTCAAATCTCGTGTGTTTGAAGGTTTATTAACAGAACCAAAAACAGCAGTTGTTTTTTTTACCTGTGACATACCTATATATTATTACTAGCTTCTGCCCGCGGCTTCGCTCGCGTTATAAAGAGACAAAAAGTAGCCTATGTTACTCTCCATCCCTACAACTATCTCCACTTAAAAAATCACGTTAATTCTTCGCTCCGTTTTGCCGTGAAAGAAAGACAAACATACAGACAGACAGACACACTTTCCCATTTATAATATTAGTATGGATAACCTTTCGCTAAATGCTACACGTGTTTTTCAAACTGTCAGTCTGTTAGAAAAGTTCACTGTTGTTGTAAATTAACGTCAAGGTACTCATCTGCTTGGAGAATAATAATACATTGAAGACTGTTGATTGCTAAAGTTTTCAATATACCAACGTTTCGCGAGCATTCTATCCTTGTTTTCTCTCGCGGTACAAAGTGCTCTGGAAAACAACACCAGCAGACATCGATTGTCAATTACTCGGAGTGTAGAGAGGCTAGAGTTGCCTCTATATCTTGCCACTAAACAAATTCTAAGATACTTCAAATAACTTTGAATAAAATTGCTATTTTCTATCTAGTTATAAAACCGCAGAGGTCCCAGAACGCAAGTTTCAGCATTGCTGCAGTTTTCTGAACACGACGTTATTTTATCAGGCTATATTATTTTATACACGGAGAGAAAAAATATGTTTTAAAAGTGTAGGTTTTAACTGAGCGAAGATTGGTATAACTTACTTCAAAAATAACAACCTCTGTTTGCAGTTCATATTACAATGACACGATTTATTCAAAGTTGATTAAAATTTGTTAATCGTCTCTAAATTTTATAGATTTGTAATAAATATATAGTTCGGCAGTTTTTGCGTAGAAAGTATATCAAACCACTAAAAGAAGGCTAACGATTAAGTTAATGAATAATAAGAAAGCCTGCAGTGTACATCGGCATTCAGTCGTAAATATTGCTGCAGTACTGCCTATTTTTTGTAGGTTATTTTTTTTGTTTGATTCTAATACTATCCATCCATACTAATATCATAAATGGGAAAGTGGGTATGTCTGTCTGTTTGTCTTTCTTTCACTGCAAAACGGAGCGACGAATTGACGTGATTTTTTAAGTGGAGATAGTTAGGGGATGGAGAGTAACATAGGCTTCTTTTGGTCTCTTTCTAACGCGAGCGAAGCCGCGGGCAAAAGCTAGTTACTAAATACATATCACTACAGTCTATTACAAAATGAAATGAATATTCATTTCTTCAACCAACGTGTAAGTCAAGACTAAAACATTCTCTTCTGAACTAAATCGTGTAGGTGTTGAATACGAGTGCCAGTGAGCAAGTAGTGAATGTGCAGTGTAGACACATTGGTTAGCAGTCAGTTAAATGTGGCTGCAACGAACTCAGGGCGGAACGTCCGACGAGTCGGTGGAACTATCTAGAACGTTTCAGCCGCAACACGAAGTACTTCAATGTTAGTGAGTATTTAATGAACGGATAAAGTTTGGCTTTTTGGGATATTTTCTACTGAAGAACAAGATAAAATAATGCAGTCAATGATCATTTGTTTGATTGATTCGTTTGACTGCCGTGAATTTTCGTCGTAAATTCATTAATACGTTGAGATGACTTTAAATGGCAATAAAACGCAGACGATTATCAAAGATTGGTCAATGCAGTTTTTACCGACTTCACAAAAAGGAGGAGGTACTATGTTCGGCTGTTTGTATGTTTTTTTTTGTATGTTTGTTCATCGATTACTCCGTCAATTGTCAACGGATTTTCAAAATTCTTTTTTTTATCGAAAGCAGATAGTTCTGAGGTGGTCCCATTGTCACCAAGTTAGGATCTGATGATGGGATCTTAGAGAAATCGAAGGCAACCCTCAAATTTTATAGGCTCACATATTGTTTTTCGCATATTTTATGAAGTATCTTGTGTATTTGCGTATGGTTGTCACCATCTCAGTTAGCTGAGCTGATGATGGAAGGTACAACTCCTTAACAGTAAGAAGTTACTCGAACAGGCAAGGACTGTTTTAGTAAATTGTTTTGATGTTTGATAGGGCATTTGCCACATTTGGGCTCATGATCATCAAGTCATGACCTGATGCTGCAGTCAGGATAGTCTGCAGAGTACCTAACTCCTCGACAAATAACAGCAGATATATCGTGTTTAGGCTCATTGAAAAGGGCTCGATATGTGGATAAACGTACTGTTAATGAGGAACACCGAAGTACATAGAGACCTGATGCTGAAGCCAGGAGCATCAGAAAAAGTACAAACCTTGAAATTACAGCACAGTAGTCGTGTTTGGGCTCATTTTAAACAGGACTAAATTTTAACTCGACACTAAAAAGTAAAAAATAAAAAACTTTTTACAAAAAAAAATAACCGACTTCAAAAAGTAAAAACTTAAAAATAACTTAAATTTCGGAAGTCGGTGGCAACACAAATTGACTGGCAGAAGAAAAGACACCGACTTCCGAAATTTAAGTTATTTTTAAGTTTTTACTTTTTGAAGTCGGTTATTTTTTTTTTGTAAAAAGTTTTTTTATTATTTTTGTCGGAATTAGTCAATTTGACATTCGACTGTATTTGATGCTTGGCTTCTTAATTAATTTATTAATAAAAGTCTTGGCAAATTGTCTAAACCTTCAAACACAAGTGATTCGAGACAATAGAAAGACAATAGCAGCGCGACAGCCGGCTATTGCTTGGTCGTTAAAAGGTTAAATAATAAAAAGAAATACAGAAATACTTAGGCATTAGTATATCAGCCATATTTATAATATCAACATAGTGTAAAAAAAATCAAATACTCTTCAAAATGATTAAATCTCCATTTTGCAACGGCAAGAGTAATGGCGGTCACTCGGCGTGACGTGGCTTCGTAAGGCGCGTATATATCAGGCTTACACGCCGCGCGCCCTCACGACCCAGAAATAATGTTTCTTTTGCGGACGATTTTTCTACTTTAATAAAATTGAATTGAAAAAGATTTGATCCTAGTTCAAAAACGAAGAGAGTAGGTACTGAGTGTATGAAGGATGATAAGGAACAAGTTACAACCTCTTTCATTCTTTTTTAGAGTAAAACGGAACGTGTATTGGATTACTCAGATGTCTGTCTATTCAACTGACCATTTCTTCTAAATTTTCAGAACCCATTTAATTGAAATTCTATACACGTAATAATTTCTGTGACACAGGCCCACTTGCACCACAAAACCCCTAAACAGGTTTAGGGATAAACTTAGTTTTGTCGTTCTGTCTCTTTCTACTTCAAACAGACTGAAAGAGGTGCAGTGATAACCTAAATCTGTTCAGCTATATGTTGTGCAAGTGGGCCTTAAACACGTATGTGAGACGTAAAGAAAAAAAATGTAACATATTTTCAGAGCTCCATAACGTTAATTCTAAAAATATTTAGATAAATACAACGTATACAGAAAAGTAAGCTAAACTGCTATGTAAAATCTAAATCAATATAGAAGCATAAATAAACTTCGTTTTGCAAAAACAAACACTAGTGCGTGTTTTGAAATTCAACCTTTACAGAATTTTCTGTACATTCACCAACACATCACTTTATGTTCGTGTGGATCGAATAAACAAAGTTAGGGCTGCCACTTTACTAACACGCTCAGGTGGATTTTGGAACTACTCGAAGCTAAACATGAAATACTATACTCCTGCTACACTCATTACATTATGCATACAATATCTCGCAATATGCACGATGCCATTTTCATGTTAAAAATATTCACACCGTCTTCAGAATGGACCTTCAAACTTTTGTAATACCAGTCTGTAGTCAGTAAGTTTCACGATGCACCAACTTTGAAACTTTCAGATCATAATTATGCAAAGTGTATGAAAATGAGAACTTTTCCTATTTCCATGACGTGGCACCCCTAGTGATGCGAGTGCAGTAAATATGTAGGCTTGTTCAACACTCGTTCGTACTTGTTCGTACCCGTTCGTACTCGTTCGTACACGCTTTCGCTCTCGCTTTTTTTGTACGAGATGGATAATCTATTAGAGCGGCTATGATAGGCGCCGCCGCCTCCCAGTGACGTCACGACTTGTTGATGCTTGTTCGCTCGAGCGAAATGTGATGTGCCGCTGCTTATGGGAATTTCGGCAACAATAATTTCTTATTGTAACATACTATGAAATATATTATGTGTATGAAAATAATAAAAAAATTGATAAATATATTTTAGTTAGAGATGGCTAATTGGAAGTACGGACCACTAAACCACCAACGAAGAAGCATGTATTTACATGGTACCTAGCAGTACATAAAGCTGAAAGCTGAATACTAGTAATTTGAATTGAAAAATCTTCAGGGATTTTAGATAAAAGCACTATCCTGAAAATTAAAATGTTGTGACTCCTGCGACAAATGTGAAAAAAACTTTTAACAAATGACATTGCTATGAACTTACGTCAAGGCGTTACAATGTGCCTACGACAATTTCACTGATAATTGTATTTTCTGAAATACAGATATTTTATATCTAGTTCAGGCACAGATGTTTCAATATTTTAACATGTAATAGCTGTACTTTTTGTGTATTACCATATCATGTATTTGTGTGTATATTTTTGAACAAATAAATATTATTATTATATTATATTATTATATATATTATATATATTTTGGACTAGCAATTTCGCACGAAAGTACTCGAAGAAACCTACAAAGTGATAATTATATTAGAAAACTTAATACATGAATTATTAAGTGTTCAGAAATTATTAAGTGGGTCAGTCGTTTAGCCATCGTCTTTCAAAGATGCGGATGAAACAAGAGACAGCTTTTACATAAAGAAAGTCTTTTATGTCTCGTAAACTGATCTCTGCAACAAATATTTTATTTAAAAACGTCTAGAGACTGCAGTAAACACTGTAAACAAAAACCTTTTATGTGACTGTAAAAGAAATCTAACTGAATGATATTCTTTATTGCAAAAATGTTAAATATCGCCCTGAAGTGTAGCGCGGAGAAATGTGAATGAAAAGAAATTCTACCGTTTCTTGGAACTGAGAGAAATAAGCTTTAGCAAGTCTGAAGTATTGCTTTTGCATCAGCTGGTGTAGGTTACTCGCACCACGACTATAACAGTATATTTCTAGGATATTCTATTTCTGGGTTCTGAAGAAATAAATTTAACTTAATGGTCCAAGGTACAGTTACTGCTACTATTAAATATGATCCATGAATTTCAACAAACCGTTCAATGAAAATTTTTACAGAACTACCTAACCTATTTAATATAGTTGCTCTATACACAAATACAAACCGCATAATATTATTGTTTGTGAATATTCGGTAAGTAGTAACAACCCGTTCAACTATAACTACTAAAGGGAAATGCCCATTTGACTAAGGGATTTTGGCCACATAGCTTCCACGAATAAAACTCATCATAGGCATTAGGTATGACACCATAGAATAAAAAACTATAAATATTTTTGTCATAGTACTCGGTGGGATTTATAAAAACATGTATGAAAATGCTCAATGTTCAAATAAAACAATCATGAGAATTCTTGGTTTTTCCTTTAAATAAATGACAAGAACATCATCTAGAAACTGGTCTGGGCAGTTAATATTTGACTGATACCTCGTCCAGCCCAAGAACCACACAATTGTCATAACATGGGAACAACAGCCTACTGTCCTCCGACCAGATATACAATTACAGCAGTATTGTCGAATTGCTTCTATACCAATCTCATTATTATTGATAATATATAGACAAAATACATTTTTCTGCTCACATGTCGTCGAATAAAATAAACAAACAGAAAAAACAACAGAAATAATCACGATAGACGAGCGCACGCGCACAATCACAAATGAAACTTCAATGGGAAATGTCAATATTTGACGTAAGGATCAGAACCAAAAAATCGATTCATCGTAAAATCGATATTTAATGAAAAACTTTTAACGCTGAATCAATTTAATAGACAGATTTTATTCGATGATAAATCGTTATTTTCTGTTACTTTTCCCAAAATAGTATCCTTATAAAAAAAACTACAAATATAACACAACAAAGATTTTTTAGAGATTTAGTTTCGGTTTACGATTTTTCTGTAAATAGATTTATTTAATAAGGGTCCATCCCTACTTCAGCAATGTCGGATCCAGCCGGATGTGATATCGGTGCATTGTTTGAATGTTTTTTTTTCTAGAAACTTAATTCCCGAGTGATACGAAGAAATAAGTTACACCAATTATTAATTTACGTTTTCGTTTGTAATTATGCAATTGCTGGAACGAATGTGGCCATGAACGGGCATTTCCCTTTGTCTTTAGCAAAAGTTCGATTTTTATCTACGACAAATCTTCGTAAAAACAGCATGGTTTTTGTTGTTCTGTGTCCTTTTGTAAACTATTTTAAATATATACGTGTTTGTGGTTTAAGATCAGAGAGCCGTGTGTGAGTTGTCCCAAAATATTTATCCACAAAATATTACATCATAATTTTTTTTTCATCTTTATTTATTTAAGGAACTTTTGTACACTTAGTGACTATGTCAGTCCCATCGTGCTACTACAAATACTATAAAGGAGTACAATATCTTTACTGCTTCACAATTAGGTTTGGGGAAAATACCATGGAACATGCCAACATCCATCATTGATACTTTTAAAAAGTTCAACAGAGCGATTCTTTTGTTATTGTATCGGAAATATTCCACCAACACATGATGTACGTCCTCTTTTGTATTACAAATCTCACAGTTAGGGGAGTCCTTTTTCCGCATGAGGTAAGCAAATTGGTTTAGTGGAATATGTCCTAACCGCAAACGATGCGCAGCTACAATTTGACAGCAACTAATTTTTGATTCAGTGAACCAGGGTATATATGAGGAGGCTCACTCTGCATACTTTTATACCAGATTCCTTTTGATTTCGATCATACATTTTGATGCGTTTTTTAGGGTTCCGTACCTCAAAAGGTAAAAACGGAACCCTTATATGATCACTTTGTTGTCCGTCTGTCCGTCCGTCCGGCTGTCAAGACCCTTTTTCTCAGAAACGCGTCGAGATATCAAGCTGAAATTAATATCACATACTCAGGTCTGCTATCTCTTAAAGCAGTGAAAAAATCAAGTTTTTAAATCAATGCAATAAAAAGATACGGCGGTTTATATTGCAAATTTGGACATTTGCAAGGAAATCAAAACCTATAGGGTACTTCCCATTGACCTAGAATCATGAAATTTGGCAAAAAGCAAGGTCATGTAGCACAAGTAAAGGGAAAACTCCGAAAACCGTAAATTTGTAGTTAGTTCACACCAGGCGTCCGTCTGTCCGTCTGTCTGTCAAGAACCTTTTTCTCATAAACGCGTCGAGATATCAAGCTGAAATTAATATCACATACTTAGGTCTGCTATCTCTCACAGCAGTGAAAAAATCAAGTTTCTAAATCAATGCAATAAAAAAATACGGCGGTTTATATTGCATATTTAGATATTTTCAAGAGAATCAAAACTCAAAACCTATAGGGTACTTCCCATTGACCTAGAATCATGAAATTTGGCAAAAGGCAAGGTCATGTAGCACAAGTAAAGGGAAAACTCCGAAAACCGTAAATTTGTAGTTAGTTGACATCAGGCGTCCGTCTGTCCGTCTGTCTGTCAAGAACCTTTTTCTCAGAAACGCGTCGAGATATCAAGCTGAAATTAATATCACATACTAAGGTCTGCTATCTCTCAAAGCAGGGGAAAAATATAGTTTCTAAATCAACGCAATAAAAAGATACGGCGGTTTATATTGCATATTCAGATATTTTCAAGAGAATCAAAACTCAAAACCTATAGGGTACTTCCCATTGACCTAGAATCATGAAATTTGGCAAAAGGCAAGGTCATGTAGCACAAGTAAAGGGAAAACTCCGAAAACCGTAAATTTGTAGTTAGTTGACATCAGGCGTCCGTCTGTCCGTCTGTCTGTCAAGAACCTTTTTCTCAGAAACGCGTCGAGATATCAAGCTGATATTAATATCACATACTCAGGTCTATTATCTCTCAAAGCAGTGAAAAAATCAAGTTTCTAAATCAACGCAATAAAAAGATACGGCGGTTTATATTGCATATTTACACATTTTCAAGGGAATCAAAACTCAAAACCTATAGGGTACTTCCCATTGACCTAGAATTGTGAAATTTGGTAAGAAGCAAGGTCATGTAGCACAAGTAAAAGGAAAACTCTGAAAACCGTAAATTTGTAGTTATTTCACTAAAAAACAAATTAACGGAACCCTCGTTGCGCGAGTAGAACTCGCACTTGGCCGGTTTTTTTTAATACATAGAGTGATGACGTACATTAGATTTAGTAGAGATTTTCAAAGATTTGTAACAGGAATGCCAAGCTGGAGCGGGTCGCTAGTTTTTTATTTCTGGATGATAGGTACTCTAATAGTAGACTAGACAAATAAAACGGAGCGTTCAAAACGACTTGATAGCTTCTCGATACAGTCGAAAAGTTGTTCCATTGCTGGACAAACTTGCCTTTTACTCGTTTCCGCACCTGCAGCCTCTTCCACTAACTTCGCGCACTACGGCCATGATAAAGCCGAAAGTGCGCAACTTTCGCAATACACAGGTGTTTAAATTAAAATGGCCGCATACAAGCGAAGAAGTCGCATAAAGTTGTCTTGTAACGTAATAATGGACTTTTATTACACTTTTATTAAAGCTGGCACGTGTAAGGAAAGACGTGGGAACGAGGCTGTGGAGAAACTTGGATGTTTTAGTGTTTTGTAAGCCATAGACGTTATTTTATGTTTTCATTGCACAGAAATTTTGCTAGACCCAGGAATCACATTTAGGGCCTTCTACTTAGTAGTTGAAAGAAAGGAAAACAGTTTATTCGAACATAGTGTAATTACAAATATTACTTATAACTTATATACTAGAAGCCCTAAACTAAAAGAGGTAAGTAGCGTCACTACCGCGCGAAATGGCTAGCGCTCAGCATTATGTCGTGGCCCATATAAAGGCACGTGTCGGACGGCTTAAGCCGGACTTAAGACCATCTTGTACGAGTCAGTCATACACAAAGTTAATGAGTTCATTATTTAACACGTCTCTGAGCGTAGCCCGAGGAACCATTCAGTAGACAAAGTACTAAAGACTAAGACAAATATAAATATGTTTATGTGTCCCTGATCTGATCTCTGTACCTCATACATCGGATTAGAACTCATGCGCGTGACCAGCACTAGCTTGACATCGCTGCAAATACGTGCCTTAGGTAGGCAGTCTTTCATAGAAAGCCATCTATTACCTGAGTAGACGTAACTAAGGACCCACTAACCGTAGTTATCGTAATCGCGGCAATTAGCATGATTTGTGTGAGTAGCGAATGGCGCGAGAAGTTCAGCCGACATTTAATTGTGATGGCGCTCAGATACCGGCGCCGGCGCCATACCTGACTGCTTGTGTGTTGTACTAATAGTGTTATAGCTAAAATTCTACATAGAATATAAAGGTGTTTAGTGAAAATATTGACTTCAGGTTCGGACAACTTGGGCTTTAATTGTTTTTTTTTTTTGAGGCCAAATTAATCTAGACGTTTTCTAGCACGTGCAAGCGCCCATCTCACTTTAAGTAAACGAAAAACGCGAGAGATATACTATGGGTACTCAGTACTTGTTTGCTAAAAGAAACGGACTATACACACACAGTGACATGAATTATTCATGGGCGACAATGACAGGAATTATTATTATTCCTGTCATTCTATGTCTGTATGTACTGTCAAACTATGAGTGCAGAAAAGTAACAGGAATATAAAAAACTTTTTACAAAAAAAAATAACCGACTTCAAAAAGTAAAAACTTAAAAATAACTTAAATTTCGGAAGTCGGTGTCTTTTCTTCTGCCAGTCAATTTGTGTTGCCACCGACTTCCGAAATTTAAGTTATTTTTAAGTTTTTACTTTTTGAAGTCGGTTATTTTTTTTTTGTAAAAAGTTTTTTATTTTTTACTTTTTAGTGTCGAGTTAAAATTAAGTCCTGTTTAAAATGAGCCCAAACACGACTACTGTGCTGTAATTTCAAGGTTTGTACTTTTTCTGATGCTCCTGGCTTCAGCATCAGGTCTCTGTGTACTTCGGTGTTCCTCATTAACAGTACGTTTATCCACACATCGAGCCCTTTTCAATGAGCCTAAACACGATATATCTGCTGTTATTTGTCGAGGAGTTAGGTTAGGTTAGACTCTGCAGACTATCCTGACTGCAGCATCAGGTAATGACTTGATGATCATGAGCCCAAATGTGGCAAATGCCCTATCAAACATCAAAACAATTTACTATTTAATTTTGCCTGTTCGAGTAACTTCTTACTGTTAAGGAGTTGTACCTTCCATCATCAGCTCAGCTAACTGAGATGGTGACAACCATACGCAAATACACAAGATACTTCATAAAATATGCGAAAAACAATATGTGAGCCTATAAAATTTGAGGGTTGCCTTCGATTTCTCTAAGATCCCATCATCAGATCCTAACTTGGTGACAATGGGACCACCTCAGAACTATCTGCTTTCGATCAAAAAAAGAATTTTGAAAATCCGTTGACAATTGACGGAGTAATCGATGAACAAACATACAAAAAAAACATACAAACAGCCGAACATAGTACCTTCTCCTTTTTGTGAAGTCGGTAATAATTAAGCTAAATTAAGCGCTAAACAACTAGTTGATGTCTAAGCCGAAGTTCGTCTCCTAAAAGAATTTATTTTCGTATCTAAACGTGACTAGAGCCTCAAGCATTAGCTAGAAAGTCCAGCAATTTCACAGTTCGCCAGTCTAGCGTGACCACCGTTCACATACAACCTGAACCACGAAATAGTGCTATTCCACATTAGCCACAGATCATTCACGGACGTTTGTCGCCAATGGCGCGGCGGGTCCGTGCGCCCATTATGGCGCGGCCACATCGCGTAGAAGTAACTCGGCTGGTTGTGACGTCAGCGATTTATGTCATTACGTGGAGAACGTACGTAATCCGAGAGTTATGGAGCACGGGAACTGATTCTAGAGCAGCTTGATGGATCTCTTCTTAATTATTTTGTGATGTTAGTGTTCTTCGCATGAGTATCGTGTTGTCCAGTTACTGAGTTGTGAGGGTCTGATAAGCAGTCGCTTCACGTAAAACACTGGTATCCCGCTGAATCCGGTTCGGCTGGAAGCCGACCCCAACGTAGTTGAGAAAAGGCTAGGGAGATGATGAGAGTTCTTCGCATGGTTGAGCGGGACAGACGTGTCAAGGCATGTGTCACAATTAGCTGTTTGGGTATAAAAGTCTTAATTATTAATATTATATACTAGCTGTCTCCCTCAGTTTCTGTTAGGCTTTTGGTTACAGCTCAGCTCTCGTGGGTGATAGTGTGATGTTATGTAGCCTATGTCTTATTCTGATGTGTATACTATAAAGTTTCATTAAAAGTAGTTTTTGCCAAAAACAGTTACAATTATCTACACACACTCACACGCACAAGCACATACAAAACTCACATTTATAATATTATAGTAGGACTCATACAATTGTAACCTTTCGACGACCAAGCGACAGACGGCTGTCGCGCTGCTATTGTCCTTCTTTTGTGCTTCAAATCACGTGTGTTCAAAGATTTAATTTTACCTTTACGTAATGAGCATCACTTTATTAAAACTCAAGCTCAATCTATAAGAATCCTAAAGAAAACTGAAACTTAATCAAAGATCAACGAAGCTCAATATAAATGCAGTAATTAAATTAATTATACATTCCATAAATTGTGCGCTAATAAAAAATCGATTAATAAAATTGGCATTGCGGAGCCTATTACAGGCATCCTCGGAAGCGCGCAACTAATTACGCAATGTAATCATAACAATCACTTTACTAAAATCGTTTTGAAGCGCATTGTCGTCTTAATATATTTTACTTTGTAGCTGTTTATATACAGAGCGATATGTTGAGCTTTAGTTAGTTTAGAAAATATACTGAGGCAGTAGATGGCAGACTACTTTTTTCGCATCGATTTTTTATATTTTTATTAAAGGTTTTACCAGGAGACTGGCAAACAGGTTTATTATTTATTTATTTAGGATCTCCAACAAAGAAGTAAACGTAAAAAAATATTTATAAACTTAAAACTAGGTATTATACAAAACTTCAAATTAATATTATCCTCAAGGCTTTTATACTTATTTTATTTTTATGCATTGAGTTTGCGAGATTATCCATCCAGACCATCTTATATAATTTATAAGTTTCGATGTGTACAAAATACTTTCTTAAGAAAATTCTTTCTACAAAATAATGGAAGTTGTACAAAAACTTGCCCCATTACAATCAGTAGGTACTATCGCGGACTTCTACGGTAACCCATTTTGCGAACAAAATACTTTGCACTACGGAACATGCATTAAAAGCGGCAAGTTTCCTGTAATTGGCTAAAAAAAGTTGTGGGTGTGGCCCAAAAATATTTTGACCAATCACAGGGAATTCCCCAAACATTATTGTTTTACACACTCGTCACTCATCATCATTCAGTTGCAATTTGCGCTCGCTAGTTGTCAACACGTCTCTCTGTTCTTTGTTTTTATCCCGACTACATACGACCCGTGCCTCGATTTTTGGACTGATTTCCCGCTCTTCTCGTGACCTGTGCTTTGTTTTATTGGACTTGTGATTGCCTTCTTGCTGACCCGTGCTGTGTTTTCTGGACTTGAACAATGCCCCGGAATTTATTAAGGGAAGAACGAAACCAAATTTTATAATCAAGGATTAAATATTTCGCAAATATCGCAGGAATTAAATGTTACGGTAAGTCGTTGCTATTTATATATTTTTAAATTGTATTTTGTAATATGTCGATAAAATTATTTATACACACATTTTAGTGTTTGTATGATTGATATTGTGTGTAACTATAAATATTATTACTTGCTACTTCAATTTATTAAAGTATATATTTATTATTGTGACGTAAGTATTTAAAAATTAATATATTGTCCTCTTTAATTATTATTAATTTCCTTTTCTCTGTTTCCATATGAAAATATTGGTTTAATTCGATACATTAGTATATAACAAGATGTTATATTATACTCTCTTAGACTCATACAGAAAATTTTAATACTATATGTATTAAAATTTTCTGTTGTTGTTGTGTTGTGTTTTGTTTTTACAGATAATTTTAATATTATAATGTATTAAAATTTTCTGTATGAGTTTTTCTGTGTCTATATATATCGCAAACATGATTGGATTGTCTATCTTTTATAATGCAAACACGATTTCTGATCTGATGTTCTTATAATTACCGTAACATGATATTTACAATTATTATTATTCATGTGTTTTTTAAATAACTTTCATTTACTAACACTAGAATAAAACGATTGATAATAATAGTATGACTTGTGATAGAGATATTATACTTTGCATAAACATATTATGTTTATTTATTTATAATTTTGTGTTTAATCGAACCAGTCGGAAAGAAAATCAAAAGCAAAAATACTGATTTTGTTAATTCTAATAGCAATCCATAATTCAACAATTTAGTTTGTCACTCAGTTTTTTATCTATTGTTAAGTCACCTTTGTAACGAAAACAATGCACTTCCTAAGAATATTTATCAGTCATGTTTACTTTTGTTCAAAGTAAAAAGGGACGATCATATTAGTCATGTATAGCTCTGTCTCTTTTGCGCATGGCAAGTGTAAGATAGAGGCAAAACCTGTTTAGCCCAAACGTGCTAAATAACTTTCATTTATAACTATCTAATGCGATTTAGTACGATCACTGATTCTAATATTAATTGCAAACCGTTTCTAATAATATCGTCTGACGTAGTAGAAAAGAATCCAAAAATATCATAATAAGTATAAAAGATAAACTATACACCCGGCCACGGTCCGAATGCGCCTTGCTTCTTTCTATCAAATAGAGATCAGATATCAATATTCCAACTGATTTTAGCACTCGATTTTCGAGATTATGACTAGGGCAAGCAATATCGATACCCATTAAATGAATAAACTAATAAGTTATTTATTTTTGTTAATAGGTAAAAAATTACACTTTCACACGTAATTTTTTTTCTTATTTAATCAAACGATAGGGCCGGTGTTTCCTAGCTGGACTACTCTGACAAGAAACAACCGAGATAAACTCAGGTTTTTTATTAGGTCTAGAGATTTGATTATTAGAAAAATTAAGTAATTCCATTATTTTACTGCAATATAAATTAATTTAATAGAGTCGTATTAATTTTAAAAAAATAGTTTTCATCCATTAAAAAAAATATAAATAATAATTTTTTTAATATCGTAATTTTACACTTGCAAAAAAGATGTAATTAGGCCCGGGTTGACAAAGGTATAATAAATAGAGGAATTAAGCTAAATTACAATTTTTTTTTTGTTATATTACAGTGTGCAACTTCATTTTAATTGTGAACAATATACAAAGTTAAATCACAGCTAAGCTAAAAGCTGCTAATAATAATAATTAATAAGAATTTCAAAGTATCGAAAATACCGGGACTAGCTCTGTGGAGTATCGGGAATTACCTCAAATCGAAAACCAATATCGAAGTTCCCGGGAATACTTCCCGGAGCATACCAAAGTTTTTTTCCGTCGTTATATAGAGTACAGTTTATTAGTGACCTATATGTGTACTACTTTTACAAAAAACATTTAATTTAACATAACTGCTGCCCATACTTCGAGACAAAAGCCGTTTGACTTATTTGTTTTTTAATACAATTTTACGCCAAAATTATTTAAATTAAATAGGTTAAATAAAAATAATGAATGTATACAATTTCGAAATAAAATGGAACGGTTATTAATTAAACAATCTGTGTAAACATTTAAATATATTCTTATTGTTAGTAACAAGATATATTTAGAGCAATCAAATGAGCAAGAAAATAATTCTAAAAGAAAAGGGATTAAACTACGAATATTTTTTACAGAGAAATACTGTATGGCGTCGGATACACCGGGAGGCTGCTGAGGGATCAGTAGATGATGCACCTCGTGCTCCTCGACCGCGCATTATTACGGCGAGCCGTGTGGAAACCATGGTAAACACTTACCAACAGGAACTCTTTACGAGGACCTCAAGATTTGCTGCTAAATTTGAATACAGTGTGCGAACAGTGAGGAGAGCTTTACATGCCGCTGGGATACACCAACGTCGACCGGCAAAAAAATAGTCTTAAACAACGCGCTAAAACAAGCGAGAGTACGCTTCGCTCTAGATTACAGGGATTTTGACTTCCCACACCCACACACTGAGCTGAATATTGCAAAAATACTTAAGAGAAATTGAATTTCGCGGGCTACCTTGATCATCTACCTTAAGGTTCAAGTTTGGGAATGGCCTTGCGCACGCACCTGTTAGATTTGACACTTGGAGAGCTTGTTTAAATAAGTAGTGTATAGATAGATAGATAGATAGATAGATAACAAATTTATTCGGAGCAAAACACATGACATACACAAAATAAACACAATATTACAAAAAAGAAAATTAAAGTGACTAAGCAGTGCATGTCTCTGGTTTGCACCAAATGGGTGTCCAGCTCAGCATATGTCAGGCTGGTATTCTGCTGGAACCAGGTGACTCAGAGACGCCAAGAAGGCGAAAGTAAAAGGAGAAAAAAAAGATTTAAGTAACAAAATAGTGTGCGGGTAAAAGGAAAATATTCAATAATTTAAATTATTTGTGTTGGTGTAATTACTAGTAATGTGTATGTTTTTTTATGTTGACGTAGACTAATGTAGTGCTACCAAATTTTGATAACGTAGTTGATGGCTACAAATATATTTAGGTAACACCTTATAAGACAAATCAATAAGAATTTTAGGAATGTCCAAGTTGTCATAACTATGATGTTATTAATTTAAGTAATATGTTTTGATATTTAATAGATAAATTGCGCTTAAAACTGTTTAAAGCCAGCGAAGTGGATTTGGTTTTTCGTTGTTTGTTTTGAAATTCTGTTTAATAGTGATTTAGACTAGAGTTTTATAATATTATTCGCATATTTTATTGAAAACCACTTCGTAACAAAGAATAATTTCAAAGGCCTAATACTGATACACTGATGCGCAAATTTTCTGAGATAAGAACAAATAACAAGCTTACATTTTTGTAAACAGGCTTATCCTATTGTTCTCTCACTCAAAAGCGAAGCCGGTTCAGAGAAACCAAAGAGTCCAGCTAAAAGCAATCTTATTTCAAAGCATTAAAACCGAGTTTTGAATAAAGATCTAAAATTTGAAAGATGAATAACGTGTTGCTTGTTATTTTTTTTTTATTTAATATCATGTTTGGCTATTTTAATGTTATTTTACACATATTATTATTTGAATCTTATTATTTCATGTTTTCGAATCATCAGATAAAAGTTTCTGTACTTTCTCTAAAGTGAACTACTTTTCAAACCAAGTGGATTCAATTTAGTGGATTTTTATATAATACATTGCAATTCTTTAAGAAAAATGCAAAAGTGCTTTTCCAGCTAGTCTTAACAACTTTTATAAGCATTTTGTGTTAAAAATACAAAAAAAAAACTGTTTCTGAAACTCAATATGAATACAAGTATATAAAAGTGATTGTAAAGTGATTTTAGTAATATATATTTTTTAACAGAGGTTAAGATAAAATTAGGTATCTTTCCTAATGCGTGTTAATTATGTGAAAATATAATGTGGTTTGAACAATAACACTATGTGATTTTATTTATCTTCATCGCTATTACGACATCATTAACTTGCTGACCGTAGTTTTACCCGTGCCTTTGGTTACTTGCGCCGATCTTATTGCTCGTAATGTAATATTTATCTTACACTTAATGTTTAATTTATTGCACGCATAAAATCTATAATTAGAGATTAAGGCAAATAACTACATATTTTTTTAGCTTATAATATTAGCATAGATTGAAACTCTATTTACAAACACAGCCCGAACAAATACAAATCATTATTTACTTTGACAGTCTTTTCTCATGTTCTAAAGTTAAAATTAATTATATAAATAAACTAGCTGCCTCCCGCAGTTTTAACCGATTTAAAAATGTAAGGGTATGAAGAAATGTTTATATAGTTGCCGATATAAAATTTGGTAAAAATCGGTAAAACCGTTTTGTAACTAACATTCTGACTGAAAATTACAAAAATACGTAAGTGAATTTGAATTTCGCGGGCTTCCTTGATCATCTACCTTAAGATTCAAGTTTGGAAATGGCCTTGCGCACGCGCCTGTTAGATTTGATACTTACTTCCACGGAGAGCCTGTTTAAATAAGTAGTGTATGATTTTTTATGTTAACGCAGACTAATGTAGTGCTACCAAATGTTGATAACGTAGTTGATGGTTACAAATATATTTCTGTAACACCTTATAAGACAAATCAATAAGAGTTTTAAGAATGTCCAAGTCATGAGAATTATGATGTTACTAGCTTTTGCCCGCGGCTTCGCTCGCGTTAAAAAGAGACAAAAAGTAGCCTATGTTTTCTCTCCATCTCTTCAACTATCTCCACTTAAAAATCACGTTAATTAGTCACTCCGTTTTGCCGTGATAGAAAGACAAACATACAGACAGACAGACAGACAGACAGACTCACTTTCCCATTTATAATATTAGTGTGGATTAAATTAAGTAATATGTTTTGATATTAAATAGATAAATTGCGCTTAAAACTGTTTAAAGCCAGCAAAGTTGATTTTGTATTTCGTTTTATAATTATTCGCATATTTTATTGAAAACCACTTCGTAACAAAGAATCATTTCAAAGGCCTAATACTGATGCGCAAATTTTCTGAGGTAAGAACAAATAACAAGCGAACATTTTTGTAAACAGACTTATTCTATTGTTTTCTCACTCAAAAGCGAAGCCGGTTCAGAAAAAACAGAGTCCAGCTAAAAGCAATCTTATTTCAAAGCAATAAAACCGAGTTTTAAATAAAGATCTAAAGTGTTAGTCGAGTTAAAAATGTAGGGGTATGAATATATATATAGTAGTCGATTTTCATACCTACTGAACAAGCTCACAAAGTTTGGAAAAGATCTGTAAAGCCATTTCGCAGGAGTAAGGTAAACTAACATTGTGGCACGAGAATTTTATATATAAAAAAATATCCTTGGACAACTCACGCACGGTCATCTAATCCCAAACTAAGCAGAGCTTTTACTATGGCAACCAGAAAAGTGATAAACATATATAATACATACATATAAAATACATACATATTATACGTAAATTACACCCAGGCCAAAGACTATTTGCTTCATGACCTAGGCACAGAACAAGCAATCATGCTCATCACGCAAAGTTTGTCCTGGTTGGGAACCAGAACGACCTCGAGGTTAGCAGCCAGAGCCACTAACTACCAAACCACACACACCCACATGCAGGCCCGTCTATGAATACTGATTTTAATACTGATTATACGTTCTAAGTCAGTTTAATTTGCATTGCATTAAGAAATCTATTTTTTTTTAATAATTAAGGTTAAAAGTATAAAAAACTCTCACCTATTACTCTCTTGTTTATTACAAAACAAGGTTTTTCTTTAAACCAGGTTTAAACCATTGAGCCGTGTTTTGTAATTTGAATCTTATTCTGATACGATCAAAATTCGAAATACAAAACCTAGCTCAATGGCTTAAACCTGGTTTAGAGAGAAACCTTGTTTTGTAATAAGGCGGTTAGAGATTCCCGGGCACTGTCAGTATCGGCTTAAAAAATACGGGCTTAGAAATATTTTGCTAAAGCAAGCTGTGGCGGTAGGATGACACGACAATGTTTTGTTGTGTAAAGTTCTTTAATAGACAATACACAATTAAATGCCTTTGTGCTATTTTAAAATCTGCACCCGCTCCCAGACGGTTTATCCTTTTGTTCTATTGTGCAACAATAAATCTTGTCGGTGAAACCAAGTCAAGACATAAACATTATTATTTAAGTTCACATAAAAATTTTAAGCTTTAAATGTGGATTGTTAAATAATTAAATTTATTGTTTATCACGCTCAAGTAAGCATAATTTATTAATCTAGCAGCTTATCCGAAAAAAAAAATAATAGTGTTCATATATTTTTTTTATTACTACTACAAAATATAACTCACAATATAATAAAACCCAATACGTTGTCTTCGCCGAGAGTCGCTATCGGATTATGCATTTAAATAATAGCTTGATGTATTTATTTTATGGTAACATTATCAATTTTTATAAACTAGTGGTATGGTTTAAGCAGTGAATGCTGCTTATAGATCAACAGAAAGTTACTTTTGCATGTAAATAGTAAATTTGAACAGTGTATCTGTTAAATATTGTGCGCTTACAATATTTTGCTTTATCAAATAAACAATGTAAGTCAAAACTCGTACACTCTCGTTATAATACCAACTCTCACAGCGCTAACGAATATAAAAACAATGAATGAAGATCCTCATTCTGTGTTTCAACTCACGCGCACACATACGACATTGCTGCCATTCATTAGTAACGTAGATATTTATACACGTGTGTATACGTAAGAAGGCGGGGCTAGTTTTACGTTCGGTCGGCGGGTGCAAGCGAATTTAGCCTTAAGCATGATCGACCGGAAGAGTCCGCGATAGTACGTATTATCAATCTAAGTCGAAGCTGTCAGCTTTAACAATGGCACTGAAACATTGAGGAAATTAATCTTTTTTTACTTTTCTAATCATTTCAGTTTTAAATTTTACTAGCTTTCGAACTTCCAACCCCTGTTTTACTCCCATTAGTCCCTAAATTAGAATTGTTTAGACGTAATTGTGTATATATGGCACCACTTGTGTACAACTCCTTACCTAAACACATTTCCGAATTACCCTTTAACAAATTTGGTCGTGTTTTACGGGATTGGCTGATAGAGGAAAGTTTCTATTCTATAAAAGATTTTTTGAGGAAAAGTTCATGTTGCTACAATTTTTTCAAAGTTTGACACTATTGACATTGTATAAAATAACGCACAAAAATTTGCACGCTTATAATGTTAAGCAAAACATGTATGCTCTTTATTTTAAACATTTGTACCACCTTCTATACCGTGTTTTTATGCAAATAAATAATTATCTTATCTTATCTTATCTTATTGTGTCTCGAATCACATGTGTTCAAAGGTTTATTTCATAAGAAAACTTGTAGCTAGTATACGAATAGTTAACTGTGATAAAAGGCCAGGTAAAAGTTTTCACTGTCAATATAATTAGAAAATATGTACATTTAGGAATATTATAATGAATAAAAGCCCTCTTCCTCTCTCTTACTTTTCACAATGATCATATTTTTGTAAAACCTACTAGGTATCTAAGTATACTTGTAGAAGCAATAAATATATTGAGTGTTGAGTATATTAGGATAGCACATTGCAGTAGATCTAGCCAAGCAACATCACACTACGCATTGGCGCATTATAAAATATTTATTACTTAGCTACCCGGGGAATGTGCAGCTGAGCAAATTGCATATTTTACCACGAGTTTGTGTGGACAGAGAAAAGTATGTTAAAGTAGCTTCAGCACAGAATAACGGCGCAAGTTTGTAATAAAATAACATGCTTCACATACTTCAGCAATTTATTTACATTTTCATTATTGGTAAACAATCCGGTCCAGATGAAGTTACATGATCACCGCCACCTGCAAGCATCTGCAATAATACAAGGAGCCTAAAAAATCCGGCCTATGTTCCTTCTTGCACTACAGAAACCAAGACATGCCTAACGAACCTGTATTATCTAAACTTGACATCAATATTCGTCACTCAATTGTTTGGTCTTTCTAAAACCTCTCCACCAACACTTGGACTTTATGGTATGGTTATAAAGTTCTAATTGTATTACGAATCGATTGGAATAATAAAAAAAAAGATACTTGTCATATTTTCGAGATATTATAAGTACCTATAGGATAAGATAAAAATAAACTTAAGTAAAATGTTTGTGATATTTAAAAAGTTTCTAACTACAGAGTAATAGAAAAACGATGAAAATCATGAACGAAAAGGAAATTAAAATAATCCAATTATAAGTTTTAAAGTTTCAGTGAATATCTCAAGTTTTGGCAGAGGCTGGTACTTGTTGAACTAAAAATAGATCAAACGAGCAATTTGCGAACAAGTCACAACTTGTTTGAAGTTCAAAGATTTCACATCCAGAATATTTGTTTACGCAACCTGACTTAACCCGAGTCATACGATAATTTTATTATGCTGTGTTCAAAATCGATTATTTCTCCTCAAACTCTACTAAAAATAAAATGTTTGACTTCAGTGTACCCTAAACATGATTTTGGGCATTACTTTGTAGCTCGTTCATTTGCTAAGCCAACCTAGTTGTGTTCTTTTTGTTTTGTCTCGGAACAATCACATTCTTGATAAATACCAGAATTTTGTCATTTGACATAGTCATAGTTTATTTTGACTACAGTTATCATTAAAAAAAATTGCGTACCTTCAGTAAAGTGCCATCTAGCGGCATTTCCTGAGACTAGAAACTTCAGAGCGAGCCATCCCGTGCTTCAGTTTTCCTCAACTGATGATTGCGGCTTTAAACCTCTACGTTTGTGTTTAAACAACCGTGTTTCGAAATTGTGGATAGAGGGAAACACTAGCATCATAATATAGACAGAATCGAAATAAGTTTAGTATAATTTTTGAACTGCCATATGGAAAAAAAATTGAGTCCTTTCTTATTTATAACATGTAGCAAAATACAAGTTGTGCTTCTAACACTATAGAGTATGCAAGTTGATAGCATCATCACCCGTTTCAATATTCTTAATTTTTATGAGTCCAATAAAAAAATAAAACAACCACTCTTGGCAAACAGACTGTTGGCCATAACTTACTAGTTATAATGCGGCCAAAAAGGATTCTCATGAAATAATACTTTAATTTATGATGTGACAATGAAAGATGAGGAATTCAGCTTACAGGAATAATAAAATCAATTTCACAAAACTTAATCTCTACCGTGCCAAGAAACTGAATGAATAAAAGAGGTCTACATAATAAAGTGCAAGCTACTTCAGGCGCCATCTTGGAACGGCAGCCTCAGCGAAAAACTCCCGCTTTGATTGTTTAATCTCATTCGTTCCCCCGAGCCTGCCAATTTACACTGAGAGCCAAGTTAGTGTGCCTTAACTATTCTCTTTAACCGCATTAAAGAACTACAACGTAGTGCCTTACTTCTCGCTACAAACACATTTTAGAACTTTACTGCAGATACCGTAAATATTGTACACTGTGATTGATAAAATGAGGGACATATTCAAGGAAGCGATAATATTATCTCTCATAAAACTAAAATAAAAATTTATTAATAACCAGCTGACCCTGCGAACTTTGTTTCGCCCTATAGGCAACAAATGATCACATTTTTTACTTTTAAGACTTTTACTGACTAAAACCCACTCATGTTCCTTCGGTTGCCCTTTATGGTCATAGCTCATAACATCCACCCGGCAGCCACTCTTCAGTTCTTTATATGGACTTGTATGGGCATGCGCTCACTATATCAACTCCGTTTCATTATTTTTAAGATGTATTCTGCTATTCGGGGCGGGGACAAATCCAACGAACCAAAAACCATGCAAATTGGTCTAGCCGATCTCGAGTTATAAGTGTTGTAACAAACCCGCCTTTGTTTTATATATATATAGATAAAACAATCTAAATCGTTAAGAAAACCTTAATGTAGTTATCGCAATAAAGTTCGCGAAATCTTAAAATAAGACATCCTAGCGTTTGGGGTTGAGTTGAATCACTCACCTTTGATCAATGAGTCTTCTCATTTCGATGGGTATGTAACGATCGAGCGATCGTGTCAACAATTTATTAAGTTTTTGAAACAATAAATGCCTTAACACACTATGCCGAAGTTACGCCACCGAAGTTTAGCAACTGATTTTACATTCCGACGTATTCGGCTGATAAGACACACCATAAGTGCCGAACTTACGGGGCAGAAATTCAGATGCTCCTCACCCCCGCATCTTCGTTGGCAATCAAACCGAAGTTCGTGTACTTACAGCATAATTTGCTGTTGAACTTACTCCTTTAGTGTATCGTCATTAATTTAAATAGTATAGTAGGAGTAATTGTGACATTGAACTTCGGTCGCGTAACTTCGGAATAGTGTGTTTAGACACTTATAGCGAAATAAATAGACGTTACTCTGCACTGACTTTGGCTTAGCCATGTTGCCGTCTCTATCGTGCACTTGACGTTTGACAGTTGTGTAACAGTGGCAGGCATAGTGCTAAGCCAAAATCAGTGCTTAGTAACGTCTATATATCTCGCCATTAGTAAAAAATGTTTTTTTTTTTTTAATAATATGTTTGGAGTGAAAATTGACAAATGCTTGCACTGTCTGGACAGGTCCACTCAAATCTGTGTGCTTCTCTCATCAAGAGAGTGCCTCAGACATTAACCTCCATGGTTCTCGCACATCAATACGATTGTATGGACTTTAAAAGAGACTTTGACCTCTGAATTTGTTTCGGATGTTTCTTCTCAGAGCAGTTCAGCTACGAAACACCGGCCCCATCGTTCGCTTAAAATAAATAAATAAAAAATTTTGACGTGTAAAAGTGTTATGATAAAATAAATATGATTTTATGATTTTTATTTTATGAATTCCAAATGGCCTTCTTCAATATGCCCCTCGACTTACCAGCCACGGTTTATAAGATGGAGGTTATAAAAATACAATTTCATTCAAATAGCTAAAAGTTTTAAATGCCAAAGTAAGGCTAAACTTTCTATTTAAGTAAGTAGATTTTCCTGTAAATAAGGTATTCGCACTTAGCGAGCCCAAGTTCTCCAGTAACAATAATTAAGTCCGGCCTCTAAGAATTACAATTTGGATCTTTAATAATACAGAGTGTACCAGAATAGACATCGCCCAGTCGTTTCATTTAGACTTTGAAGATTTTTGTTTGAATTAATGAAAATGTCAAGACAGCTGTTTTATTTCAGACCGAGTTCTTGGAAGTATAATTATTCGGGATAAAAAGGAAATTGCCGTTGAATATAATGTAGTATGTATTCTTACGTTATCTTGAGCGACAATTTTTCTTGAGCCTGTAATAATGTGATATCACTCTGTAAGCCAGTGTTGTGTCTACAGTACATCACTGTATATAATAGAAGTAAGAAGTCGTTTGGAAACAAAGTCGAGAACAAAATGATTTACTTAACTTTGGCACCATTCCATATATTTATAAATAAATATCCTAGAACAACTCATATACGCCCATTCGATCCCAAACTCAGCAGAGCTTTTACTTTAGTAATCAGACAACTGATATACATTTACCATACCTTTTATTGGGTCAGAGCCCATACGTCCCCTAAAATTTGTCCCCCAGCATAAAAGTTGTGGATTCGGCCCCTATATAGGTGCCCATTGGTCTCCTGGTAGGGAACCAATTAATATTTTAATAAAAAATGTTATTTTTAAGGTACCCATTCGTCTCCTCTAATATACAGGGTGTCCCACGGCAATGCCACATGGAGGGAAAGTACCTTAAATATTGTTAATCGAGCATTTTACTGAAAGAAGACATTATTTGAATTTTGAAAACATTTTAAACTGCATTCATAGATATTTAAATAATTACATAGTTGAACCGGGAATCGAACCTGTTACTAGAGAAAATTAATCAGCCTGTAATTTTATCCTACAGTTCGAAAGGCTTCATCACAAGGATTATTTTTTGCTAAATAACATAGTGTCAAAAATAAAAGAAAGACCATGAATTTTAACATTTTTAATACAAAATTAGTCAATTTTCCAAATGCTCAAAACTAGTCCCTTCTTCTTGAATACAAGTGATAACTTTTGATTATTTCGTTCCCTGTAAATTTTTTGGTCTTGTTGTGGTGGATATTTATTTATTTAAATGATGCGTACTACTCAAGTGGGTTGATTAATTAGTAATAAGTAGTTATGATTGTCAATTGTATGTCCTTACGGCAATGTAAGCTTTTAACTTTTCAGAACAAAATTTTACATCAAATGTTAAAATTCACGGTCTTCCTTTTATTTGTGACACTATGTTATTTAGCAAAAAATAATCCTTATGATGAAACCTATCGATTGGTATGATAAAACTACAGGTTGATTATTTTTTCTCAAGAAACAAGTTCGATTCCCGGCCCAACCATTTAATTATTTAAAAATCTATGAATGCAAATTATATTGTTTTTAAAATTCAAATAATGTCTTCTTTCAGTAAAATGTTCTATCTACAAGATTTAAGGTACTTTCCCTCCATGTGGCATAGCCGTGGGACACCCTGTATACACAATGTAAGTTAAAGATTCGTCACCTGTTCAGGTGCCTATTGGTCCCCTGAGATAAAATTAGCTATATTTTACCTAAGAAACGGTTAACATAGTACACTTGTGAACAGTTTATTAACGCACTTAATTTAATAAATCATAACAGATCATTGAAAAAAGAGCTATGATGAATGATAATCCGTCATGATAATAATATAACCTGTCGATAGGCTTACGATGTAATATTGTCTCTCTACGAATGGCTTGTTAAAAAAACGGGTATTAATGATTGAAAACTTAAGAGAACAAAAGTACTAGGCGCGCAGTAACGTGAAGTAGTTATGTACGAAAGTCTAAAATTCACTGTATTTTTAATTTTCTCACAAGATCACCTTAATCAATCCAAAGTACTAGGCGCGCTACTGCGCGCCTAGTACTTTTGTTCTCTTAAGTTTAATTTTAAATTTTCGTACATGACTACTTCACGTTACTACGTGAAGTAGTCATGTACGAAAATTTAAAACTCACTGTATTTTTAATTTTCTCACAAGATCACCTTAATCAATCCAAAGTACTAGGCGCGCAGTAACGTGAAGTGGTAAATAGAAAACAATCGATCGACGAAACGATTAATTATTTTGAAGACTGACTTAATGCCTAGAGCCTAGAGGCATTTTATTAAACTTAATCTTATTTGAAATACTTTAAACATGATATTTAAGGAATTATTATATTTTAATTTTACGCTTTTCTGCGCGACTGTACCAAGACTACCAGGCTGCAGTACACACATAAAAATCTATATATATAAAACAAAGTCGGGTTTGTTACAACACTTATAACTCGAGATCGGCTAGACCAATTTTCATGGTTTTTGGTTCGTTGGATTTGTCCCCGCCCCGAATAGCAGAATACATCTTAAAAATAATAAAAATCGTCGAGAACATAATTATAAAAGACTAGCTTTTGCCCGCGACTTCGTCCGCGTGGAGAAATAATTCCCGTTCCCGGGGATTTCCGGGGTGAAAACTATCCTATGTCCTTTCTCGGGTCCCAGACTATATCTGTACTAAATTTCATTCAAATCGGTTCAGTGGTTTAGGCGTGAAGAAGAGACAGACAGACAGACAGACAGACAGACAGACAGACAGACAGACAGACAGAAAGACAGACAGACAGACAGAGTTACTTTCGCATTTATAATATTAGTATGTACATCATATATATAAAACTAGCTTTTGCCCGCGACTTCGTCCGCGTGGAGAAATAATTCCCGTTCCCGGGAGATTTCCGGGGTGAAAACTATCCTATGTCCTTTCTCGGGTCCCAGACTATACCTGTACTAAATTTCATTCAAATCGGTTCAGTGGTTTAGGCGTGAAGAAGAGACAGACAGACAGACAGACAGACAGACAGACAGACAGACAGACAGAAAGACAGACAGACAGACAGAGTTACTTTCGCATTTATAATATTAGTATGGATGAATCATTTTCCCATATAGTTAATTCTAAATTCAATTAAAGATTGAAAACTTAAGAGAACAATAGTACTAGGAGCTCAGTAATGTGAAGTGATAATGTGAGAAAATTTAAAATACTGAGATACTTAGTACTTAAATCAATCAAAAGTACTAGGCGCGCAGTTGTGTGAAGTGGTTAATAGAAAATGTGAGCGCAATTTTTAAGAAAATATATGTTTATGAACTTAAATAATATCCATCCATACTAATATTATAAATGGGAAAGTGTGTCTGTCTGTCTGTCTGTTTGTCTTTCTTTCACGGCAAAACGGGGATTGAAGGGATGGAGAGTAACATAGGCTACTTTTTGTCTCTTTTTAACGCGGGCGAAGCCGCGGGCAAAAGCTAATATATTAGAAGAATGAATTAAAATAAATATTCTTCAGGGGACGAATAGGCCCCTCAAAAGTTCCAGGGGACGAATGGGCACAGGGTGCGAATCTTAGGAGACGAATGGGGTCTGACCCCTTTTTATTATTTTGTGTTTCAAATCACATGTGTTTGAATGTTTAAATTACACCCAGAAACAGAACAAACAACCATGCTCATCATTACACAAAGTTTGTTGTGCTTTGCTGTCTGGGTGACTATCTAGTAGACCAACAGGCCCGACAACATGTAATGTTTTTTCATTCAACATATTAACATACGTATTTTAAAAGTATCTCTGCCTTTAAAATATTTATAAATAATCATGAATTACTTTATCATGCATTATTTTATTTACGCCGTATTGTTGAGTAAAGAAATTATTTTCTCGAAACACTTTTGTAACCAAATAACTTTTATCTCGCAAAAAATAATTACCTACCAGCCCAAATACATGCGATTTAACTTTCGCAAAGGAGAACTTTTACACGATTACTGCTGTAGTCTTGTAAACTTGTGTTTTTGCGGTTCGCTGTAGCTACCAACGTATTACACATATACGTTCATATGTGCCGGTGTAACACGAAGTTACAAGCGGTATTACAGACCTTTCCAAGTTTATCAAAGGGTCGTAGTTTTCTCATCAAAGTAAAAGAAAAAGTATTCGGGGGCTTTGAGGGATTATATCAGTAATAACTGAGGTTCGACGCGACGCTGTAATTGTTATAAGTGAGCAATTGTTGCGAGTTTCGATAAAGTATTGATTATTGGGATAAACCTTTAGAGTTTTCGGTTTGTGTAGGACAGAAAAGTAATTTTAGTCTCTGTCTGTTAAAGTTAGTAATGAAAACAAACAAGACTTTGTCGTACAAGTTCCAACATACAACAAACACACGCCTTAACCCAGGTAGGTACTGTTTTATTCATCACACAATTACAAAATCTGAGAACATTTCAAGTGGCAAACTGAGATACAACGTCGTGACGGTCACGCAACAAAGCAGGCATAATAATGGCGTCCCTGTGAGCCCTTTACAAAGGTCCGGAACCCTTTATAATACCCCAAACCAAAGTAGAAATGGCATTTTAAGCATGAAAAGAAAGACGTACTCACGTATGCCGCACAATGTTCTAGGTCAAGTCAAAAAGACGTGTTTCACGATGAAATCCCGGGACACCTTCACAATTCCTAAACCACTGTCACGTACATTTCTCTTATATTTCAGACACATTTTACTCTTACAAAATTATTCATGACAGCTCACTAAAGTTATTTAAGTAGTTTTGTGCTTAAACTACCAGTAGTTTGCTGTTTCGCTTGCGTGGGTTTACATAAAATTCAAGTTTGTAGTCTCAGTGGTTTAGCCTTCGCCGTACAAAGTGGGTTATTTTTACTCCAACATTTTTGAACGCGTTGAACGTGTATTTAAAGTACACAGCAAATAAGTTGATTTTCAGCAGAAAATTTAACATTACTGCGTTAAATAGTGTAAAAGGTGTCTACTTTTGTGTTACTATCAATGTGTTACTATGAAATGAAAATAACAACCTCCAAGATAATGCATAGGATCAAGTTTTAGTAGAAAAAGATGAGATTACATCGAGCGATGAATAGTTTTTTCTTAGTAGTATCAAGGAATCGGATCTAGTTAACTAGAAGTTCAGTTCTCTAGATTGAAGATCTATGAGTTTAGTTTTTCCAGATGTAATGCTGTTTGGGAAGGAAGGTGCTTTTTGTTAAAGTTGCACTGATTTAGTATCGAATCATCTCAAGTTATAGTTACATGGAGTGCTCGTTGATAATTAAGCATTTAGTAGAGATCTAATTTATTTCGTAATTACTTTTATAGTTATAAAAATGTTTGGTTTCAAGTTTAGAAATATTTCTAGCAGATTTTTATTGTGACCTAAGGCCACTTTTTTCGTTTTATGGAAAGATTTTATGATTTTAGTTTATTGTTGATGTAATAAATGTCCATTTATTTTGATCATTAAAAAAGAATGTTATAACTTGTTTTATTCGATACACACACGGCTAATTGACCTATCGGTTTAGGCAGTTAATTTAATGGTAACAATCTTGACACGACATAAAGCCTGCGGCAGGTAGATAAATTAATACTATCATTGTGATTTTCTTTGTTTACACAAACCTACAAAATGCTGTAAAGCCATTTGATTATTTCCCTGATATAAACAAGGATATTGTTCAACAAGGTGTTGTTATAAAATCTTGAGCACCATCGTAAAATTTAAGAGTACTTCCAATGTCGCAATGACGCGTACTTAGCGAGGAAACAGTACTTGACGACGTTATAACAAAATATAACAAGATTATACGAATACATTATTCTTTATCATTTAATTTTATTGTTGGTTTTATGCCCACGAGTGCCTCGACCACTTCAAGTCAACCCTTCTCAAACAGAACTTTAGAGTATTACTTAAAATGTTCTTTAGAGATCTACCTAGCAACGTGTCTCCCTACAAGGGAGTCATGTACAATCAGCAAAATGGATAAGTATGCAAGGCCGCCAGGTATAATTTAAATTTTCTTGATCTGATGTACGATGATGGATGTATTCAAATGTACTACTTAAATTAATATTTATAACTAGCTATGCCCCAGGGTTTCACCCACTTCTTTGGCTACCACCCCCGTAAGTCTTGGCGTGATTTTCATAGCCTGCATACTTATCAATTGTACTGACAGTACCTTCAAGACTGAACGTCTCTGCAATGAAAAGATCCGTATTTCAAAAGACACGTACTGAATGGGAGGATTTACGTGTTTCAGGTCGGCTTTAGAATTGAACGGCTCCGGGCGCGGTCGCCGGCCGGCGTGAGATTGATTACCGCACTACAAATATTTGAGTCCGTTGTTGTGTATCTACGGCGGTAATGATCCGTGGAATAATTGGAGGTATCTGTATCATTGCGTGCGAGAAAGAAAATGTGAATATGGTGGTTTCTTTGGTTTTTGCTTTCATAGCTGAGGGATGTGACTTGATGCGCTATAAACTTTATCTATGTACCATCCAGAAAGCTCCTAATGCAGTAGAGAGTTGTATGGTATCCTTCTTGAAGGCGAACATTTGCCTGTTGTAGCCCTGATGGACAAATCAGAGGTCGGGAATTCGTTTTCCATCCAAGATATTACAGTATAGAGCGACTGAACTTGAATGTTTGTTTGCCTGGGTTAAAATTATTTATATTAGGCATGTATTTATAAATTAATAATATCAGTATGTATATCAGTAACGGGTCTCCAGTACAGGCTCTGCCTGGTTTTTGATCAGATAGCCGTGTGTGAGTTATCTCAAGATATTAATATCTCTATTACAGCGAGTTAGGTCATGTCAAGTCCGAAATGAAAGTAGTCCGAAAACAAAAGTAATATTGAGCGCTAAACTATAACGAGATTGAGTGCGTCGTGATGTCACGTAGTTCAGCGATGTATTGGCTGAAGATTGATGCGCCGCTTACAGAACTTCACATTGGCTGAATACTAACAATATTGATACAAGTTCTACTGCGGCCTGAGCATTCCATTACTTATACTTATCTGAACGCCTACTACTGCTCACTGCGGTTGAATAAAACTAATCACAATAAATTGTCAATCTGGTGGGTGGTTAGCTGCATTGTTTGTGATCTGGGTGAACTGGAATGTATTATTATTGTATTCTATTTGTAAAATTTATTACACTAGCAGTTCGATAAATTAAAAATCTCGATATGAATGGCGAGTTGCGGTTACTTTAAATTGAAATATGGTCTGGCTTCGACGCTGAAATATCAAACTATTGTTTGTATTACTTGTAACTATTTATACAAAGTTTTATTAACTTCATACCACACGATAATAATGGTACAATTTCGGCATCTGTACCTTTACTTATTTGCAACAAAAGTACGAAATCTTTAAATAATAAAAGATTTTCAACTGAACACTTGAAAGGGCAGATAATAATAATGAAACAATTTTAAACTTCAAGATAAAAACAGAAGGACCTCACCGCAGAGTTACGTAACGTCTGAAGTAACTCAAGTGTGAAAATTTGTTCTGTTTCTCGAACTTCGAATTATTTAAATAACTTTTTACGTGTCATTAAGCAGATAATGTAGAAATTATTAACATGTGTCTGCCGCACAAGTGACAATTACTTTAATATAAACTCGAGTTATTTATTTCCATTTGCCCTTAATAGAGGTACCTTGGAACGTTTTATTTGCCCATTCCAAATAAAAACTTTTAAGTATATACAAATACTAGCTTATGTCCGCGGCTTCGCTCGCGTTAGAAAGAGACAAAAAGTAGCCTATGTTACTCTCCATCCCTTCAACTATCTCCACTTAAAAAATCACGTCCATCCGTCGCTCCGTTTTGCCGTGAAAGAAAGACAAACAGACAGACAGACAGACAGACAGACAGACAGACAGACACACTTTCGCATTTATAATATTAGTATCGATGTAAACTAAGAAATGAAAGCTTTACGTTATCTTCATATTTATTGAAATCATAGACGACCATTTTCAACAAACAGCTGAAACAGTGTGGAACCTATCACAAGGCTTTTATAGTCATCATTAGAAACTGTCACAGTGCCAGCTATTCCTTTGCAGAGTGGTTGTGTTCTAGTCGAAGCTATTTTATAAGAATCCTTCATTAACATAATATCCATTTTATAATGTTTTAGTAGTCTGAATTGCGTTGACGGAGCCCCGATAGGCGGGGCTCCTATTTATTGCTAATAAAAAAAAATTAAGGCTAATGCGACAGCTCCACCTTGTAACCTAGGTTAGATTAGAAGAGTAATTCGAGTCGGATTGCTCTGACATTTTGCTTTCGGCATGTTACACAATAGCGAGCGTTGACGCCGTATTTAAATGCCAAGACGAGGCATTATGTAAACGGCGGATTCAAACAAACTGGGTGCCCTCTATCTGGCAGAAACTTGTTTCTCCGAAACCTATTCGGCATAACTCACTTGGCAGAAACTTTTTTAAACGAACATTGTTAAGGTATAAAAAATATTTAACATAATTGTTTTTTGGCCTAATGTTTTTATATCCGAATTTTAAATGGGATACTTTTAAGATGGCAGAATTGTATTGGGAATAATTACCTTTGTCAGAGTTACAATTTTGCATAATTTCGTTTAGCATAACGTTTATTTAGAGCGTCGATTATTTGGCATAATTTGACTTAGCATACTACGAAGATCACAGAATTTCAATAGAAACAATTATTAGCCAAATTGAAAAAAAAAATGTTTTAAAAAATCACTATGGTGTGCTACAAAAGTGAGTGACAGAAATGAATCGCTGCAAAACCGACTTTACGTAGTCTTGTCTGCCCTACCCCTAGAGTGTAATTTAAACCCGCGAAGGCGCGGAGGGGCGAGGCGGCCCACGAGCTGAGGAGTAGGTGGTTTTAACGCACACCGCCGCGGCTGAGGCTGGCCAGCAAGCCGAAGCTGCGGTGGTGGACGTAAAACCATCTGCGACGATTAGCTCGCGTGGGACCGCCGGAGCCTCGCAGCGCCGGAGCCGTGACAGAAGCCATGCCTGCTGCATGTTGCATGCTGCATGCTTGCATGCTTGCTGCATGCATGCTGCATGCTTGCTGCATGCTTGCTGCATGCTTGCTGCATGCCAAAATAAGATATGAAATGCATGCCAAAAGATGATTCTGCCTGTGAATTTTCTGCGATATGATGGTTCTACTTTTCATTATTATGGATATAAAATATTTGCCAAATGATGATTCTGGTTTTGAACTTTCTACGATGTGACGGTTATACTTATTGATTATTATAGATATGAAATTTATGCCTAAAGATTATTCTGACTTACAAAATTAGGGGTTTTGGTGTATGGTAAATGAGTGTATGCCAAACGATTTTCTGCGAAAAGAGGTTTATGCTATCCGTTGCTATGCAAAATAAAATTATGACGTAAAAAGTTCTGCTATAAAGGGTGGACCCAAACAAACTGCCTGCGACATTATATTTCAATTCGCGATGGGACTTCCGCCGGACCGCACGCGGCGCCGCACCGGGTATGTGAGACCGCTGTTGTGTCCCACATCACACTACTTATTGTTTCTAACATGGCGAGGTATTGTGTTGTTACTCGGTCTCTGAATACATTTATTGAATACCTTGTCACATGGAAAGTAATGTTTGAAATGGCCAGGGGACTGTTTTCTATGTATGTACTCGGTACATGATCGTGGGAGGTTTAGACCTTGTTCCTCGTCTCTGTCACTTGTTTCTATGCCAGTCGAATACTAAAATAGTACTGTGTATTTATGTATTTAATTACGAATTTCTGTAATGGAGAAGCTGGTAGAACTTGGTTTTTTATAAAAAAAAATTTAAAACGATGATAGTTTTTATTGTGTCATGGACTCACAGTCAAAGCTAGAAACATAAAAATTGTACTGTAGGTTTGATTTTTGGAAATTTAACGAAATTAAATGAAAAAAAATTGTGAAATCTAAAAACATGCTAAATTTTAACAACATAGACATACCTAGTGATTATTATTTTGTTTTCACAAATAAAATGTTGCCGTTTACCAATTAAACCAATTTATTATTGAAAATATTTAGCATGTTTTGAATATGCTTTGCTTCACAACGCGTATGATAACCATAAAAAAATCTTTTTTTTTTAATATTATAAAAAAAAACCCTAATTGTGTTCGACATTATTAGGTAAGACAAGAAACGGTTATTCTTAGTTTTAAAGTTTACCGCTAAACTAACCATGAGCTGTTGATAAACAACCGTAAATCAACTGAAGTTTATTATAAAGTTATGTTCACAAAGTTTCACTATTATTCGATGCACAATTGAACAGTCCCCGGCCTCTAGCGGAAACTATTTCAATTTCGCAAAATGTTAGACATTAAATTATAAAATGCTTATTTCCAGCGCCGTAACATAATAGGCATACATCGTCGAAAATCTACATTTTCTGGCTTCAAAAGCTTTTATTCATTAGTCTTTCACTGAATATTTCGATTTTAATAGATTAAAACCCATTAGACATTAATGAATTTAACTGTGTACATACACAATCATATTTGCCCTCGTCTGAACAAACTCTTAAATAAACAGACTCAATCTCCTACTATTGACAGCTCGATAAAAACCAATACACAGGGACGAATAAATTCTCTCTTATTTCTTTGCTAACTAGAATCTAATCACGTAAATGGCTTCAATGAATGCGCTGTCACATTGATTTACGTCTGAGTCTCAGAAACCGAAGAGATTCCAATTTAATCAAATTATCGTCAATTAGTTCGATTACTTAGTTGTGTGTTGCGACAGCATCACATAGATATATGAGATAGTTTATACATATGTGATAGTTTTCACTACATACGCTTCAGTTGACTTTAGGAAAGCTATTTTCGATATCCTTATAAAGATTCTTATTTAGATAAAGTGTTCGCGCAAACTTATCCCGAGTGTGTTGACACAGTCTGTCAACATAGATCCCGAGCACTAAGTCGGTCACTGTGAACATTGTACTGCACACGGTGAAAGCCAAAGCTTGTTAAAACCTCATGGACATCGATCACAATTTGCTGGATATTAGCAGACAAAGTGACGCTAATGCGTTTGCCTCAAGCAGGAGTACATTCACATTAAGATAGTGTTCCGTATAAAAGAGCGACTTTGTTGCCATTATACGCTTTGTGGAGAGATACATCAACTTTATTTGGCTAGAAAACAAAAGCTCACACGAAATTGTAAACACTGTACATTATGGGATCACAAAAGAGAGGAAATGGCTTCCTTTGGCGTCGTCGTGGGGGGCGGAAGTGAGTACAATGACTGATGTGCCTGTTAGTGTCGTGGCTCGCCGTGGTTAGGCGTGGCTCGGTGTGGCTTAGTGCGGCTTGGTACACCCCGCTTCAACTCAGCCAATTTAACACGGAAGGTCGGCTTTATCCGGTGGAGAGTGTGTACCGTTTTCATGGTAAGATGAACAGGAATATATAAATGCATGATTGGTACGATGTTTGTACTGGGTTAGTGAATGCGTTGTATAGTAAATGTTCACAATAAACTGTGGGTTCTAAATACGAGTATGATAATATTATTATCCGTACCCTTTTACACCCCGTATAGAGTAAAATGGCACGAAACACATAACTAATTTAATTAGTTTTAGTGTTCATGAAACTAAAGTAGCCACGTAACTAAAGAACGATTTTCTTGTATAATGACAAAAAACACTCTTTTTGAGAATTAATAACAAAACTTAGACAAACTTTGTGTTAATAGTGTATGCAAAAATTTTGAATTTAGTTAAATACATTTTAAACGATAACCGACACGAATTGTGTAAAAACGCTGAAGTTTGACCTTCAATATCTCAGTAATAAAACCGTCCGCGCTGGGATGGTCTGATAAAAATGAGCATTACTTTCGGCTTTACTCGGGTTCTAGAGCACCCGTTACCGCAACAAAATATAACGATTTTGTTATTAAAATGGAACCTTTTAACTTCTCTAATATTTTAATCACATTTAAAAATTACAAAAAGAAAGTATTATCGGCACTGCACCAGCCATTAATCAGATTGATTGATGAACATTTAATAATACTGAAGAAGTCGAATAAAAACGTAATACAGAACACACTTTTTTACTTTCATTGGCATTATAGTCGTATATCTTACAGATAAACGCTATGGCAGTATTTTCCTATTAAAATTTTAATTGTTATAATGTTATTTTTTTTTAAATACTAAAAATTACACACTTTAATAGTAGCGCACCGGTATCAGAAATAGGTCCCCGCTAGCAGCTGTCATCATCATCTCCCTAGCCTTTTCCCAACTGTGTTGGAGTCGGCTGCCAGCCTAACCGGATTCAGCTGGATACCAGTGTTTTACGTGGAGCGACTGCCTACCTGACCTCCACAACCCAGTAACTGGGTGACCCGATACCTCTTGGTAGCAGCTGTCAGGGCTCCAGAAAGACAAACCTCTTTAGCATATATGCGTTCTGCGTCCATAAATACTGCCCTATTCTAACCAACCCAAACAAGTTCTTTTTCTAGTCAGCAAATTAGAGCTTTTGGCTATGAGTCAATTGTCTGTAATGTCTATAAATACATTGTTGAGTCTATATTCCATATATCGACGAACTCGCGAGCCAATTCTAAATACTTGATCGTTTGTACGAGGTTCGAGATTTACGAGGTTGTCGACATGTGAGACAGTTATGTCAGCAGATACTGAGCACCGCTTTAATAATATTACACATCTACTAAGATAGATAAAGCCTAAATAGAAAATATCACCACCAACAAAAAACTCTTCATAGGAACCCAACAGGCAACTATAGAGTCTTCATTACGGCCATAATATCCGAATGGATTCCCCCATTACGGCTTCATTGTCAATATCTTCACTAATAACTATAACTATAGTGATTCGTCACGATGCCATCGTTTAGCGAGGTCTCTTATCGACTAGTAATAACAGTGGAAAGGAAAACAGTTCGCTAAAATATGCTCTCCACAAATAGAGCGGGGGGTATATACTCGGTCGGGGGCGAGGAATCGTCGTTTGTGTATTCAGTGATGACATGAATCTGTTATTAGCGCTCTGAACAATTTGCCTCTTATGCAGTGGGTAAAAGATATCATTTATCTAACAAATATCCATTAATCAAGTAATCAAGATAAGTTATTATAATGATCGTAGTAATAACAATTTTCTGCTTGATGGAGTCGTAACTGAGACTCTTGAAAATTGCAGTTTAATAAGTAAATTTGAGAAATTTTGATAATTATAGCTCATTATAGTGACGGGCCTTTTGGTCTAGTGGTCAGTGACCCTGACTGCTAAGCCAGAGGTCGTGGGTTTGATTCCCACTCAGGACAAACTTTGTGTGATGAGCATAATTGTTTGTTCTGTGTCTGGGTGTTATTTACCTACACTAATATTATAAAGAGGAAAACTTTGTATGTTTGTTTGTAATGAATAGGCTCAAACACTACTGGACTGATTTTAAAAATCTATAATATGTAGGTATGTATTTAAAAATTCTAAAAGTATGTATATCAGTTGTCTGATCACCATAACACAAACTCTGCTTAGCTTGAAATCTGATGACCGTGTGTAAGATGTCAGAAAAAAAATTGAAGCGGCTCATTTCTGAAAAGACAATACCTAGAAACCATCATTTGATTGAACTCAATAAGCTTTTAATGACATCCTTCAAAATATGATCAAGATGTTTCCTTGTATCACACATATTGCAATAAAACATAACCAAAAAAACAAGATGCGGATTGTCTCCCAATAATAAGCGGCGAGCGTCACTTTCACATAAACTGAAATACAATGGAGGTCGAAGGGTCAGCTAAATGTTCGCTCGTCACAGGCGACAGACCGCGACGGGGCACTTTACTACATGTAGTTAGCACGAATGTTCTAGCTAAATGTTGTAATATAGGACCTCATGCGGTACATGTGGTACCTGTTATGAGCGTACAAAGCCAATAATGAGCATTTGTTTTATTATACAACATTTAAAACCGTTTTTAAAAAGCAATAAAATTACGAACTACTTTAGGCGACAAGTAATATTTCATAAATATTACACTGAAGCGTTTAAAAAATTATAAGCATGTCCTGCTAATTACTCAGACTAATGGCTTAAACGTGCCTAAAATGATAATTAAAGGGCCAATAAAGGTTTTATTAATATATCAAAAGTCGTTTCATTACGAAAATAATTACCCGTCAGTGAAAATCACCACTCATTATTCTACAGTGTATATCTAATAGCTTTTTAGTTTTCTAAAGCTGTTTTTAATGTAAGTCGTTAAGGTGGTCCCAAGACTCGTTAATAACACTAATAGTTGGGGAAATGTTCGCAACCGTTACTTACAATGCAATTTATACTATATTTTTCTACGGTGGACTGTTTACACAATACTGCACTAAGATACTCATTAAACCTCTGAACACACGTGATTCGAGACACAATAGAAAGACAATAGCCGCGCGACGACAGTCAGCTGTCGCTTGGTAGTAGAAAGGTTAAGAAGGTAGTTTCGATAAAATACAGAAGTTGTTGCAAAAGAAACAGATTTGCTGTAGGCTATCACAACTTATTTTGAAATTCACATTTAATAGTAAGCTGACTAATTTGTGATATATCAACGCAAAGCCACAACCGCGGCTCTTAGTGACATGATACTTTGAAGGGTGTGTTTTTGGTAAGAGTAGAAATAAAATTTTGAAAATTCTATGAATAATGGTTCGACATCCAAAGCTGCGAAGCCGCGAGTAAAAGCAAGTTCGATATTAACGCATCGGCATCATTCGGTAAAACGCATTATGTAGTCAAGCCCTTACGTTTACCTAGTTAAGACGATCGAATTTGTCTAATCGTGTGTACCGCACTAAATGTACCGTTAATTACAAGTAATTTACATGTGACGAGGAGGCCCTGGCTGGAGGTCAGGAGTGAGCAGTGACTGAGTGAAGCGTGGTCATCAATCTCCGGGAAGAGCGGCGACGTGTTGATTGAAACACTGACCCCGGGGGGGCAATTTGTACCAGATAAGTCTTTTGGTACGCAGTGTTTTAGCGTGTGCAAGCTTGATATTTTAACTGGATATCCAGTTCTTTACAGTATAATTCAAAAGGGTTTTCAAAAGGGCTCTTCTTGGTTAATTAAATTTTCAAGTGCGAACTTAATTTGGAGGCGACCTTTAAAACGCTATTGACTACATAAAAAAGTAGCCAATTGATTCGCACAATAAGGGTCCCTCGCCACTTATATTCTATATAACTGTAAAATATACTCCGTTTTATTTATTAAACCAGAACATAATTATTATGTTTTCTAATATTAAAATGTTCTTCAGTTTTTTTCACAATTGTTTTAACATAATTATGACTAAGCTAATTTAGTAGATTAAGAACTACTCCGATAGTACGATTACAATATTTTATTATGTTTTTTTTTTGTACTACTACACAATTCATTGTATCAACCAAGAAACTTCCAACAATTCTAGAAAACGGTGCGTAAACGATGTACACAAAACATTGTTCTTACACGTGCAAGCATCAATACAAAAACTCTGAAACACATCACATCATTATTAAAATTTGGTTTTACTTTCTTTAAAGAACCTTTTGTATAAAAGTTAAAAACTTGGATTTTCATTTTCTCCTTAACTAGTGTCAAGGGCGAATAACGAGGACAAGAAGAACTTGTAACTTTCAGATAACTTAAAACTGTAATTGACTTTCCGTTCCGTCTCCATCTTAATCTTAATCCGTTTTGATGTAATGTCTAGATTTATCTGGCATATATACATACACACACACACACACACACACACACACACACACATGTATATTATTCTTATATTTTTCATGTTAAGGCTAATTTACACGCTGTTAAGTAGCAAGAGTGCAAGTGTCAAGTGATTAGTAAAATCAACGTGTAAACTGTCGCGCTGTTCGTGATAAGTGTTCAATGCGAAGTGAATTTGCAAAGTAAAATGATTAGAACGCCGCTCTATTTTTACTGTTAAGTAGATTCCGCGCACACCCGCGAAACCCCTGAACTCGCAACGTCGCCTGTCCTAGACATAATATTAAATTTATCCTCTGTCATTCGCATTGAAAGACAAAATTCAGTTGGATCCTCATTTATCAGTTCTTAATAAAGTTTATCACTAGTATCGTGCTGAAGTCTTCTGCTAATCCATTTACTTCCCTATATTCTTTTAAGTCTGTCAATGTCAGCTAACAATGAGTTTTCAATTTCTGATGTGATTTTTGTGAGATTTTTTTTTAACGTTTTGCAATTCGACTCGCTGCGCTGTTTTGTACCGATACGGACAGTTACTTTGGAGTTACAAGAATCACTAAATACCGTCTGGACTATTACTTAACACTTAACATTGTTAACTAATCGCTTTACACCTACATTGCTTCTTATGAGCGTGTAAATTAGCCTTAACATATCACGCGTTTCCTCAGATAGGAAAGCAATTTTGTGGAATGATATACGAGTGTCGCCGAGCGGTCACCAGCGCGGTGTTCACACATGACGAGACATTTGTAACGCCGCTCGGGGCGCTACACGTAGGTCGGTTAGTTTTTGTCACTATTTTTTAGCTAGAATATTCGTTATGTTTCTCAAAGCTTTTATTTAAATAATCTTCTCTGTAATAAAGAGCTTGATGAAATTGTGAAAGTTTACCAAACACATTACGTGCTTTTATTTTCAACACATTAGCAATACGTTTGACTTCTTTTGTATTTGTATATCAATGGTTTGACTCCTTTCATTACTTTAAATGTAATGACAGACTACTAGTACTCCCCTTAGTCCTTGACCCTTCCCCTTTCATGCACGTCTTTTACCTTTCTCTTTAGAGAAATTACTTCTTTGAGTAAATACGACGTACTTACAACGTGTACAAAATCACAATTATGTTCACAAGCATTTTTACATGAAAGCCATTAATTCCTTCCCAGGAAAATGTAAAGAGTATTAAATGTAAACTAACGTGAAATTACTTTTGTCTACTTGAGCGAGTAATACAGCTTTTCGTGAGTAATGAGATTTTTATAAAAGTGGAGCGCGAGATCAAATTTTCTCTTAAGTATGAACGTGTTGGGTGTTGTTAGACGTGAATCTGCGCTAACTCGTATCGGAGGTACGTAATGGAAAAATCGATATCAAATAAAGGAAAAATATAAACAGTTTACATGTGAACATGAGTCGTTTAGTGGCTCCACAGGAGCTCTTTATATCTCTTTGTCCCATTTCGTCGTTTTCCACCGTTTGCGTGTATTGGCTTTGAGTGATCAAGGTCTACCACAAGCGCTGGAGGTAATGTTCAATTGCTGTAAATAAAATTCTGATTCTTTACTGATATTTCTTTGTTTACTGTTTTCGTGGAGCCTTTTGTGTAAGCAAGTGCTCTAGTAAAAGCAAGTATTTATTTTAAGAATTTTATTGTATGTATAAAAAGAGAATAAATGTAGTTCGTATATGAATTGAATTTTTTGACTCATATTTGGTATACTTTTTTATTAAGAACTTTTATTTTTATTTCTTCACAAAAAGGTTCACCACTCAATATAAAGCTGACGTCGATACAATAATGAGTACTCTTGAAGAAAATATCAACACAAGCTACTTGACCTAGTTAATGATAATATTATATTAAAAGTTCGAATTATAACAATAAGATGTTTAGGTTTCCCGTATTGATTAGTTAGGTATCACTTATGTATGAGAGAGGTCACTGGGTTCTGTAATACAGGTCTTTGAACCTAGCGCAGAAATCAGGGAACTCCTAAAAATTGACAGTTTTTATGTGAATAAAGGTTATTTATTATTATTATAATAGTAATGCGAGAATTGTTGAATATATATTCAAATAAATGCCTCTCAAACGCTTATATAATAGTGGCGTGTATTCGAACACTATTTTCCACATAGGTATTGGTTTAATTAGCTGCATTTAAATTAGTAATGAGAGAGAGAAACAACCATTAGCGTCGATGCACATAATACACCTAATGCTTCCTTGCATAGTGAATCGAGTAATGTCTTTTCTTTTAGTAAATTTATTTATTTTAACGATTTACAGTAATTTTCCTCCAGGATCCATTGAAACTTTCCACCCTGTATATAACAATTGTAATATAAAAGCTGTTTCAACAGTAAAGACAGTAATTTTCACTAGAATGTTTGGCTTGCGGCGCTGACTGACTTTCTTTGATAAATATTATTGTCCACTTCTTTCTCTTTGCATAGTCAGACTTTTTATTCACGGCAAATATTTTTTTTCCAACCAGTGAACGGTAATCCGTACACTGGAAGTATGAGACTCCTCAATATACAACCACGTATGAACTAGGTGTATATATACAGGTGTGTTGTTTTCCCTTATGTGAGTCAGGAATAAGGAGCGCATAAACTTCGCAAATTCTTAATGGAACAATTTCCTCTTTCTCTGCACCGGGAATATCGTGACAAGGCCAAACAAACAATGTCCCATAACTTACTCTTAGTTTAGTTAACCGCTCGTTGTGCGGTCCCGGCGTTGTCTCAGGTGCGCCTCCAGAGACTCCTGTATCGGACAGGTTCACAACGGAGGTTCTATTTTATTTATACATAGTCTATGGTCCGCGGCCTGAGAATATAGGACGGAACGGAGGATATGGCCATTGGCGGGGGCCATTGATAACGCGGTTGTTGTCAGAGGTATTATGCGACTTTCTTACATTCAATTATTTGGCTAACAACACCGGGCTGGTTATGAATAATATCATGTTTGTGTAGGTGTATAGGTAGTAATTTACTATAATCTTGTCTTTTAACTTGTAAACGGGAAAGTTTAAGAAAATTATGTAGATGAGAGGATGCTTGTTACTGTTTTAAGTATAAACTATGCACGTAATATTAACATCAAACAAAACAATGGTAATCTAACACGGATAAAACCACTAGTAATTTATTAAGGAACAAGAAAAGACAGGTCAAGCAACCCATAGTTACAAAGAAATTCAATCTCGGTGTGATCATAAATCACGTATAACAAAAAACATAAATAATGATGGCACAAACAACTACTAAGACTTATTTCAAATGATAAATTAGTTGTGCCGTAATCTGCTGGAGCCCGACTGTGACAGACACAGTGCTGAGCACAGCACTACTACTAGATATAGCAGCGAATGTATAGAGTATGTATTTATGTAAATTGAAGTAATTCGATCGCAGTATTTGTATGTTATTAGGAAACTATTGAAACAATACTAATTTCCATATAAAGAGACAGGCTTAGGAGGACAGAAACCTGAAATTTTCTTCGCATCGAAAAGACTTATTAGATATTATTTTTATGTCGTAGAGGTATTTTGGAAATGTAACTTCTAACAGAGTAAAATAGAGGGTAAAAGTTAATTTGTAAAAATGCGATGCCAACAGCTGGTTGTTAAAAAAAATACATATCCTGCAATACTGTACAATAACATTATAGACCAACGATGGTTTTAATGTAACCCAGTAGATAAAAGAATGAATAGTTTTTACAATACAAAGTCTATCCTTACTCCATACACAATGTACATCGCGACCTTTATATACCCGTCCTTGTAGACTTCTTATTTCACAAACGTCTTGTTTCCTTGACGTCTCAGTGATTGTACAGCCCTTGTAATTAACCCACCTATGTCAGTCAGTACCTATGTCACCTTCATCCACAAAGCTCAGCCTTTTGTCTATGAACCGACAGCACATCTAACGCCTTTCGGTGTGTATCGTTTATATTTTTTTATGATATGAAAATTAGGCGTACACGTGTCTCTCGAAACGTAACAATGTGTATTTCGGTCAAGATTTAATTATAATATTTTGTTTTGTAGCGAGCGAGAGGAAAAGGTACTTTGTGTAATACGGTAGTTTACACCGCTATCAATTGACGTACTTTTTATGAGCTGTCAAAACGCAATTCTCCAGTAGATTTTGTATGGCAATGGCAACTTATGACGTCACTAAAATAACAACTTAATTGACTGTCTATTTATTAATTTCAAAGCAACAAAAAATCACATTTTATAGCCAATTGAAAATGAACCGAATTTATTTGGCCGAAATTAAAAGAGGTTTTATAGAAATTGTGTCTAACATTTATTGGTTAATGGTGTAAACTACCCAATTGTTGTGAAACACCCTTGTGTTTGATAAATAGAGATTGTATGTTTGTAACTTTTACGTTGGAAACTTTTGTTTTTAACTTATTAGTTACAAGTACAGAATATTACATTATGTTTCTATTGTAATAAAAATCTTAAGCCAGCAGTATAATTTAAAAAAAATAGGCAACTTCCAAATGTATAAAGTACTCATTACTTTTTTGTTACAGAAATCAAAACAAATTATGATTTTATAATTTGTACCATTTGAGGATAGGTTGATGTTGACGCTTATTGCGTTATAAATATGAATTTTGTGTGCTAAAATATCAAATATCTATCAGCTATAATTGTGAGAGTGAGTTACCGCGTTGTGAACATTAAGACACCGACACATCGTACTGTATGTGTACACTTGTTGTTGCAATCACGGTTGCAATAAAGATTTTGTATATTTGTCTGAGTTGTAATCATAATGCAAGCTATTATCATCACACACATACAACCACAGACTTATAAGCTAGTACACGTCTGTGTGGCATTGTGCTCCGTCTTACTGCCACTTGTACATTTATGAACAATCATAAAACTAAATGAAACAAACAGGGGATTAAAGATGCTGTGTATATCTTTATACTTGTGTATTACATGCCAAGTATATTGCCATAGCCGGGATACAAAAATAGTACTTAGATTTCCACTTCGTGAGGAACAAGTAATAATTGTTCGTAACTAAAATAAGAAAAACAATTTCAAGTTTTGTTTCTCTTACGTTTAAATTATAATATACCTTCATCACAATGATAAATACCAAGAAAGTTAAGGCGCCTAAATGTAGAGAATACTTTAGGGTTGGAAAGTACAAACTTCAGTTCAGAACATTCTCGGAAGTTGGGCGACTGCGGCAGTCACACCTGCTGAAACATTTCGTTTATAACTCATATTACTTATAGTTCATGAAACACGTCGTTATGTTTTTCTATCACGTGTTTGTTGTCGGAGGTGAGATGTGTGAACGTGTAGCGGTAATGGCCGCCCTCTGTTACACGGGACGTTAAATAATGGCGGAATGTGGCCACTTTGTCTACACCTTAACATTGAATTTATGATCTTTGTATGTGCTTGTAAATCGATTTGTTAGTATTTCTATCAAAACATGTAGAACTAACCTTTCACATTTAAAACTTTTGACATTCTCTTTATTCTAATGGAAACATTTAGATCTCAAGCATTGTAATCAACCTAACATAAGACAATTTTTTGGCAAAGGCAACATGTTCTCAAGTTTAGTGACAATAAAATTTGCCTTTATGATCGCGGACTGTAATAAGAAGCAACAAATAATACCCTTCCAAAGAAACTGAGTGGAACAACGGTTTGTGATACATTGTAAGTAGATCAGAAGGAAAGCACACTCACAAAATCCTGCAGATTCGATCCCGGTTTAGGTAAGCTTATAAATAATTCTGTGAATGCTGTTTGGTTTGCTTTTAGGAAAATAAAAAATATTTCCTTTAAGTAAAAGAATCTTTACAATTTAAAATAGCTATCATCCAGGTCCCATCGAAACTCTGCTTCTTGTATATCGCTTAACCTTTGGTAATTACTTCATAAGAACAAACGAAGTGTGCTGAAAACTGTTTAAAAGTCAAACACTAAGGTATTGTGTTTTATACTAAATCGAATGAGAATCCAATATTGAGTAGTGTAGTATGTCCCTCGTCTCATTAGTCACGGGGTATCTGCATAAAGACAAATAAATTAGGCCTGTTTGTTGTTTGTGTTTTTTATTTCCTTCGACGTTTAAATGTTTCACTGTAGGCCTACAATAAAGGCCTCTTTACTGTCACTCTTGACATCAAATGAACCTTTTTCTTCCAGTTCAGAGCTCCTCTAAGTACAAGTGATTACATTATTTATGTTTCTCTTTGAGGACAGTTTTCATGGCTTCGATCAGTTTTGATGGTCGGCTTTTGTTGCCTTCTTTTGATAGCCTGTTATTTATAGTCAATCATATTTAATATTAATGTATTGGAAATAAACTTCGGATCCGGATAAGGTTAAATACTTACTGCTCACTTGTCATGTTTTAAGTTTCCAACCAAGTGGTACAAAAATAACATTTTACCTTGGTCCCATAGGTAAAATAAATATCCCATATACGGGTATTATAAAAGGGTCAATTTATACTAGCGCAGAGTCGAAGTGCATCGAAGCGTCTATCCAAAACTGAACATTACTTCTCAGATTTTAAAAAGACGCCCGCATTCTTCGGAATTCGCGCGTCTGCGCGCGCATTCTCGCGTATCCGTGCGCCCAATTGCAAACCGAGAGTTAACTGGCAAGTGATTCAACAGCACTGCTGTTGATGCCTATTACTACACTTAAAAATGTGCGCGCGTATTCTGGCGAATACTCGCGCATTCGTGCGGCTTCGCTTTAGTTATAAAGATGCGCTTCGACTCTGCACTAGTATAAATTGACCCATAAGACAAATGTCAGTCGAACTCGCACTCCTAGATTTCTGTACAACATGTGATAGCTTTCATCAAACGTACACCAAAAAATGGTTTATGTTTGTCGAAGTCGATACAGCGCCGCGCATTTGAATAAATTGAGGTACTATTTACGAGTATAACATTAATTTAATTTTGTTTTAGTGATAAAAGCCGGAAATCAGGTACCTACTTATTTATTTATTTATTTACACTTTATGCACAAAATGTATGTACAGAGGCGGACTTAATGCCTTAGGCATTCTCTACCAGTCAACCATCAGTAGTGCAGAGATATGATGGCAGGTGCAAATATAAAGTAAAAAGAAATGTTAATTATTACAAAAATAACTTACCAGTTCATTTAATACGTCTTAGCATCTACACGCCATCTTACAAAACTAATCTAGAAAATAATCAAAGTTTGTGACAGACGTACAAAAAATGCTTATTTAAAAGTTTAGTTTTTTCCTTTTCCGTACGGAACTCCAATACACATAGATATGTCAACCTCGCTGCGGGCGAAGTATAATTTTCGTACACATTTGTTTAAGATTCAGTCTATGTTATTTATTAAATCACTAGCTTTTGCCCGCGACTTCGTCCGCGTGGAATAATAGTTCTCGTTCCCGCGGGTTTTTTTTTTTTTTTTTTTTTATAACTTATGGGCTTGTTCTTGGTCCCAGACTAGTCCGAGGGCATAGACGGGGCCTACGATGGAGCGAGCTCACCCAAAAGATGCCTATGCACTCTTCTCTTGAATACATCCGGGTTATATGCTTTTGGAAACACAGACGCCGGCAGAGAATTCCATTCCTTTGCGGTGCGCATAATAAAGGATTTCAAAAAACGCTGCGTGCGGATTCGAGGAATATCGACCAAGAAAGGGTGGTATCCTGCCGTACGTCTGGATGTCCGGTGGTAAAACGGAGACGGGGGAATGAGCTCGTGTAGCTCATGAGCACACTCACCGAAGTGCAATCTGTAAAACACCGCCAGACAGGCAACTTTACGCCGATGTGCTAGAGGTTGCAGTTGGGCCACCAGCTTCTTGTCGCCAATCAACCTCCTGGCTCTGCGTTCTACCGAATCCAATGCGGCCAGTTGGTATTTGGCTGAGCCATCCCATAGGTGACTGCAATACTCCATACACGATCGGACTTGAGCTTTATAAAGTGTTAGAAGCTGTCCCGGCGTGAAGTATCGCTTAACCTTGTTAAGGATGCCCAGCTTTTTCGCCGCAGTCTGTGCTTTGGACTCGATGAAAGTGCCGAAGTTGAGGTCAGAACTCATCTCCATGCCAAGGAGTTCAAGGCAGCCGGTTACATTTACAGATGCACCTCGGAAAGTAGGAGCCAGGTCGAATGGGCTCCGTTTAGCGGAGAACAGACACGCTTGCGTTTTGGCGGCATTGAACTGCACTAGATTGTGATCGCCCCATTGGGACACACGACTCAAGGCAAAGTTCACTCGCTCTACCATGGCCTCTCTCTGTGAACGTATATCGTCCCTACTGTCTTTTGCGCTGGCCAGATATCTCTCTACAACGGTACTGTCATCTGCGTAACCGACTATGCTAGGATTTAGCATATCGTTTATATGGAGCAGGAATAGTGTTGCAGAGAGAACAGACCCTTGAGGAACACCGGCATCAATGGCCATAAGGTCAGAAGAGCAGCTGTCGACGACCACTCTAATCGACCGTCCCGTTAAGAAGTCTGATACCCAGCAGCAAAAGTCAGCAGGGATGCCATAAGCAGGAAGCTTGCTAAGGAGACTAGCGTGCCAAACCCTGTCAAAAGCCTTTGAGATGTCGAGCGAAACGGCAAGGGCTTCGCCGTTTTTCTCAATGGCTTCGCCACAGCAATGAGTAACATACACTAGAAGATCTCCAGTAGACCGACCAGGGCGAAAGCCATATTGCTGGTCACTGAGTAGATTGTTGTCTTCTAGGTATGCCAACAATTTGCTATTTAGAACCCTTTCCATGACTTTACAGAGCATGGAGGTGATGGCGATTGGTCGATAGTTACAGGGGTCGGCACGGCTGCCCTTTTTGGGCACTGGCTGCACATTAGCAAGCTTCCAGGATTTTGGCACCGTTCTAGTTTGGAGAGAGAGGCGGTATAGACGTGTCAATACAGGCGACAACTCAGGCGCACACTGCTTAAGTACTCGCGCAGGTATTCCATCTGGTCCGCTGGCTTTATTCACGTCTAAATTCAGCAGAACCCTCCGTACCTCTTTTTGGTGAACAGCAATATCCTTCATTGAGGAATCGCAATGAGGTATAGTAGGTGGTTGATGGAGGCCTGCATCAAGACGCGAGTTGCTCGCAAATAGAGAAGCAAACAGGTTCGCTTTCTCTATCGCGGAGTGGGCCAGCGTACCGTCGGGTTTCTGCAACGGTGGAAGTGTGGGACGGCAGAAGTTAGATTCAACCGCTTTGGATAGGGACCAAAATTGCTTGCTACCAGGAGGGTAGGACGCAAGTCTGGCCCCTACTCGACTGATATGGTCAAATCGAGCCTTCCGAATCACCTTTTTGCAGGACTTGGCGGCAGCATTATAGGCTTTCTTCTTCCTACGAACCCTCGGGGCCCTTGCTTTGGTGTCGCGGGCTTGCACCCAAGCCAAGTATGCAGACTGTTTAAGGGCCTCAGCCCGAGCACAGTCCGCATTGAACCATGCTTGGGTTCTGTGATCAAGCGAGATGTCGGAGAACGGAATAAAATATTCCATTCCCTGCCGAATCACATCTACGACAGCCTCAGCAGAACATGAGGGGTCGCCAGAGGAAAAACAGACCGGCCGCCAAGGGAAAGACGCAAAGAAATGCCGCATCTCATCCCAATCTGCTGACTCGTATCGCCACACTCTTCTCGTGCCCTTTGGGCTGAGATCCGGAGGGGAGCAGACCGATACGGATTTCACCAGACAGTGGTCTGACGACCCCAGCGGAGCTGAGACCGAGACAGAGTGCCGATCCGGATCCGTTGTCAGTAGAAGGTCCAAGCAATTGGGTGTGTGGTCAGCAACATCAGGTACCCGCGTCGCAACGTTTACCAGCTGGGTGAGGTTTAGCGACAGCGCAAATTTGCGTGCTTCCTTGCCAGCGTGGCAGGTTTTCTCAAACGGGAACAGCCACTCCTTGTGGTGGGCGTTGAAATCCCCGAGAAATACTAGTTCCGCAGCAGGGTACCGTTGTTGGGCATTATCTGCAGTCTCAGCAAGATGGTCAAATAGCCTGGTTGTCTCCTGGTCACCGACGTGCGATCGGTAAACACAGGCATATAAGGTCTTCTGGGATCCTGTGTCTACGATGACCCACAGAGTAGAGAACCCGGAAGTTTCAAAGCAGCGAAGACGCTTGCAGCAGATGTCGTCGCGGACGTACACACAGACCCCCGCTTTCTCTTTGAACTTGTGTTCAAGTGAGTAGCCTGGGTAGTTGAGGTACGCCACGTCCGCTGGGGTTTTAATTTGCGTCTCTGTCATGAAGAACAGGTGCGGCTTTTCAGTCTCGAGGTGGTGGTGGACTGCGTCGAGATTTGAGTGCAACCCACGTATGTTGGTTAGGTGCACTTTCAGCGGGAGGAAGTCGTGGGTTAAGAACTAGAGTAGCGTAAGGGCAAAATGACAACTTCTCAGGAGAGCCGAAAAACAAGTCAAATTTACCTACCGTTATCTTATAGCTCTTTTAAGGCAAAATCTATAGTAGTTAGAAATCTGATTTTTACTAATAATAAAGCTTTACTTATCTGCTACAAAATAGTATAACTTTTTGGTCAAACAAAAAACGGTTTCATTTTAATAAAATTTATTTTGCAAAAACTGGTTGACATACGTCATTTTGGCTGTTATATAAATTCAATTATGTATGGAATGCAACGGAACTTCCGTTAAAATGGCTCTAAAAACAATAACAAAAATCTTCTAAAATTAATAATCTCTCGTGGCTTCTTTAAGAAAAGTACTCAATTAAAAATATTTTTTCGTAGTCGCCGCTTAAAGTTTTTTACTATTATTTAAATTATTACAGTATTTGTGAAATAAAATAAATTTCTATTTCATTTCAAGTACACCTACTTACTTATATTAAACTAGCTGCCTCCCGCGGTTTCACCCACGTTTAAAATGTTAAGGGTTAACAACCCTTAGGGGTATGAAAAATCAATAGAACCTAGCCGATTTTTAGACCTTAGAATATGCATATAAAATTTGGTAAAAATCGGTAAAGCCGTTTCGGAGTACATAGTAAGGTAACTAACATTGTGACACAAGAATTTTATAGATAACTAGCTGTTCCTCGCAGTTTCACCCGCGTTACGTTAGGTTTTTGGTTACTGCCTCGCTCTCGTGGGACATAGCGTGATATTATAGGTATAGCCCTCAGTAATAATGTAGCTTTCTGCTAGTGAAAAATTTTTTAGAATTGAATCATGAGTTCCAGAGATTACCGCCTACATACAAACTTACAAATTTTACCTCTTTATAATATTAGTATAGATTAATAATGTATAAACTTAAATAGGTATTCACTTATTTGATACTGTTAAAAAGTATTAGCGAGCTCACTTTTGTCATGTACCTTTTGAATGTCGAAATCCGTATCTGCATGGTGATTTTGCGAATTTAAAATCTTCTAAGTTCTTGTTTTTTTATTCATCTTCACTGTTTTTAGCTCTATAATTTATCAGATTTTAAATAACGGTTTACCGAAAAAAATGCGTGGAGTCTAGGATGCTAGGCGTTCTGTTAAGTCCGTCTCATAGATCGGCCAAAAATGCGGGACATGTATTTTTTGCTTGATCTAATTAATAAAAAAATACAAAGATATAGAGCAACGAAGTACCGGAATTACACTGAAGTCAAAAGCCCCCACGGCTTTTGACGTCACTGTTCTGCAAAAATTGTATTGAATCGGGACGTCATCGCGTCACGCGAAACTTTAACGCACTGTATCGTCGTCATTTTTCGTTTATGAGAAAAAAGAAAAAATACGTGTCCAACATTTTTTGATAATCTAACAGACGAACTTATTACATTTGCGAGGTTCCCCCGTGTTGTCTTATCGCATTATGCAACCGGCTGGGCCGGGCTAAAGATTTCGGAGTCAAATTAACGTACAGTAGTATTACACACGAAAGTGAATTCGACCAACAGAGATTTCTTACGTGCTAAAATAATGTATTTAGCTTTTACACTATTCTTGACATAAAAACTGACTGCATTACTCTAAATATTTAGTGCCATAGTAGCGTATCCCACCCTTACGTTTTTTTGGCAGGGAGAAAAATGACGGAAGCGTACGGAACAAGGACCCATAAGCAGTAACGTTACGGTGTGTGTATGTAAACGAACGAACGCGCGCGACTGTCCCTACGATCGAATCCACTCCGTGACGAAACTATCTAAAAATTAGAAAAAGTGAATTTTATTGACTTTTTTTCGCTATATTTGTTTAAACAGTTACGATCTCAAAGTGAAAGTGTTATCTCAAAAAATAAACATTTATATCCACAGCAAAAAGCAACGTAAACAAACTTTAACTAAACAAAGGAAAAATCAAAATAACAGTTACATAAAATCAAGAGAAACGACGAAAAAACAGTGATCTTTAACAGTGGATTATTAAATTAAATAAATAACACAAAATCAAGTGCTTTACATAAAATAAAAAGTGGACTAAAAAAGTGAATAACAAACAGTGTCATTGACAATATACCTCATATCTGTACATAAACAATCTCCTATAATCAAATCAAAACAAAAACAGTGAAAAAAGTGTTTAATTATAACGTATTTAAAACAAAAACAAAGTGATCTTGTACTCGACTTTGCAAAAAAAATCCACTACATGAATCATCTCTAACCGTCATTTTTCGTTTAAATAACAATCAGCTAATTGCAAAGCTTAATTTCACATTGAAAAATTAAGTTCATTTGGACCCGCGGCGGCAAGTGTGGTATCTACTCGACGTAATCAGTCGAACGCAAGTTCAAACCCCGCCAAACCTGACACTTTTTGTGTTTTTCTAAAACTATTTCTAACTGTTACCATATTCGCCGCCTTCTGCGAACTGACCAAAATCACCAACTAGGTATTAAAAATCTCACCAGAGGGCGCTACGATAACGTCAAAGAATAAAAATGGATTTCGACAACAACAATATAACTCACCGTAATAAACCGTGCAGATCGAGCTCGTTAACTGATCTATCTTTAACTAATATTAGCGGGAAAACAATATTGGATACAACTATGTTGAGTATACCTGATAGCTTCCACGACACCACGGACGAAATACGTGAGTTAATAAATGAAACCAAATCACTAAAACAGCAACTACTTAGTGCGCACCAAGAAATTGATAACTTAAATATAGAAAACCTGCGCCTAAAAACAGATCTACAAAATATGATAACTACTGTTAATACATACAAGAAAACATGCTCAACGCCTGATAAAAAAAGTATAGCACCAACACTCTTAAGTAAGGTATCACACCAGGATAACTCACCAAATGACCAAACCAATAGACGTAATTCTTCAATCATCCCACCTAACGGCCCGATCAACAAACAGAATAAACAAACCCAAACTGCTGATAGTTGTATCAGCAGTCATCAGACACCACACAAAGTCAAAAGGTTCCCAACCCCTGCACCACCGAATTTTGAAACATCGAAACCTAAAGAAAAGAACAAATTATGTATTTTAACTAGTTACAAATACAATGACTCTTTGTCTTTCATAGAGGAGGTTTTTTCAAAAGACTTCGACTACTGTCATAATGTAATGCGTAACAGTACCTTGGAACAGTTATTAAGCGGCATTGAAGAAACATTAAAGGGGTTCACACTCAACGACTACTGCCTTATTTTTATTGGAGAAAATCATATTATGGCAAGTGAAGACAATAACATAAGCTACATAAACCTACTAAGAAAGTCCCTTCGAAAAGTAGCACACACCAATATAGTAGTCTGCCTCCCTACATACAAGACAGGATCACTTATTTACAACTACAAAGTCGAGATGTTTAACAACCTCCTTCAGCTCGACAACCATAACCACAAGTACGCGTACATCTTCGATAGTAATCGCGATCTAACTTATGAGATGTTCTCCTACACTACGGGGAGAATAAATAAATACGGAGTAAAAAACATATATAACAATATTATGAACAACATTCAGACAGATCTGAACTTATTAAATTTAGTTCAAGAAGACTCTAGTGGACCAACCCAACTCTCACGTAAATGCGATAATGATCAAGTAGGTGAACTGTTTTTTCTCCAATAAACATCTCAAAATCCTGCATCAAAACATTGCGGGCTTAATCACAAAATGTAATCTTCTCACTGTTTCTCTAGAAGAACTTACTGTAAAAAACATAAATGTCGACGTCTTGTGCATTACAGAGCACTTTATAATGGAAGGATGTCAAAATCAGTTATATGTTCCTAATTATTATTTAGCTGCCCATTTTTGTAGAGAGGGAACAAAAAGGGGAGGAGTTTGCATTCTAGTTAGAAATGGTATACAATGGAAGGAGTTACCAAAAATCTCGAATTATTCTCGTTCAGGCACATTTGAATGCTGTGCAATTGAGCTTACGCAAAATAGGATAATTGTAATCTGTATCTATAAAGTACCTAATGTAAGTAATCTAAACTACTGCTTAGAGAAACTTGAAATTGTATTGCGAGAAATTGTACAAGCACGTTATAAAAACATTGTTATAGCTGGAGATTTCAACATCGATATACTTAAAAAAAATAATCACACTAATGCATTTGAATATTTGTTAATGAGGTATAATTTGAAATTGGCATTAAGGCAACCTACTCGCATGGCAAGCATGACATGCATAGACAATTTTGCGCATAATTATAGTAAATCTTGCAGAACTGATGTGTTAGAATTTGCATTGTCCGATCATACAGCACAGCTCCTTCACTGTCCTGTTCAAACAAAATGTGTCATTAACAGCTGGTATGCAGCTAAAAGGGATTATAGTAATGAAAACATAGCACAGTTTAAATGCCACATCAAAAATCTTTCCTTTTGTGATATTTATGACACGGAAGACCCGAATATTGCCTATTGCAACTTTATCGACTCTTTCAAGCTTTTATACAATCTGTGCTTTCCAATTAAATTGATTAAAATTGATGTTACTAAAAAACCAAAGTGGCTGTCAAAAGGAATTAAACTGTGTAGCCAAAGAAAAAGAAAGCTTCTGTGGCAGATGAGATTAAACCGAAGTAGAGACAGTAAAATAAAATTCATTAAATATTCCAAATTGTACAAAAAAATTATACACTTGACACAAAAGGCTCAAAACAATCATAAAATTAAGATTTCCAAGAATAAGTCTAAAACTACGTGGCAAATTATTAATAGCGCAAAACATAATTTACCCAAACAAAACATTTATAAAATTATGGTTGGAAACCGTACTATAACAAATCCTAAGAGCATTGCTGAAGCATTCAATGATTTCTTTGTCGATAAAATTCAGCCAAAGCATAATGACACCGGGAAACCTAAACATTGTAAAATAGGGGTGCATGGACAGAAAACCTCCTCGTGTGCCCGAGGGCTGGAGTTCGCTTATGGATCCGTCCGGGGCGAAGACCAGTCCGAGGGACGGTGCACCCCGGGAGGTGTGCAACGACTCGTCACGGTACGTTGTGCCTGTGGGGTCTCGTTGCACACTTTCGAATATTCTGTCGCGGAGGACTCCACCACCTGTCCCTCTGAGTAGCAGAGGGCAGTGTGTGTTGGAGTCGGGGAACGGGCTCTGCGTGCACTCACCCTGCCGCAGAGCAGGCAGCTGGGGGTCGTCATCCCTAGCTGCCCCCGTTGATCTCGTAGCCCCGTAGTCTGTTACGGTCATGTCTCTGACTTTCGACGGGGGTCGAGGGCCTTGGCTTAACCGCCCGGGCCGCGAGGTAGACAACCTCTATAAAAAATCACCTCTAATACCAAGTTCTGGTGCGTGGCGAAGGTACGAATGGCTGAGGAGTAGTGTCGTCTATTTGTGGACGGCGCATCAGTCTCTAGCGCACCCCCAGCCAGGGAACCGGTGGACCCTCTGGTTGGGTTACAAATGTACACTTGCCCAGGTACAGGGGGTTATCCTGGGTGTACGTCTTAAATCCCCCATACTCGTGGGACTTGACTATGAATGATCCAAAACAATACTTAAAAAACACCGGAAGAAAGGGAGAGGCGCGGTCTATTGAGGCTGACGCAGTGATGGGCTCGAGCTCTAGAAGCTCGAGCTCGAACGGCTCGAGCTCGGGTAGCTCAGGGCGAGAAAGGAGGAGAAGCCGCAGCAGAAAGCGGACAATGTCGGAGGGCGCCTCGTCGTCCTCCGACAGCGAAGCGGCGGCACCGGCCCCCAAAATCCCCACCAGCAGGCGGGGTGCGGGCCGTGTTGGAGGAGGGGGGCGCAAGCTCCCCGCGCAGGAGGCGGCTCGGCGAGCTGAAAGGCTCGCCCTGGAGGGGCGACACCCTGGAGCGGCTTCCGCGCAGGTTGACGGTGCATCCGCCACCGCGGGGAGCTCCAAACCGGAGCGCGCGGTTAGCCTGGCGGAGGTAGTGACCTCGGCGTTGGTGTCTGTGGCCCTCAAAAAGAAGAAGGGCTCGAAGGACAGGGCCATCGCCGATGCCACTGCCGAGATTTAGCGGCGGCGAATGCCGAGAATTCTTCGGGCACGGAGCTGGCCGCCATGCGGGCCGCCATTGAGGACCTGCGGGAGGAAAACAAGAAGCTGAACGCGGAGCTGGCCAGGCTCCGGGGGGATGCGCCCCGCACAGAGGAGCCCAAGGAGGAGTCGGAGCGGGACCTGCTCAAAGCTGTGGTGCAGGGCATGGCGGACTTCCAGCGCCGGTTTTCGGTGCTGGAAGGCATTGTCCTCCGGCCCCCACTCGCGGCTAGTCGTGCGGTCCCGGCGGCGGCGACGGCAAGGCCAGCGGCATCATTTGCCGCTGTGGCCGCGACTCCTGCGGCGGGCACGTCAAGGCGTGCCACCGCGCCGCAACAGGCAAAGGGGAAGGCCGCACCGCCCAACAAGGGCAAGGCGGCGAAGCCCAAAGCGGCGGGGGCACCAGCAGCGAGTGTGGCTGCACAACGTCCCCCGCCGCCTGCCTCTCTTCCCCCTTCTCCCCCGACTGCCGAAAGTCCGGCTGAGCCCGGCTGGCAAGTCGCAGGGGAAAAGAAAAAGGCGGCCAAGGCGGCCAGGGCCGCAAAAAAGCGGCAGCGGCAGCGGGAGCGTCGCAAGGCACGGAGCCTTGCGGCCAGGCTCCGCACTCCAAAGACTGCAGCGGTGGTAATCACCCTGCAGCCGGAGGCGGAGAAGAAGGGCGTGACCTACGGGTCCGTCCTTACGAAGGCGAGAGCGGCGGTGGACTTGGCCGAGATCGGCGTCGCCGAAGGCCTGCGGCTCCGGGTCACGGCTACCGGAGCCCGCATGCTGGAGGTCCCGGGAGCCACCAGCGGCCCCATCGCCGACGCACTGGCTGAAAGGCTCCGGGCGTCGCTACCGGCGGAGGAGGTCCGAGTGTCCAGGCCCACCATGCGCATAGATGTGCGCATCTCGGGCCTGGACGACTCCGTCAGGGCGGAGGAGGTGGCGGCCGCCGTTGCCAAGGCGGGGGGATGCCCCACCGACGACTTGCGGGTGGGCACCATCCGCCTTGACCGCTCCAGGCTGGGAGCGGTCACGGTGAGCTGTCCCGCGTCGGTGGCGAAGGCGATCTCGGAGGAGGGCCACAGGCTGAAGGTGGGATGGACTTCAGCGCAAGTTAAGCTGCTGGAGCCCAGGCCTCTGCGGTGCTACAGGTGCCAGGTGGGGCACCATGTCGGTGTCCGCTGCACCGCGGAGGTCGACCGTAGCGGGGATTGCTTCCGCTGCGGTCAGCCCGGTCACAAGGCCGGCTCGTGCACTGCCGCGCCGCACTGCTTTGTATGTGCGGCAGCTGGCAAGCCGGCTGATCACCGGGCTGGGGGCAAGGCTTGCGCCCCACCCGCCAAGACAAGAGGCAACCCAACTAACAATTTAACGTCGTTCAAAAGTTTAGTAAACGTTATCTTAATTCCATTGATCGTAATACCTAAGTCGCACTAACGTTATAATAACGTTTACTAAACGCGAAAGTGGCCCCAGTTATACGACCAACATATCGTTTAATGGACATACAAAAGTCGCAAGATGACTTCGTTACGTCATTCAAAAGTCGTATGAACGTGATGGAATTACCACTTTCGTCGCGCAGAAGTCGCATCATAACTTTACAACGGCTCGTATGTTGTATTGTCGTCATACAGGTGTTTTTGAATGACTAAAACGTTTTATTTGAGTCAAGGAACAACTCCTGTAAGACTTTTCTATTTTTCTTGTTAGTGGCATACGTGTTTGGATTTGATTCGAGATTTGAGTGCAAAAGAAATAATTACAAGGACATAAAAGGTTTATTTAACTTATATTATATATCTCGCTAATAACTGTATCTGTCTCTTATGCCGTTTAGTTCGAGTGGGTATTAAAGTTTTATGATAATATACCTATGTGTATTTATTTGAAATTTTCATGCCCCCTCTCAATTTTGTGTTTAAATGATTATATTTTTATTAATAAAAATATATTTATTTCTAAAAATGTAGGACATGTTGCTTTTGTCACACACTTATCTCTTTACGACGTTGTAAAGACATAAAGTCGTATTAAGGTTATTTCAAGACCATGCAATACGCCATGACAGCAGCTAGCTATTAGGGTTCCTCATAAATTTAAACCACTTTTCATATTGTTCAGAGTAAAAGTACAGTGCAGATTTCAAATATTTAAACTTTTTTTTTTTTACTCTTCTTTTGAAAGTTCCACTACGTGTAAATCTTCTCCACGAATTTTTACCTTCCATTTTTCGTAGCAAATTTAATCAAACTTTCCGTAAATATGGCGGCCTAGACGTTTTAAAGTCAAAACTTGACTTCAATGCGACTACAAGTTTGATTAAAGTCAGGGCATGACAATAACCAGACATCATCAAATATATAGGTTATATTTAAGTATCGAATAAACCACTAAGTCATTTAAGAGTCTCCAGTTGACCGCTGTAAAACAGGATAGTGATCGTTATATAAACGTTACTGTGAAAACGTCTCTACAACTGCTACATTACATAGATGTCATATAAAGGTTTTTCAAACACCTAATTTGGTTAGTTCAAAACGCTTAATGGACTATAACGTTAGTACGACTATAGCGTTGTCGTACAAACGTTCTAGCTAAGACTGTAATACAACGTCGTATAGTTTAGTCTTACCAACGTTGCTAAGACCAGCTTATTATGACATATTTGTCGCACGACTAAAAAGTTAAATTAAAGACGTCTAAAGGACCTCGTAGTCATCTCACTATCATTATAAGACTGCTATCCAACTTTATGTCGTATAAGTCAAGACTTATATGACGTTTTTGTTTGTTGGGAAGGGCAGAGGGCCCTCTGCCGCCGCTGCCGCCGCTCCCGCTGCTGCTGCCGCCGCTCCCGCCGTTCCCGCCGCTGCCGCGCCCGTCGCTGCTGCCGCGACTACCGAGGCCGCAATGGAGTGCCAATAATGGCTCCATTGCGCCTCGTACAGGCGAACATCAACCACTGCGCCGCCGCTCAGGATCTGTTGCTCCAGAGCATGGCGCAGTGGTCGATCAACATCGCCGTGGTCTCCGAGCCGTACTTTGTCCCGCCCAGGGATTCTTGGGTGGAGGACCTGAGCGGCTCGGTGACCATCATCTCGTCGGCCGCCGCCGGTACCCCAACCCTCGAAGGCGTCAAGAGGGCACAGGGGTGCGTTGCGGCACGGTTCGGGGAGATCGCCGTGGTAGGCGTCTATCTCTCCCCGAGCCGATCCCTCGTCGAACTCCACAACTCCCTTATGGAGCTGAGCGTCGTCGTCGCCGGGTTCCGAACCCTCCCCGTGCTCGTTCTCGGGGACTTCAATGCCAAGAATTTGGCTTGGGGCTCCCGATATACTGACGCACGGGGCAGAATGGTGGAAAACTGGGCCCTAGAGGCAGGCCTAGTTGTGCTGAACCAGGGTTCCGTCCCCACGTGTGTGCGGATGCGGGGTGAGTCGGTGGTGGACATCTCGTTCGCCAGCCCCGCTCTGTCACCGCGTGTCGTTGACTGGCGCGTAATGGAGGAGGTGGAGACGTTCTCCGACCACCGGTACATCCGGTTTGACGTCTCCGCCCAGACCTCCGCTGCGCCGGTCCGACGGACCCCAAGCGGTCCGCGTTGGGCGCTGAAGCAGCTGGACCGGGAGCTTCTCCTGGAAGCCTCGATTGTGCAGGCCTGGGTGTCATCACCGGACAGGCCTGCCGACATTAATGCCGAGGCTGGGTGGTTCCAGGAGGCCATGTCCGATATCTGTGACATGGCAATGCCCCGGGTTCAGCCTGGAAGGGGTCAGCGCCAGGTGTACTGGTGGTCGCCGCAAATCACGTCACTACGTGAGGCGTGCGTGGCTGCGCGACGCCCGTACACCAGACACCGCAGGCTCCGTATCCGCCCTGTGGATGCGGATGCCATTGAGGCGGAGCTGTACGAGGGGTACAGAGCGGCGAAGGAAGCCCTCCGACTGGAGATATTGCGGGCCAAAGCTTCGGCCCGCCAAGAGACGCTGGGGACTCTGGACAGAGATCCGTGGGGGCGCCCCTACTTGGCGGTGCGGGGCAAGCTCCGTACCGCGGGCCCCCCGCTGACGCAGAGTCTCCGGCCCCAGGTCGTAGAGGGCGTTGTGAGCGCTCTGTTCCCTTCGCGGGGGGAGTTTTCTCCCCCGCTCATGGCTCCGCCACCGGCGGTGTCCGATGCGGACCGCGACGGCGACGACGACGACGTTCCAGAGGTGACCGAGGTAGAACTGGGAGTGGCGGTGCTAAGGCTTAGGGCCAAGAACACCGCCCCAGGACCCGACGGCCTACCAGGGAAGGCCTGGGTCCTGGCCTTAGGGGCTCTCGGGCCTCGACTAAGGGGGCTCTTTAGCGCATGCTTGGAGGAGGGCCAGTTCCCACTTCGTTGGAAGACAGGGAAGCTGGTCCTCATACCGAAGCCGGGGCGTCCTGCGGACTCTCCGTCCGCGTACCGGCCCATCGTTTTGCTCGACGAGGCGGCAAAGCTCTTGGAGAGAGTGATTGCGAGCCGCCTCGTCGAGCGGCTGATGCGGGTGGGGCCGGATCTGGCGGACGGTCAGTTCGGCTTCCGCAGGGGACGCTCCACGGTGGACGCCATCATGCGCGTACGAGCCCTTACGACAGGGGATGCGGTGGCACAGGGCAGGGTCGTCTTGGCGGTGTCTCTCGACATCGCCAACGCCTTCAATACCCTGCCTTGGGGGTGCATAGGGGCGGCACTCCGGTATCACCGGATGCCTGCCTACCTCTGTCGTGTGGTCGAGGCCTATCTGACGGACAGGGCCGTCATCTACCCCGGTCACGAGGGAGTGTGGAGTCGACGAGGGATGTCGTGCGGTGTTCCACAGGGATCGGTCTTGGGGCCGCTTCTGTGGGACATCGGGTACGACTGGGTGCTGCGCGCCGACCTTCCCGAAGGCGTCAGCGTAGCACACTACGCTGACGCTGACACGCTAGTCCTAGCGCAGGGAGGGTCGTTCCAGGCGGCGGCCGACTTGATGTCGAGTGGTGTTGCGACAGTCGTGGATAGGATCCGGCAACTGGGACTTGAGGTGGCCCTGCACAAGTCCGAGGCCATGTGTTTTCATGGCCCTCGGCACCGGCCACCTCCGGGGTCTCAGATAACGGTAGGAGGGGTTCACATCGGTGTCGAGTCGACGATAAAGTACCTGGGACTTGTCCTCGACAACCGATGGAACTTTACGGAGCACTTCCGACGTTTGGGCCCCAAACTGGCGAAGGCCGGAGCTGCCCTCAAGCGGCTCCTGCCCAATCTCGGTGGCCCAAACGCCTCCTGCCGGAGGCTCTACACGGGGATCGTGCGGTCCATGGCCCTCTACGGGGCTCCGGTGTGGGCGCCCAATCTAGCCGCGGCTCCGGCCCGACTTCTGAGGGCGTCCCAGAGGGTCATGGCCATTCGCATGGTGCGGGGATACCGCACGGTCTCCTGTGAGGCGGCATGCCTCCTTGCCGGCGTCCCGCCGTGGGATCTGGAGGCAACAGTCCTTGCACACACGTACGAGTGGCGCGTGGAAGTGCAACGCCGGGGTGAAGTCCCGATGCCGCGGGTTATCGCGGCACGGCTCACGGAGCTCCGGCGAGATCTCATGGCGGAATGGAGACAACGACTGTCGCAACCTAGTGCTGGGCACGCCGTTATAGCGGCGGTAAGACCCCTCTTTGAGGAGTGGCTGGAGAGGCGTCATGGCACTCTCACGTTTCGCTTGACACAGGTCCTCACCGGACATGGTCAGTTCGGGAGGTTCCTGTGTCGGATTCGGGCGGAAGCGACGCCTGGGTGTCACCACTGCAGTAACGGTCGCCTGGAGGACACGGTCGAGCACACAGTTGAGGTGTGCCGCGCATGGGCGGAGCATCGACGTGTCCTCGTAGAGGCGATCGGCGGCGGTGACCTCTCGCGCCCGGCGCTGGTTTAGGCCATGCTTCGGGGCGAGACGGAATGGGATGCCGTCGCCTCCTTCTGCGAAGCAGTTATGCTTGTGAAGGAAGCGGCGGCGCGCGAGAGGCAACGACGAGCCTCTCGCCCCGGACTAAGACCCAGGCGAAGACGTCGAGAGTCGCAAGACGACTACCGGCCACCGTAGGCGCGGTTCTGCGGATGGCGAGCGATGGGTAGCTCGCCGCCCGGCTAGGACCAGGACCGCGTAGACGGCGCGTTAGTGTTCCACGCGCGCCTCAAAGAGAAGGAGTCAGCACAGGAAGGGGCCCAACAGGGCCAACGCCTGCCGGGGTTGCGGAATGTTTATAGTGGTTACCGTGACCCTGGAACATAAAGGGCAATCGAAGGAACATGAGTGGGTTTTAGTCAGTAAGAGTCTGACACGCCCTCCCGTCGCACCCAGGATGGGAGCAGTCATTGGATGATTTCCCACTCACCAAAAAAAAAAAAAAAACATTGTAAAATAAACACGAACACTAAATCAATGTTCATGTCGCCAAGTGTCCATTTAGACATACACAAAATAATAATGACATTAAATAATACAAGTAGCGTAGGATATGATGGTATTAGCACAAAGATACTCAAACAAGTATCAATGGAAATAAGCGGTCACCTGAGTCATATAATTAACCTGAGTATCACCGCAGGCGTCTTCCCCGATGCCTTAAAAACTTCTATAATAAAGCCTATGTTTAAAAAAGAAAATAGAGAATTAATGGAAAATTACCGACCCATCGCACTTATACCTGTAATATCCAAAATATTTGAGAAATATATTTATAACGAGCTATATAAATTCATTGACAAAAATAACGTACTATGTGACGAACAGAAGGGATTTAGACAACATAGAACTATCAATATGGCTATATATGACTTTATTTATAATGTAATTCAAAATGTTGACAAACGAATACCGGTATGTGGCATATTCTGTGATATGACACAGGCCTTTGACCACGTAGATTATGCGATTCTCTTGAAAAAACTTGAAGCATACGGTATTAGAGGCAATTTACTTAGTCTTCTTGAGTCTTACCTTAAAAACCGAAAACAAATAACAGAAATTTATCATATTAACCCAGATAGCAAGCGCGAAGAGATATATCGATCCTCAGAGCGTGAAGTTATGTTTGGAGTACCGCAGGGAAGTGTCTTGGGACCCTTTATATTCATACTCTATATCAACGATTTACCTGAATGCATTGAGCAACCAATAACACTGTTTGCAGACGATAGTACTTTAACAATCCCATGTAAAAGTGTGGAGACATATGAAAGAGACATCAATAACTGTCTCAAAAATGTTGTTAATTGGTTAGAGACAAATAATTTAAAAATAAACTTGAAAAAAACCAAAGTTATAAATTTTAATCAGCGGATTCCTAGAATTAGTCCTTATATACACTACAACAATGAAGCTGTAGAAGAAGTAGAAAATACAAAATTTCTAGGACTTATTATAGATAAAAACCTTAATTGGAAAGCGCATACTGATGCCTTGTGTAAAAGAATCAGTAAGTCAGCATACGCCCTACATTCACTATCGCCAATAATATACATAGATGCACTTCTTACCGCTTATTATGGCATAGTAGAATCCTACCTACGTTACGGTATAATATTCTGGGGAAATTCGTCAGAAAGAGAGACAGTTTTTAAAGCCCAGAAAAGATGTCTAAGGGCGATGTTTAAGCTTCAATCCACTGATAGTTGTATGCCATACTTTAAACAGCACAAAATATTGACACTACCTTGTTTGTACATAATGGAAATTGCCATGTTTGTGAAGTCTAACTCAAGTCGTTTTAAACGTCTGGCTGACGTTGTTCCACGTAATAGGCGCGACAATAACTTAATATGTTCCTATCCCGCCAAAACGGCGCTAATGCGCAAGAGTGTCTATTGCATGGCTTCGACCATTTACAATAAATTGCCGAAACAATGGAAGGAATTGCCGCTATCATTGTTTAAAAACAGGCTCCGAAACTTTTTAACGCATAAAACATATTATTCTGTTAGTGAATTCCTCAATGAGAAAGATTTTTTATGATTTAAATATTTATTTAATAATTGACATGTGTGCCTATAAGTTTTACTTATTATTTTTGACATCATTAAACTTTGACATATATATTTAATTTGTTTAATCTAAATGTTTGACGCATGTATTTGCCTGTTAATCATTATAAATAATCTTTTTCACGTTACTGAATTTTGACTTGTACCTATATTTAATCTGCTCAACCTAAATCTTTGACATGTGTATTTGCATTTTCTATCATATTAAATCCTCTTGACGCTGCAGAATTTTGACTTATATAAGTAATCAATCTGTTCTACAACTATTATCTATCTTTTTTTCTTTTAATATAATATTTGTAATTCTGATGTTTGATAATTTAATTTTTAATGTAATGATGATCTCTAACTTTTCAAACCATGATTCATATGAGTACTTGTATTAATTGCCTTTATTGTGTTAGCGTAAACTTACAACTTTTGCATGCCTATTGGTAAAATATAGCTGAACCTAATTCTTATTTGTTTACCATCATGTACTGTACCTATATTTGCAAAATAAAAATTTACTTACTTACTTACTTACTTACGGTTTTCGTTTATTTGGCACAAAACAACTAAGGCTACAAAATCAAACTTTGTCCCATTCGCTCTTTAAATCGAGTTACGATCGTTGTGCTCGTAACTTTTTTGACAAAATAATGTTAAGATTATTGTAAGTAGAAACACTTCATTTTGGCACTAAGCAAATAGCTTTTATTTTTATACGTTATTGTTGTACTAAGCAATCTATACGCTACATCGTTCCAGATTTTTGGCACATACAAATATGTGGAATAAAAAAGCGAATGGTGAAAAAAAAAATTTTTTGGATTTTTGCCCTTACGCTACTCTAGTTCTAAACCCACGAAGTGCCGCCGGTGTTTAACCCTATTCTTATTTTTGTTGTTCATATTAAGTAGTGCGGGTTGGGGGACGATTGGATGTCGAGGCGTTGCTTTCGCCAAGTGGATTGCATGAGTAAAAACCGAACAATGAGGAGCTCACCTGGAGACTGCGGGGACGCCCGAGCCCCCCCGAAATAGCCACCGGATCCTCCCATCCAGTCGCCAGCTGGCACGGTGGAGCTATTTCGGGATTTTTCGCGAGGTGGCGGGGCAGCCTTTGGCACGTGGCTAGCGCGCTACTTGGGCCCCCAACTACCTGCGGTCGGTCACCGGCAAGACCGTGCCACGGATCCCGCTACCCTCCAGAGTGAGCTACCCGGTCCGGTGTCACTCAAGGACCCACAGAATCGGCTATATGCAACACAACTAACAACCATTCATCCCCCAAAGGCTCTGGTGTTCCCGCGCACAGATGAAACACAGCAAGCTGCTTGACACCTGACTCCGGCGGGAAGGTGGTAGCTACCAGGCGGACTCTTGCGAGACCTACCACCGCTGGTTGGGTCGTTCAGCCGTCACCACAAGTGGTGCCGTTGCCCGGGGTGGACCGCTAGGAAGTAGACCCAAACCACCCCATTTCCGGGATGAAAACTATCCTATGTCCTTTCTTGGGTCCCAGACTATATTTGTACCAAATTTCATTCAAATCGGTTCAGTGGTTTAGGCGTGAAGAAGAGACAGACAGACAGACAGAAAGACAGACAGCCAGAGTTACTTTCGCATTTATAATATTAGTACGGACGGATAAGATCACATTAACAAAATAATATGGGTTACAAAGTGTTATTTATTTATGCGAATAATGTTTTATTTTCCATATTATTATTAGGTTTTGAGTTACTCATTTACTGGGTTATGGTGGTCTGATATAACATTGACTTACGATCGATATTCTAAAATACTTGCAAATAATATCAAGAAACTTAATCATTACCGGGAACCTGCCGGGGTTGCGGAATGTTTATAATAGTTACCGTGACCCTGGAACATAAAGGGCAATCGAAGGAACATGAGTGGGTTTTAGTCAGTAAGAGTCTGACACGCCCTCCCGCCGCACCCAGGACGGGAGCAGTCATTGGATGATTTCCCACTCACCAAAAAAAAAAAAACGTATCGAAACGAAGTTGTGCCGCCAGTATTGGCACTTCACAGACAACTCACAGCCAACCAGTAAATTAAGTGCCAAATGAAACGATATTTTTTGAACGATATTAGCAATGTGCACTTTTTATTTCTGTATACCATGCGTAAAAAGGCTTCCCTTTTTAAAGTCGGTTAAAGATATAATAAGAGGAAAAGGCTAATTATGTGTAGAGCTTACATGCCAACATTTTTCAAGTGGCTAATAAGCTGGTAACATGACTTAAAAGGAGTTAAATAGCAAAATATATCTGAAGCCTAAGTACCGCACAGGAAACTATTAGTGACGTCAAGGCTGTGCTGTCGGCTCTTTTGAATCTGAGCTGGATCGAATAATGTTCCACAAGTAAGAATACGCACTTAGAATTGAGTTAGTAAATAAACTGACAGTATTGTCATGTTTCGATCCTTTTACTCAAGATTGGGCCAACTCTAATCACGTGAAGAGTCTTATGGCCGCTTAGCGAAATCCCAAAACAAATGTCTAAAACATTTATACAATAATTGAAAGCTCAACGCGACGATTCGAATACAGGAATTTTGTGCTTGAATAAATATGAAGGAGAATCAAATCCAAAGAAACGGGTTTCAATAATATATTCGAGAGCTTACTTGTCTTCAATCAATTTTCCTCAAGGATTTAATAAGAATTTGGTTGAAAACGAATTACACTTAAAGATTTAGCAAATACAAGCAGATTATGAAAACGGGGCTTCCTGTTAGCATTGTATTAGGTGTTTTATAATTGTATTAGTTAAAATTGCATTGTGTCAATTTAATTCACTTCAATCTTCATAACTTTGCTTGCACAATAAATGACAATTTAAAACATATCAATCATTAGCTTCCCCCGGTTTTATCGTCGTTTTTAGGTAGTGTAGCCCAAGCACGAACAACTTGCAAAAAAATATTCGTATCGTTAACGTTAGCATTTTATATGGAAACATGAACGCGTCCCATTTAAAATGCTAACGTTAACGATTCGAATACTTTTTCGCAAGTTGTTCGTGCTTGGGCTACAGTTCAGCTCCCGTAGATCGTAGCGTGAAGTTATAGTAGTTTATACTCTTCATCGATAATTGGGCTACCCGACCTTTAAATATTTTTTTTAATTCAGACCAGTAGTTTCTACGATTATCACATTCCAACAAAAAACCTATTCAGCCTTATAATATTAGTACAGTTTATTGTAAATCGTCTCCCACACTATCACATCCTGCATTAAATGGTCTCCCTAACGAGTTCACATTATATTAGTGGCTTCTCACAAATCGTTTGCCATCAGCTTCCATCCGAATTCTCAGCGCGAATATAAAGTGCACTTTAGTATTCCCGCGCAAGCAATTACTTTTAAATGCGGATTTATTTAAGCGCAGTTGTGATGTGCTGCGATATTTTCACTTTAACAGCCATTATCGATTATATGATAATGTGTAATAAATAATATTCATTAATTCTAGGTTCATTTAAAATGAAACATGATGTGATTTAAATAAGTAATTCCAATCATGGAACTGTAAATAATATTGAACTCTGTGAAAATAACTGTGCGACATGTAGCAACTGTGTTCGATTCCGCGCGACTGTTGTTTCCTCTCATCTGTTCTGACAAACGTCGCGCGGAGCCGCTCACTAATGGATTCCGCTCTGATTATACTTTAGTTTGCATTTATAAATTCACTTCGAATAAAAAGAAATATTAATTATGCTAGGATTGTGGGAAATTGCTCCAACGTTTTAATGTTCAAGTCAATTTATTATCTTTTATCCGTCTCAAACCTATCAAATAATTGTATATTGTTATCAAAACAGCGAACAGTTTTAAAACAAAAAGATTATCGTAAAAAAAAAATATCCTTTTTCAAATTACTTTCAAATCCTTTGTTCTTTTTTCCGCCCTGTGGCTCTGCCAGAAAGTAATAATTAAGACAAACTAAGTAGAATTATTTCCGCGCCAGTTGCTACTAACATTATTTTCTTAATTTTTCGTCCTTTTCTTTGTTGTTTCGTTATGAACTTTCATACTTTATTTAGAAACTATTTATCGTTGTAAAGACTAATATGTCTTATAAATTATGTTTTGTAATAAGTTCCAGAAACAATTAAAGACAGCAAAAATTCTTCAGTACTTACATGAATGCGTACTCGTAGACCAGTTTTGCTACGACGTAGCACGGGTTCCTCTATGCTACGGTGCAGCGGCGTAGCGATGTGCTACGCTAAGGATAGTCGTGAAGTCTTAGCTATTCTTAACCATCATAGTTCTTACCCATCTTATAGCTGTTGTGAACCTGTAGCCCTATTATTTTACTAAAAACATTTCATAACCGTTTATTTATTTTATTTATTGGCGACGATTACCAACAAGTTTATTCGAATAATCCGGCGTTCAAAGTCATGGTTTTATTCTCCTAAATTACGTTTATCAGCCAGTTTTAAAGGATTTTGGCGATAATAAAGCTTACATTAATTTCAAACAGCCTAATAAATGAGCAATAGGATTATGTGATTCGACTCGTGAAATAGTCACTGTCGTTTGTTCTGTTGAGTATTATTTGATAATACATAATAAATGTGTAAAAAGTCTTATTTTAAAATATACATTTTATGGAGACAACAGCAAGATTGAATTTTAGAAGAAACGTTTTCCTGTTAGCAATAAACAAGGATAATTGTTTAGAGTACGTTACCTAAAACTATTTAGTAATGTACGAAAGAAGTGATTGTTCTTTTCAATTTTTTTTATTAAAAAAAGGCATGGGCTTGAATATATTTCGCCTGATGGGTAGCGACATTATAGTGGATCAGAAGGGAGCGTGCTTGTATTTCTTAGCTATAAATGTTAGTTTAATGGCGGCAGGTGACGTGGAACAAAACGCCCGTATTTAGAACCACCTAGATCGAAAGCAATTAAGCTGAGGCGGGCACACAGTAAACACCAGGGACGTGTCGCCTCAGTCACTGTCACGCTTAGCCCTCGGGCCATCCTTTAAACCTCACAATAGGAAGACCATAGCAGCGCGACAGCCTTCTGTCGCTTGGTCGTCGAAACGTTTAGGACGCGATAATATTTGCTCACATATGACTAATAAAAATGTAAATTATAATAAAAAATTAAAGAAGAGAAATTAAGAAGAAAATTATGAAAATATATGAAAATTAAATTAATTAATTATTTAAATTTATGAAGAGGAATTAAGCTTAAAGAAGACCGCAGTCATATGTTTTAAAAAAGAACAAAGAATAAATCTAAAACCAGTATTTATAAAAAATATGCCCGCAGCGAGGTACAAGGGTTATGTATCGAAAAGGAAAAAATAATAACCTTTAAATAGTCACTTTTTGTACTTCTGATTAAGTACGTACTACTTACTACATAATTAGGGTGGGTAAAATATTTGTTGGGTAGCGTATGGAATCGAAGATTTATTGAATGAGACTATGACTTCCGTCTTTCATCACAAGAACAAATGAATGTTATATATTAACGGGAAAAGGGTAATAAATACAAACTGTCTTCTTTTCTGCCTTTTTTTGCTCGATCGTAACCCTAGATTACCCATACATAATAATTATGATGTTTATTTTATCTTGTCCGGATTCGATCATTATTTCCAATACATTAATATTAAAAATGATTGTCTATAAATAACAAGCTATCAAAGGAAGGCAACAAAAGCCGACCATCAAAACTGATCGAAGCCATGAAAACTGTCCTCAAAGAGAAACATAAATAATGTAATCACTCGTACTTAGAGGAGCTCTGAACTGGAAGCAAAAGGTTCACTTGATGTCAAGAGCGACAGTAAAGGGGCATTTATTGTACGCCTAGTAATACTTTAAAACGTTTAACGAAATAAAAAAAAACACAAATTGTGCGTATTTTGTCTGTCTAATCTATTGATCTAGAGCAAGGCAAAACCGCGGGCACAGCAAATTATATTATTAAATAAAAACTTTAGGTAATCTTATTTTTGCGCTCTGCCTAACTCGATTTCTTGTTTTTTATTTCCATTTGACCATTGGCACTTTGGAACGTTGATTACATTAAAAAAAACATTGTTGGTTCTAGTAATATGAGATGAGCTGCATACAAGTCTTCGTCCAACTGTGAGATAACTCCCAAAGGCTAAGGATGCGTGTGTGCGTGTGTGAGTGTGTGTACGTGTGTGTATGTGAGTAACACGCCTTCACCTATACCTTCTGATCTACTTACTATGTATCACAAACCGTTGTTCCACTCAGTTTCATTCGAAGGGTATTATTTGTTGCTTCTTATTACAGTCCGCGATCATAAAAGCAAATTGTGACTCAACTTGAGAACATGTTGTCTTTGCCAAACGAATAGTCTTATATTTAGTTGATTACATACTTGAGATCAAAACGTTTTATTCGTTGAAAATAATAAGTAAATATTGATTCACAAGTATTATAAGCCAAATGGATAGGTGTAGACAACGTGCTCACATTCCGCCATTATTTAACGTCCCGTGTAACAGAGGGCGGCCATTACCGCAACACGTTCACACATCTCACCTCCGACAACAAACACGTGATAGAAGAACATAACGACGTGTTTCATGAACTATAAGTAATATGAGTTATAAACGAAATGTTTCAGCAGGTGTGACTGCCGCAGTCTTAGAACTTAATTTAATTGTGGAGTTCTCGAGAATGTACCGAACTGAAGTTTGTACTTTCCAACCCCAAAGTATTCTCTACATTGTAGGCGCCTTAACTTTCTTGGTATTTATCATTGTGATGAAGGTATATTATAACTTAAACGTAAGAGAAACAAAAACTTAGAATTGTTTTTCTTGTTTCAATTATGAACCATTATTACTTGTTTCTCACTAAGTGGAAATCTGCGAGTAGTGTTATCATTATATACGTGTTTATTATACCCCAGCTATATACTTGGCATGTACTACACGAGCATAATATACATACACAGCATCCTCAATCTCCCGTTAGTTTCATTTCGTTTTATGTTTGTACATAAATGTATGATAAAAGCACAATCCCACAAAGACGTCCACTTGCTAATAAGCCGCGGTTTATAGTGCCTTGATGTTCACAGCGCAGTAACTCACAGAGATAAGGAGAATGAAACTAGAAGTAAAGTTACTTTGTGCAGTAGTTTGTTTGAGACAAGAGCTGCAGGCAAGTTACTGACGTTGTAGATAAAACTGATATTGATGACGCTTCTTGCAACATAAAATACTATCCGCAAATGTTATCGAATCTTTTATTTTGTTTTGATGACTACATCAAAAACATGTTTAAGCATTTGGAAGGCTACTGTTTTAATAATAATACTGAAATAACAATACGGGCTTATATTTATTTTTTAAATATTATTGTTGTATTGATATTTAAAAATGTTAATTATATGTATGAAAAATAAAGTAAATGAAATAATAATATGACCAGCTTTTTAAATTCACACTGCTGAGTAAAGGCATCTACTCGTACAGATAAGGCACGAGCATTTACCTTTTCCCCAAAACAGATCAGCAATTTCAGACTTAACTAAATAAGTCCAGTTTACCCAACGATGTGTTTACTTCGAAAATGTTAGTGGTGGCGGGCCTTACCAACTGAAACGTCAAAATATTTTAACAAAAGGTAAATATTTTTTTAGAGCACACAAGGCATCCATTATTTTGTATCTCAACAGTTGTGGTGCCTCATTTAAAACGTGACAGATTTATCGTCCCCGTAAATCTGTTCTCGCACACTAAGGACACATTTGTTGCGGCCGTATATAACATACATATATTTGTTGCTGAATGTGGCAAGGTACATGTTCGATGTGTGTCGTGTGGTGGCTGCTTATTGCAGGCGAGCGCTAGTAACTGCCACACGCTCCAATATGTCCACATAGACATCTTGTAACTGCACCGCCCGGAACAATTAATTAGTTCCTTACTGTTTCTACACTGGTTGTGAAGTGGCTACACCGGCTGATGCCAGCCTCTCGCTTGCCACAAAACAAAAAATATAATTAAAACTTGACCGAATTATATTATGGTTACGTTTCTCCCGAGAGGAACGTGTACGAATATTTATCATATCATTATAAACATTGACGAGCACACAGAAAGGCGTTAGATGTGCTGTCGGTTCATAGACAAAAGGCTGAGCTTTGTGGATGAAGGTACTGACATACTGACATAGGTGGGTTAATTACGAGGGCTGTACAATTACCGAGTCGTCAAAGAAACTAGACGTTTGTGAAATAAGAAGTCTACAAGGACGGGTATATAAAGGTCGCGATGTACATACATTGTGTATGGAGTAAGGATAGACTTTGTCTTGTAAAAACTATTAAACGGGTTACACTAAAACCATCGTTCGTCTTCAATGTTTCTGTACAGTATTGAAAGTTATAACGGATATAATTTTATTATATTTTTTTCAGCTGTGTCTTGCGGCGTCGCCTATTTGTATAAAGACTTTTATCCCTTACTTTACTCTGTCAGGAGTAGAATAAAAACAAAACAGTGTGCCTTAATGTCATAAAAAGACATAACGATGAGCGTTAATTTTTTTATAAATAAATTAATATCTTTAATTTATTGATAACTAGCTTTGGCCACGGCTTCGCTCGCGTTAAAAAGAGACAAAAGTAGCCTATATTACTCTCCATCCCTTCAACTATCTCCACTCAAAAAATCACGCCAATTCGTCGCTCCGTTTTGCCGTGAAAGAAAGACAAACATACAAACAGACAGACAGACAGACAGACACACTTTCCCATTTATAATATTAGTATGGATTGTATATGTTAATTACCACCTAGAATCTGAATCTTTAGATAAAATATACGATAATTAGTATTGTTTCAGTCAATGATATTGTAAGTAAAAAGGTGTAGATAGGTTACCCAAACGAATTCCTATCTTCAAAAACGGCACACTAACGCACACATAAAATACACGTCAAAGTAGGATGACATGATTGAAGTAGTGCGAGTGAAAAAGAGATAAACGTCAAAATGTCAACGCGATACTCAGTATTATGTTTGTCAATTGGCAAACTTTTGATGTGCCACTTTTTGACTGCATATAACCTATCTACACTTATTTACTTATAACATAATAGGTTTCAGTGGTTTCCTAATAACATTCATATTTCTGTGATCGAATAACTTAAATCTACATAAACATATACTCTATACATGCGCTGCTATATCTAGTAGTAGTGCTGTGCTCAGCACTGTCTCTGTCACAGTCCTAATAAAAATGCTCAAATTAGAATATTATCCTTATGTTATAAGCACAGAGAAATACCTATGTGAATAATAATAATATACTTGTGTTGTGATACTGAAATTAGACTCCTTAAAATATTTATAATATTGTTGTGCCCTAGCAGGGTCATGTATGATACCTAATATATTATTTGTACCAACTTGTAAACTACATGAATACTGAATACAGTCGGGTTCCAGCAGATTACGGCACAACTAATTTATCATTTGACATAAATCTCGGTAGTTGTTTGTGCCATCATTATTTATGTTTTTTATCGTGATTTATGGTCACCTCGAGATTAAATTTCTTTGTAAACATGTGTCGCTTGAACTGTGTCTTTTCTTGTTCCTAATTTATTTACACTTTAGCAATAATTCATGGTTTTTCCATCGATGATCGTAGATATTAGCGTGATATTATGGAGCTTGAGTTTTATTTTAATAGCTGTATAGTTTATAATTAAATCAGTAACCAACATCCACACATACATTTATTCATTCATAACTTTCCCATTTACAAGTTATAAGGCAAGATTATAGTAAATAGGTACCTAGACTACTGCACAAACATGATATATTCATAACCCGCTTGGTGTTGCCACGCAAATAACTGAATACAAGAATGTCGCATAATACCTGGCATCACCCGCGTCATCAATGGCCCCCGCGGGCCGCGCTCCGTCTTATACTTACAGCCCGCGGACCATAGACAATGTACAAATAACAGAACCTCCGCAGTGAACCTTTTCGGAAGAGGAGTCTGTGGAGGCGCACCTGAGACACCGCCGGGACCTAACAACGAACGGTTAACTAAACTAACAGTAAGTTTTGCGGCCGGCGCCGCGGGACATTGTTTGTTTGGCCTTGTCACGATATTCCCGGTACAGAGAAGGGAGGAAATTGTTCCATTAAGAATATGCAAAGTTTATGCGTTGCCTAATTCCTGACCGACATAAGATTACACGTCTGTAAGTGTGTGGGTGTACATAAATGTACATGTTAAAGGAAAAGTCTCATAAATCCAGTGTACGGGCTACCTCGCACTAGTCGGAAAAAATAAATATTAGCCGTGACCAATAGACCGACGATTCAAAGGAAAGTGACCAGTAACAATTTATTAAAAGAAGGAAATCAACGACGCTAGACAAACGTTATTCGAATCACTATGCGTGGAAATATTAGGTGTATTATAGGCCGCACCGCTAACAGCCATTTATATGATAATGACTGTCATACGATACCATTAATTTGATTGCACCTAATTGAACCAATATGTGGAAAATAGAGTTTAAATTAAAGCGACTATTATAATCAGCGTTTGTGTAAAATATTTATTCGTGAAAAAATATATTCCTAAGTATAATAAATATATCCAAAACCCGAACATGTTGTTGTTAGAAATCGAACTACTAATACATCATTAACTCGGTCAAGTAGATTTTGTTGATTGTGTTCTTCAAGAGTACTTGTTAGCGTATCGATGTCAGCTTCATTGAGTGGTGAACCTTCTTGTGAAAAGAATAAAAATGTACAAATACTTATGAAAAAGTACGTAAGTAACTACAAAATATGTAAAAAATAAGCACTACATTAATTCTTTTTTTAATACATACTAATAATCTTTCATCAATATTTATTTAGAGAACACATATTATATACAGTATTTTCAAACTAGATTACTAAAATAAAAAAAGGGAAAAACACTACAATTAAAATATAATGCCATCAAAAAATTCCTCCGCATCGCTGTCAACCGGTAAAGTACCCAGTAGGCAATAGGCTATAGGCTATAGGCTATAGGCAATAGGGTTGCCACGTTGGATGGCAATGCTAAGTCTCTGACCAAAATAAAAGCCAGCCTTTGGGTCACGGGAAGTGTCAACCAGCCTTTTTGACATCTCTTTAAATAAAAGGTGGGCACTCGGACCCCACGGCCCGAGGGTTTCAACCCCAAACGGCTCGAAAATATAGTAACCAGTAAGGCTACTATACTTCCGCCGCTTGAGGTTTTTCGCAGCCGAGGCGGCAGCACCGGCACAGCACGACGTACTAGGAAGGAATAATAATATTTACAAAACAAATGCTAGCTAATACTAAAGTATTTGATTTAATGGAAGGGTTCACGAAAACAGTACCCAAAGAAATATCAGTAAAGAAAATTTACTTTTATTTACAGCAATTGAACATTACCTCGAGCACTTGTGGTAGACCTTGATCACTCAAAGCCGATACACGCAAACGGTGGAAAACGACGAAATGGGACAAAGAGATATAAAGAGCTCCTGTGGAGCCACTAAACGACTCATGTTCACATGTAAACTGTTTATATTTTTCCTTTATTTGATATTGATTTTTCCATTAGGTACCTCCGATACGAGTTAGCGCAGATTCACGTCTAACAACATCCAACACGTTCATACTTAAGAGAAAATTTGATCTCGCGCTCCACTTTTATAAAAATCTCATTACTCACAACCGCTGTATTACTCGCTCAAGTAGACAAAAGTAATTTCACGTTAGTTTACATTTAATACTCTTTACATTTTCCTGGGAAGGAATTAATTGCTTTCATGTAATAATGCTTGTGAACATAATTGTGATTTTGCGCACGTTGTACGTCGTATTTATTCGCGGAAGTAATTTCTGTGAAACGAAAGGTAAAAGACGTGCATGAAGAATTGGGGAGGAGGGGGGGGCAGTTCAGGGACTAGGAGGAGTACTAGCAGCCTATCATTACATTAGAAGTAATAAAAGGAGTCAACATAGACATATAAAAACAAAGAAGAAAAGCGTATCGCTAACGTGGTGAAAATAGAAGCACGTATTTTGTGAACTCTAACAATTTCATTAAACTCTTTATTACAGAGAAGATTATTTGAATAAAAGCCTTGACGAACACGACGAACTGCCTTGCCAGTCTTGCTTAAAGAAATAGTAAAAAAAAAAAACTAACCGACCTATGTGTTGCGCCCTGAGCAGCGTCACAAATGTCTCGTCGTGTGAACCCCGCGCTGGTGACCGCTCGGCGACACTCGTATATCATTCCACAAGATTGCTTTCCTATCTAAGGAAACGCGCGACATATCAACACTGACAGCGAAAAAAATATACGTGACTAGGTGTGTGTGTGAGTTTGTGGGGAGATAAAACTAGACATTACATTAGAAAGGATTTAGATTAAAATTGAGACGGAAAGAAAAGTTATTAAAGTTTCAAGTTATCTGAAAGTTACAAGTTCTTTAGCCCGCGCTACTCGCCCTTGACTTCGGTTACTGAAAATCGAAGTTTTACCTTTTTTACAAAAGCTGAAAACCAAAAGATCTTGTGTCGTTGCATGCACTAGTAATGTGCACTGATTTGTGTATTACCTTTCCATAATGACTGAGTTGGCTTCTTTTTTATGTAGTTGATAGCGTTTTATAGGTCGCCTCCAAATTAAGTTCGCACTACAAAATTAAATTAACCAAAAGTCTGTCTAAAAACCTTATTCAATTATATTGTAATTATTTGGGTACAAATTGCCCCCCCGGGGTCAGTGTTTTAATCAACACGTCGCCGCTCTCGCCGGAGATTGATGGCCACGCGTCACTCGGTCACTGCTCACTCCTGACCAACTCCCCCCCCCCCCCCTCCATCAGCCTTTGCCTCCTCGTCACACGTTATTAACTTGTAATTAACGCGTGATCGTTAATTGGGTAGTTTCCACCATTAACCAATAAATGTTAGACACAATTCCTATAAAACCTCTATTAATTTCAGCCTAATAAATTCGGTTCATTTTCAATTTGCTATAAAATTCGATTTTTAGTTGTTTTGAAATCTATAAATAGATAGTCAACTGAGTTGTTATTTTAGTGACGTCAAAAGTCGCCATTGCCATACAAAATCTATTGGAGAATGGCGTTTTGACAGCTCATAAAAAGTACGTCAATTGATAATGGTGAAAACTACCGTATTGTCGCACACACGGTTAGAGGAATACGATCCTCTTCACTAGGTAAACGTAAGAGATTTGACTACATAACGCCTGTTATTTTTATTACCTTTTACCAGCAGCTTCACCCGCGTAGATGTCGAACTTTCATTAACAACTTTACCTCTTTGAGGTCAAAAAACGGAAAATCCTTTCTTAGTGGATACCGTAAATAAATATATGATATAATAAATGTCCCCAAAACCCGCGGTTTGGGCTGTGCGTTGATATATCACAAATAATTAGTCAGTTTACTTTTCTGAAAAAATTATGAGTTTTCAAATAAATTGTGATAGCCTATAGCAAGTCTGTTTCTCCCGCATTCACTTCTGTATTTTATCGAAACTACCATCTTAATGAGTGTCTTAGTGCAGTGTTGTGTAAACAGTCCACCGTAGCTATTCGATAAATTGCATTGTAAGTAACGGTTGCGAACATTTCCCCAACTATTAGTGTTATTAACGAGTCTGGGGACCACCTTAACGACTTACATTAAAAACAGCTTTACAAAACTAAAAAGCTGTTAGTTCTACACTGTAGAATAATGAGTAGTGATTTTCAACTGACGGGTAATTATTTTCTTAATGAAAAGACTTTTGATATAATAATAAAACCTTTATCGGCCCTTTATTATCATTTTAGACACGTTTAAGTCATTAGTCTCGGTAATTAACGGGATGTGCTTTTAATTTTTTGACCGCTTTAGTGTAATATTCATAAAATATTACTTGTCGCCTTAAGTAGTTCGTAATTTTATTACTTTCTTTAAACGATTTATGGTTTATATGGTTGTTCAAAAAAACAAATGCTAATTATGGCTTTGTACGCTCATGACAGCAGGTACCACATGTACCGCATGAGGTCCTATATTACAACATTTAGCTAGAACATTCGTGCTAACTACATGTAGTAAAGTGCCCCGACGCGGTCTGTTGTCTGTGACGAGCGAAACATTTAGCTGACCCTTCGACCTCCATTGTATTTCAGTTTATGTGAAATCTTGTTTTTTTTTTGGTTTTATTTTATAGTGACATGGCTGATACAAGGAAACATTTTGACCATATTTTGAAGTGTGTAATCAAAAAGTTATCGAGTTTAATCTAATGATGGTCTATAGTTATTGTATTTTCAGAAGTGCCATACTGTTCATGAATTTCAATGAGCTGTAATGGTCACAATTCCCAAATGTTCTTCTTACTAACTGCAATTTTCATGAGTCTCAGAATTTCGAGCACAAGATTGTTATTAGTACAATCATTATAATAACGCGATAACGATAGATGGATATTCGTTAGATAAATGATATCGTTTACCCAATAAAATAAGGTTCGAATTGCTCAAAGGGCTAATAACAGATTCATGTCATCACTGAATACCCAAACGACGATTCCTCGCCCTCGCCCCCGGCCGCGCCAGTAACTCCGCTCTATTTGTGAAGAGCATATTTTAGCGAACTGTTTTCCTATCTACCGATATTACTAGTCGATAAGAGACCTCGCTATAGTTATAGTTATTAGTAAAGATATTGCCATTGAAGCCACGATGGGGGAACCCATTCAGATATTATGGCGGTAATGAAGACTATATTTTCGTGTTACGTTCCCGTAAAGAGTTTTTTTGGAGATGGTATAGTAAAATTTATAGTGTAAGTGATATGTATACCTTAGTGAATGAATAAAATATTAAAGCGGTGCTCAGTATCTGCTGACATAACGGTCTCGCATGTCGACAGCCTCGTATAAACGATCAAGTATCTTGACTTGGCTCGCGAGGTTGTCGATATTTGGAATGAAGATTCAGCAATGTATCGATAGGCATTATAGTCAATGACTCATAGCCAGAAGCTCTAATTTGCTGACTGGATAAAATAACTTAATTAGGCTGATTGAAACAGGGCAGTATTTATAGACACAGTTCGCATGCTAAGGAAGTTTGTTTTTCAGGAGCCCTGACCGCAGCTAGCTTGAACCTGTTTCTAAAACCTGGGGGCTACTAATTGTGTATTAAAAGAATTTTAAAACATAACACATAATATTGAAAACAATACTAGAAAAGTACAGTCGTACCCTTTAACCGTAACATGAACGGTTATAATAGATGTAATAAGTTTATTAAAACCAATAGTAGTTGTTGCTCTGTGAAGAGAGAATATATTTTTACAACAAATTTGTAACATACTATAGTTAATACAAACATTACTTACAATAAACAACTAAAATACAACTATACAATACCTGTGAAGAGAAACAACAATTAAAGCTATTGCTTTAATATTCTTTCTCAATTAAAACACAAACCAATATTATCTCTTCTAAAAATTAAATATAACGATGTCTTATTTCCTTTATTGTCATTGTCATTGCAATGACCATAGATACACACAAATGAGGATGGATATAAGGGATACATATTACATACTCATTTACATCTCCCCTCCCCCACAAATAAAAAAAAATCAAATTAGTTCAGGTACTGGTATAATTTTTGTAATGTGAAACAAGTTTGATTCGCATTTTTTGTAGCCTGTATCAATTTTATAAATTGAGTTGGAAATTTTTTCTAAAACTTTATAAGGTCCAATTTTTAATTCATCTAGTTTTTTCCTATTTAATCGGTTACCATTTTCCACATATACAGAGTCACCTACTTTTAATTCGTTATATTTTCTGCTTTTATCGAATTGTTGCTTATTGTAATTATGTGAATTTATAGTTCTTTCCAAAGCTATTTTTCTATCTTGAAATAAATCCTGTTGTGTTTTATGTTCTTTTAATTCGTGTGGTAAGATATTAATTACTTTTCCTTCCATTAAATATGTTGGGGAAAATCCCGTCACAGTATGTTCAGTTTCATTATATCTCTGTGTACATTTATGAGCGATAGTTGTCCAAGCTATTTTATCGTGTTTTTCATTAATTGTACATCTTATCTTGTTAACTAATGTCTGATTTAAACGTTCATTTAAACCATTCGAAAAAGGCGCATTTACTGCAGTAAAAATGATAGGTATGTTCTCTTTCTCTAAAAAACTTTTAAATTCTTTCGAATTTATGCCTGGATATTGATCTGACAGAATCATGCCAATTTTATTTACAGGTATAATTTGTTTTATAAGTTTTATAAAATCATCTGCGTTTTGGGTCTTCGATGTCCTGATGTAGGCATATCTGGTGAAATGATCTACCACAAGATGTAGATATGTTTTTGTAGAGCGAGAACCACCAAAGCCACCAATGGTATCAATGGAGACGATTTCGAAGGGATAAGTAGCAGGACCCAAATGTGACATTAATCCATATTTAAATTTAGTTCTAGATTTATTTTTTATACATATTTCACAACTACCGCAGATTTTTTTTATATTATGTAATAAATTGTGTGCTGCAAAGAAAGGTTTAATTTTATTTTCAGTTTGTTTTATTCCAATGTGACAGTATGTACAATGTACACTTTTTATTAATTTTTTACTAAATTCCTCAGTGAGTACAATTTTTTCTTTTTTTCCAAACTTTTGGAAGTATATTTTATCTTTTAATATTAGTTTATTTTTGTGCAGTTTTATGTCTTCATTTTTTTCTTGATCGTTTTGGATGTCTTCTATCTTAATGAAATTTACAATTTTTAAAACTTCTTCCTGGTTCACATGTGATTCCAATACTGGGTTTCTACTTAAACAATCTGCTTCTAAATTATCTTTTCCGGGTGAATATATCACTTCAAAATTGAATTGTGATAAATAATATGTAAGATCCCCTAATTCTTCGTCTGTTCTTGCCTTTATATTCAACTTTTCTAGAGGTTTATGGTCTGAAAACACTTTAAATTTCTTTCCTATTAGCCAATGCTGCCAATATTTTACAGCTTCTTTAATAGCTAAACATTCCAAATATATAGCTTTCTTTCTTTTCTGACTATCATTTAACTTCCTTGAAAAATAGGCACATGGTTTTTCATCACCGTTTTCTTGTGGTTGTTTCAAAATAGCCCCTATACCCTGTATACTAGCGTCAGTATAGATATGTATAGGGAGAGCCGGATCAAAAATTTCTAAAATCGGTTTTAAACAAAGAAGTTTCTTTATTTTATCAAAAGAGTCTTGACATTCCTCTGTCCATGCAAATTTTTGGTCTTTTCTTAACAAATTGTGTAGAGGTTCTAATATTATTGATATTTTTGGTATATATTTCCCATAGAAATTAATTTTTCCTAAAAACTGTCTTATATTTTTCTTTGTTTTTGGGACAGGAAAATCCTTTATGGCTATTAAATTATCCTTTAAAGGAGTAACTGTATTATTTTTTATTACGTGACCCAAGTATTTTACAGAGTCCTGTGCAAAATTACATTTAGAAAATTTTAGCCTAAAGCCTTCCTTTGATATTGCTTCTAATAACAGTGATAAGTGTTTAATGTGTTCTGTGAATGTCTGAGAAAATACCAAAATGTCATCTATGAAATTGACTGTGAAGTTGGATAATTCGTGTTTTCTAATAATGCTGGATAATATTCTTTGAAAAATTGCAGGTGCAGTCTTTAAACCAAATGGGAGGCAAGTCCACTGAAAATGATTTTCTTGAGTAACAAATGCTGTTTTCTTCCTATCTTCTACTTTTAAAGGTATAGACCAGAAAGCGGAGTTAATGTCTAATGTGGAGAAAAATTTACAATTTCTTGTTTTTACCATCAAATCCTCTATAAGTGGAAATGGTTGCGATTGAGGCACCACTATTTTATTTAAATCACGAAAATCTATGCATAGTCTAGATTTTCTCCCTTCTTCTTTTTTATAGGCTAATGTTACAGGAGCTGCAAAAGGACTGTAAGATTCTTCAATTAAGTTTTTTTTTAATAGTTTAGAAACTTGCTGTTCTATTTCCTTTTTGTCTTCAAAATTACATCTATATGGTCTTTTGCTACAATATGTATCTACCAATAAATCTATATGAGCTTCATAGCCTTTTACTGAGCCAACATCATATTTATCTTTTGCAAATAGTGATTTATATTTGTTAATTAATTCATCTATTTGTGATTGTTGATGAGTGTCTAAATGATTTACTGAAATGTTGAAGTTTGTGACTTCTACATGTTCATTAAAGTTTACCTTCTTAAGGTTATTTTCATCCATTGGATAATCTTTGTTTTCTCTTTTGTCACCTGTTAAGCCAGGAATGTTTTCATTATTTTGTTTTATTTCTTTGTTTGGTTTTTGTGTGATTTCTAAGTTTTCATTTTGAATCAATTGAAAAGATTTTATGCAATCTAATCCAATTAAGAAATCATAGTCAAAATTTTGTTCGTCTATGACAAAAACATTCATCATTTTTTCCAATTGAAAAATTTTTATTTTTAATGTTACTATTCCTATAGATTTTTTTACACCATTAATCGTTTTTAAATTAGGTTGATTATTGATATTGCTGTTCGGTTTGTTTTTTATAGATAACAATCTTGAATTAATAATACTAATATTTGACCCTGAATCATAAACCCCGAATGTTTGTATGGAATCATTAATTATTAATTTAGTTTTGATTAATGGTGGAATTATTAGTTTTTTGGATCTATTTCATTTAAACTCATTTCTAATTCAGAATTGTTAACACTTTTAATTATCTCTTTTCTTTTTCGATCATTATCTCTATTTTTGTACCAACATACAGATTCTGAATGGTACCGAATTCCTTTATCTTCATTTTCACAGATTCTGCATGGTTGGTCTTTTATTCTTTTTTCTTTTATTTTACTATTCAAATCTAATATTTTTTTATCTACAACCCTTTTACTAACTAAATGTTCTAAGCCTCCAATAATACCAAATAAATCCTTAGTGTCTTTCAATTTATTTCTATCAATTTCATCCGCGATAAAATTTGGTAGTCCAATTACAATTAAATCAATCAAAGTTGGTTTATCAATTATTTTGTTGATCTCTAATAAAAGCCTTTCCTTCTTTAAAGCATATTCTAGTAGCGAACCTTGTCTATATTTAAATAAAAAAGCGTACCTTATTGGTGACCAGCCCTTGTTCACATACGTTTCACAAAAATTGTCTTTCCAAATACCCCATTCTGAATTGATTGTATATTTTATAAGCATAGAATTATACCAATCTTGACATGAATCCTCCAAAAATAATCTAAACACTTGTATCTTTTGAATATCTTCATCTACACCTAAACGCGAACATTCAGCTTCGAAGATGTCAATCCATTGAATTACACCTGATGTTTTTCTTGTGAACTTTTCTAAAACAAATTTTTCAGATAAATTTTTCAAATTAGGTTGCTTAGACTCTTTCTTTAATTCTGCAAAATTTTCCAGGATTTTCGTAAGTGTTTCTATTGACGTTTCATTTGTAGAAACTTGTTGTGTTCTTGATATAACCTCTTCCAGTAAATATCCCTTAAATTGCATATTTCCATCTTCATCCAAATAAGTACAACGTAATTCCGGTGTTAATGAAATCCATACTTGTCTTTTTTCATGTCTCTTCTGAAGCGTAATTTTTACTTTTTGAAAAGTTTGAGTTTTTATTAACTCAGTATGTAGTCTTATTGACTGTAATGATTCCGGAATTGAAAAAATTTTTTTATCGGCGTCCATAATTGAGGTAACGCAGATCACATTTGTCTTCGGGTCTTCACTCGACTTCACAACAAATTCAAATTTTAACTTCTCCATTGTTTACAACAGCTATGTTAATTGTTGTTTTGTAATAAGTTTATTAAAACCAATAGTAGTTGTTGCTCTGTGAAGAGAGAATATATTTTTACAACAAATTTGTAACATACTATAGTTAATACAAACATTACTTACAATAAACAACTAAAATACAACTATACAATACCTGTGAAGAGAAACAACAATTAAAGCTATTGCTTTAATATTCTTTCTCAATTAAAACACAAACCAATATTATCTCTTCTAAAAATTAAATATAACGATGTCTTATTTCCTTTATTGTCATTGTCATTGCAATGACCATAGATACACACAAATGAGGATGGATATAAGGGATACATATTACATACTCATTTACATAGATATATATACAAGTCAGCCGAGTGAATTCACAAAGATTTTGTTATATAATTTTTGTTATCGAGATAGATAAATAATGAAGGTAATAATTTGATTAACTGTTTTTTTTTTTTTTTTTTTTGTAAATAGTGTACCTATTGGAAAGACTGCTGTTTCAGTATCTTTGTTTTATTTATTATTATCTTTATTTTATTTTTGCTTGAATTGAATAAGTTAATTAGTATTAAGTTTAATATGGTGTATGGTTTTAGTTTAAGTAGATATGCAATGTATTAAAATACCCTGTTATCGCATTGGGTCTTAATAACCTGTAATGTTAACAGAGAAAGGATAAATAAATAAATAAATAATGCCAATTAAAGTAGAAAAGTGTGTTGTTAATGATTATTAATTGGACCTTCGAGGGCTTTTTCAGTATTTTACTAAATGTTCATCAATTAATTTGATTAACGACTAATGTACGCATCAGTGACGATAAATTTTGTATTAATCATAAATTTTTTCTTTTAAAATTTCAAAATGTAAATTAAATATTAGAGAAGCCAATAGGTAAATGGAATAACAAAATCATGATATAGCTGCGGTAAAGGGTGCACTAGACCCTGAGTAAAGTCAAAAGTAATTTCTTTTTTATATTAGACCATCCCAGGAACCGGTTTAACTGAAATTTAAAAGCATTATCATATATTATATATATGTTTGTCATTATAAATATCGTTTCTCAGCAGCAGCTATTGTTTGCTCACGGTACTTACTAACTTTCGTGGGCAACTAAGGTTAATTAAATTAGTTATCTGTTTCGCACCCTTTTACGAGTATACCGTAACGAAACATTATTATCATACTCGTGTTTAGAACCCACAGTTTATTATGAACATTTACTATACAACACATTCACTAACCCGGTACAAACATCGTACAAATCACGCAATTATATATTCCTGTTCATCACACCATGAAAACGGTACACACTCTACACCGGATAAAACCGACCTTCCGTGTTAAATTGGCTGAGCCGAACCAGGGTGTGCCGAGCCGCACTGAGCCACACCGAGCCACACCTGCGTAACAAGCACATCAGTTATTGTGCTCACTTCCGCCCCTACGACGACACCGAAGCCTTTTCCTCTCTTTTGTGATCCCATAATGTACAGTGTTTGAAATTTTGTGTGAGCTTTTGTTTTCTAGCCAAAATAAAGTTGATATACCTCTCCACAAAGCGTATAATGGCTACCTCGTCGCTCTGTTATACGGAACATATAGTGTACTCCTGCTTGAGGCAAACGCAATAGCGACACTTTGTCTGCTAATATCCAGCAAATTGAGATCGATGTCCATGAGATTTAAACAAGCTTTGGTTTTCATCGTGTGCAGTACAATGTTCACAGAGATGGCACCGCGTCGACTTAGTGCTCCGGACCTATGTTGACAGACTGTGCCAACTCGGGATAAGTTTGCGCGAACACTTTATCTAAATAAGAATCTTTATAAGGGTATCGAAAATATCTTTCCTAAAGTCAACTGAAGCGTATGTAGTGAATACTATCACATAAACCATCTCATATATCTATGCATCTATGCGATGCTGTCGCAACACACAACTAAGTAATCGAACTAATTGACGATAATTTGATTAAATTGGAATCTCTTCGGTTTCTAAGACTCAGACGTAAATCAATGTGACAGCGCGTTCGTTGAAGCCATTTACGTGATTAGATTCTAGTTAGCAAAGAAGTTAGTTAAAAGAGAGTTTATTCGTCTCTGTGTTTATTGGTTTTTAACGAGCTGTCAATATTTAGGAGACTGAGTTTGTTTATTTAACGAGTTTGTTCAGACAAGGGCAAATAATTATGATTATAAAAATAAAATAAAAATAATATCTAATGGGTTTTAAACTAGTAAAATTATTTTCGAATATTCAGTTAAAGACTAATACAATATATTAAAAGCCATTGAAGCCTGAAAATGCAGATGTTCAGCGATGTATGCCTATTATTATACGGTAATGGAATTTTACTGTCCCACATTTTGCAAAATTGAAATAGTTTCCGCTTGCGACCGGGGGACTGTTCAATTGTGCATCGAATAATAGTGGAACTTTGTGAACATAACTTTCTGATAAACTTCAGTTGATTTACGGTAGTTTAACAGCTGAACTTGTGGTTCGTTTTGTACTTTAATACTAAGAATAACCGCATCTCGATAAACTTGATCTACACTCGGCGAACATAAAGTTTTACATAAAATTGTGTAAGAGTAAACCTTCCTTGCTGGTACCCGAGATACAGTCTTGCCTATTTTAGGGCCAGTGTCAAATACTGTAATACAAAACTATGTCACTTTACTGCAATAAATTTTGTATTCTTTATTATTTTATTAAATACGTAGGGGGGACGGGGTGTGGACGAACGGGTACAACCCGGGGAGCTCCTACGAGCCAACTGTTCCGTGGTCAAGCCAATGCCATTCGGACTACTATGACATTTTGAAAACAGCGCATTCATACAAAATATCTGCGACATACATACTGGAACACAACCCACTCTTCAAAAGAAAACTGAAACTTGTCATTTGTCACACTTTCTAATAATATCTATAAAATCATTGTGATCCGCAGGTCCGATTAATAAACAAAAAAAAAATTTTAAACATAGCAATACATTATGTAGGTATGTAAGGAAAAACGAACTCTTCTTAAGTATAATAAACAAGATTTCTACAAGGAATAAAGATAAAATAGCTGAACCATATTTTATACCGTCTTAAGTATACGTTTTTCATGGAGTACAGTGTCAAATGTTAAAACAAAATTCCACGTGTAAGCTAAATCAAAGGACATTCAAAATATAATTATACGAAATAAGTATTGTGTCAAAGGTAAACGCATGGAAGCATTCTGGTCCTTCTCCATAGGACATAAAACAATGAAACCCACACAACGAAACAATGAAACAAAATCATTCGGGTGGCTTGTTTATTTTATGTACCTAGACTTCTTAAATAATTATATTTGAATACATAAGTACTTATAGTGCTTAATAAATAATTTGAGTTTATTTTCGAGTATTGTCTCCTGTGCGGCAGACATGTTAATAATTTCTACATTTTCTTCTAAATGACACGTAAGAACTTATTCAAATAATTACACCAAAGTTTTCAAGAAACAGAACAAATCTTCACACTTCAGTAACTTCAGACTACGTACGTAACTCTGTGGTGAGTCCTTCTGTTTCTATCTTAAAGTTTTGAACTTTGGAATTGTATCATTATTTGGTATTATCTGCTCCTTTGAGAACTGAGTTGAAAATGTTTTCTAATATAGATTTTGTACTTATTCTGCAAAAAGGGGCACACATGTTACGCACTATACGTAGGTAACTAAAAGTTTATAAAACAGTTTGATAGTTAGTATCAAACTATTTTTCGTCTATCCTCGTTTGTCTATAGAGCTACTGTGGGCATTAGACATCGCGGCGGCAGGAACCAGATCATTCTTCAAATCAAACTAACCACAAAACGACTCGCCACTCATCATAGAGATATTATATTAGGCAAAATGTTAGTGCACTTTTACTTATTAAATCTAAATAGTCAACACAATCGAAATCACTCAAACAGCACCTAATCACCAGAGGCTCAAGCCTGCTATTGCAATAGTGGTTCAATGATCGATTTTCTGACACATTTCTCATAAAAAGAACTGTTGATGTTGTCAAATAGCCGGTCAATGACTAGTCATTGAGACACAATACGGTATTTGACACTATTAACCGATAAATCTAAGACATATTTTTTATTAAAACCTATTTTTTTATTAGTCCTAAGCCGATGCTTCCGATCCGATCCGAAATCCGATGATTTGTTTTTAATTTACTGTAAAATTGGATTTTTATTTGCTCTAAAATCAATAAATAGGTACTCAATAGGGTTGCTAGCTTGTGACGTCACAAGCTGGTATTGGCATACAAAGTCTATTGGAGAATTGCGTTTTGACAGCTCATAAAAAGTACGTAAATTGATGATGGTGTCAAATACCGGATTGCAATAGCAGACTTGAGCCCCAGATTGACGATTTATTGTGAATCAGACTCAGGCTGCAGTAGAACTTGTATCAATATAGTTAGTATTCAGCCAATGTGGAGTTCTGTAAGCGGCGCATCAATCTCGTTATAGTCTAGCGCTGAATATTACTTTTGTTTTTGAACTAATTTCGCTTGGGATTTGACATGACCTAACAACTCGCTGTAACAAATATATTCATTTTTGAGACAACTCGTACGCGGCGATTCCAAACTAGGCAGAGCTTGTACTATGGTACTGTAATAAGACTATGGGAGACGTACTAATTTATAAAATGTATACTTTATAAAAATAAATTATACCCAGCCAAAAAACGAACAATCATGCTTATTGCAGAAAGACATATTCTTTGTCTAATTCGGACCCACGACTTCCAGTTCAGGAATCAGGGCCACTCACCACGACACGAACAGGTAAATACTCGCCAGGTTAATTAATTTTGATGATTAAGGTAAAGCATTCCATGCTACTCTCCACTGCATTATGAGCTTTCCGGATGGCACGTAGATAAAGTTTAATAGCGCATCAAGTCACATCCTTTAACTGTGTGAAAGGAAAAACAAAAGAAAAACACTATATTCACATTTTCTCTCTCACTTACAATGATACAGATACCTCCAATTATTCCACGGGTCATTACCGCCGCAGATACACAACAACGGGCTCAAATATTTGTTGTGCGGTAATCAATCTCACGCCGGCCGGCGACCGCGCCCTTCAATTCTAAAGATGATTTGCCCTGATTCCTCTTAATAGAGCCCTGACCGCAGGTAGTTTGGCACGTCCAAGCCAGTCCCAATCCCGAAACCAGTTGGCTTAATGCCCTTTGTATGTCATTTGGTTTTTAACCTTACTACAACTTAGCGAACCGCTTGCGTGTCGCTTACATACGTCAGTCTTGCCAATTTTTATTGAGTATTGTTAATTGCTAGTAAATCTATACTTAACATCATAAAGCTGAAGAGTTTGTTTGTTTGATTGAACGCGTTAGGAACTAGGTACTAGTTCGGATAGGAAAATTAAGAGAAATTTATAGGTAGGTATAGGCTTTATAATATCACGGTGGGACCCACAGACTGGAGTGAAGCAGTAACCACAAACACGGATTTTTAAAACCGCGGGTGACCTTTTATATCATTAGCTGTTCAAAAATACAAAAATACAGATCGACAAAAATACAAAAATACAGATCGACAAAAATGCAAAAATACAAAAATGCAAAAATACAAAAATACAAAAATACAAAAATACAAAAATACAAAAATACAAAAATACAAAAATACAAAAATACAAAAATACAAAAATACAAAAATACAAAAATACAAAAATACAAAAATACAAAAATACAAAAATACAAAAATACAAAAATACAAAAATACAAAAATACAAAAATACAAAAATACAAAAATACAAAAATACAAAAATACAAAAATACAAAAATACAAAAATACAAAAATACAAAAATACAAAAATACAAAAATACAAAAATACAAAAATACAAAAATACAAAAATACAAAAATACAAAAATACAAAAATACAAAAATACAAAAATACAAAAATACAAAAATACAAAAATACAAAAATACAAAAATACAAAAATACAAAAATACAAAAATACAAAAATACAAAAATACAAAAATACAAAAATACAAAAATACAAAAATACAAAAATACAAAAATACAAAAATACAACAATACAAAAAAAAACAAAAACACAAAATACAAATTACATGAATACAAAAATTATGAAGCTGACTTCTCTTGATTCATAAGCTTCGTTCTTTATACTTTCATACTTATTACCTACTTATATTTACTTATATCCTAAGTGCGGATATTATAAATGCGAAAGTAACTCTGTCTGACTGTCTATCTGTCTGTCTGTCTCTTCTTCACGCCTAAACCACTGAACCGATTTGAATAAAATTTGGTACAGATATAGTTTGGGTCCCGAGAAAAAAACGAAAAAAAAAAACGAAAGCTATAGGATAGTTTTCATCAAAAGCAAAAGGATAGTTTGTAAGCAAATAAATACATTGAAACATCCCGAAAATACCCCGGAAACGGGAACTAATTCCACGCGGACGAAGCCGTGGCGTGGGCAAAAGCACCGTGACACAGAACAAACAATCATGCTCATCGCATAAAGTTTGTCCTGTGTGGGAATCGAACCCATGACCTCCGTCTTAGCAGTCAGGGTCACTAACCACTTGGCCAACAGGCCCCTCCAGTACAGTAATAATAGAATATCAGGACTAACGTATTACCGAGCGTCCTTTGAATATTCAGCGCGGTGTACAACCTATTAATAATGTAATTTATCATACTTAAACAGGATAATAATTAGCAAGAAGTAACGTAAGTGACAGTGCCACACAGCTCATCTGTTTTGGTTACTTGTGTACAGTCAGCAAAGTAGATCAGTATGCATAGTAGTCAGAAGAAATTTAAGTTTTCTTAAACACCGATTGATGACTGTATTAAAATTAAATTTAAAAAATTAAAGAAGTTTTTTTTTTTTTTTTTTTTTTTTTTATGTTTAAAGAATAAATTAATTTATTTGTTTATAATAATTATACACAATATTTACAAACTAAAACTAAAACTTCACTTCGCTTAGGGGCGTCCTGTTGTTCTCCGCATCGTTGTCACTGTGGGGAATCTGTCAACAGCCTCGGACACCATGGCTTGTCGTGCAGCCGTAGCGCGGGCCGTATACCACGGCACGCGAATATTAATGACATCATTCGACGTGCTCTTGTTGCCGTCGGCGTTCCAGCTGTATTAGAACCCAACGGTTTGGCACGCGACGATGGCAAGAGACCGGACGGTATGTCTTTATTCCCATGGAAGATGGGTAGGCCTTTAGTGTGGGACGCTACGTGTGTCGATACTCTTGCGCCATCCCACCTTCCTAGTACGGCGTCCTGTGCCGGTGCTGCCGCCTCGGCTGCGGAAAACCTCAAGCGGCGAAAGTATAGTAACCTTACTGGAAACTATATTTTCGAGCCGTTTGGGGTTGAAACCCTTGGGCCATGGGGTCCGAGTGCCCACCTACTTTTTAAAGAGCTGTCAAAAAGACTAGTTGACAGTTCTCGTGACCCAAAGGCTGGCTTTTATTTTGGCCAGAGGCTTAGCATTGCCATCCAACGTGGCAATGCTGCCAGCCTCTTGGGCACTTTACCGGTTGACAGCGATGCGGAGGAGTTTTTTGATGCCATTTTATTTTAATTCTAGGGTTTTTAATTTAGTTTTATTTTGTTTAAATAACGTAGCTCAAACTTTATTTAAAAAACTAGCTTTCCGCCGCAGTTTTGCCCATGATTTTTTAGGTTTTTGGTTACTACTCCGCTCTTGTGTATGCTCATGTAGCCCGTGTGTTAATTTGGTATACTAGTTTTTGTGTGGAAATATAACAAACATTTACTCATGCACATACAATTTTTTACAATACCATACAATTCTTTATTTGCACAGAAAGTAAGTACATGTCACAGGTGGTTTTTATATTTATAATATCAATATTTTAAAGCAGTCTATCAATTTTTGAAAAAACTTACTTACATTATATTTGTCGATCTTTCACACTGACCTGCTTTGCTTATTGTACTTAGCTCGGAAGGAGGAGGGTCCGAGGGCTAAGCGTGACAGTGACTGAGGCGACACGTCCGTAGTGTTTACTGTGTACCCGCCTGAGCTAGATTGCCTCCGATCTAGCAGATTCTACATACGGGTATTAACATTAAACGAACATTAATGGTAAAGAAATACAAGCATGCTCCATCGTACATTATAATACCGCTTCTCATCATTAAAATAAAAGTCACTCGCATGCCAATGTTAGAATAAAAAAAATAATGACAGAGCATGCAACCACTTCTTTCGTGCATTATAAAATCTTCCTTGTTTTCTAAACCTTCGTTGTTGCTATTAGGTTTTTTTTAAATGTAGTATTGTTGGTTATTGTCCCCGTAATATTTACGTCCAAGTAATGTTATACACCTTTTACACAATACAATACATATTGTGTATAAAAAAAATTGGTTGCCTGTAAAGTCGGTATACGGGCGAAAGTTTTACGTGACAACGACTTACTGACGTTGACTGAGGCACGCGTGCCTTTCACTTTTTATGTCTGTCTCTCTCGCTCTTAGGCGGGCTAACCATGCCCGAGTGGAAGGGACGCGTGCCTCTCACTCGCTCTCATTGTGAGCGCATAGCGTGAGCGGAGCGTAACGCAGTTTCTTGAAGTGTCACCCGGCAAACCAATTTATAAGACGTTGTCACGTCAATAATACGAAACAAACAAAACAAACAACAATGACTATTCCACGAATCGAATCATAGAATCCTAAATTTAACAGGCTGTTTTAAATTATTGTAATCTTTAATCTCGCCGTAATCCTTTGAAACTGGCTGATAAACGATATTTACGAAATAAAATCATGATTTCTAACGGCAGATTAGTCAAATATAATCTAGTTGATTATTTATACTTGTCGTTAAATAACAATTTAAAAAAATAATTATGAAATATTATTATTTTTGAAAGGTAAAATATGATCATAGGTTCACAGTAACACTAAGTTGAGAAGGAACTATATTGACAAATGGTGTAATCCAAAGCAATTGCTAAGAATACACAAAGATTTAGGGCGTAGCACTTTGCTACGCCGCCGCGCCGTAGCATAGAGGAACCCCTTTGTGCTACGCCGTACGGTAGCAAAACTTACAACTACGCATACGCGTGAATACTGTTAGTAGATAACTTGTAGTGTTTTATTTTATTTAGAACTAGTTAGGAATTATTTTTAAGTTACTGATACATTAGAACTCTACAATAATAATAATTTCTAAATACAGTATCAAAATTCGTGATAAAAAACAAATAAAAGTAAACGAAGTTAAGTGAAATTCAGTGGAACAAGTCGGATGAAAAATAAAGAAATGTTAGTTGGCAATTGGCGCGGAAATAATCCTACTTAGTTTGTCTTAATTATTTCTTTTTGGCAGAGCCACAGGGCGGAATAAAGAGAACAAAGGATTTAAAAAGTGATATTTTTTCTTCACGTTATTTTTTTGTTTAGAGACTTTTCGCTGTTTTGATAATAATTTACAATTATTTGATAGGTTTGAGACAGATAAAAGATAATAAATTGACTTGAATATTAAAACGTTGGAACAATTTCTCACAAAGCTCCAGTATAATTAATGTTTCTTTTTATTCGAAGTGAATGTTGTAAATGCAAACTAAAGTATAATCAGAGCGGAGTCCATTAGTGAGCGGCTCCGCGCGACGTTTGTCAGGAGGAAACAACAGTCGCGCGGTATTGCACAGTCGCTACACATCGCACGGTTATTTGTCACAGTTCAGTACTATTAACAGTTCCATGATTGGATCTATTGACGATTTTTAATCACTAGTTTTACTATAAGAGAATCTGTTGAATTTTCGAGTTTAACATCATTAACATCATTACTCCACTGATAAAATGATAGACTTGTTTTTTATAAAAATTCGTGGAATTTCTATAAAATCAAGTCTATTTTGAATAAAATGTATGGGACAACTTTTTGCATAAAAAAACGTCCCAAACATTTTTTCGTGATAAATTGTACAATTCAGGTGGCATTGGCTCTATGTTTTAAAAAGAAGTTAAAGTGCATTATCATAAAATTGGTAATGACACTGAAATAGAACATAATAATATCGCCTAAATAAAACCACATTTAAGAGTAATTGCTCGCAGTAAACTTCACTTTATATTCGCTCCGAGAATTCGGAAGAGGAGCTGACGGTACACCACGGTAACGAGAAGAGAAGTCACTCATGTGGGCTCGTTATGAGATCTTCGCGTGCAGGGTGTGATTGTGTGGGGGCGGGCTTTACGATCATCTATACTTGTAATAAAACTGTAGAGAGGTCAATTCTGTGCATTGAATATATATTGAAAATTATTATTGGAAGATGATTGGTGATCGATACAGATGTCAAAAATGCAATTATATTTTTTTTTGTCTGTCTGTCTATTTGTATGTGCACGCATGAGTCAAAACCTACTAAAGGGTTTTTAACCAAACTTGGTGCGATTGTTGTCCATATGCCTGGGCAGGTTATAGGTTATAAAACATAACGCTAAGACACATAGGAACTGAGCAGCAATGAAAATGTGACAAAAACGGGAAAAAATATTCTTTTGAGAGCTTTCGCTGCGTGCACAACGTAAATGGTTGAAGTTACGCCAAAATTATGTTCTAAACAATTGTTCCTTTTTAAAAAATCTAAAAAAATCCGCAATAACATATGCCTAATATTTATAGTTTACTCAATATAACCTTTTTTATGTTAAAAAAATGTTATGAAATAATGCATTATTCGCCAACGTGTTTTCATGAATATGATATTAATCCTTATCAATATAAGTACGTTATTCGATACAAGTTTTAAATTTCAACAAAATTGCCCTTGACTTCATTTAATTTCAATAAAAATTTTCGGAGATACCACAGTTTTAAAATTGCTCCGCAGCAAAATAATGCTGGTAAGTACGGGCAGTAACAAGGTTCGTTTTGCAAGATATCCACGGGAGCGGATAAGTAACCAAAAACCTAACCAGAAACCGCAGGGCACAGCTAGTCGAAACTAATATTATGAAGCTGAAGAGTTTGGTTGTTTATTTGAATGCACTAATCTAAAGGACATCCTGGACAGAATTGAATAAATATTTAAGTGTTGGATAGCCCAATCATCGATAATTATAGCCTTATGGGATAAAGCCCGGAAGGGTGGTAGTGCATGAATATGCAAAAAACCCGTGCAAAAAACCCTTAATTTGCTTCACTTTGTTAATTTATATTTAAAATTCTATCTCGCTGTGTGCAAAGTTATGTAGATTAAAGTTAATTAAATTGACGCAACGCAAATTTAATAGATACAAAACGCCTTAAAACGTGTCGAACACAACGCTGTAGGGAACACGCTTACATAATCTGCTCGTATTTGCTAAATCTTTGAGTGTAATTCGTTTTCAACCGAATTCTACTTTATCCTTGAGGAAAATTATGAAGTAAGCTCTCGAATATATTGAAACCCTTTTCTTTAGATTTAATTCTCCTTTATGTTTATTCAAGCACAACATTCCTGTATTCGAATCATTGCGTTGAGCTTTCAATTATGGTATAAATGTTTTAGACAATATTTTTGTTGGGATTTCGCTGTACGACTCTTCACGTGATTAGAGTTAGCCCTTTTATTTTATACCCATATTGTAGCTAATATTGCTCCGTAAATAAATCATGTACGAGGTCTTTTTTTTATTTTTTTGGTGAGTGGGAAATCATCCCGTCCTGGGTGCGGCGGAAGGGCGTGTCAGACTCTTACTGACTAAAACCCACTCATGTTCCTTCGATTGCCCTTTATGTTCCAGGGTCACGGTAACTATTATAAACGTTCCGCAACCCCGGCAGGCGTTGGCCCTGTTGGGCCCCTTCCTGTGCTGACTCCTTCTCTTTGAGGCGCGCGTGGAACACTAACGCGCCGTCGACGCGGTCCTGGTCCTAGCCGGGCGGCGAGCTACCCATCGCTCGCCATCCGCAGAACCGCGCCTACGCCGGTGGCCGGTAGTCGTCTTGCGACTCTCGACGTCTTCGCCTGGGTTTTAAGTCCTAGGCGAGAGGCTCGTCGTTGCCTCTCGCGCGCCGCCGCTTCCTTCACTAGCATAACTGCTTCGCAGAAGGAGGCGACGGCATCCCATTCCGTCTCGCCCCGCAGCATGGCCTGAACCAGCGCCGGGCGCGAGAGGTCACCGCCGCCGATCGCCTCTACGGGGACACGTCGATGGTGCGCCCATGCGCGGCACACCTCCACCCTGTGCTCGACCGTGTCCTCCAGGCGACCGTTGCTGCAGTGGTGACACCCAGGCGTCGCTTCCGCCTGAAGCCGACACAGGAACCTCCCGAACTGACCATGTCCGGTGAGGACCTGTGTCAGGCGAAATGTGAGAGCGCCGTGGCGCCTCTCCAGCCACTCCTCAAAGAGGGCGGTCTTACCGCCGCTATTACAGCGTGCCCAATGTACGAGGTCTTGAGGCCTTTTGCTTTAATCTAAGCTGAATATGAAAAATTTTAGCTATCCGACGTGATTTCACTGGCGTATTTGGTTATTGCTCCATTTTCTCAGATAGTAGGGTATCCAACGCTAAAATAATTCTTCAATTAAAACCAGAACTTAGTTCCTATACGCTTAACCAAACAAACAAACTCTACAGCTTTATAATATTATTATAAGTAGGAAGTATAGATTTAGTAGGAAGTTACAATAATTATTAAAACAGTAAATTAAAGAGCAAAGCAAAGCGGAGGTGTGTAAGTGACTGGTGAACTTTTGGCTCGTTCCCTGGAGCCATAACAACCTCATTTGTGTAATAAATAAACTTTTTATTTATTACACAAATGAGGTTCAACTTCAGAATGTCAATGTCGTTCACGTCATCTGTGATTTGTATTGAAGGTTGTGTAAATAAATAATTGTTACAAGAAACGTTTTTAATTGTTTACTTTTTGAATTATCTAGGTTTATTGATATAGAATCAGTTTGGTAATTTGGTACTTTTGTGTGAAAAAGTCGTGATGGGCGACACTTTGCCTTTGATTCCTGAAAAGGGGTTAGTACCAATTATTAGTTTTGTTCTAATTACAAATAATAAACAGGTCATATGCTAGTCACACTCGCACACTAAACATTCTTGTAGTTTTTCCTGTAAACTGTAAGTTAAAAAATATGACTTGGTAGTTTTGAAGAAAAAAGAGGAGGACATCGAATAGATAGACAAAGCAACACCGAAGAGATTCTGTGAGAATTCTGTTTGTCATTTGAACGCACGGAAACCTAAAAACCCGGTCAAGTGTCCGACTGCACAGACAACGAGAGACAAAGCAGAGCTTTTACCGAAAATACCAAGTAAAATTCGATAATAACACTTTATTACCGACCTGTGTTGCACAGATACTTGTTACGAGATACTAGTTACGTGTTACTAGTTCACTGCGTAACATCCAGATTACAGCGACTGAGCAGAGGTGTTCCGTTTCAGTCCAATTAAACCGTTAGTCAGGGTAGAGCTAATTGCCATTAACCGAGCGTAAAATAGGACCCTGGTGTGCTTCGGACAGGTTTATTTTTGTAATTCTTTCCCTGGTTCCGAATCGAACCCAAATGCTTTACGTTCTACCGCCATTACGAGCGAAACGGGAGAGATAGTCATTACATTAAATATGGTGACTAGTCTTTGTCATTATATGAATGTTAGTTGTAAGGTTACTGTTCTTCTCCCACAGGACATAGCGTAATGTTACCCACTGATAGCTTTATATTGGTGGATGAATGTTTTACGTCGGTTCAGTTTACGCAGAAATTATTCCCTACAAACTCCTTTACCTCTTTAAAATGTTAGTATAGATAAGAAACTCGTCATTGTTCCAGATCGATATGCGCCGATGTGCGCCCCATCATCCACGAGGTGTTCCGTGAGTTTAACTACCTCCCCCCTCTCACGAGCCAGCTGCCGGCGCCCGTCGCCAGCGACCGTCTGACCGAACTGATAGGGGGAGAGCGGGGCGACCAGTGGGTGAGTGAGCTCAACTACCTGCCCCCCTTACGAGCCAGCTGCCGGCGCCCGTCGCCAGCGACCGTCTGACCGAGCTGATAGGGGGAGAGCAGGGCGACCAGTGGGTGAGTGAGCTCAACTACCTCCCCCATGCCCCCATCTCACGAGCCAGCTGCCGGCGCCCGTAGCCAGCGACCGTCTGACCGAGCTGATAGGAGGAGAACGGGGCGACCAGTGGGTGACTGAGCTCAACTACCTCCCCCCCCTCACGAGCCAGCTGCCGGCGCCCGTCGCCAGTGACCGTCTGTCCGAGCTAATAGGACGAGGAAGGATGGGCGCCAGCTCCCCTCACTGGCGACTTCTGCAGCGACTATCTTTACTTCAATTGACTACATTTTCGGCACCAGGCAGGATATATTACAAACACTTCACCATACTATTATAGGCATCTAGAACTAATCTTTTATCTCACGTTTCCTTTTGTCCTTATTTATTCAAGTGTACGACAAGGTAAGAAAAAACTATATCTTGAGTGTCAAGTGTAGCTTTTACATACTCCCCTGTCAGAAATGTTTTGTATTAAGTAGAAGCCACCCACGCTCTCACTGCTAAAATTGGTACTGACAAGTTTCGATTCAAAAGTCGTAACTTCGCACCTACATCTTCGTGCCTACTGTAAACCGACACTTGCTTATTTACAGCTTGAAAGCGACCTAACATAACCTAAAATCACGAAATTACATGACAAACAGAAAAAACAAAGTTGAAAGCGATACCACCAACATTATTCTAGATAGAATACAAATGCGAAATCTTTTACAAAAGGATCGCGAAGATCCGCCGTCGGTACATCTATTAGTCAGAGGTAATGGATACTCATAATTCCGACATTAATCTCTGCAGCTGAGATATTTTATCCTCCGGTAAGCCTGGAGCAGGATTTCTTCCATTCCTTCGTTTTTTCCGAGATTCTCATTTTTTGCACTGTCATAGTTTGTTTGAATATCGGAAAGACTTTTAGATAATTAGTTTTGAGTCTTATGAAAATGGAAAACTGATTTATAGTGCTGTCTAATCGATTCAATTATCTTAATGGTCGGTCACAACAATGACGCATAAGAATAATGGAATCAATACAATCTCAGAGACTTACCTTGTGAGTACATTTTCTAAACAACCATAAATTCTACAGTTCACAAGATACGTATTAGCTATTTCATAAACATAAACAGAACATATGAAAAAAAAAGATATTATATTGAAATAACAGAATAGTACTATAGTTACATCATGTTTTGGCTTGTGGCGGGCGTGTGGCGGGCGTGTGGCAGGCGTGTGACCGGCGGGTGGCCGGCGGGTGGCCGGCGGGTGGTTGGCGCGCGGCCCTGAGCCGCTATCGGCGAAACAATCGGGTCACTTGGCAATACTTGCGCGATCACTCGCAGACTAACTACGAGTTACGACTTTGTTCCACTCCGATGGATATCGAATATTATGAACTTTGCCTTTAGTTCCCACTTTGTTTTGGAACGATCCATTATTCGAAGAAACACTATTTGTTATAAGAGCAAGAAAATTGTAAAAAGAAAACACAGAATATTTATTAAAACACTATTGAACAATTTAGTGCTTTTACCTACATTTTCTATAAGCAATTTTGCTTTAGAACCTTAGCAAAGTAAATTAATTTAAAATTGTTTATTTTCCTCTTTGGCAATTTCGTAAATTATTTTAGAAATTTATCAATTCAGACTTATTAACTTTGTTAGTGGAGTTTCTGTAAGCTGTAAGTGTATGCGGATTATCTTGGGACACGTAATATCCATAATTCATGGGAAAAAATAGGGCAATAAAACACCCATTTGTGTTACTGCAGAATATAAATGTGAGTTTAGTACATACTCCGCTATAAAAACAATGTATTCCTGTTATTACGAGCTTACGTAAGTATTTCAAATTAGTTTATTTACCGTTGTATGCAGAGCTAAGCTTAAATGTTTGTCTTTAATTATTTCAGCACCACTTCGTATTTTTATTACTTTTTATTTAATTTACTTTTCTAAAACATTGTTAGAGAAAAAACATTTAGTTTGTAAATAAAAGAAATTTAATATGATTATGAAAGGTGCTTTAGACCGTAACAAAAGACTAAAAAAATAACGTCCCAATTATTATTTTAACCCTGATTAGAACCTTTGTAAAGTATTGAAGACTACTTTCCTCAATAGGCAGAAAAGCACAAATCAGAATATGAAGAGATCTGGGCGTGCGAGGGCGAGCTGAAGCGCCAGCATGCTGCGAGGATTTCGCGCGAGCCGCTGCCCAACATTTACCAGCTGTGCCCTCCGCGCGACAGTGGTCCTCCCCCCTGCTGGCGTCTGGACAGGGGCCTGCTCGCCCGGAGGGACCTCGTGCCCACCATAGAACAGAATGCTGGTCGTAAGTTTACCCAACATTATCAGCTGTGCCCCCTGCGCGACAGCGGGTCGCCACCTTGTTGACGTCTGGACAGGGGCTTTCTAGCTCGGAGGGACCTCGTGCCCACCATCGAACAGAACGCTGGGCGTAAGTATGCCCAACATCTACCAGCTGTGCCTCCCGCGTGACAGCGGGCCGCCCCCCTGCTGGCGTCTGGACAGGGGACTCCTCGCCCGGAGGGACCTCGTGCCCACCATCGAACAGAATGCTGGGCGTAAGTATGCCCAACATCTACCAGCTGTGTACCCATGCGACAGCCCTCTCCCTGTCATGCTTCATACCTTTAACTGTAATTACATACATGCATGACACCATACTGTCGGAGAAAGCTGTTGTTCTTAATTACTTGTATTTCAAATGAAATATTCAGTATGGCCATTGATTCCTCATAACATTATTTCAGATTATGAAACAGAAGTGCTTCATGATATAACATTAATTAAAAGTAACACAAAATGTTGTGGCTATTATAAATTCATCTGTGTATCTGGCAGTCCAGTTCTGTGGTCACTGTGGCAAATTTAATCCAGCTTTGAGCATATCTGATTATTACATGGAAATAGCTTGTTTCAGCAATACGCAATTTATAATTATAATCTCCAATAAACTGCTCATTAAAATTAAATACTTAAAAGGTATTAAAATTGTAATTTAAATCTCCTTGTTAAAACAATAATTACTCACACTACGTTCCATGTGGAGTAATGAGAGGATTACCGACACTAAGCTCACAGCCTCGAGTCGCTCCAGTTACACATGAAACTCGTCTGTTCGTATTCGAGTAATGAACGAGCTGCTTCCGTTTGTACGTCGGAGATAATTTCATTGAATTAGATTAATTGGTAATCTCAGTCGGGAATGAAGTTCGGTGTGCTTTGTGTTCGCGTGCGAGGGAACTGTAGTGCACTAGGAGCTTTAGAACTACACTTCTTGTTGCAAAGCTAATTTGCAGTTTCAATGCAATACCTTTTGGAATGGGGAACTAGATTCAATTCTTTTATTTGTTAATGAAGTCTCAATTTACCTTTCAATATGACCTTTGTGAATAAAATTGGTTAAAAAAGGTTTACATGCGCATTCACTGAACTTAGAGTTCTGTTCGGCCCTAAAGTCAACCAGCATTATTGTGCTCTTCTATTTATAGCCCAAGAGCTGGTGAACCCTCCTACTAACGGTCGTCCTGTAAGGCTAGAAATTTGTGGAGTGATGAGTCATAGTACACCAAGGCCAACAACAATGACCTGGCAGGCAACAACCCTGCACGTCATCAGTCTTTTTATTTTTTTAAATGTAAAATAAATAATAATAAAAAACGTTCTTCTGTAAGTTTCAAAATTTAATATAATTTAGTTTATTGATTAATAATTATGGAAAAAAATTGACAGGCGATTTGGGTAAGCAGAAGTATCTGCCAGGCGAATTGAAAGGTGCATAGTTTAGGGGGAAAAATAAACTTTCTCCTGTAAAGTTGAAATTTAAGTATGTGTTTGAGCAAATCATTAAAAAGAAATGTGTACAATGACAGGCGGTTCTGAGCAGCATAAGACCTTGACAGGCGAGGGGAAAGATGCTAAGAGCGTGCGAGTAAGAGTTGTAAAGTGAATGCGTATAGTGTGAATGACATTAAATAAAATTAAAAATTATAGATGCAATATTTTTTATTAATTGTAGTGTAATCTACATTATTTTTTTCATTAATTATCATCACCATGTACGGATCAAAATGTCAAAGATTGGATAACGCACGCTATGAGAAGTTTCTTGCCACATATGACACGAAAATTATTAACTTATTCATATTATACTATTTTGTATACAAATATAAGTATAATATAGATTTCAGTGTGTTTAAAATTGATTTACTTTTCAAAAAGTCAAATCTACATTTCATTCACGTACAAATATAAAAATATATTTCAAATCTATTTATTATCCAGGGTGGAACGTTTTAATGGGCCCTGGAAGAAAACTACCTTAAATCGTTGAGAGAGGTTATTTTACTTAAAGAAAACATTCCTTTATTTTTAAAAAGAAACAAAACTGCATTCAAAGTTTTTCGAAATTTTGCTTACCACTCCCGGGAATCGAACCGATTAAAATCCAAAAAAGTCATCATCTCCCTAGCCTTTTCCCAACCGTGTTGGGGTCGGCTGCCAGCCTAACCGGATTCAGCTGGATACCGGTGTTTTATGTGGAGCGACTGCCTATCTGACCCCAAAAAATCCAAAAAAGTCCAAAAAAGTAACACAGTCTATTTTTATGATGTCAAACGTTAGGGTCATTCATAAGGACAAAATCTCCTTAATAAACATGGTTATTTAAATTAAAGGAAAACCATACATTTTAAGAATTTTACTTTAGTTGAACGAAAATTTCGATAGCTAAAGTCGTCCTTTGATTTGACAAGTTAAAATTTCATGGTTTTCCCTTTAATTTTATTAACCAGGTTTGTTAGAACGATTTGACCCTTATAAATGACCTATCTATTAACGTCATAAAAGTACAGGATGTTGTTTTTTCCATTTTAAGTCAGTTCAATTCCCGAGTGTGACAAGCGAATTTTCGAAATTTTTGAATGTAGTTTTAGTTCTTAAAAAAAATAAGGGAATGTTTCCTTTAAGTAAAATAATCTATCTTAATGATTTAAGGTAGTTTTCTTTCAGGGCCCATTGAAATCCTGTATATATATATAAAAGAAAGTCGTGTTAGTTACACATTTTATAACTCAACAACAGCAGAACCGATTTGGTTGAAATTTGGTGGGGAGGTAGCTTAGGACCAGGGGACGGACATAGAATACTTTTTATATTCTTTTTTTGTTTTTATCCTATTTCCTTAGGACAATCTGATGTAAAGCTTTTTAAACTATGTTTTGACGCCTGGGCCTGTTGGTCTAGTGGTGAGTGACCCTGACTGCTAAACCGGAGGTCTTGGTTTCGATTCCTACCCAGGACAAACTTTGTGTGATGAACATGAGTGTTTTTTCTGTGTCTGGGTGTAATTTATCTATAATATGTATGTATTTATAAACTATATAAGTATGTATATCAGTTGTCTGGTTACCATAACACAAGTTCTGCTTAGCTTGGGATCAGATGACCGTGTGTGAATTGTCCTAAGATATTATACTATTATTATTTTTCCATTTATTCAGTATACATAATTACATACATATAAATTACCTTTTTAAATAGGTATTAATATAAAAAATAACATTTAAAAATATAAAAAATAGTAGCCCACCGGCATCGGAACAGGGTCCAAGCTACCGATGGTCAGGGCACCAGAGAGAGGAACCTCCGGACAATGTGCGCCGTGCCCAGGAGTACCGCCTTCTGCATCAGGCCCTTGATCCAGCTGCCTAGCGAGAGCCTCCTTAGGTGATGGTCGAGGCTCTTAGCTATTTTGCCATTGGCCGTCACCACTATCGGTACAATGACTGCTGAATCTACGTCCCACATGTCGACAACCCCGCGAGCCAAGTCAAGGTATTTAGACTGCTTATCCTTCTTGGCTTTCACGAGGTTCTCATCATGTGGAACGGCTATGTCAACAATCATTGCCCGACGACTCTAATCGATCTATTACCACAATGTCAGGCTTATTGGCAACAATAGTTTTGTCTGTGATAATAGATCGATCCCAGCACATACCTGTAATACGGTACTCCCGATTCCACAATATTGTATTTCAGAGCAAGTTGCTGATGAATAATCCTGGCTATTATTATTATTTAATTCCTATAACAGCTTTTGTCGTCTTTTGACGTGACAACGTCTTAAATTAGGTTGCGGCTGGGAGTCACTTATGAAAAAGTGTAACGCTCGGTAACGTTACGATGAGTCACCGAACGAGAGAGAGGCCCGCCGAATGCCTTGCGTCTCTCTCCCACTCAACTATGATCGGTAAAAGACGTTGTCACGTAAAATCTTCGCCCGTAAAACCGACTTTACAGGCAACCATTTTTTTTATCCACTTTTTATTGTTTGTACTGTAATGTTTTAACTTACAAGGTACAAGTCTTCTAGGTACAAGTGATGTGCACTCCTATACATGACCACTATCATTAAAAAATATGTCATAAAATCTATTATTGTAACTAAGTGTATTAGTGAGTAATTCGTTAGAGAGCCATAAAATAAATAAATAAAGCTGCGATAATCACTACGATTTCAATTGGTTTGAAGGAGATGCTGCCGAAGCAGCATCTCCTCGATTATGACGAAAGAAGTAGTAGTGAAGAAGTGTCGGATGATGATGATAATTAATGTAAAAAATAATGTAGATTACACTACAATTAATAAAAAATATTGCATCTATAATTTTTAATTTTATTTAATGTCATTCACACTATACGCATTCACGTTACGCCTCTTACTCGCCCGCTCTTAGCATCTTTCCCCTCGCCTGTCAAGGTCTTATGCTGCTCAGAACCGCCTGTCATTGTACACATTTCTTTTTAATGATTTGCTCAAACACATACTTAAATTTCAACTTTACAGGAGAAAGTTTATTTTCCCCCCTAAACTATGCACCTTTCGATTCGCCTGGCAGATACTTCTGCTTACCCAAATCGCCTGTCAATTTTTTTCCATAATTATTAATCAATAAACTAAATTATATTAAATTTTGAAGCTTACAGAAGAACGTTTTTTTTATTATTTATTTTACATTTAAAAAAATAAAAAGACTGATGACGTGCAGGGTTGTTGCCTGCCAGGTCATTGTTGTTGGCCTTGGTGTACTATGACTCATCACTCCACAAATTTCTAGCCTTACAGGACGACCGTTAGTAGGAGGGTTCACCAGCTCTCCGGCTATTAGTATTTCTTTAAGACACATTAAATTACAGTGCAAACATCACTGTGCCCTGCCTTTTGGGGAATACATGCTTTGTATTGTATCAATCTTTTGACATTCGAACCTTCGAAAACCTTCGAACACGTGTTTCGAGACACAATAGCAAGACAATAGCAGCCTGACAGCCGGCTGTCGCTTGGTTATCGAAAGGCTAAGTACTTCTAGAAATTTGTCACGGGATCGTGACCGTGGCGGGCTGGACACGTATGTTGGTTTGTCGTCTATACATGACTATGACGGTCAAAATGTTAAAGAAATTGTGAAATTACTCTATGGCAGTGCTAAATAAGAGCATTTTTTGCATCAACACAGGCGATGAGAGTCTCTGGATCAAGAACATCCTGAACAGTAGCTCGTGTAACTTCGCGCGGATGGAGGTGGTGGGGCGCGTGCCTCCTCACTCGCTGGTTCGGCTGCAGGCCTACGATGATGACTTCACCTTGCAGTCGCTCAGGTATGATTACACGAGGCATTGCGATTTCTACTTTTTATCAATGCTTAATAGAATTAAAATTACATGACACACATTTGTGTCTTTTAACGCCTCCGCTAAATAGAAGGCTAAAAGATTTTGTTTGAGCCTTTTTGACACAGCTGACGGGGACACTAATTTTAAGCACCATATAATTTTCTTGTTATCTAAATTTCGGAGCTCGTTTTTTGTTGATATTTAATTATTATCCCGGCCTGGCTGTGTGTATTAAACATATTTTCTTTCTTTTTAGTAAAATATAGGGAATACAATTGAAAATTAAGAACATGTAGAGTACGCAATTTGTTTAGACCCTCTTAATGTTTGGCAATATTTTTTTGCCCTATTAATTATCCCATTCTATTGCTTAAAGCTGGGCAAATAACATTTTTTCATCAGGCAAAATGACGGAGCAATAAACTGAATATTATACAAACACCCGAGTAAAATAAATTATCGTAATTTTCAAATGGCGCACACATCGTAAAGAGCCCGCCCGAGCGATGACCACAGTAAGATAACATGTCCAATACTTTTACGTGCTTAATACGTCACCATAAACAGAGGAAATGTGCGCCGGTTATTTTCCTCCGTCATAATATAAGAGAAATGAGGTGATGTACGACGTTTTGGGAAGATGAAGTTACGCGTGATCAGACGAGTGAGGTCAAATTAATATGAATATGAAAAACACAAGATTCTACTACTTATTGAGTCTGTGTATCCTGAATATCTGTACACAACAGACCCGGAACAACTACCTGTAGATCAAATAAACATTTTTTCCGTTTGGGAATCAACCTCGAGACTTGCAAATCAACAATCGACCATCAAGTTGGCAAAACAAAGAGATGTACATAGGTATTATGTGCTTCGTGATCGTGACGAACAGACACAGAACAAAGATCTCACTGCGATACGTTGTCATAGCTTTACTGGATAATGTTATACTCCTAAATCTGCACAGAAGATAGCAGAGCCCATACATTACATTATACAGAATATTCCACTTTGTTTTGTGGCGCCCCGCTATCTCTGACGTCATGCTTAAACGCAGAAGTGCTTCGTAATAATATTCATAGGTCTTGTCACCCTTAATATTATCCCGCCATGTTATCTGTACACCACTCTCGGTTGGCTGGTAGATTTGCCTAAGGCATTTAGGCCCGTATTAATAGACGTCACTCAATTCTGAGATGCTCTCAAGTTTATTGCTGTCCTTATTTTTTCCCTTTAGAATGACAAGGACAGCAAGAGACTTGAGAGCGTCTACGATACGGGCCTAAGTGTGCCTTCTTGCATCTTTAACGTTACATAAAACAGAAATTAAGTTTCCCGTTTAAATGTACGTTTAGATTTTAATTCGTCTTTTATCAATAGATAAAACTTTTTATTCGAGACGACGCCCTAAGAAAACTATCTTATTTGTTACACCCCTGTGAAGCCCGAATAGCTAGTGCAGTATAAATAACAAAATAAATTTATTTCTAGCCATTCCTTTCGATGCTATATCGCGAGCTGCAGCCTTAAACTAGAAAATTGCAGTGATTTCGATGCAGAAGCTGATCTCGCCAGTAGTCGCCTGTAAAACGAATCCGAGTATAAAACCAAGATTTTGTTACAATTGCTTTTAGGATATTGCCGTGAATAAAAATGAATGTTGAATACTTTAGTGAGGGATCAGCATTTCTTACTTTGAATAGAATAGTATGTTTTCTTCTCTTGTTTTGTTAAGTCTCTGGGAAAAAGGTTTCTGTCAAGTGGCGAGAATAAAATTTATTGCTTTCTAACATAGTTTCAAATATATTGCTGGTAGTTGTGACGTGATGTATACGTCCCAGTAGAGTGTGGTTGGGAGCCAGCGACGCGTCACGTTGGCACGGACCCCTAGCGAGGAACCAATAAGTCGAAGGTCAGCTCATATTTTCCGCCACATTTGCTTTATGATTTAGTACTATTAGACGCACGTAACTTTTAGTCAACGTACAGTATTTTTACCTTGTGTGGGCATTTGTGATTTACGCAGTATATTTAATACATTATTTGTTTTGACTGAATGACTGACTGACTGACTGAATCTACGCAAATCCTAAGCAGTTAAATAATAAAATAAGGAAAAGGATATTTTGGTAATATTTACTCCCCAATCAGACATTTATGAATAACCGTATAAAATGATCACTATTTTTGAGGTCAATTAATGTGAGCCAAACCGCAGGTATTGATTATGAATAAATGAAATAAGGGAATTTTGTCTGCACTCTTTTGTTTTTTAATTAATGTGTTCAATAGTGTTCACATGCAAACATAAATGTGTTCAAAAGAAATACTGTTTGTGAGGATAAAGTAATACTAATAACAAGCGTCAATAACATATCGTGTGAGGCTTAACGGTTATTACGTGTGACAGTTTCATTTGTCATTAGATCGCAATAAAGTCCCCAGTGGTATCCGTTACTTATACACATTTGTGGAAAATGTCTCGCACTTGCGTTATCTCCCAAGAGACAAAGTTATACTTATCTCATGTGTTTATACACAGCGCAACCCAGAGCTTTAAAATTGGAACACGGTACAGTGCAATGCTACTGAGTGGGGGAAATAGATAAAGCGATAGCAGGTCTCCAGGTGATGTTTACAAAGAGTTTTCCTGCTAGTTTGTGTACTTTGTAATCTGTGGTAGCTCCGGCACGGTGCACACGCGCACCCCTCCCCCGCCGCCCGCACCGCCCGCCCCGCCGCCCCAGCCCGACTACATACTGTGCCTGCCGCCACAACTCGACTTCGTCAACTTCACTGTCGGACAACTGCACACGGTAATTTGTACTTTATTTTATTATAATAATTAAGCTGAATTGACACTGGGCAGGGCTAATGCGTTGAAGAACCGATGGCCAATGGGGGAAAAAGGTTCTTAAATGGCGGCCTTGTATTTGCAAGCGATCATGGGACGGCCTCCCACCAGAAGGAAGGTTGACCTTGTTAAGGTAGTAGGGAACCGTTGGATATAAGCGATACAGAAAAGTTGGGTGAAGCCTAGCAGTAGACTCTTATGGGCCAATGATGATGATGATGAATAATCCTCAGTTTGGCTGAAATCAATCATGTTTGAACCGATATTCAGTCACCATGCTATTACTCGGCAACGCAGTTCCTCTGTGCAATTTTATCGAAACGAAAATCGACGCATCGCAGATATTGTGGTCGTGTGGACACTTTATTGCCTGTTGATAAACTGCACTTGACCAATTGCGCGGTAACGATAAATCGTTGTTGTGTGTACGGAGCATAAGTTGTGTAGTCATGCGATCGCCCGCCGGCGTGCCAATAACATAACTCCACTCAGCCCAATATCATGCTGAAATGTCATTAGGCACAATTTAGGATTATATTCGTAAATTGACATTTTCAAACACACACAGAGTAATGTGCGTTCCGAACTAATAAACGTGACTCTCGATCCCAGAGTTCAATATTGGAAATAGAATGTAAATGTCAGTCTAGATGCCAAAAATATTTTTGCCCAAAAGGTCAGATTGATAACCCGCGTAATTATTTCCAAGTTATAACGATAAATCTATAATAAAATACACGATAACTTAAGTTAGGAATTCCATTTGGAGATTTATAGCTCGAAAGCCTGCTATGGGATATTACAGAACTGTTTAAATTGTATCGCCCTTAATATCGCTGGCTTTTGGAGTTTCCAGAGTAATTTATCGCTTCAAATTCCTTCCGTTATTTCGGCAACCGCCATATTACTAGATGGCAATAATTAGTTATATTCCCCTTTGAAACGTACGGGAGCGTGGAGTCGGACCGATATCCGATATAAGGGGTCCAAATGTTTGATGTACATTATTATTTGTAAGTTGACCATTAGGAAAAATATTTAAGCCTCGAGTTTCAGATCGGGTTTTTTTTTCTTTATACCTATTTTATTTAGCCTTCGATTTTCGACCCGCATTATTGTAGTTATTTTTTCTTTTGTAGTTTTTTTTAAGCCGGTTTCATTTCTTGTAAGAACGTTTCATACTTTTGCGTCTACATGTTAATATTCAATACCATTAAGAAGGGGTAACATTAAATTAAACTCTAGCAAATATATTCCGCACGATACCATTTTTACGGGATGTGTATTATTTGTGGATAAAGAATTCTTTGGATATTCGGACTCCATGACCAGTAAGTTGACTAGTCTGGACAGTTGACAGTTAACTGCCTCGATAATTAATCAACAAAGTTTACTTTTGATCTAAAGTGCAATAACCCAATCACAAAAAGTCATTAAATGATTTCATTGTCTATCTACGTAATTCTACATTAAAGTTTACAAAATTAAGAAATCTGTAAATGCGTTGTACACTAAAAAGTTAGAAATCCCCTGTTTTAGGAGCAAACCAATACATATAATTGACGGAAAATTCGGTGAACATACATAAAAAACGAACAGACAAGTACAAGTCCCTCTTTTCTGAACATCGTAAAACGGCCTTGTTTCGAATCAAATAAATATGTATGCTGTCGTTTGGAGACAACTTCTGACGTCAGAAGATTCGGTCTTCGTAAAATAATCTTGGGTCCTAAATATACGTATCTACCTACTTTTAACTTCATAAATGCGAAAGTTTCAGTTTGTCTGCCTCTCCACAGCTGATTTAATAAATTGATATTCATGTTTGATGCTGAATATGTAGTGAAACATAGGCTACATTCTAATATTTGTTTGCGCCCGCAAATAACATCTTACATGAAACAGTAGCCAAAAATAGGTTCGTGTTTCGCCGACAAACAGGATACCAGAGAGAGGATCGTCCTCGTAACAATACCCTCTGTATCCATGCGTCCTATTGCTCTCTGTTTATAGCCTAAGTAAATAGTAAGAGCCTCTGTAAATATTAGTCGTCACAGTGCCCAGATTACATTCTATTTGATCAAGTTGACGACTGCGCTGGTCAGGCTAAGATAATGAATTCCCATATTTTGTTCGTTTTCACCAAATTTTGGTTTTCGTCAAATGGAATTGTGAAGTCAAAGATTGTGTAATTGCGTAACCCTTACCGATTTAACTCTTCATTAACTTTATGAGCAAACCTGAATGTACGTTTCTACTAGTTTTCTTTCTAGGACTTTATAATATTACCAATTTGGAGAACCGGTTCAGAACGTTGTAGTACAGTACTCTTGATTCTGATTATTGCTATTTTCAAAAATATATTTTAACATCACTCTATCATACACATATCCTCCACAGCAATGCATCCGACTAGTCAACGTGTCAAAGTTCGAGATCCGTCTGTCGCTCGGTCCGCCGAAGCGGCGCGAGCTGGACGTGGAGATCAGCGGCGCGCGCGGGCTGTGCGTGACGTCGGGCGCGGCCGGCGAGCTGCGCGTGCACTTCAGGCCCACTGACGTCAGGGCCGTCAGGGACGTGCTGCTCATACGCGTCTCCATGGGCAGGAACTTTGTCGTGCCGATTGCGTGTTATATGCAACCGCCTGTTTTGGAGAGTGAGTATTTTGTATCATCGTCTTTCTCTTGAAAAGCGTCTAGTATTAACAGCTGTGTTTTCCGTGACCATTTCGATGAGTTCAATTAGATGAGTTGAAAGTTTTTGGGAGTGGACATAGAACAAAAGACGGGTAAAATATTTTAGCAAGAATTTAATGAAAGTTATTTCACAAATAGGGACCCATATATAATTATCTAGAATTAGCATAACGTAAATATCCAGCTAGACAGAACTAGTAATGAGGTTATTTCTAGGGATAGATCGGGTGAAACCGAGATTTGTCTCGGTCGCGCTCGCTGTCTCAATTTAGTCTAGAAATATTATTATTGATAGTAGATCTTATCTAACATATTGTTAGAATATCCTGTATTGTGCATTAGTCTGCTAAACACAATAAACTGCAGTAGAGAAGAAAATGAAAGAAAAATAAATACAAAAGAGATACAATGGAGGGACAGTTCGCTTCGCGTTTTGTCAAACAAACTTAGCACAAACTGAAATTACACTAATGATCGTGCAGTTGTGATCCCGTGCACAACGCCGCCGGGCCCGGCGCGGCTTCAAGAGGCCAGCGCGTGCAGCGCGCGCGGCTGCGACGTGCTGGAGCTGGGCGCGCGCCTGTTGGGGGACGTGCACTGCGCGCGCGTGCTCATCAACTGCGACGCCGAGCACGCGTCCTTCTTCCTGCTGTCTGAGGATGCCTGGATCTCTATGAATCTTGATGTGAGTACCGTATTTTTTATCTCTTGCCTTCTTTGTGTCACTGCTGAGCAAAGACCTCCCCCATGTCTTTCCAAACTCAACTTTTGCGTTCACATTTGGTGAGTGACCAGTAGCGTCATAGGTTAGGACGGGCAAAATAGACATGTCGATGAGTTTTCGCTTCAGGGAGTACACCAGACGCAACAAATTTCTTTTCACTCTGCTTCGTGTCTTTTCAAAGCTAGTTTTGTGTCGAAGTGTACGCTGTAAAAGGTTTATCAGGTTAGTTGATCATAGCAGAATTCATAGAGGTGCCTATAGTCTGTATAGTCACATTGTTTTATAGAAATTGTACCTTACATTATTATATTGGTTAAAGATGTAAAATACCCTATTGAGTGGCATGATCGGCAAATTAAAAAAAAAACTATCTTTAGGTATCCTTACAAGCTCTTCTGACATGTTTTTTTGTTCTAGAAAGAAAAGTACTTTGTTTTGAACCTTCTTTAGTGCAGGAAACTACATAATAATGAACTCGCACCGGTGTATCTGACAAATGAAACATAACGACCTCATTAAAATACATAATGCACTGTAGTGTGCACAATTGCACAGTTAGCTGTAAGTTATAGCCAGTTATTTCTGCTGTATTTTCTACAAACTACATTTTTTACCTGCAGAGCACGCCGTACGCCGTAATTCAGGAATAATGTGAATTGTTTACAGTTTTGTTGTTATTTAGCTCACTACCTTAGTGTAATACTGCTAGTCTTATGGCGAGATAAATAGACGTTACTAAGCACGTACTTTGGCTAAGCACTATACCTGTCGCTCGGTTACACTACCATCAACGTCAAGTGCACAATAGAGACGGAACATGGCTAAGCCAAAGTCAGTGCTAAGTAGATAAATAGACGTTCTGTTTATCTCGCCATGAGTCTCAATATAAATTCATAGCATCCATAAAGATTTTTTCAGTTGTATTCTACACTAGCTTCTGCCCGCGGCTTCGCTCGCGTTAGAAAGAGACAAAAAGTAGCCTATGTTACTCTCCATCCCTTCAACTATCTCCACTTAAAAAATCACGTCAATCCGTCGCTCCGTTTTGCCGTGAAAGAAAGACAAACAGACAGACAGACAGACACACTTTCCAATTTATAATATTAGTATGGATATTTTCATGATTCCGCTAGCGCACATAATTTTTCATGAGAAAAGTTGTTGAGTTTCCGGTCTGAGCAAAACAGAGGGTTGTGCCGGTATCTGACCGTATAAAACCACTACAGTGTTCTTTGATGGGCCTATGGGTACGGGATTCGCTCGCGCATTCATCACGCCCTGGCCTGTCTTCCAATGATGTTGGCCCTTAAGTCGGCCCGGTCACCGTCAGCGGCCTAAGCGCCACCAAATCCCCGAATATGTTGCGCGCAGAACTCGGCGCACCGCTTACACGGGCATTTGATTGAGTGGTGGACTGCCCTTAAGTCATCCACCCGTAGACCGGTAACTCATGAAGGCTGAAGATCATAGAACATCCTCCAGCGTCCGGTACGCCTTCTCCTGAAGGGTAGCGGGGCAGTTGCTTACCTCTCTCTCTCTGCCACCTTCTTTGCGTGCATTACTGCTGGCAAAAAGAGGCAACAGCCTCCCACACACTCTTGCTCCAGACCATAGTTAGTACTAGTCCGGAAGCACGAGGTCACCGGCTGCTGCAGAGAGCTTATTCATTCATTTTAAGCGCTAATAGATCAATTTCACTAATGGTGGTGCCGCGCGGACGCGTCATTTCGCATGTGTTGCAGTGCGTGACGGCGCGCGGCTCGGTGCAGTGCGGCTCGTTCGTGGTGTGGCCGGCGTGGTGGGGCGGCGGCGGCGCGGCGCGCGGCTGCGCGTGGTGCCGCGCGGACGCGGCGGGCGCGCACACGGCGGCCCTGCGCGTGCTCAGCTCCACGGCCGTCGTGCGACAGCTGCATGTCGTCGCCGACGCCCTGCTTTTTAGGCCTGATCATCTCACTATTGTGGTAAGCGATTGTGCATCGTTTTAAAAACCAAGTCAGTATCTCAGAAAATTATGAAGGGTAAGGAAGACCAAAAGAATAAGTTATTGTAACTATTAGGCTGGGAAGATGATTATACATACAAACAATCAATCGTTTCTCTATCTGTATGAGAATCGGCTCAGCTGGGTGCCAATATTTTACATGAAGCGACTGCCTATCAGGCCTCCACAACCCAGGTACAGAGTAACACGTTACTCCTTGATTAGACTGAATGTCAGACTCTCCTAATTCTGGATACCCGTAACGGCTGCAAAAAGTCTACAAATTAATGATAATTGGGCCAAAAGTTTTACGTCTTTCCAGGGCACGTGATGTCGGCGATGTGCTACATAAATTTAGAATACGTACATAATAAATTACGAATCTCAAAGACAAATTGACCCTTGACCGGTTTCATAAACAACGTAATTGTTGGTAGGGGAAATGAAATATGATATAACTTTATTGCCGTGCCACAAATAACAAGAACAGGAAGAAAGCAGGCGAAAAGTGCGATTACCAACAACAATATTTAATAAACAAGATATGAAAATTTTATTTTCATATTCTGTTCATTTTTTTTTTGGTATTTTTGTCTGTATTCGTAATATTCGGACAATAACGTTATACCTTAAACGTATTGCGTTCAAATTCCTTTGTGACAATGATTTACATAATGTTCAAAAAATAAAAAGGCGACAAAGAACAGCGACTCCAATAAAGCGTAAACATCACGCTCATCACAATCATAAAGTCAGCGAATGTTTGTCGACGAGATCTTCTCTCGTCTTAGGAGAATCAACTTTATGCAGCATTCTTTACAAAGCTTGTAGAAAAATGTCGAGCGGGGCAAATTTTTTACAGCCAATAAAATAAATAGAATTTATATTTGTAAAAGTAATTTATGGATGTAGGTAGGTCACTTCAATGCTGAAAGCTTTCCTTGTTCATGTAAATTAAGTGATACAGATTACTTAGTTTAATGAAACTCGTTTTTATAATTGAGAAAATTAGACGAGTGTTTTATGTGTGCATCTAAAGTCATTCACAAACCTCCAACTGTAACTAACTAAATACCTTAAAAATAAAAATTCTGTGGTCAAATTCTCAGCGTTATTTGCCGTACTGACTGCACAATATGTACAAAATTAAAAAGCAAACTCTGTATCGTGGAGCTGGTAAACCCCAGCACACGCGCCCTACAGCGGCAGGAACATTATTTTGTTTGCTGTGTAAAGTAAACAAGGCACTCAGTATACTTGACGAGGCAGTTTAAGTGTGGTTTCTGTCTTTTTACTTAAACCCTGAGCTCAACGTCACACCTTAGAATCCACGAAAGATTTAGTGGTTTGTTTATTAATTTGACTTTATCTCTTCGGCTGTCAATCTCGTTGATCTCTATCTTCTCTTTCATCTTGTATTTCATTTTCATTTCTTTTTCCTTATGTCCTTTCAAATTTTACTTGAAGTCGGCGAGTTTTACGCGATGCCGTTCTGTCAAGTATCATACTTATTTCATTTTTCACATAATCCGTTGGTCTATCTGCAATGCCATCAACATTTAATTCATAATATTTAGTTTAGCTTGGCACGAATCCTCCAAAATCTAGCTAAAACTTTCATTAATCTATAGATTGTGCGCTACAGTGGCAGTTCAGAATTAATAGATCTTCTGCTGAATATTGATTTAGCTGCAAGGAATTATCAATATTCACTGTTATATTGTTGTTATAACCAATGTACTTACCTAACTGTATCGAACAGTATGTCAGTGCACATTTGCGATATCTGCTGTATTCATGCATCCATGTGCTCGCGGACTTTGTGAATTCCTCCTCTTTGAACTAGCAGGCATGCCGCCAGGTAATGTATGCGCCAATAAATTACTAATACCAACCATTTTGCAGTTGGAAATTCCGAGAATTTTCCACACCATATTGTTTCAATTTGCATTAAACCCAATGTGGGTTTAGACTATGCATTGTGTGTAGACAATTTAGATGCCTATTTAAGTACTCGTATATCTTAGGCTATTTTAAGTATTTTTTATAATTTTTCATCTGTTATGTCTGTTAATGTAAAGATTTTTTCTTTTTGTTGCGTTGTTTGTGTGAACTACAGCATGCCAAGTGGCCCTGGAGAACAGCCAGGCTATACAGAATGCACCACTTACAAGCGCAAAATATTTAATATTAACAGCGTTGAAAAATCACACGATACCAGTAATAAATCCCAATTCACAGCGCTCCCAGGAGCCGTAAGACGAAAGTTGCATGAGTTACTGCACACTCGACGCTACATTTTTGCGGGTAGAAGTTTCAGTTAGGCGCAATGCATTATAGACCTTATGGGAATATGTAAGATCTTTTAAAATATAGCATTGAGATAGTCTCAACGACGTGGTCGACTATTGCCGAACTGTCGCAAAACTGTTAGCAGAGCACTGAAGGAAACTTCTTTAACCATTGCACTCTAAACGTTAATGATCTTACGAGATTTACTACCCAACATATTTTAATGAAATTTAAGTCTTCATTCATTCACAAATCAAATAAAAAACATTTTTTGTGTCTATATTATTGGTATTGTTCTGTTCTGTCTCTTGCTTGATATAGTTAAAAGTGGAAATCATGATTTTTTTTTCCTATTTTTCTACTGTTTTTTTTTTCTGATTAATTCTGTTTCGAGATTCAGATAGTTTAATCGTTTCTTGCAAATCCAATGCTCTATGCTTTTCTAGTTGACATCACTGTTGGTAGGTACTAGCTTTCAAGAGTTGCAGTGGTTGGGAATAGTGTGGCGGGATTGTCTAAAAAAAGTTAAAAAGGGGTGCAAGGGGTAGTACCCTATTAAAAGTTTCTACCCTAAATATTATTCGTTACAATGAGGCACGGTTGAAGGTCCTAAGCTCTGGCATGTTCTGCAGGCGCAGGAGAAGGACTACGACATCTGCGGCGAGGGCGAGGACGCGTGCGAGTACTACGTGCACCTCGGCACCGCCTTCCCGCGCCGCGCGCTCGCCGCCACCCTCACCCTCATCAACCACAGGTAACTCCCACACAGCTTATCAACCACAGCTAACTGCCGTACAGCTCATCAGCTCATCAACCACAGGTTACTCCCGAATAGCTAGCTCACCACCCACAGGTAATTCCTGCACCTCGCTGCTCATTAACCAAATGTAACTGGCGCGTCGCGCAACTCTTTGACAACAGGTAAACTCATACACTAACTGGCCATTATTAAAAGCTACCCATTGGAACGAAGATAATTCAAAATAGCTACGACACCTGGGGGACTACGTCTCATATCGCTCGTACGTCGGAGCCGCCCTCACGCCTATACCAGGTTACCGCTGCATACATGCTGGCGCGACTCTGCAGACGGCGAGCCACGCGCGCCTCAAAAAGCAGTCAGCACGTGACGGGACCCTTTAGGGTCAATGTCTGCCGGTTACCGTGGCCCTGAAACATAAAGGGCAACAGAAGGAGCAAGGGTGGGTTTTAGTTAGTAGAAGTTTCACACCCCTTTCCGCCTCAACCAGGGCTGGAGAATTTGATGATTTCCCCATCCTCAAAAAAATGTATGTTAAGACTGCATTTCTTCGGGCACGCCGAACTAGCCTCACGCCCCGGGAGACCCAAGCATCGAGGGTTGCAATTTTTTCGACTTCGTGTCGCGTTTTTTCCTACAACTTCAATGTGTTATGAGCATCAGTGTAAACTATATGACAAACTAGTTACCTAGAAAAACTAGCTAGTGTGTACGCGTACGTAACATATCAACTGTCTATATCCTCTATTAAAATATGATAATGTTAAAACAATGGTAAACTATACACACATGACACACGTCATTAATATGAGCGTACAAATTTAACATGCATAACAAACAGCTCTCATCGTCAGGTTTCATGTTCCGCAGACTGCAACAATCCTCTGATAAAATATACATTCAAAAGCTTCAATGTTCAATTTCATAGAATCGACGTATAAAGCAATTACACGCTTCGATAGACTTCACATGAAATAAGCTGGATTATTAATTAACAACTGCTTCAATGTTCGCGTTTGATTTCATAATCACGTGAACTATGTACAGAACACAACACACCTGGGCACTTATAGCGATCATTGACTTTCAAAAAATAAACTTATAGAGTAACTAGCTTCTGCCCGCGGCTTCGCTCGCGTTAGAAAGAGACAAAAAGTAGCCTATGTTACTCTCCATCCCTTCAACTATCTCCACTTAAAAAATCACGTCAATCCGTCGCTCCGTTTTGCCGTGAAAGAAAGACAAACAGACAGACAGACAGATAGACAGACAGACAGACACACTTTCCCATTTATAATATTAGTAAGTATGGATAATAGGGAAGGCAGGTAACGACATAATTTTGAAGTGTTGCTGTTTCAAAACATAGTGAGATGACGTGTACTTTAACATGAAGCAATGATAATAAAATTATTTGCTCGATAATTACAGTATATGAACGTAAAAATGATCGTAGCGCAGTAATGTACACATCGTTGAAAAAAGAAAGAGGAGTTAATTAACAAATACAACTCAACTGGACGTTTGGGGAGATACGGAATATTTGTTTGTTCCAAATAGAAAAGAAAAAAGAAAGAAAAAATACATTTAATACAGTGGCTCTCAACATAAAAGTCTAGTAGACCAGTGTGTGTTGTAGAGGTGACTCTTAACAATGTTTACCAAAAAGGAATGGTGCAACGCTTTCTGGTTTTTTCAAGACACCACATAAGATATTACCAAATTGCCAAACTTACGTTACAGTGAACTATGAACATTGCTGGGCAACCCGTTGCATACTGTGGGTACACCCACAGTAGGTGTATTTCGGCAGTAATAATGATCATGGCTGTTTACTTATTATTTTTATGACGACGTAGGTGAGGAATGAGCACTGTTGTTTTACTAAAAGTAAAGCAGTTAGAACTGCTAAACTTATGTCCACATGAGTGAAACGCGGCACAGCTACCACACGTGACTGTGCCAAATACTTAAGTAGTGTTAACACGTTGCAATAATTTCTTGGTTGTTTTAGTCCAGTGGTGTATTCTTACTACTGGAGATTGCGGGCGTGGGGCGAGTGTTCGTGCCTGGAGGACGAACTGGGGTCCCGCACCACGCTGGGGCCCGAGGACGACGGCGAGCGACTCTGTGCGGGGGCCCGGGCGGCTCGCGACTTGGCGCATCGCGTGAGTGCTTTTGACATACTTTGTCCTTTCCAATGAATACAGTCTTGTTTTCACACAAAGCTTACGTAAAAAACTTGGCGTCAGGTTAAGTTTGAATTTTTCAAATTTGTTTACTACAGATATATACTACACTTTCAAAAACTAAAAACAGAAAAATAACTAAAACTTTCTTCTCTTCTTGGTAGATTTGTGGTGCCACCGACTCTCAAAATTTTGTTTAAATAGTTAAAACTTATTAATATTAAATAGTTATCTAAATTACTATGTATTTAAATAAAAGCTTTATATATTTTTCTGCTTTTTAACTAACAAAAAAAGAACTATCAAAATCCGTTAATAATTGGCGGTAAAACCTCCTTCTTTTTGAAATCGGCTGATAGAACCTCTTCTCAGTTTTTAACAAGTATAAAAAAACTATATCTGAATATTTCTCCAGTTTTACGCTTAGCGACATATTATTTACTCGTATGAATTCTGCATTGTTTATCCTTCGAGCAAAAACGAAGCGAACCGTTTCAATATTTTCATAGAATAAGCACAATAAAAACTTATTAACTCAAACAAATAATAGCACTGATCTCACGTACAGAGAAACTGAACTACCTTCCCAGAAGCCGCTGACTTAGCGCCACTAACTTATAAGTGAGAACAGTCAACTAACCTTTCAGGACTAATGCTGTCTAATCTGCTCAGTAACAGATTAAGACATTCTCGAGTCTTAAGTAAAGCGCGAACGTGACCCACAATCTGAACACCTTCCCTCGGCGATAAGTCCGCGTTAACTTTTAACTAAGCACTTTGGACGGTTATTTAAATCGTCCAAATTTGCATTTCAAAAATACCTTTCTTCCGAAATGTTATTTTCTCGCAAAAATTAAGATAATTATAGAACTTCCCTTAATTAGAAAAGTCTCCAAAATAATGAATGTTAAGTTTACATCAAAGGGAGTCCTGTACGCAGTTTATTTTTAATTACTGAAAGAGGCGCATTAAAAAGTTGCCGAAACACGTAACGTGACTTGAGTGAGTAAGCAGGATATACTTTGTACACAACAAGGCTGCAGATGGTAGCATTTGTGTTCCCTTTAATATACATTTTCTTTTTCTTTTATTGTTAGGATTATGTAGGTCAGAATGGAAGAGGGAGCCCTAAGAGGATCTTCTGTCTGTCTGTCTATTACAGCCAATTTACCTCTAATCTCCTGAACCGATTAACTCGAAATTCGCCCACGTAAGATTTTACGTGACCTTAAAAAACAATCGTAAACAGTAAACAAATAAATTTAGAACTAGAAGTGACACTCTTTCTTTCAGTATATCTAAAACCACACCGTTAACATTTGGAAAATAGTATTCTGGAAAACAGTTCTTAACTTGAAGACTACAGGTAAACTTATCGAAATAATAATATCTTTGTAACATCTGCCAGGACCTACTTGCTGGCTATAACCGCTCTCACTCGAGCTATTCAGACCATGCATTTTATTCAGAACGAAATTGATATTTTAAATGTGAGTGCTCTGTGGTCTGCGGTGAATTCGCAAAACTACTGTCGTTAGCTGTGTGTGTGCAGTTTGTGGTTGAATTTATTTTATGTTTGTTTGACTTGGTGTTCGCCTTAGGTTGAAACCTACTTGATGGTTTTAGAGAATTTTAATCTGTCTGACTGACTGCGCACAGCCCAAACCTAGAGACATGAAACTTGCAGTTTGTGTTCTTTGTAAAGAGTAACTACTTAAAAAGGTTTTCTGGAAATTAGACCCCTAATGGTGTAAAATAAGGAACAGTAAAAGTAAAATATGTTTGTACTGTATAGTACGGTGATAAAGCACCCTTTTAATGCGTCAAGCAAGTCCATCTCGCGCTTTGCTATTTTGAATAAACTTACAAAAGAAAACTTAACCAACCTGAATCTTGCTCCTGTAAAATATTTGTACTACCTTTGCAGATCAAGTGCGTTGCACTTTTCATTTTGTGCAATAGAAAGGTTCTCTGGATGTTTTTTATATTATTATGTTACTTTGTATGTATAACAAATCCATGATACAGATAAAACTTTCCGCAGGATCTTGAACAGTACGCGAGCAGATCCGCGAACGCGCAGCTAGTGCACGTGGAGCCGGCGGCGGGGCACGTGCAGGCGCGCGCGGCCGACACGCTGCACGTGCGCGTGCCCGACGTGGGCGCGCGCCTCGGCGTGCAGCGCGCCGTGCTCATGTAACGTACAACACAGCTTTCTTTTGCAAACAAATAGTCCATACTTCCATACCAAGCCATACTTCCATACTATTCTAATTATAATGCCAAAGTAGCTCTGTCTGTTTCTTCTTCACGCCTAAACCACTGAACCGATTTGAATGAAATTTGGTACAGATATAGTCTGGGACCCGGGAAAGGACAAAGAATAGTTAGTTAGCACCTCGGGAATCCCCCCAGAATGGGAACTATTATTCCGCGCAGACGAAGTCGTAAGCAAAAGCTAGTTAAAAATAAATTTAATTATACTGTATTTTACACTATCATCCTATGACGTACTTTAATAAGCTGTCAAAACGCAATTTCCCCATAGATATCGTATGACATTGTCACCTTATGACGTCATAAAGGAACTCACTGAACTGATTTCAAAGCAACTATAAAACAATCAACCATTTTGCCGTAAAATGAAAATGGATCGGATTTTTGGGAGAATATTCATGAAATTGAGCTAAAATATGTTGCGTACGTTTTGAGGTTAAAAATATCCAATGGCAAAAATGTCAGGCAAGCAGGGCAATGTATTCCCGTTTTCGACAATTTTATTCTCCATGAAGCTTTTTAGATAAAGTTGAACTAATGATGGCTAGCGCAAACATACTGCTTGCATACTTACCCAAATTATTTACTTACTCAAAAAGCCATTTCGAATGAAGTATGTTTTTCTACATAAAATAAATATATTTTCAATCGGTTTTGAATGGAGACGATCATCGCTAAGTTTGTTTCGGCGTTTCTTCTCAAAATCAGTTACAAAAAGCTGAATGCATCTATATAGTTTTAAAAAACTATGACGTGCACAAATAATTTTGATATCCTATTTCATTGCAAACAATTTCATTTCACCCAGAATCTACATACTCAGGTATGTAGATTCTGCATATTAAAGCGCAAACTTTTTGTGCCACCTAGTGTCCAGCGCACGAAGTAGGGGACGTCTGCATTCTGATGTCTCTTCTGTCGGCACTTCGGCAGGCGGACAAAAACGTCTGTGAGAGACATGTGCAGGCTGTGCAATATTATGCATATTTATGGTCGCACAAAAAGTTTTCTACCAGCATTGCTCCTCTTGTACTTGCGTCCATGACTACTGAGCTAGTTTTATATCTACATATTTCGATTAAACTATTGTTAAATAAAGCTCGCTTGCAGTATTTATCTTTGTTACAGTTTTTTACATCTGACAATTCTAAAAGGCGGCCAGAGACAGAAACGAGTACATTATTATTGTGGTTAAAGTAATATCGATGTAATAAAGTAACATTTATCATATAACATCTAGGTTAATCCTGAAGGACATCCCTAAGGAGAGCTTCCCTCCTGACTACGAGCCTGTGATCGTCAGCGAGGAGGAAGTGGACTCGGAGCCCATACCAGGAATCGAAGTAATGCTATGCTCACAGTAGTTTTAATAACAAATAAAGGAACTGTTTTACTCGTGTACTGTGCAAATAGTATGAGTTTCAGGTTTAGGCACCTCGCGCGGGAGCCATTCACGACGCATTTACTCCAATATCTTCCTCAATAAACTTCCGAAAAATATTAGTGTTGCAGTTTCTTTACTTTCGATTCGACTTGTTTGAAATAATTAAAGTTATTTTCATGCGGATAAAAAATCTTTTTCTCGTCATAACATTGCAGTAGGAATAAAGGACAATATTTCAGTCTTACATAAATATTGAATTGCTAAAATTGTGCGTGGTGTGGTGGTACGTGGTGCGCGGAGTGTAGGCTCCAGAGTAGTGTACAGTAGTACATGTCGTGTTATTGCACAGGCAGCCGTGCGCACAGTGTGCGAGGTGGTGTGCGCGCAGGTGGAGGTGTGGTGCGCGGAGTGTAGGCTCCAGTAGTAGTGTACAGTAGTACATGTCGTGTTATTGCACAGGCAGCCGTGCGCACAGTGTGCGAGGTGGTGTGCGCGCAGGTGGAGGTGTGGTGCGCGGAGTGTAGGCTCCAGTAGTAGTGTACAGTAGTACATGTCGTGTTATTGCACAGGCAGCCGTGCGCACAGTGTGCGAGGTGGTGTGCGCGCAGGTGGAGGTGTGGTGCGCGGAGTGTAGGCTCCAGTAGTAGTGTACAGTAGTACATGTCGTGTTACTGCACAGGCAGCCGTGCGCACAGTGTGCGAGGTGGTGTGCGCGCAGGTGGAGGTGTGGTGGGATGTGGTGCCGGTGCGCTTCGTGCTCGACCCACCCTCGTTGCTACTTACTCACTCCAGAAGGTAACATTTAACTCAATTCCGGGGGTCCACTCAGCAGGTTAGTTTCATCGACTCGTATTATGTTTGCTGTCTTTTTATCATCAAACATGAATTCACCTTAAGAGTTTACCTTTTAATGTATCCATTGCTACCGGAGGTAATACTAACACAGCATTTACAGAAACTATTTTAACGGATGCTACGCTACTGGAGGTAAGATTTCCACTGTATTTACCAATGATATTTTAAGTAAAAAAGGCGTAGATAGGTTACCCAAACGAAATTTTATCTTCGAAAACGGCACACTAACGCACACATACATTACACGTCAAAGTAGGATGACATGATTGAAGTAGTGCGAGTGAAAAAGAGATAAACGTCAAATGTCAACGCAATACTCAGTATCATGTTTGCCAATTGGCAAACTTTTAATGTGCCACTTTTTGACTGCATATAACCTATCTACACTTTTTTACTTAAAATATCATTGGTATTTACCGGACCCGTCTACCTCTTAAACCTTTTGTATGTTCCCTTAGTTTAAAACGTTACCTCATCACTTTATCCATCAGAGTAATATTTGGGGTGACACTTTTTAGAAAGCCAATAGCCGGATCCACGCGAGACAATCCACCTCTCCCGATCACCTGCCCTAGCGCAGCGGCGTGATGCTAAGAGCCCTTCTTAGGGCCTAAATACCTGCTTGAAAATTACGTCAACGACACTTTTTCGTCCGTCTAAAAGCAGAAAGAATCTGTTAAAATGTTGTTGTGTAGAAAAGAGTCAGTATCGGTGGACGTGAAGGCGACGCAGCTGTTCGGCGCGGAGGGCGTGCTGGTGTCGTGGCGCGCGCCGGCGCACGTGCCGCGCCCCCCGCGCGCGCTGCTCGACCCCGCGCGCACCTGCGCCGCGCGCCTCGCCTGGCCGCTGCCCGCGCTGCCCAACCACTACCCGGAGACTGACGTCATCACGTAACTGATTGCATTTACTTATCAGACTAAATAGAACTAGAATAGAAAAGATTGTTGAAATGCATGGGGCTGATGTCAAATTACTTTGATAAGCTTATTATCAATCTCATACTTTTAACAATCTATTCTATTCTACAACGCCACTTGTCTAGGGAGGTAGGAATCTTCTTTTCTAGTTGAAACATAATTGTTATTTCAATTCACTCATGTTGTGGGTTGTGTTGTGTGTAATTCAGACTAGTATTATTAATGAAAGTAACTCTCTCCACCTGCTTGTGACGTTTTCACTCCTTAACCGTTGGTACAGAGATAGACCGCTGGCCTGAAAAAGGATAAATTATATTTTTCGATCTCCACGCGGGCGAAGTCGCGGGCAAAAGCTAGCAAGTTAATAAAAGAGCTCTCGTAGAGAGAATAAACTCAACACGGAGTAATATAATTCTCGACTAAAAGAAAGAAATACCCCACAATGTCAACAAAGGTTTCGTCTCTCACAGCAACAACTGAAAAACTGGCGACAAGCTCAGAATTTTAATAAAAATATAGAGCACGTACTCTACAAAATGTTATTGAAACAGCAACATTCTGCAAAAAGCTTCTCAAACATTAAACTTTGCGTCAGTTTCAGAAAAAAAATGTTCGCAATTTTCTGTGGAAACTTTTCTAAATTAAAAGCGGTTGCATGTTTACCTTGTTTTAAACTCGTTTAATTTCAACAAACCCTTTAAGACTTTATCAAACAAATATTGGGTAAAGATTATTTACTCGGTACATTCTGAGCGAGTTTAGAGCCTTCTACAAGTTTACCGGCTGGTGCAGCGACCACGGCCAACAACTTTAATTAACTGCCGCGAACTCAATTTCCTGTTCTGTTGGCAAACTTTTTTTTGATGTTCACACAGTTTTCTAAGAAACAGAACAACTTAATAGAATCTGTGCTGTTCTCGAATGAAAAAACTTTTTGGAGGCCTATTTTGTGGATTTCTCACTTTTAGAACATGAAAGTGGAAAATTATGTAGTTTATTTACAAGGTTATCAAAAGAGGCATTTCATAAAGTGACTAATTCGCTAAGTTCGCAATAGCATGGTGGCTGAGAACGAGGAGTGGTGCTCGCAGTGCGTGGTGAGCCGGCAGTGTGCGACGCGCCACCCCGCGCTGCTGCCGGCGGCCGCGTGGCTCGGCGTGGTGCCGCCCGGCGCGCCCATGCACACCACCTTCCATCTCTTTAACGACACACATCAAAAAGTAAATGTTCTTCTTTATTTATTTACTACATAGAGGACTTACATACAGCTAATAAAATCAAAACAAAAAGAAATCCATGATCACTAGAAAGCCAATTGTCCTCACGTATCGACACCATAATAATCCATACTATGTATACTATAATACACTCGAGAGCAATGAATCCGGGTCACTTAAAGAATGTTAAAAATCTCGGAAACTAAAAATGATAGGTTAATGCAATAAATTGTATTTAATAGACAATGTAATACTCCTTAAATGAAAGTAAAAAAAATATGAGTCACCATACATTTTATTAACACAAAATTACATAAAGAAAAAAACTGCTGATCTCTTCTTAAAACAAAAATAGGAAACATGAAATTTTTGAACTTTATTACGATTTTCTTGAATTTTAATACTTCGTATTGCCTCGTCGTGCTTCCATTACTGCGTTTACGCGGTTTGGCATGCTGTACACCAAGTTCCTTATACGATTTTGGGGAATATTCTCCCATTCCTCTGTGAGAGCAATTTTGAGCTCACGAAGCGTGATTGGGGGAGGGTTTCGTTGTTTTACGCATCTGCCTAGCTCGTCCCAAGCATGCTCGATCGGGTTGATATCCGGGCTGCGCGCTGGCCACTCCATACGAGTAATGTTCATCTCTTGAAGGTAGTCATTCACAATCCTACCTGTATGAGGATAATAAATGGACCAACGTGATCATTGAGGATTTCTTCCACATATCTTACGCTAGTTAAAGAGCCGTTTTCTATGATCACCAGCTCTGTGCGACTTTCAGAAGAAATTCCGGCCCACACAAGTACAGACCCACCACCATAGGCTACTTTTTCTTCGATGCATGCTTGCTTGAATCTTTCCCCTGGTCTTCGATACACTCTGTGTCTTCCATCGTGCTTGTAGAGCATAAATTTTGATTCGTCGGAGAACATAACTTTTGACCAATCTTCAATACTCCAATTTACTTGGCTCTGGGCATATCTTAGTCTCGAAATACGATGCCCACGCTCCAGTTTAGGGCCGTTTGCAGGTCTAAGGGGTTTTAAGTTAGATTCAGCAAGCCGACGTCTTACTGTCCATGCACTTGGGTTACTTCCTCCGAGGCGTCGAAACTGATTGGTGAGTTCAGTTCCTGTGAGAAAGCGATTTCGAAGCATGGTGTTCACCAAGTATCGGTCTTCTCGTGCTGTGGTACACCTGGTTCTGCCCGTTCCTGGTCTGCGTAGGTTAGAACCAGTTTCTTCGTAACGTCGGAGAACTCTTTGTACTGTTGACAGCGACACACCGACAGTCCTGGCTGTATCGCGCTGACTCCGGCCGGTTTCCAGCATTGTAAGTATTCTGGTGCATTCTTCAGGCGTAAGCGACATAATTTCAGCTTGAATAATGAATATAAAGCACTATCAACATGGTTTATGTCCCCACATAAATGACAGATTACAAACAAAAGCAAAACCAAATGCTGTAATTTCGTAGTTCCATCTTCGAAAGTGGCCCTTTTTCAAATTTGATTTTTTTATGATATAACTTTACAATAACTAAGAAGTTTTAATACCTTCATTTAAGGAGTATTACATTGTCTATTAAATACAATTTATTGCATTAACCTAGCATTTTTAGTTTCCGAGATTTTTAGGATTCTTTAAGTGACCCGGATTCATTGCTCTCGAGTGTATTATAAATGCGAAAGTCAAACTGTCTGTCTGTTTTCACACCTAAACCACTGAACCGATTTAAATGAAATTAGGTACATAATAAATATAGTTTGAACCCGAGATAGGACATAGAATAGTTTTCATCCCGGAAATCCCCCGGGAACGGAAACTATTATTCCACGCGGACGAAGTAGCGGGCAAAAGCTAGTTTATTGTAATAATTCATTAAAGCCTACTTTTACAAGTTACATTATCAGCACTTCGGCGACCATGTTCCTCTGTACAGAGGAGGGCGAGAGGCTGACACTGATTCCACTTTATACACGATTATTCTTCCCCATTGCGATTGTGTCCGCGTTTCTATTCGGGGCGGGATTAGCGCTATCAGCGCGGGGCGAATCGTGACTAACGTTTTCGTGACGCTCTCATTGTGGGCTCGCTCCCATTCTTTGAAAAAGACTTTGCCCAGAGACTTTTATTTTTATTTCATTTTGTATCGACCAACAAATAATAGAGGATACAAAAAAAAACTAATAGATATGCAGTCAAATAGTTATCTACAGCATACAATAAAATAAAATCGCGGTATAAGGAAAGAAGACGTAAAAAACAAGTACTGTATAATCACTAGTACTGTTAGTCAGAATTCACCTAAAAATACTTAATATGAGCGCTAGTCCGAAAGTGCAAATATACGTACAAAGAATAATGGAAAACTTTTTGACTGACATAAATAAACTTTACTTAGCACTTTAGAACTTTGAAACATTAACTTTGTCTCACATTAGGACTGTGCCGTGGGAGTCTTTATAAACAAAATTCACACATAACTAAGTAACAAATACCAACACGTCATAGAAATGTAAAAATAATTATGTAGAAAGTTCCATATATAATAGAATTCGCTACCGGTTACTTTGAAATTACTTGTCGGAGCCATATTGAGAGTGGACGTAAAATTTCGATCGTACTTGTTAAATTCGTTTACCTTATCTATGTCTATTTAACTTAACTATATTATCATTATGTCATCGTTTTACTATTGTAAATAGATTTTCTCATTTTGTGGAAATAATTAATAAAATTAGTTTTCAATAATAACATTCATTAGCTACAGCTCCTGAAAAACTTTTGAATTACTTGAAGTTAATATTACTTCTCAGAGGATCGGAATTTAATTAGTAAGTTACAAATGTTGTTGTTGTCCGGAGTCCGAAAATTTTCTATAAGATTTATAAGCTAAATATGAAGTCGCGACCACTGAATTTTAATTATACAATGTTACCACAAATATTCTCACATATAGCTTTAAAAAATGTAAAAAATAATAAGACAATATAAAAATCGTAAAGAAAACCGTATCGCAGTAAGGCTCTCAAAGTCTTAAAAAGACACCCTTGCGCTCACGGTTGCATCGGGTCACTCACTTATGACAAGAGAGTGAGGTAGGTATGGTTTGTTCTCTTTTCGATGGCTACATGTCAGTCAATTAGCCAAAAATTACAAGTATTTTTACGGAATGAGAATCGAATACTCAAATGGGAATCGAATATGTTCCTCGAGACGAGGAACATATTCATTCATACCTGCCACGGCGGATATGGTTCGTACACTATCTTTACAGTCGGCGTTCGGCAATTGTTTCATAGTAGTGGTGTTGTCAGATCTGCTGGTGGGCGGAGGCGTTCCGCTGGTGGGGCGAGAACTCGCCGTCGGCGGCGTGCGAGCGGCGCGTGCCGTGCGACACGTGCCACGAGCGCGCGTGCACGTGCGGCCTGCTGCGGCCCGCGCGCGGCGCGCTCAGCCACGCCGCGCAGGCCGATATCGAGTACAGCGTCAACGCGCCTGAGGTAAGCGACGACTACTTTCAGCTCTATCAGCTGTCGTGTCTTAGAGGTAGTCTGCGAGTAGCGAGACAACATCCATTAGTATAGGCTGAGGATAATGCAAACCATGTTACATTGAAAAGAGCCCGAACAGACTCTCGTTTCCCTTTACAAAGTTATTTACCCCTACCATACTATTACAAAGCCCGACAACCTACAGGAAAATATAAAACCATTGCCGCTAATGTAACTCCCACACCAAAGTATTATTTATTTTTGAACTTTATGTTCCAAATGGATGTGTTCTGAGATCGAAAATAGCCGGATTGTGTTTTGTTTACGAAGTACCTCAAATGTCAAAAAGGAAATTGAATCCAAAGTAATTTACTTGGAAGCAATACGGGCGTAATCGCAATAAAATTGTAATATAAAAGGCCAAAACCAATGGCACCAACGGGACCGCCACTCTTCACGATAAACTTTAAAATGTTCCTCGCCGGCGCATTACTCACGGGACAAATTGCTTTCATTCTTTAGATTTGAAGTTAGTACTAAGAAAATTCTCGCGGCTATTTAACACTGACAGGAGCCTTAATGGTTTTGGTACATTAATCATTCAGGAGCGGAGGGTCAAAAAGGTTTTACGTAAGCTAATCCTGATATTTACCTTTCGTAGAAAAAATACTCCGAGTTCCCGCCTCACTGAGTCTCAGCTCAGGGGCGTGACTCTTAAATTCTCATTTGGATACTAATGCTAAAGCTCCGGATTAAATTTCAAATAACGAGAAGACCGCACTGAAAAAAAAAATTGTTTGCTTTAATAAACATCTTGTTTAATGTGATCACGCATCATGACTCCATACGAGCCTAACAAGATCTTGCCTTCTGCAGCTATGAGAACTTTGTTAAATTATCATAGTTCCGTCTACTAAGTAATGAATTGCTATAATTACGGGTAGTTATTTAATTTAGCTCAAATGTTGGCCAGTTTAAGGTTGAGACATTGTCACATCAATACACTTAACTGTAGATTCAACTAAGATCTTGCACGATACGTCTGTGCAACATTATGGAATGAATGAAGTTCATAATTGTCTCAACTAAGATCTTGTATGAAGTAACCGTGAAAAACTAATTAATTCAACTAGCCTCATATTCGTCGTAGACATGAGCCGTTGTCATATGAACTACCTGTATTCGTCAATCTTATGTTGTTTCAACTAAGATCTTGCATGAAGTAACCGTGATGAACTGGATTAATTCAACTAACCTCATTTTCGTCGTAGACATAAGCCGTTGTCATATGAACTACTATTCGTCAATGCAAGTCACAGCATGTTGCACCACAAAGTAACATATTGTAGTTAATAAAAATTACAATAAGTTAGGTAGGTACTTTGTGGATGTGCAAAAGACACCGACTTGGATTGACGAATACAGGTAGTTCATATGACAGCGGCTTAGTACAACGGCTTGGACTTAGCAAATAGGTACAAATAGTATAGCAATCAAACAACCATATTTTATTATAACTTTATTAATCACTTACATAACACAAAATTTATTTTGAATACTTTTTTAAAAAACTGTTAAATATCACTCTTTCCACTTAGTTTATTTTTGTGCCAATAGATTGTAAGTTTTCATCTCCTAAAATATGCAAAATTACCAATTTAACGACCTTACATAAAAGTTTAAAAGAAACATATACCCCACTCTGCGTTCTTTGATCAATTTCAGTACTATTTGGGGGCACATTTGCTTCTAGAATAACATAATTTTCGACATAACTTGTGGGCTCATTTTCTTTGTCCTCTGCAACAGATACATTAATTATTGGGTCCCGCCCAAATTCTAAATCCGATAAATCTGCAAGCAAAAATAAGGTTGGTAAGTCACTGGGTAAAATAAATATTGTTCTGGAATCTGGAGTAGGCAATTTACTTACATAATATCATTAATATTACAACATATAGCATCTTATTGAGGTGTTATGTTGTTAGTTTGTAAACATTTTTTAAAAGTGATCAAAATAAGTACTCGTAAAATTTACATTAAAACAAAGGTAAAAGAATACTTTTTGCTATGCAAAATAGTTTCTATCTTATCTTACCTGCAAATTTTGGGATGATATCGGACAGTTCCCATGTCTTTAATAATTCTGCCACTTCGTCCATGTTATAGTATTCACTAGATAAGCAAGTACCTACTTACTTATTTTTCAAAAATTATTATCACACAACAGCAAGCAACTCACGGAACGGTACGCGCGCGTGTATCTAGTGATGACAAATGACAAGATTCAAGATTGACAAGTTCGGCGGCGGCCGGCCGCCGCGTTTTGTTAAAATAACAAAGCGTAATTTTAAGCGACCACTTCTCTTGTTTGATTTAATTAAGCAGGCTATCTAGTCAATCATGCTCGTTGTTAAAAACTACGATATAAATTTATATGTTGCTAACAAGTTGCTTGTTACCATGAACTCAAATTATTATTTGATATATAAAAGTGGAGAAGTAAAATCTAACAAAGCATGTATGATGTAACAAAGCCAGTTGAATATACTGTTCATGTGCAAATTTGTCGACATAAATAAATTGAATTTGTTCTGGCAACTAAGCTATATTGTACAAAGGCATAAAATAAATAATTATTCTAAACATTTTGATGCCAACTAAGAGAAAATGTATCTTAGTTAGTCTGCATTTTTTTCAGTGCGGGGAGGACCGCGTGCGGTGCGGTATTATACTGAAGAGTTGAAAGTTTTTCGTTTAATAGCAGATTTATATCGGTCAGCGCTTGTTCGCAAGCGGTAAGCGAGCGAACCAGTTTGCATCCCCGCGGAGAAATGCTTCACGAGTAAAACTTGTTCAAGCTAGCGGCCGCCGCACTGTCGCCACGCTGTTCTTATAATAATATTAACATTTTAAAGGTTTATTTAAAATACTTTCAAATAGTTGTTCAGTATTAAAATAATATTTGCTATAAGTTTTTAAAATATTTTTAACAACCTATTTAGGACTCGATAGCTAATTTTTTGTCAATTTATGTTTTTGTTCATTGTACTCATTAGGGTACACTTGAAGAGAGGCATTTTCAGAGAAGCCGTGCTTTTACCGACCAGCATAAGAGTATAGTATTTTTGTATTTGTTCGCGTCGATCTGGCTAGTCTAACAGAGTATTTAAATAAATATTTAGAGACAATGAAAAACTCAATATAGGGATCTAAATATGTATAGATAAAGCACTAAAGTTTTATTTTCGGAGAAGATTAAAGCCTCCGCCGCACTCATGTGTTAAGCCAACGTTATTGGCGAAAATACAAAGAACAGTTCGATAACAATAGTGATGCCCTCCTACATCACTGTAGGGACTCGTGACGCCCTCTTTGAGGACCCCTGATTTAGGCCATCAAATTGAAACTTTGTTCATTGTTCCGTATCCATGGCGATACATTGCTCGGTAGCGATCTCCCCTCAATATTGTGTTTGCACGTGAGAACCGTTCAACTGTATTTTATTGTAAGAGTTACGTTTTATAGGTCGGATTGCAAAACGTTATCGCATCGTTGTCCACGAGCATTATTATAAAAGTTGGTTCTTAGAAAATACAGGTTCTTTTTTGCTATTACCATTAATGTCGCACAGATAGATAAAGGACTCTTCGTTTCTAAATTATCTCGGCACCTTTTCCTGGACTGTCCCTTTTCCGGGCGCCATTTGTTCAGCTGTCACCATGCATACAGCTAACGTGACCCGCTCAATCTCACTGGTTCCGTATTTATCTTTTTTGTTTATACTTCAGGAATTTACTCCGCCCTCGCTGCAGAGTCCACATTCGGATCTTTGTTCCCCACCATCAAAGCAAACAGCTCTTGACTTTGAACCATCAAAGAGTCGCACCTCAAAGAAGCATGTTTGTATTGCCGTCGGGTTTGAAGAAGGCATAAGTGTTGCGGGGGTGCGGGGGCGTGGAGGGCGGGGGTGCGGGGAGCCCCGCCGGCTTTATTTACAACTCGTTAGCACTTCGTGGTCTGCCGCGATTCTCACACTCACCGGACTGGTGCCGTGAACCACAACTCAAGGTCTGTAAGGGTACTAGCCTTACATATAATGTTAAATGTTGAATGTTGTAAAATGATAGATGTTAATGTTCGATAAAAACTGTTTAATAAAATACTTGAATAAATTAATGTTACTTAAAAATACTAAATAATGTTAAAATGTTAAGAATGTTCCGAGAGTTCGGTGCCAACCGTACTACTGACGTTAATCTATACGTGACGTTAGAGCAAACCTACTTTTACCAGGTTTGCATTAATTTCTAAGTAGGCCGAAGTACAATGTGCGGATGCTGACCGTACATCTTGGCGGGGGCCAGAATACAATATATAAAAGAAATGGCTTAAGATATTCTATCGATATAAAACAAAGGGTTAAGATAAATGTTGTAAAAAAAATGTAAAATAAGAGCTAACTAATGTTGTAAAAAAGTAAAGAAAATGACAAAAAAACAATAGTTTGTTAAATATTAAATTCATGAGGTTTTGCGTAGGTAGGATTCCTCATGGTGCTCATCTCTATATCTTCCGTGGCCGTCTGTAACCTCCGTGGTGTGGCTCTTTGTGGCTTCGGTGGCGGTAATCTGGCGGACACGCCTGTGACCGCGCTGCTGCCGCAGCGTCTGCAGTACACGTAGGCTCCTCCCGCCGCAACTACTGCCGACACTAGGAGTCCCAACGAAGTGTAGGAAACGATGTATTGGTGCATGTCATGTGGTGACATTTCAGCACGTTTCGTTTCTTCCTTTAATTCTTTCAGCGAGTCGTGAATTTCTTCATAATTGTTTTTAACAAATTTTGTATTTTGTTGCCCAGATTCTAGATTAATGGGTTGGACAGAAGTTAAATTGTTAATGTCTTCCAGATTTATTAGAGGTATCTCAGGATTGACATAGATGTTATTTGTGTAATAAACTTGCGTGTAGTATGTGTCTTCGTTGTTCCGAATAATACAACCTTCCTTGGCTTCTAGTATTCCTGTAGAATGTATGGACTTAGATGTCATACTATGGCCTTCGCAGTATATTTGTAGCTGACAATCCTCGCAGCAGGCATAGAGCCAAGTGTTAGGTTTTCGTAGTGGTGTCCATTTATTGTTGCAGGTCTCAGACGCGTAGATACATTTTGCTAATGTTATGTTGGTTATTGCGCCGATTTCGCATGGAATTTGATGACTTCTCATATTACGCGTTGGCTTATTTAATGAGCAAATAAATGTGTTCGGCTCAATTTTTATGCAATTATCCAGGTCGCTTCCTGTAAGCTGCATATAGGTCTCTTTCCTGATATTGACTGCAACATATCTTGAGCTCGGTTGCATTATGAGTACATCCTTGCTATTTGTTTTCATTGGGATAGGAACTGGTTGGTACAAGGCGAATTGAGTGTCACCTGTTAGAGGTAATGTTATTTCTATGATGAAGTAATTATCCATCAACCTAGACTTGACCTCTAGTAGCTTGTAAATGTCTGCTAGTTGGGTTTGAATGTTATCCACAGGAATGGAAAGATGTTGAGGTAACTGCCCAGAGATGATGTTAAGTTCTTGGAAAAGTTGACTTTGTGGTAAGAGTCTGGTATCCACGTGACCATGGTGAATGTTGATAGCTGTGTCTAGGAGCATATGTTGGATGTGGCGTAATTTTGATGTTATTATAGATGTCATAAGAGCCATGGTAGTGAAGTAGTTCAATCCTTCGTTTTCCTGAACCGACTTACCTAGTGTCTGTAGGTAGTTATCTGTGATGTTCAGATGTTTGGTTATGAGGTTGAACTGCGTATTCATCGCCTCTTCATTTCTCTTTAAAATGTTGTTTTGCGCCTCAATTATTGATGTTTGCCCCTTAATGAGTTTTAGTAAATGGTCTTTATCGTTGTGTAATGTTTCTATGTCCTGTTTATATTGTGTTGCGAACCTTTCGTCGAGTACGCCAAACAAGCTGTTTGCTAGATAGCCTACTCCATTAATGAGTCCTCGGGTGATCCGCCCTCTTATCTGTCCATGATGTGTTTCCAGCATGTAGTTGTTATGGTCGAGTTCGCTGAGTTCCTGTTCAAATTCACTCGTTATAGTTTTGCACACAGTCTGATAACTGAATTGCTCACATCTTTCCTCCAGGTGCTTCACAACCTTATGTATGTTTTCCATACCTTGCCAGTATGACGTCATGTTGTAATAGGTAACTATTTTCCAGTCATCATGTACGCTTTGTAAGTTACCGATTCTATCAAAATAGATTGCCCTGTGTGGTTCAAATGGCGTCACTGTTATAGTGTCACTGGTTTGCGTTGTAGATTGGAATAATGTTAATAATGTTATCAACATACATAGCAGGCTGGAGCTAATTTTATTTGTTTTAAAACGTTTTTTGTTAGTGCTGTGTTTTGTTGTGAGTTTTTGTTCTAGTTGATTTGTTTGTTTGTTAGTAGCGATATCAGGGGTTTTTATCTCTGATTCCGGTATCGGGAGTTTAATTAGTTTAGTTATTGGTCTCGTTAGTAGTCCTGTTTTGGTTTTTAATGTTACGACTCTGGTTAGGTTGTCTCTTCCTGGATGAGCATCCTGTACTCTGCCAAGTGCCCATTTCGCAGGTGGAAGGTTGTCCTCTTTGATAAGGACAATATCCCCTGTTGTTATGTTTTCCGTTTTATGCAACCATTTGCTCCTAAGTTGCAGTTGTTGCAAGTATTCGGAAGACCATTTTTTCCAGAACCCTTGACGCATTTTGGTTACTAACTGCCACCGTTGTCGAATGTTGATGTTTTGCTCGCTGATATTTTCATGTGGTAGGAATGTTGCTGGTCGCCCCATTAGGAAGTGTGATGGAGTGAGGTAGTCTATATCATCAATATCCTCTGTTAAAGGACACAGAGGTCTAGAGTTCATGCAGGCTTCAATCTGCGTCAGGAGTGTTAAAAACTCCTCGTATGTTAACCTCTGCTCTCCTAGGACGCGTTTTAGATGGTACTTCATAGACTTGACTGCTGCCTCCCAAAGTCCTCCAGCAGTCGGCCAGCTCGGAGCGTTGAAATGCCATGTTATTCCCATTTCAGAGTACTTTTTTAATAAAGAATTGTTATTAAATGTTTGCACGATGTTTAGTTGTTTGGCTAACTCCTTTTCGGCTCCAACAAAGTTAGTTCCGTTGTCCGAGTAAATATGTTTCGGGCAGCCTCGCCGCCCAATCATGCGATTAAGAGCAAGCAGGAATGTTTCTGATGACAAATCAGATGCAAGCTCTAAGTGCACAGCCTTTGTTGTCATGCACACGAACACCACAACGTAACCTTTACTTGTTTTGATGCCTCGGCCCTTATTTAGTTTGACGGTAACGAATCCTGTAAAATCCACCCCTGTGTGATAAAAGGGCGGCGATTGCGTTATCCTCTCACTAGGTAAATCAGCCATTAGTTGGTATTGGTTTGATGGCTTGAAGCGGCAACACTTCACGCAGGTTTGAAGATGTTTTTTGACTGTACTATTTCCTCCTATTATCCAGTACCTTTGTCTTAACGTGGCCAACGTTAATCTCGCTCCACCATGCAGTGTTGTGGCATGTGCGCGATCAATTAGCAGTAATGTCAGTCTGCTGTTATTTGGTATGATGATAGGGTGTTTCGTTTCTTCAGGCAAGTTTGAGTGTCTTAACCTTCCCCCAACACGAAGTATGCTATTCTCATCGAGGTAAGGGTTAAGCTTGAGAATTCCACTAGTGTTGCATAACTTCCCTTTTGTTTTTAAATCTTTAATTTCTTGCCCAAAATGTTCGCTCTGCACTTGTTTTATAATAATGTTATGAGCGCATCGAATGTCAGTGAGTGTTAAATTACATGCTTTATTGTTTGCATTATGATTCATAGCGATAGTTGGGCATTCCCTGTGACGTTTATTTTGTGACGCGTTCGCAATGAAACGCGACACCCAAGCGACGACGCGTATTGTTGTCATAATACAGCTGTTCTTGACTAGGAGCTGTGTAACAAAGTTGTTATTTCGGGTTCCGATTGTTTTTGACGTCACGGCATGCACATTTTTAACCTCGATTTCTGGTGTTATATATGCTTCCAATTTTGTTTCACGCACTTCATCACTGTGCAGCCATTTGGGTCCGTCAAACCACAGAGGATATTTATGTAACTGCGAGGGTAGAAGTCCACGTGATGCGCAGTCAGCAGGGTTTTGTTCCGATCTCACGTGCCTCCATTTCTCGGGCGGTACTATCGATATTATTTCTTGAACCCTGTTCCCGACGTAGGCCTTCCACCGCGAGATATCGCCGTTCAGCCAACCAAGCACTATCATAGAGTCCGTCCATGCAGTTACTTTGATATCAGGTTTATCGAGGCAATGTTTTATTTTCCTAACAAGTTGTGCTAACAGCTGAGCGCCGCATAATTCGAGTCTGGGCAGTGTTTGTTGTTGTTTAATTGGAGCGACCTTAGTTTTAGCCGCAACCAATGTAATATGATATTTCTGCGTAGTATTTTCGCGAACCTTGCTGTACACTACACAAGAAAATGCCTTTTCAGACGCGTCGCAAAATGCATGAAGCTCGAATTCATTGTTTGTTTCCATTCCCAGCCATCGGTTAATATGAAAGGGTTGCATGTTTAATAGTTCGTGTCTATATGTTCTCCACTCCTTTTCTAATTCCTCCGGAATAGCATCATCCCAGTCAATGTTGTACTTCCATATCTGCTGGAATAGGATTTTAGCTTTGACTGTTATTGGGGACAGTAACCCCAGCGGGTCAAATATGGTTGAGATATCGCTCAAAATTTGACGTTTCGATGTGTCTTTGTTGTTATTATTTTTAGTTTTTAATATTGGTGAGAATATGAACTGGTCGTGCTTTGGGTCCCATGCTAATCCTAATGCCTTCGCTGCCGATGCGTCTGTAAAGTTAAGGCCGACAGGACTGACCATCTCTTCTGGTAAATCTTTCAGTAGTTGCTGATCGTTACTTGACCACTTTCTGAGATTGAAACCTCCCTTTCGTAAAAGTTCTATAAGTTGGTTTCTCGTGTCCCTTGCCTCGTGTACCGTGTTCTTCCCAAATAGTGCATCGTCAACAAAGAAATTATTGAGCAGAATGTGTTTTGCTTCTGGGTACCTATCACCCTCGTCCATTGCTAGCTGTTGGAGTGTTCGTAGCGCTAAGAACGGAGCGGCTTTAGTACCGTAGGTGACAGTACACAGTTCGTACTCTCTTAGCATTTCCCGTGGGCAATTTCTCCACACGATTTTTTGTAAGGGTTGATGGTCTGGATGCACGGCTATAAAACGATACATTTTCTCAATATCAGATGTTAAAACGTACTTGTACTGTCTCCATTTCAGCAAGATGCTAAGAATGTCTTTTTGTAGGTTTGGACCTGCCTCCATTAAATCGTTCAAACTTTGTTTTGTGCTCGTTTTCGCTGACGCATTAAAGACGACTCTCAATTTTGTGGTAATAGCGCCTGGGCGCACTACCCCATGGTGTGGCAAAAAGTATTCCATGTTGAGGTGTATATCGTTTTCGACCTGCTTCATGTGACCCATTTCTTCGTATTCCCTTATAAAATCTTTGTATTCAAACGCAAATGCAGGGTTTCTCGCCATCTTTCGCTCAAGTTGTTGAAATTGAGCAATGGCCTGCGATTTGGATGTTCCCAATCTCTCAGTAATGTTATCCTTTAGGGGAAGACGAACCTGGTATCTCCCATCAGGCAATCGTGTTGTTGTTTCTTTGTATAATTGTTCGCACTTGCTGTTAGAGTCGATGTCTTCCTTGTTTTCCTGCAGGGACTCCTGTTCCCAGAACTGGGCAAGATCCTTAACGTTGTTGACAATTACATGGCAATTAAAGGTTTTGTGATTGCCACACACTACCCATCCTAGCTGCGTTTGTTGAGCTATGACCGATGATGTTTTTGTTTTAATTAGCCCCTCTAAAACTATTTCCGCATAAATGTCGGCTCCCAGCAATAGATCTATTTCCTGCGATATGTTAAAGTCAGGATCAGCCAGCTGCAAATGTTGTAAGTGTTCAAAGCTGGCTTTATCTACTGTCTTGCTAGGTAATTTGTTTGTGATTGATTTCATAATGAGCGCGTTAATGTTAATGTTATAGTTATTGTATAAGGCTTGACATTGCAAGTGAAGTGCTCCCTTACACCTTGTGTTCGCTGAGGTACCAACTCCTGACACCACTGCGCTCATTTTATCCCGTTTCAACTGTAATCGTTGCGCAGCATTTTCAGTTATCAGACTGACTTTAGACCCTTGGTCCAGTAGCGCGCGCAGCATGATTGTTGTACCATCATAAGCTATGGTCTTAACTTGAGCCGTGGCCAGTAACACTTCATTCGAGCTATCGTGTGCTAGATGTGTGTTCAATGTTTGACCTGAACTAGATTTGCTAGGTCTCGATTTTGCTGACACGATTGCCTCGTGTAAAATGCTACTGTGCGGCTCTTCGCAGTGTTTGCACTTTTTCTCTGACGTGCATATTTCGCCATTATGGCTAAAAAGACAATTAATGCATACACGTAGGTCATTGGCGGACTTTAACCTCTCGTCTGGTGACATACTTAAGAATTCTCTGCAATTGTAGAGACCATGTTGTTTTTTACATTTGGGGCAAGTTATAATATAATTGTGAAATGTTCTCTTGTTATTGAATGTTTTCGGCGCGTTTTTAGTTTCAACTTTACCGTTCTGCTGTTGCATTTTATTCTTATTATAAGTGGCATTATGAACTGTTTTTGTTTGAATGTTTTGTTGCTGATTATTGATGATGCGTGGACGGTTCGTAGACGACTCCATTGACATAAACTTGTTCTCGATGAATCTAAGGAACTCTTTCAACGTGGGCATGCCCCGCGGATCATTTAATGATTCCTTAAACGACTGGCTTGTGTCTGAATCAAGTTTCTGCATTAAAATGTAAACTACCAACGGATCCCAGGTAGAGGTATCGAACTGTAGGTTATTAATAGCCTGAATACTCTCGATGGTCGTATCATGCATTCTCTTCAGCTGGGATGCTGTCGGGGTTTGAATGTTTGGTTGGTTGAGAAGAATGTTAGCCTGGTAGGTAAATAATAGCCTCTTATTATCGTACCTCTGCTGAAGGATCTGCCAACAAGTTTCATAATTATCAGCACTAATATTCATGTGCTGTATTAATCTCTCGGGCTCCCCCTTCAATTTAGATTTCAAATGCTGCATTTTTTGAGCGTTTGAGATGAACGTGTTATTATGCACGATCTCCACAAATAAATCCTTGAATGTTGTCCACTGTGCATAATTGCCACTGAACATCGGAAGTTCTATTTTCGGTGTGGATTTCTCCTGATGTTTGTTCTCCCAAATTCTCTTGTTTATTTGTTCCTTACTGAACTCATACAGCCTTTCCAACCTATTGTAATCGGCTTCAAAGGCTTGCGTGTCGTCCAACATGTTATCCAGCTTCCAATAGGTACAATCGACCCTTTCCCAGCGCTGAGTGACTGTCCTCAATTTATCTTCCAGCTGCCACTTTTCTTTCAGGCTTCCGATGTCCATGTTCCGCACAGCTCTCTCAAAGGCCTTGATGTTAGACCGCTGTTCGTTCATGATGTCTGTAACTCGTTGATTGACGACCCTGACATTACTCGCGACGTGTCTGACCTCTTCTATTGACTCATCCCTATCATGTTGTTCTGGAGCTTCTTCTTGAGCTCGTGGAGACGTTCCGCTGCATACTCTTTGTTGTTTGACCTGGCTAAACGAACTAAATTGCTCTTCTTCGATTTTAGCTAGTACTCTCTGTCTTGATTTATTAATCATAACCTTCGTCTCCTCGTACAATTGTTCCAGACGGTCGTAAACACGTTTCTCATAGTAGGCTCCAGACTTCTCGCTGTCCAATAGAGCTAATTGGACGTCGTTTCTCTTAAAGTCGGTCCATAACTCCTCCAGCTTGATAAGCCTTTCGTCATGATACTCAAGAGTTGTTTTGCGTGTTGGACCGTCCTTCTTAAAGTTCTCATTAATCCGTTTAATGGCATCAAGAGTTACAGATTGAGATTCAAGTAAGACATCGTAAGAAGACATTGTTATTGTTTATCGGTATTGCGCACAGCCAATAAATTGCAATATTGAAGAAAAAACAAAAAAAATGGAACGCGCTCACCGGGTTCGCAGCTACCGCCTGTATATTCAGCTTCTCTGCCACCTGGACTACTCAACACTGTTCACACTTATTTTAATGTTCTGTTTAATGTTCCCGCAAGCGAATAGGCACCACGCGGCACTGATTCTAATTTTAAAAAACTCGAAGGACCAAAATGTAAGGGTACTAGCCTTACATATAATGTTAAATGTTGAATGTTGTAAAATGATAGATGTTAATGTTCGATAAAAACTGTTTAATAAAATACTTGAATAAATTAATGTTACTTAAAAATACTAAATAATGTTAAAATGTTAAGAATGTTCCGAGAGTTCGGTGCCAACCGTACTACTGACGTTAATCTATACGTGACGTTAGAGCAAACCTACTTTTACCAGGTTTGCATTAATTTCTAAGTAGGCCGAAGTACAATGTGTTTCGGGCAGCCTCGCCGCCCAATCATGCGATTAAGAGCAAGCAGGAATGTTGCGGATGCTGACCGTACAAGGTCAGTGCTGTAAGTTGTGGTTTACATCAAATCTAATAGCGCCAGCAATCAGCACAGAAATTGTTAAAAAGATAATCAAAATCAAACCTATTATATATTAAAAAATTATTTATTTTTAATAAACTAAGTAAAAATAAAATAATGGAATTAAATGGCGTCGGGTGAACGTCGTAATGCTACGGTGGTCTACTAGCTTGGCCACTGCTATTTCAGCCGCTATTCAGTAGCGGCTATTTAAGAAATAGTAGCGGCCAAGTTAGCTTTGGCAAATTTTCAACCGTCAGCCTGAACTGCCTCTGGCCACGTTACAGAACATTAATATGCTTATTTTAGCCTTTATATTTTTGTAATAAAAGACAAACTAGTGGCGTACCGGGATAAAGCAATTTGTGTACGTCGCTGAAATAACTAGGCATCTAACTAACTTCTCTACAAATAGCTGGCTTGACAATTTATCAATTTTATTCGCTTTCTATGATTTATGTTCGACAATGGACCGTATATAAACGGATAAATATAAAATTGATCGGTCGCTACCCGTTGTTAGAGCGCCTTCACACCAGCGTTTGTCTAGCGTAAACGTTCGTGTGAACGTATGCTCAGCGGAGACGTCGCGGTAATGCGACGTATGCGAACGTTTACGCTCAACAAACGATAGTGTAAAGAGGGCCCTCTCTCGGACGGCTCGAGCTGTCTCAGTTTCTCTATACATTTTCTAGGAATCCCTACCATTTGCGTGGGGGTTGAAGGGTTAAGTTGAGTATTGCTTTGATTCCGCAGTGTGACGGGTGCGTGGCGACGCTGGTGCGCGCGCGGCGCACGGGCGCGGACGTGGCGCGCGTGCCCGGCGCGGCCGGCACGGAGGCGCGCTCGTCACTCGTCACGTACCGCGTGCTCGCGCCGCGCGTCGTGCTCCGCCTGCTGCCGTGCGCGCACGACCCTGGGCAATGTAAGTCGCGCTCTGTACTCACTTCGTACCTAAAAAGTTTTGTAGTAGATACAATTGTTACATGTGGTTAGGAGCCACTCTAACCAAGTCAACCGTGTCGCCGTTGTAGTGAGTTCTTGCTAATGCTTTTTTAAGTTATCCTTTACATAAAATTACAAGCTAGAAGTACTAGTAATGTTCCTCAGGCGAGGGGTGCGGCGTGGACGAGGGCGCGCTGGCCAGCCGGCGCGGCACGGCCACGCTGCGGCCGCGGCGCGCGCTCGTGCTCGGCCGCCGCACGTGCTACCGCCTGCGTGTCACCAACATCACGCCGCTGCCCTCCGCGCTGCACTTTGACAGGGAACACGGTCAGTACACAACTATTTAATTAATTTAAAATATTCACCAATTTAAGGGGAAGACTTATTTAGAGTCTCTGTCGCGACGCGTCAGCCCATCATCCGTTAAAAAATACGTTCAAAAACGGTCGTTAAAAAGAAGCCTTACTGAAATATATTACGGAACTAGTATTGATTATTCCAGACTTTTCGTTGAATATCCACCCAAAGGAAAAAAAAATAGGATCGCGACATATTATTTTAACCAAATGATAGGTACTTCCAACCCTCGTAATTTGATTCCGAGTTCTTTGTTGGACGGAAAATTTTTACCTAATTTGCTTAAGACTAAAGTGTACACGTAGCACAACAGGAAATTAAATTAACACAATTAACACGTGCAGCTAATTCGGAATACAACCGAATCGCAAGCGAGGGCAAACAGAATATTTGTACACCCGGGACGCGAGACACCCAAAGGTGTAAAGGACTGAATTTAAATGAAAACATTTTGTCTGTTGTTTTCGGGCGAATACCTTCACTCAGAAAATAAAAGATTGCAGTCTCGCTCCGAGGGAAAAGCGAATAAAAGTGTGTGTGAATATCCACAGTGAACTGTGTCAAAGGGTCCTTGGCGCATTTGCTCGTCACGTGGAGTGTCGAGTGTATGTTCCGATATCTGCGAGTCTCCAATGCTTGACAGTTGGAACATCGCGAAAGCTTTTTAGTTACGTACGGTGACCCGTGTCTTTGTACCTTGGATGCTGGACGGATGAGTGCAAGCTTTCATTGTTTTATGCAAACACTTTTGCTAGCAACCACTGCTAACAAATGTATATAATAGCTTATTTATTTATAGCTTTCAACCGTGGCTTCGCCCACGTGAGTGTTGGAGTTTTAAAAATCCCTTCTTTTTTATATACCCTAGCGCTCGCGGCTACATCGGGTCACTCACCTATGCTAAGAGAGTGAATAAGTTCTTTTGATGGGAATCTAGCGCTCGTGCCAACATTTTATTAATTTTATGAGGCATTTGGTATAAAATTAAGGTATTAGTTTTTACATATTTGGAATTAAAATCGAACGGAATAGCCTCCTTTATTATGTCCCTTGTCTTACCTATCATGGTGTATATTATATAGATTTAAACTTCATACACAAAGGTACAAAGGCGGAATTAATGACTTGGCCATTGTCTACCAGTCAACCTACATAATGGCCTTACTTGACACTTCATTGTAAGCGCTACAATATATATACCCGATACCTAGTTGAAATATTGATTGTTCATTAACCGAGAAGTCTGAAACTATCAAATTACTGAACATAAAGCATGGTAACCGACCCTCTTTAGATTCGCAGTAATCTACACCCTTTGTGTCTTCAATAGCTATCTGATTCCGATGACGCCTTCCAAGAATTATTCGCATTTAAAATGGGAATAATTCTTGTAAGACAATACAAAATCTCTTAAGACTAGTTTAGCTGTAAAAACGCGTCGCAGCTAACTTTTTACTAAAGGTGAGGCCAAACGAGCGTAATTTTATGAGTCGCGAGTCGCAGAATTTCGGTCGCTTTCATAGAAAAAGACTCGCTTGCAACGAGAAATGAGTGGTCTGTAAAATTACGCTCGTTTGGCCTCACTCTAACAGTTAGCTTAAATCCTGCCGGATGCAATGGTGTTAGTTTTCGGTATCATAATTTTAACTTTTGTATGCTCTGATTTAATTTACATAAGTGCTAATTTCAACAGACGCTGTTGTAGTTATCTACTGAAATTCTCAATCCTTTGCTTCCGCTAGATAAAGACGTGTAAACGTTTAGTATTTGCTCCACAAATAGCGCTGGGTGCAGGTATTTGCTCATGCACATTTGCCCACCGCCGGCAATCAGCGCCGCAAGTAATCCGGCACCTCACAAGCGGTGCCGTCTCCGCGCCGTGCCATCTCAACCGTGCATAAAGGCTTGCCGCCATGTTTCCATACAGAGCTAATCCCCAAACATTTTATACAAATGCTTTTTCTTTTGAGTTATTTATTTGCTGAATCACTTTTAGACACCGTTTACATGCTTTAAGCTGCGTGTTTACTGAAGAACGATCAAAATAATTGCAATACTTTATGTCCCGCAGTGCCACAATTTTTTTTTTTGAAAGTGTGTGTACCGTCATCTTCACTCCATATTTTCACGTTCTAGCATCATATCTCAACAAAACATGTCTATTCAGTTTTTTTCTAAACACGAAGGTATTCAGTTTCGTAACACGTTATTGGTAAGATTCAATAAAACAGTTGACTCGAACAAGTTATGCACAAACTCAATTAATACTTGAACGTCCGTACGACAAACTTGCACAAGGAAGTTTGTTAACACCCGTTTATCATAGTTGATTAGGAAGATGTCTGTAATTTCGGCAATAACGTAACATTATGTTTATTGGTAAGCGACGTGACTTGGGAAATCAATTCCATAATCAAACGGAGCTAATAAAATATAATTCCCGTTTCTATGGTGAAGTATGGCTGAGAAGCGATTAGCTGTGTGCAATCAGGTCGCACAATGGACGCAATTTTAGATTGTTTGTCGTACAATAGATGCTTATTTCTTGCTGCACCACAAGTGAACAACTCTATGTGAGAAATCACAGAATACCGATATTTGTATCAAATATAATATGGATAGGTAAATTATCGGAAACCAATGCGGTTATATTTGTAACCATAGATTGTGTATTTCAAGGCAAAACTAATTGATAAAAAAGTACATTGTAGAACACATATTTATTAATAAGATAAAAACAAAATTGTAGCTTTAATTGCTTCTGTGTTCTGAACATAATAAAATTGTAAGCGCTCTCGTGCAGGCGCATGAACACGTTCCACTACGAGATTATTGTGTCGAGTATATTTAAATTCACGCATGACGTTCTTTTGTTAAGTATTTTGTAGTTCATTTCTATGTTTTATTTACGCACTTAACATTTTATGAGTTGATAATTAGAGCTGTGTTCATTATGTAATGATGTTTACTATGTATGCAGCTATTTCATTTATTTCATAAATTACTCCGACATATTAGCTAAAATATAATTATTACTATTTGATAAGCTTTTCTGTATATTCAACAACTGCTGCTGCAAATTATGTCCACACATAGTTATTGTTTGTGGATAACAGAGTAGCCTAACAAAAGGGATTTTCAATTTCGTAATCATTGAAGAAATAATTAATCATTTGGATTTAGCTTTTGTTAGGTTACTCTGTTATTTATGAACATACATTTCGTAACTGTGTGCGCAGAATAGTTTAGTTATAACGCATTGTGTTTATTTAATGACATTGTACACTGATTGAGCTAAACGAGTCAGTTTATATATTCATAGAGTTAATGTAGAACATCACTAACCGTTTAAAAATTTAATTTGAAAGTTTTCACAAAATTGCATTTTTGATGAAACTATCATGTTTCGCGAGCGAGGTGTGTAGTGTGTCATCTGGTGTTCTCGCTACACTTTTAGTTTTTACCAATCTTCATTTTTAATTACGTGACAAGAACCAAAATGAAAGTAAAAATGTTATCGGAGCAGCTCCACCGTCCACAGCGACCCCTCCACGAGATCGTGTGACGTCACAGAAAGTAGATTATAACATTTTATGTTATAGCAAATTGCACTTTTAGCACGTCACTGCTTGGAGCAGTTCTCTTAAAAACGTTTTATATTTCTCATCCGAGGCATGTCTCGAGAGGATCGTCCGGCGCCTTTATTGCTGCCAGCGATACTTTTCACGAATAAAAGTTTATTGCGGACAAAACAGCCGCTTCGTCCGCGCGGGGGCACTCCTGCTGAATAAGGTTGTTTTAAATTGATATTGTGATGAGTTTACATTATTAACAACCGCAACAGATGTCGCAGCTAATCTCACTGAAGTACTAATTCATTCATTACTCACGTAATTATGTTTGTTGCAGTTTCCTCGGACGCCCTGAAAGTGATGTTCATTCCCAACGACTTCAAGGTGCCGCCCTATGCCGAAGTAGAGATTCAGGTCTGGTTGGCTTTGTAACATATTATAATCATTTGTAGTTTTTGTAGAAAATAGGTAGGAAGTGGTTTTGTTAGCTCATTGTAGTTTCTATGACTATTCCTATGGCTATTTCTTGTGGCACATTGTAGTTTTTGTACTATGTAATGGCATCAGTTGTAGCACTAAGTAGTGTTTGTAGCACTATTTAGTCTCATATGATTAATTAAATTAGAGGAAAACCATGAAAATTTACATTTTGAAATGAAAGGACGATTATAACCGTCGAAATTTTCGTTCAATTAAAATAAAATTCTTAAGATTTATGCTTTTTGAATTCCCGAGCGTGATAAGCGAATTTTAGAAAATGTATGAATGCAGTTAGGTTTCTTTTTAAAAATAAAAGAATGTTTCCTTTAAGAAAAAATGTCTACTTAAACGATTTAAGGTAGTTTTCTTCCAGGGCTCATTGAAACTTACCACCCTGAATAGATTGTTACTCAGGAATAAAAAAAAAGAATTTTGAAATCGGTCTTGTAGTTTTAGTATTTATTCGTAGAAAAATAGATAAATAGATAAATAGATAAATAGATAAATAGATAAATAGATAAATAGATAAATAGATAAATAGATAAATAGATAAATAGATAAATAGATAAATAGATAAATAGATAAATAGATAAATAGATAAATAGATAAATAGATAAATAGATAAATAGATAAATAGATAAATAGATAAATAGATAAATAGATAAATAGATAAATAGATAAATAGATAAATAGATAAATAGATAAATAGATAAATAAATAAATAGATAAATAGATAAATAGATAAATAGATAAATAGATAAATAGATAAATAGATAAATAGATAAATAGATAAATAGATAAATAGATAAATAGATAAATAGATAAATAGATAAATAGATAAATAGATAAATAGATAAATAGATAAATAGATAAATAGATAAATAGATAAATAGATAAATAGATAAATAGATAAATAGATAAATAGATAAATAGATAAATAGATAAATAGATAAATAGATAAATAGATAAATAGATAAATAGATAAATAGATAATTTTTTTTTTTTTTGATGAAAACTTATTATTATAATTATACACAATATTTACAAACTAAAACTAAATTAAAAACCCTAGAATTAAAATAAAATGGCATCAAAAAACTCCTCAGCATCGCTGTCAAACGGTAAAGTGCTCAAGAGGCTGGCAGCATTGCCACGTTGGATGGCAATGCTAAGCCTCTGGCCAAAATAAAAGCCAGCCTTTGGGTCACGAGAACTGTCAACTAGTCTTTTTGACAGCTCTTTAAAAAATAGGTGGGCACTCGGACCCCATGGCCCAAGGGTTTCAACCCCAAACGGCTCGAAAATATAGTTTCCAGTAAGGTTACTATACTTTCGCCGCTTGAGGTTTTCCGCAGCCGAGGCGGCAGCACCGGCACAGGACGCCGTACTAGGAAGGTGGGATGGCGCAAGAGTATCGACACACGTAGCGTCCCACACTAAAGGCCTACCCATCTTCCATGGGAATAAAGACATACCGTCCGGTCTCTTGCCATCGTCGCGTGCCAAACCGTTGGGTTCTAATACAGCTGGAACGCCGACGGCAACAAGAGCACGTCGAATGATGTCATTAATATTCGCGTGCCGTGGTATACGGCCCGCGCTACGGCTGCACGACAAGCCATGGTGTCCGAGGCTGTTGACAGCTTCCCCACAGTGACAACGATGCGGAGAACAACAAGACGCCCCTAAGCGAAGTGAAGCAGCGAGGCGGAAAGTCGTGTCGTCGAACAAAGTGCCAATGTTCGACGACGGTAGTGCCTGAAGCCAAAGACCCGACTCCCACCTGCCCGCAGCTAGTAGGCGCGCTCGCTCCGCAGAAGTAGCAGACGTGGAAAGTAATTGAATAGATAAATAGATAAATAGATAAATATTTGATTAGTATTTGTGTAGATACAAAAATACAAAAGTACAAAAATACAAAAATACAAAAATACAAAAATACAAAAACAAAAAGTACAAAATTACAAAAATACAAAAATACAAAAATACAAAAATACAAAAATACAAAAATACAAAAATACAAAAATACAAAAATACAAAAATACAAAAATACAAAAATACAAAAATACAAAAATACAAAAATACAAAAATACAAAAATACAAAAATACAAAAATACAAAAATACAAAAATACAAAAATACAAAAATACAAAAATACAAAAATACAAAAATACAAAAATACAAAAATACAAAAATACAAAAATACAAAAATACAAAAATACAAAAATACAAAAATACAAAAATACAAAAATACAAAAATACAAAAATACAAAAATACAAAAATACAAAAATACAAAAATACAAAAATACAAAAATACAAAAATACAAAAATACAAAAATACAAAAATACAAAAATACAAAAATACAAAAATACAAAAATACAAACATAAAAAAATACAAAAATACAAATGCACGGATGACCCAGATGGATAAGGCATCCGCCTCTCGTGTAAGGAATTGTGGCTTCGAGTCCAGGCAAATACCAATGTGACTTTTTCAATTCATATGTACTTTCTAAAGTTTATCTCGGACATCACTGACATCCCGTGCTTCGGAAAGCACGTAAAGCCGATGGTAACGGTTGTCATTCGTAGAACTTTGACAGTCGTTACTGGTAAAGCCAGAAAGTCTAACCAGTCTAACCAAAGGGTAAAGTGTTGCCCATTTACGGTCTTATAGGCAATCGCTTCACGTAAAATCCTGATATCCAGCTGAATTCGGTTAGGACGGAAACCGATCCCAACATAGTTGGGAAAGTGCTAGGAAGATGACGATATTTTTGGCATCTTTTGTAGACAATGTACAAAGTTTTTTTTTTAAGTACACTTTCCACTTCGTTATGATTATATTACATGCATAGATGTTACACGACATATCTGACTGTTTATTTAGATCTCAAAAACTGTGGCCATAATTTTTATATCTGGGCATGTTGTTGTCGTTGTGACACAGTTAGCAGTTTCGTGAACGTGAAAGTTATTTCTAGTTTGCTTCTTCGCTGATTCTTCCCTCTCACGGGTAGGGCCGCGACGACTCCAAAAGATTTACACACGAAATAACAATGGCTTTACGTGCTTTGTGAAACTGAAATATTCCTAAAAGACTAACAATATGTAGATTGTTAGATCCGGGAAACAAAACCTTACCTGGTTTAGCAGCCTGTAACTACGACACGTCAGAGCTAACATAAGATTAATAAAAATGAAGCGAAATAATCTCCACCACCCACGCGGGAGATTTGATAAAATATAACAACTGACAGCCAGCTGCTGAAATTGTGTTAATTTGTAGGGTTTACATCAGTAGGTACTATTTCTGACCTTTATAACGAAATCCTAACAATTTCTATAAATCTAAAATAAAAGCTTTCGCGTTCATTAAATGGTACGCGTTCTGATTTACTTAAATTAGATTATTGGAAGTCTAAAGATAACTATATCTTTGAGAAACTTTGAATAAATCTGAAATGTTCAATGAAAGTGAGATTGTTACAACGTTCTCGGAACGTTCGATTAATATTTGGTTTTCTTAATCTATTATCTTAGTGAAATTTAACACTATGAATACGTTCTCTTGAAAATACATTGAGGGGGAATGCAAATGTGTGTTTGCGTTTATATCAACATATTAGTGGCGGCACACGAGCTACAATAACACCTCACTATCAGCGCGGTCGTGTTCCCGCGAGACATCGGTTTATCCCACAAACCTCTCGATGCTACCTCATTGAAATTACCTCCGTTCAGCTTCAGGTTGCTTACTTTTGCAAACAGTTTTAATGCCTCGGGGAGTACCGCTTCCAAATAAGATTTTTAGAACAGCCCGCATATTTTAATAAATTATACAGGGAAACTATTGCTTATTAGAGGATATTGTTATGGGGAAGCAGTGATGGATACTACATATTTACAGTGTTTCAAAATATGTAAGAAGTGCAATTTGACACTTCTAACCAACTGAAGAATAGGGATTGGGTTAAAAAAATCGATTACTAAAATATCCGATTTATACGAGATATTGATTTCATTTCTTTGTAATTTATAATCGATTTAAGTTACAGATTTATTTATTTTATGACTGTAAATTTCTGAATTTTAGATAAAAGAAATTCTCAAATTCTCACTTGCCAGTGTTGCCAAATTAAAAGAAAAAAAATTTTTTTGTCAAGACTTGAGCACGAGCGATTTTGCTTACAAAAACTTATTAAAATTATAATAACTATATGTTTAATTTTAAATATGCCTTTTCGTTGACATTTAGAAATCATCAAATGTATATTTAAATAATAAATGTCGCTTTCATTGAAAACAATCGTTACCAATAAGTTCGATTATTCGGTCATTTTTAACGATTATTGGTATACAAGTGAATTCGAAGAGTCACAACACTGCGGTATAGTACCTTACTACGTGACTTTGACACGACGTCGAGAAAAAATATTATTTATTGTCAACAATGGTTATATTGCTTTGTTTGAAAATTTTTAATGTAAATTAAGTGATTAAGAATTGTGCAGTTTGTGATAAAATAAAAATAACTTTAAAATTACGTGGTTTAACGAAAGAAATAAATGTCAATTTTTGAGTTACGCATGTACAAAGTTGTGTCGTCATGAAAAGTATGAAACGTCAAATTGCACTTCTTATATTTGAAACATTGTAGTTGATAACATAAATACACTAGCTCGCGGCTTCGCTTAGTTTATATTATAGAGGCAAAAAGTAGCCTGTCACTTTCTATGCCTTCAACTAGCTCCACATAAAAAAACAAGTCAGTTCATCGTTTCAATTTGCCGTGAAAGACGGACAACACATACAATTTCCTATTTAAAATAATTAGCATGGACGTAACTCATGCTCATACTTCTAGTTCAAATAAAAGATCAGTTTGAATATTTAACAACGACGAAATTATTTGACGTACGCCGAGACATGTAGGCTTGACAACTTGTTTTATTTCTTGATTGATTACCCAAAAACATAACAATAAAAACTGAAAAATATAGAAGCTGCGCTTAGCAGAGTAGAGGATCAGTAAACATGTTGATAAATGAAATACAATTTATAGTCTACGTTTCAAAACTTGTAGAGCGAGTCGGTCCAATGAACTCGCTTAACAATAAGATTGAGTACTCTCCCGCCGCCCGCCGCCGCCCGCCGGTCAGGGAGCTCTCCAGCCAATTAGTTCGCGGTGTACGTCTCATTCAGCAAACATAAAGAGCTTACCTACACATTCTAATTGAACCTCATTTTATTTACAATATTGCGCAGTAAACCTCATTTCATTTGTTTCAAGAAATACGTGTGGAAATGTAAAGTTACCTCGCACACTAATTACTTTATTTCAACAATGCTTTTGTTATTCCCTTCGGTTGGAATATGAGCAGAATTAAGCATATCCACATATGTGCCTTTCCAATTACTACTAAAGAAGGTTATCGTATTGTGTATTGTGAACGTCCGGAGCAGAGGTCCCACTGACATGATATCTTTGATCCTCGACTTCACGTTCAATACAACCTGAATGAATAGTAAGGCATACAAAACCCATTTTCTACTGCATGAACAGACCATATTAGAATTTTATTACTTACAAAGAAAATGAACAATAATGTTTTATCTATATTTCAGCAATTCCATAGTCAACTGTAGAACAATATGTACAACACATAAACAACAAATATTGTTAATTTTCCAAAACAATAGCGTTATTATTTATCGCCAATTTTATGACCAGACCTCTAAAGAACAATATTGCAAAATTTTAGAACGGAACTCTCCGGCCGGAAACTTTATGAAATAAATAAAAACCGAACAATGTTAACTTCGGTACAATTTTATTACATGTGTAGACTGTTATTTAAATAGTAAGTTAATTCAATATAAAGCAAATAGGTCATACAACTGAACGAAATCACGTATCATTCGCCAATCACTAGCCTAACTTTACAAAATCCATGTTTTACATAGCAATCCGTTTGTGACCTGTAACGCCTTAACATGGCTTTAACAAGAACATTATACACTGTAGTTGTGTTAACCCTTCACCACACTCTAAAGGTTAATACAATATGTTCCCGCGAATACAATTATGTGGGCATGACGTCACGAGGATAATGAAAATCTGTGGCGTCCCTCAGGGCGCGGCCACGGGGCCACGCCGGTACAAACATACGCTACACTTTTTGCACCTCTTTTAATTTTTAAATTATGAAATACGGACTATAACATATTTCGGGGCGAGTTAACCTCGAGGTTTCGTTATCATTATGTCGTACATTGTTGGAGCCGCTGAAACGTTTGTGTTGTACACGATTTTCTATTTTAATTGTATTTTTTTGTTTTGTTGGAAAAGAGGAAAATAAGCCCCTGCCAGCGCCACCCGCGCGCTGTCCTTGATCTAATTCTTTTTATTACTGCCGTCGGCTTTAAAGGTTCAAAGAATGTAAAACTAATAAAACAAAGAAGTACAAAACAAGAACTAGTTATTGTTTCTGTGATATATTATTGAATGTTTGTTTTTCTCGTTACTAACTTTTATCGTTATAAAATAAAATTAAATATTATGTTAAACAATATTCAAAAATATTTTCAAACTGTCGCCTGTCGGATGCAAGGTGAGCCGCAAATTCATTCGAAATTATTCATGATTAGGGCACGTAGCATCTAACTCAGCGGACAATTAAGTGGCCATCAACGAAACCTCATTTATTAAACTATGACAAGTAGTTAATAAGTTATGAGGAAAAGATGAACACACTTACGTTACTGTTCACGGCGAGTTGACCCTTGTTATGAAGTATTACTAGAGCCAGTCAGAGGTAAACTGCCAAATATACCACCTTACTGACGGCCTTGTGTGAGTGACGATTAAATCATTACAGATAATCGCAGTTTAAAGTGGTTCGTGAAATGTGTGTATAATGAAGTGAGCAGACTAGGCACCGTGCCAGACTGTCCGACATTTGATTAAACTGGGTCGCGCTGCGGTCGCACAAATGCATTTCTTTTATTGACCGCTTTCAAGTTAAATAATGATACCCAATTCATACACGTACTTTCTCGACATTGTGGTTTAAACGTATTGTAAAATATAATATGTTGCATGTATTGTACTCACTGGCAGATAGTAAATAGATGCGAACGGTTGCCAACTTCATTATCTATAATATTTCGTGCTATCCACTTTTATGGTTTCCATTGTGAGTTTGTGAGCCAACATAACATTCGGCGAAACATTTTGATTGTATGTTATTTGCGAGAGTTCCTCATAGAGTTTCATTGTCTCATAAATTTATCCGACATTATAATTTAAAGACTTTGGTATAAATTTTTTTTTGTACGTTACTACGTGTAAGTATTTCACTACTACCTAAACAAATATTTCTTTTTTGGTGTTTGTTGTCAAGATGTCGGTCTGCTTACATTTTTAGTTAAGCTTAACAATCGTTAAGCGTTTGTCAGTAATCACTGACAAACGCTTAAACTGCCTGGACAGGTCTACCTAAATCTGTGTGTTTCTCTTATCAAGGGAGCGATCATTAGTGATTATTAATGATAATTTTACTTACCATTCAGTTATCTCATATGCATTAATGACGCGAGTAAAACCCGCGTATGTACGCTCTGCGGAGTGTGGCTGCGGGCCGGTGAATTCGGCCGGCTGTGCACTCAGCCATGTGCACCACACTGCCCCCGGGGAAGCCGGCATGTCACCCCTTCCCCCCCACCTGTCCCCCCGCCCGCCGGAGGCGCCACATGCGCTTCGCTTTAATTCCACCAAGATTCTCAAACTACCTTTTGTTAATTCCGTGACCATGACACAGGAACACACAGAATGTTTGTTATAAGTAGTTTCAGTGATGTTACGCTGAACAATAGTGTCTTTGTACTGCAAATAACATTAGTAACTTAGCAGAAATCTTACACTCAAAGCCTAATGACGTGCCTTTTCATTTCATTTTTATATAAGACAGGAAGACTTTATAAGTCAGGAATAAAATAGGACAGTTGGGTTAAATTTTCGTGTCGTTCGCAAATTCTTCTGCATGTTGTTGCCGCATGGCTTCGCTCAAGTTTAATAAACAAGCTCGGCTATATCCCCTCGGTTTAGTAGGTATCATTTTTACCTAATGGAACATCTTGCGATATGAAAAGATTCCCTATTATGATAAATTTGAGAGCACGGCAGCGACTGAACCAAGTCATTCATTAGCTTAAGTATTTTTTTAAACAAAATCAAGGAACGAAACTTAAACCTCTTTGTTTCCCTTTCTCACGGAATTCGTAGTTAAGTCGATAATTATAATAATTTGTGTTATAGAGTAAACCAATTTGAATCTTAGTTAAGTAAATTATTAATAGCTTGTCTTTTAACATGACATGTGGTTAATGACCCTGACTGCTAAGCCAGAGGTCGTGGGTTCGATTACCACCCAGGACAAACTTTGTGTGATGAGCATGATAGTTTGTTCTGTGTCTGGGTGTAATTTATCTATAATATGTATGTATTTAAAAAATATTTAAGTATGTATACCAGTTATCTGGTTACCATAGTACAAGCTCTGCTTAGTTTGGGATCAGATGACTGTGTGTGAGTTGTCCCAGGATATTTATTTATTTATTTATTGCGACTATTGGATCAAAGTTTTTTAAACCTTCAAACACACGTGATTCGAGACACAATAAAAAGACAATAACAGCCCGACAGCCGGCTGTCGCTTGGTCGTTGAAAAATTAAGGAGAACTTGGCTTTAATTTTTACATTGAATGCTTGCGACGGGATTACATCTTACTTTCTGTACTGTGTACCAAAATTATATTACTATGATTTGGTTGGTCGGAGTTGGGATCAACAATAATAACTGTTGGAGCTACGCAATCGCAAGGGACGATTTTTCCTTGCTAAAAGTTTAAGAGATTGGGGTCATTAAGGCATAATTTTAATACAGACTCTAAAATGGAAAAAGAGCACTACCTACTTGGGTTCCAAACTAATATACTGTATGCAGTATGGATCACAGCTGCCAGCTAACCGTAGTTACGGTCTTATAATTTACTAAATAAACCAGCGCTAGCTTAAACCTTGCTTAGCACGAGATTGGGTGACGCATTATTCCTGACACTGTCGCACAAGACATGAGAACATAACTAAGTCATACTTAATTAAGAAACGCATATTTAATTCAACCTTAGTGCCTAAAAAGATTATCCACACTTTTTGATTCGGCTTAGTTTTATTTCAAGTAAGTTAGCAAGATTTTTTCTTTAATTTTTTCACTACTGTCACTTTTTTTTCCTTTTCCTGTCATTTTCTCCATTTTACTTGGGATCAGCGCAACATGGTTTTTTCTTACACGTCAATGTCAACCTGACACTCTTCATGCTGCCACTATCTCCTTTGTCCTTCATTACATTCTTCACACAATCTATTTATCCTTTTATTGGTCTTCCTCCCTGCTTCCAAACCTCTACATTCATTCTCATTATTGTCTTAGCCATTTAGTGCGTTTCATCCATCTTCTTCACATGATCATACCAAGATAAAAACGATTACCTTCAGCATTTCTGTAACTGGTTCTACTTTCAGACTTCATCTTACTCATTTCTCACTTTATCCATTCAGGTCAACCATCCATCTCCGCTACATGCATTCTGTTTTGTGCAGTTTTTTCGGCTTGATACTGATAATCGCATCAAAGTATTAATTATAATATTTTACTAAAAGTAATTAATTATGTCATCATTGTATCTCACGTTAACAGTTCAACATTTGTGGTTGATGCGGTTGTGGTTTATTTAAAGGGCTTGATAACTAGGTCAAATTTAATCCTATAAATAAATTATCCTTTATTGCCATAATTATAATCCTATTATTTATTTGTATAGTTCGCGTCACGTAAGCTTGCCTCTCTGAAGTTCGTCGCAATTGGCTGCGCAGTAGTCGATTTTACAACCAAACGTGGACTGCGCATGCGCGAACTCGCCATAAATGGCGCCTGTAATGGCGTCTTTGTCACTCGCATACGTTCGATGCTTACTTCTGTCCTGCTTGCTCAATGCGAAAGTACTGTTGTTGCCAAAACTGTTTAACTTTGTTATTGTTTTTAATTATTTTATTTTCACCGCAACAACAATAATCAAACTAATAACTGCTATTATAATAAAATATTAACGCTGTTGTTTCTAATGATATATTAATAACGTAATGGGTTTCATTCAGTAACTACCTACAAGGCTGATAATCGTGTAAGTAATTTCGTGGACAAAAATATAACTATTATTTTACGTACGCAGTTACGCTGACACACACATAGACATAAAAAATTCCCCATCTAAATCTGCACTGCCCGGCAATACTACAAAATGCAGAGTTCGGAAACATTTTAAGTGCGGCCGGGCAATAGCGGAAATATTGCCGGCAATGTATTGCAGCAACACAATTGCAGTAAAATATTGCCCGTTTAGAAGCACCTTTACAATCGCAATGTTTTCAACTTAATTCAATTCTGTATGAAACAAAAAAAATCTACGAACGTAAAACTTTTTTACTTGATTGTACCTGCGCGGTCGTCACAAAAGCCTAACTTCAGAGGGGCAAACTTACGTGATGCGAACTGTACCTTACATGATACCTATAAATAATTCAACTCATTTTCAAATAACACACAAACTATATTTGTGTAGCGAGCTAGACGCGACATAAATCTATCTCATCAATAAATTGACATTACGCTAAAAGTTTATTGGGACCGGTAGATAAATAGTGATAAATTGAGCGATATATTCGTTCAAGTTAGCTAATTAACACGTTTTAGTTCATAAAAAAATTCAAAAAGTCTATAAACAGCTCTATCCAAGTCCTGATACCCCGCTATAAGTCCACTCAGTCTACCCCTAACTCGTATGGTATTGAGGCCTACTTAGCTTACTGACATGCTTAGCCATGTTCCCTCTTTATCTCGCTCTCTTTGTGTTTGATTTTGACAACAGTTCATTTGTCTCGGCCTCCATGACTGCCTGGACACTCCCATCAACCTCCCTATGACCCTTCCAACAATGTTATACAGGCCGAAACGTGGGGCGGCTACGGACTTAGCGCTCTTGGCCATCTTATTTTAACAGTCCGCAGGTGCTTCTTGATCCCTTACAAAGTCCACATGTGTCCCTTAAAGCGAAGATTCAATGAACGTATGAACCATAAGAACTGTCTGCCCGGCGACGAAGTACCACTACGTTTCTAGGTGAACGCTTTAAAAGACTGACTGGATAGTAGGCATGTGGTCAGTGTATAGCGGACATGTGGCTGGCTAGTGGCAGTGTGGTCGCTCTGACATACGTGTGGTTGCAGGTGGTGGTGGAGGCGCGGCGTGTGTGCGAGCGGCGCCTGTTCGTGTACCGCGCCGCCGTGGAGCGCGCCTACAACCCCGTGTATCTGCTCGTCGACGCCGCTGTCGAGGTGAGTGTTGGCCTATATCGCACCCGCATCGGGCTGTTCACAGACAGACAGCTACACGACCATCATATAACATCGACGTAGAAATATAACACATGTGCAAATTGTAAATTTAACAAAAAATCTAGTCTAGAAATCGCGTCTACAACTTACAAAAAGGTGATAACTGCGGAATGGATTTTAATGAAACATTTGTAAGAACCATTGCTAGCTTGTGTATGTGCATATTATGTTTCATTAAATCTTATTTTAAATAAAAATAAAGTTGCATCCAAATTGGCTGCCCGTTTGAGACCCATGGGGCCACAGACAGACAGACAAACAAACAAACAGACAGTCACACATAGCGGTCAAGCTTATAACACCCTACTTTTTCCGTCGGGGGTTTAATAATAGAGAGCGGACCCTAGTGTATACTAAACACGGTTAACGGTTCACTGTGACTCAGCGAGCGTGAAGGAGCAACTCTATAAATAATTTATTTGCTTGAAAACGGACTGAATATGGAAGTGAGTTTGCTAACAAAAGAATAAAATTGTCGTCAAGTGCAGGACCTTAAAGTTTGGAAGTATTCAGTGATCGCTATCAAAGTTGTGAGCGGTCCCTCAGACCTTCAGCTAACTTTTAAGAAAGGCTTACATCGGGACTCAGCGCACGAGCGACTGCAATCAAAAATATTAAACAAGTTTGTCGATCAGCAAAACTTTCACAAGAATCCGTAATGGCAATGTAAAAAACATGAAGATCGATCCTTCGGCAATCTCCTTTGTTCGGTGGCGCGAGTAGTTGTGACACGACGATGTAAATTATGTATTGAAGTGCGCGCCGCTGCCGCCGGACAAGTTTTATATCATAACAGCTGAAAGAACTCGATACCAGCAGTTTGCTAACTTAAATTAATCCGCACGACATCGCCGGCTTCCATTCTGCACGAAGTATAAATAGCTTTCACTATCTTGAACCTAGATCAGGTTTATTCTGATGTTTTAATTTTAAATAATCACCTAAATAATTGTGAACAGCAGGAAATTTGATTTGATTTTGTTAATTAAATATTTGTCTCTTCAAACAGCTGAGCAAGCTCTCGGTGAGAGCGATCACGATAAACTCGCAGACAGAAGTTAATTATAATGACAAAGAGAACAATAGATGAGTAGCACACTACTAATTTATTAGCGACTTTGATATTAGAAAAACTTGGCCGGCGACAAGTTCAACAAGTTTCTTTGTATCTGTCGGTAGCATTAACTTTATAAGTTAAAGAGACAATAGAGCGAGATTAAAAGATGCTTTGTCGTCTCATCCTGCTGAATTATAACGAAAGTCTCACAGGATATAAAGTTAAGATTATTTAGTGACACTCATTAATATATATATATTACACACAGTAATACATATTTATTATTGAGTAATTTCAAATTTATTCTACGTAGTTACAAACCATATTCATGTTGTGTGTAGATATTTGAGTCAAAAAATATACAAGGTGTATTTTTATAACTGCAAAACTTTTATGGAGGCTGTTATAAAACTCACAAATAAGCATATATAAATAACCTACCAATTTTATTGTGTATTTGGGTCGAGAATCACTCCTAATATTCGCGTAATTGACTCTCGAAAAGATTCACAGTTTCAAAAATACACCTTGTATTAAGGTGGATTTTAGTTTCAATGCATCGAGAGGTGCTTCTGCTGGTCTTAGTCGTCACAGGCAGTTGCACCCCAAGGTCATCGCTGCGCTTAAGCTTTAGATACGGACCTTTACGAAGAGTACAGGAATATGGCAAATACGCCTTCTAAAACTCAGACCCAGATAATTAATATTTTAATAAATCCCAAGTCTTAGACTGCGGCTGCTCGACCAGCTACCTTGCACTTTGTTTCCTTTAAGAGAAGTGAGAAGAAGTATACTAATGTCAAAAATGGGGTTCATGTTGCCAGACGGTGTTTCACAGGGATCGCTGCTGTGGCATATCCGTTACGACCGTGTCTTGTGTGGTGTGTTTCTCCACAGCGAAAACGTAACCTTCCTTGCTGACTTTACAATTACATTTTCCCCATGAAAAAAGGAAAACGCAACGCAAATTCTCTGAGTATTCCAGACATTTACAACAACGAAAGAGTACTCCATCTTAGTTTTCACAAAGAGAACTGCTCGCGGAGATAGAGCGAGCACTCGCTCGTTTTCCTTAATCGACCTCTGCTCGACCGACTCGTTAGTTTGCTCGTGAACTTAGTGATTAGTTGCCGCCCACTAAGTTAGATTGATTCACGTGTAAACATCGGCACGAGATGCCAAACGACACCGATAACAAACAGATGTCATATTATTATCTCCTTTCATGTGAGCGCTCGTCGTTATTATTATAGTATCGAATTTCGTGAAGCGTAGAGATGTTACAGCTAATGATATCGCGCAGTGAAAAGAAAATACATCAAACAAGTTCAACTAAAGAAGGTGAAAAACATGTTTCGTGTTTTTATCTGAAAGTTGAGATTTTAACATATTACAGTGCTCGGCTCGTAAACCGGGTCAGACGCCATTCAACCGGCCAGATTAAAACATAATCTTGGAAGTAGAACATCTCAGCCGCGCCGAGCCGCTCTGGACTAACGTGCTGTTTTTTGAAATATTAATATTTTATCAACGAACCAGCTGACCCAGCAAGTCGTTTTAATACTCATTCCGCTACTCGAGACGTCGGATTAGCTAGTAAGATAAAAAACGGGCGAAGTGCGAGTGGGGCTCGCACACTGAGGGTTTCGTGCGTACCTGTACGTTAAGAAATCTTGTTACAGAAATTCCATTTTTAATAGATCCGTCTACAAGTTTACGGTTTTCAGTTTTTTCCTATAATATGACATTGCTTTGTGATACATTTCATAGTTCTATGTTAACGGCAAGAGTTTTGATTCCCTTATGAGTGTCAGCTGTAACTTTCTTCCTGTACTTAGAAGTTTGATTTTTTCATAGCTTCAAGAAACCGCAGACCTAAGTATATAGTCTTAATTTCAATTTTATAGCTTCACGCGTTCTTTAGATAAACTGTGTTGATAGGCTGTCTTGACAGACAGAGACTGATAGACAGACAGATAGACGGACAACAAAGTGAGATAAAGGTTACGCTTTTTCCCCTTGAGGTACAGAACAATAAAAAGAAAAGTTTATATAGTCAATAATAATATTATCATGTATAAAATTTAAAAAAATACCTAAAACTCTTTATCGGTCTGTAATAAACACTATTATAATTACAACTTCACTTACACTATAATAGCTTCACTAAATTGCTTTGCCTTCCTGGAACCTCTCCACTAACACTCTATTGTACACTTTATTGTATGGTATGGTTTTATGTGGTTCTAATTGTCTTTTATTACGAATTGTTTTTATTAAAGATACTAGCTTCTGCCCGCGGCTTCGCTCGCGTTAGAAAGAGACAAAAAGTAGCCTATGTTACTCTCCATCCCTTCAACTATCTCCACTTAAAAAATCACGTCGATCCGTCGCTCCGTTTTGCCGTGAAAGAAAGACAAACAGACAGACAGACAGACAGACAGACACACTTTCCCATTTATAATATTAATATGGATATCAATCACGCCGACAAATAAAATTAAAATTAGAAAAAAACGTTTTATTAGGGTAGCCCCCTATATGTAAATAGGGAAGTGGTATTTTTTTAAATTCAACCCTTACGTGTGATATATTGTTGGGTAGGTATTTAAAAAACCGGTCAAGTGCGAGTTCTACTCGCGCAACTAGGGTTCCGTTAATTTGTATTTTAGTGAAATAACTACAAATTTACGGTTTTCGGAGTTTTCTCTTTACTTGTGCTACATGACCTTGCTTCTTGCCAAATTTCACGATTCTAGGTCAATGGGAAGTACCCTATAGGTTTTGAGTTTTGATTCCCTTGAAAATGTCTAAATATGCAATATAAACCGCCGTATCTTTTTATTGCGTTGATTTAGAAACTTGATTTTTTCACTGCTTTAAGAGATAGCAGACCTGAGTATGTGATATTAATTTGAGCTTGATATCTCGACGCGTTTCTGAAAAAATAAAGGTCTTGACAGACGGACGAACGGGAGGACGGACGGATGTGAACTAACTACAAATTTACGGTTTTCAGAGTTTTTCCTTTACTTTTGCTACATGACGTAAGACGTTGCTTCTTGCCAAATTTCATGATTCTTGGTCAATGGGAAGTACCCTATAGGTTTTGAGTTTTGATTCCCTTGAAAATGTCTAAATATGCAATATAAACCGCCGTATCTTTTTATTGCGTTGATTTAGAAACTTGATTTTTTCACTGCTTTGGAAGATAGCAGACTTGAGTATATGATATTAATTTCAGTTTGATATCTCGACGCGTTCCTGAGAAAAAGGTTCTTGACAGACAGACGGACAGACGGACGCCTGATGTGAACTAACTACAAATTTACGGTTTTCAGAGTTTTCCCTTTACTTGTGCTACATGACCTTGCTTCTTGCCAAATTTCACAATTCTAGGTCTATGGGAAGTACCCTATAGGTTTTGAGTTTTGATTCCCTTGAAAATGTCTAAATATGCAATATAAACCGCCGTATCTTTTTATTGCGTTGATTTAGAAACTTGATTTTTTCACTGCTTTGAGAGATAGCAGACTTGAGTATGTGATATTAATTTCAGCTTGATATCTCGACGCGTTTCTGAGAAAAAGGTTCTTGACAGACAGACGGACAGACGGACGCCTGATGTCAACTAACTACAAATTTACGGTTTTCGGAGTTTTCCCTTTACTTGTGCTACATGATCTTGCTTTTTGCCAAATTTCATGATTCTAGGTCAATGGGAAGTACCCTATAGGTTTTGATTTCCTTGCAAATGTCCAAGTTTGCAATATAAACCGCCGTATCTTTTTATTGCATTGATTTAAAAACTTGATTTTTTCACTGCTTTAAGAGATAGCAGACCCGAGTATGTGATATTAATTTCAGCTTGATATCTCGACGCGTTTCTGAGAAAAAGGGTCTTGACAGCCGGACGGACGGACAGACGGACAACAAAGTGATCCTATAAGGGTTCCGTTTTTACCTTTTGAGGTACGGAACCCTAAAAATGAAAAGGGGTTTACTAAAATCAGTTTTTGATAATGTCAATAATATCGGAAATAATCGCTCCAAAAGGAAAAATCAAAGCGTCCCCCGTCCCCCCCCTCTAACTTTTGATAACATTTTTTTTTATGAAAAAAATTTGTAAAGTAGAACTTTATAAGGACTTTCTAGGAAAATTATTTTGAACTTGATAGAAAGAACAGTTTTTGTACAAAAAAGACAAAAAGGTCGTACAAAACAATTTCTGCGTACTTTGTATGTTAACGTAACAAATAGCCTTTTTTTAAACTTTAGTAGGTACACTTATGTGCCGGACGGGAAACTACGGAACCCTACATTGAGCGTGGCCCGACACGCTCTTGGCCGGTTTTTTAAGATGATTTTTTTTTTTTTTTGGTGAGTGGGAAATCATCCAATGACTGCTCCCGTCCTGGGTGCGACGGGAGGGCGTGTCAGACTCTTACTGACTAAAACCCACTCATGTTCCTTCGATTGCCCTTTATGTTCCAGGGTCACGGTAACTATTATAAACATTCCGCAACCCCGGCAGGAAGGTTAATAAGCACATTATGACATTAATTTACAATCACATACACGCAGCATAAATGACCTCTTTGAAGCTAGCAGCAGATCCGAAGCGTGTACAATTTCCATTTAATAATAAAGGGACGCTTTGAGCCCGAAACCTCACAATTAGTAGCTACACAGGAAACTATAATTACAGTAGTTCTCTCGGTGACGGCCCTGAAACAGGACGCCTGAGAGGGCGCGCCTCACTTTACTGAAAGTGCTGAAATACACGCCATCATAGTTATTGCAAGAAGTTAGGCCGTGTGCCTGATATATCCATGCGAGTCTTAATTGATTTGAGAACTATGCCTTATTTGCCTAGCTGTAATCAATATAATTATATAAATGGTAAACTGACTGACTGATTGACTGGCTGTTGATATATCAACGTACAGCCCAAACCGCTGGCTCTAGAGACATGAAACTTGGAGAGTATGTTCTTTGCAAAGCAGAAGCATCCATTACGAAAGGATTTTTAAAAATTTCTGCCTTTAAGGGGTAAAATATTAGATGAAAGTTTTGACGATAGCTAGTGTTTCATAGAAATAAGTTGCAATAAGTATCGTAACCATCAGTCCTTTCAGGGTTGTGGAATAGTTCTAATAGTTACCGCCACCCCGGAACATAAAGGGCAAACGAAGGAACACGGGTGGGTTTTAGTCAGTAAAAGTCTGACACTTCCTCCCGTTCCACCCAGAACGGGAGGTAATAAGTCATTTGATTCCCAAAATATGAATAAAAACTTTTTTCAAAAAAAAAAATAACCGCCTTCAAAAACTAAAAACCCAATAATAACTAAAATTTCGGAAGTCGGTGGTAACACAAATTGAATGGCAGAAGAGAAGCCACCGACTTCCGAAATTTTAGTTATTATTGGGTTTTTAGTTTTTGAAGGCGGTTATTTTTTTTTTTTGAAAAAAGTTTTTTATTTATTACTTTTTAGTGTCTACTCCCAATGTTTGACTGTGTATAGTATCTTTCAAAGTAATTTATTTTCAAAATAAAACTACTAACAATCTTATAAAACGAAAATAGAAACTTGAAGACAAAGCACACATCGTCTATGAAAATTTCGTCATTTTTTTTTTGTTCTTGGTGAATTTTTCGAGAAGCACTGAACCGATCGCCACAAAATTTATATAGGACTACCCCTGAATCATGACTTATCAAACAAAAAAAGAACCATCAAAATCCGTTGACAATTGACGAAGTAATCGATGAACAAACATACAAAAAAAAAAAAAAACATACAAACAGCCGAACATAGTACCTCCTCCTTTTTGTGAAGTCGGTAAAAATCTATCAGTCTTTTTGCGACGAAAACTAGATAAAAAACCCACATGATACATACAAAAACATTTAGATTGATGTCGGCAGATCTATTCACGAATAAATATTGCCCGATGAGTGACAGCAATGATTATACACAAACATATGAAACTACAGCGCGTCACCCGACCTCTAACAACAGATATTTATGGACGGGACATTGCAAATATTTGATCATTCTCCTTGTGAACCCTATCGCCTTTCGATACTCTGACACCATTCGATACACAATTTTATTTATGACTAGCTTTCGCCCGCGGCTTCGCCTGCGTGAATGTCGAACTTCTAATCACTATTTTAACCCTTAAGGGGTTGAATTAAAAATATCCTTTCTTAGTGGCTATTTACTCTTTACAAATAATAAACCCTCAAAATTTTATGTCTCTAGTTACTTAAATAACAACAAACGCGTTGATATCAGTCAGTGAGTTTAATATTATTCGCTATTCACCCGCGTTGTTTTTTTTTTATGGATGGAAAATTATCAAATAACTACTCATGAGGGAGTGTCAGACTTTTACTGACTAAAACCCACCCTTTTTCCTTCGGTTGCCCTTTATGTTCCGGGGCCGCGGTAACTATTAGAACTATTCCGCAATTCCAGAAGGCATTAGTCCTAGAGGGCTCCGTCTCGTGCTGACTGCTCTTTGAGGCGCGAGCGGAACAAACGCGCCGTCGACACGGGCCTGACCCTTATCGAGCGGCAAGCTTCCCATCGCTCGCCGTCCGCAGCCCCGCGCCTACTGTGACCGGTAGTCGACTTGCGACTTTCGACGGCTGTTTTAAAACGATAAACGATACGTGAGAACGCCGAGGTGCCTCTCCAGCTACTCCTCAAAGAGGCGTGCCCAGTACTGGGTTGTGACAGTCGCAGTCTCCATTCCGCCATGAGATCCCGCAGGAGCTTTGTGCGCCGTGCCGTGATTAGCTGCGGTAGCGCAGTTTCGCCCCGGCGCGGCGTTGCACTTCAACGCGCCACTGGTACGTGTGCAAGGACTATTGCCTCCAAAATCCCAGGCCGGTATCAAGACAACACCGTTGCAAGAATCGGCGAAATCGCCGCCTCGCAGATGGAACGATATTCCCGCACCATCCGAATGGCCATGGGACGCCCTCAGTAGCCGAGCTAGAGCCAAGGCCAAGCTGGGCGCCCACACCGGAGCCCCGTAGTGGGCCATGGACTGTACGGTCCCCGCGTACCCGCGTTATGTTAGGTTTTTGGTTACTGATCGGCTCCCGTGCCTTATGGCGCAATGTAGCACAATATCATTTATTTTTTATTTATTTATTCCATCTTAAATTTATCATTTCAGGTTATTTTGTGCCCCAATGCGATAGCGTACTAATATAATTATTCTTAAATCTAAACTCATCACCCTAAATTACGTGTTATTCTGATGTATTAGCTACGAATATCTTGCAAAGGCCAGCCTTGTTACTACTCGTACGAATCATCATTTATATTGCTGCGGAGTAATTTTAAAACTGCGATATCTCCGAAGACATTTATTGAAATTAAATTATGTGAAGTGCAATTTTGTACAAAATTAAGAACTAATATTGACTAACGTATTTACAGATACAATTAGGATTCATACTTTATTCTTAATAACCCCCTGGTAAATCATGAATTATTTTAAAACATTTTAAACAAATTTGATTGCCATAAAAATGGTTATAGAGAGTGAACTATAAATATTAGACATATGCTGTCGCGGGCTTTTTTTTACAACTTTTTAAGAGGAACAATTCTTTAGTACATAGTTTTTACATAACTTCAACCATTTACGCAGGGCACGCAACGGAATCTCTCAAAAGGAAAATTTTTCTCCCGTTTTTGTGATACTTTTCACTACTGCTCGACTCCTATGTGTCTTAGCGTTATTTTATATAGCCTATAACCTGCCCGGGAGTATGTATTACAATCGTACCAAGTTTGATTTAAATCCCTTCAGTAGTTTTTAACCCATGCGTGCACATACAGACAGACAGACAGACAGACAGACAGACAAAAAATTAACTAATTGCATTTTTGGCATCAGTATCGATCACCAATCATCCTCCAATAAAAATTTTAAAAATATATTCAATGTACAGAATTGACCTCTCTACAGTTTTATTATAAGTATAGATAACAATACTTTCTGAGCAATATCAGCTTCCATCTCGCGCTCCCTTTACAGAATACTTTTTGTTCGTCAAACAAATATGATATTTATATTTTAATGCAATAAGCGTTATATTCTCACAAAGGATGTTTTCAAGCTGTCTCCGTCGAGTGCTGATTATGTAACACTTTCATATTGTTCCTCAAACTGAGATTTAATTTGTGCGATCAAGCTTTAATATCGCGTCGCGTGTTAGTACCAACTGACTCTTTATTCTACGCTAGCTTGAGTTCGCGACGACGTTCGCATGTACTTATTTAGCACTCAATAATAACGTAGTTTTCTCTTGGAATTTAAATTTCATTTGATAATTAATTCCGGAGAGTACCTCTTAAAAACAAAAAAAAACATTATTTAAACTGTGTGACAAGAGTGACTACAAAAAAGGGGAATGTAATTTACAGCCTTGTCAGGCCATTACCATTTACCCAGTTTAAAATATGTTGCGCGGCAGCATGGCTAACGGCCTAGAAAACTTTATCCGACTTTTATTGATTGTCAAGCGGTCCCTAATGTGGGGGTCGTTCGACGGCTGCGCTTGAAAAAGCGCTATTTGCCCACAATCAGGCCATTTGTTCCATTTGAAGCTGGCGTCGATTGGCGCGATCACTCTCAGCGCGATACGTCATCATTCATCTTAAGCGCTGACGACGCGTCATAACATCCGCGGAGACGCTCGGCTGCTCAATCACGAGAAACACAAGCCGTGGCTGAGTTCGATCGATTGAGTGCCACAGAACTCGTTGTATATTACAATTACAAAATAGCCCACTAGGCTAATAAGTAATTTAATGGACTTGATATTTGAAGAATGTGTCCATTGGCACTGGCCATATAGTTTTCATTGCAAGAAAGAGTCACTTTGATGGAAGCCTTCTTTAATGGAAGCACCCACTGCACTATAAACACAAACGACACTAAACCAACTCGGAAGGTTTCATCCTTTTCAGTCTTCTCTCTACATCCGTAATATCATGACTTTATGAGTAATAGAAAGATCTCTCTCTAATTTGCCTAGAATTACTCGTAATTCCACGTGACATTTGTAACGTGTCTAACATTACACTCCGACATTGCTAGTGCTCCCATTAAGGCGCTGTCCATAACGTACTCCTTGTAAAACGTCTAGATTTTCGTCGCGAAGTTAGCCGTATCTATACATACCACAAGCCAGAAAAAAATACAGTGTATAGTCTAATATATAAAGAAAAGAGTTACACAAAAACAATTTGCAAAAGTGGTCTAGAACTACGAAAAAAAAATGTTCAAAAAGACCCCTGAAAAAAAATTTTCGTCTCGAAGTTCTCAATTTTTTCAGCGACAACCACCATATTTTTTATATCTATAACAAAGGAAATTTAATGAACTAAAGAGATATCTAAAAATTTTAATACACAGAACTGTATCTTTTTAAATATTTAATTAAAACTGCAAAATGATTTACATTTTTGCGGACATGCTATTCAAGTAAAATGAAACGCCAAAATATTTTCGACCTTATTTCTATTAATTCGATGCACTACTGTCGTACATTGTGTCAATCTTGTTTCAGTCCACGCCCAGTCGGCAGCTAGCCGTTGCTACGAGAGGTCACGTCCGATTTTTACACATTTGCTCCATTATTATTTCGCGCTTTGTTTATTTTTTTGATTCTTTGTTTTTGATTTTAGTAATTTACTTATAGTGATTCGTGTTTCTAAGCAATGGGAAATAAAAGATATAAAGAGTTGCAACGGATTTGTAAAAGAAAACGACGTAATAAAAGTAAAAAATAAAGTATACAAGTAAGTATTCCTTTTTTTTATACCCATTATGGCATTATTAGTATCAATATATTATGAAACTCATTTATCTTTTGGTAATTCGTAAAAAATAGGCAAACAAAATACATCAAAATAAAAACCAATTTTTGTCTACAGATAGACCAACTTATCTGTGAACTGAAGGAGGGCGACACTGTCAATACAACGTTGCTAAGAGAAAGAGACAGAGTATACTCAAATGAAGTCAAATGTATGACTGAAATGTCATGTCAGCCGTAGTTCCAATTTTAGCCATTTCACAATAAGTTGGTAAAACAGTAGCTGCGGCTATGGGGCGCTAATATGCTGCACGCTCCGCGTGCGGCGTACGATGAACGACGAGGCCTAAAATGGCGCTTCGGTAGACCGACGTGCACGAAATTAGTATTATATTGTTTCTATACTTATTTTTTGTGCCCGTTTACTTTGTGATATTATTTTGTAAACTATGTTTTTGTGAACATAAATTATTTTTGCAAATCTAAATTTTGAAAATTAAATTAGTTCTAAAACTGTTTTATTTTATTGGTTTCATTGTTATAAAAGAATTATCTGTGCCAATGTAAAAATCGTGCTTTTTATATTTAATTACAGAGAACTCAAGAATTTTCAACTCAATAGGTCTAAAACATCCCTATCACTTCTAACTGCAGTTAATCCAACCGCGACAAATAAAGGAACCATTGAAGAACAAAATTACGAGTATGTGTCATCAAAGTAAAATAATCAACGGGTTTTTTTATTGAACTGCCCCCTTACCATGACGTTTGACACGTTGTCAGCGTTAGACACGTTGTCTAGCGCCGTCTCTTTCCCACTGAAAGTAATATCAAAGTATTACCAGGCGTCCGTCACTCGCTCAAGGCCACGCGTTTTATGCCTACCGCTTCGCGTACCGTCGACGGTACAACGAACACCGGGCTGTCGCGCGCCCGGCTGTGTGCTCGCGCGTCACGGGTACAGCGCTGACTATCAAAATGCCGAAACCACGTAATTATTGTGTGATTATTGTGCCATTCCCCTGTTTCCCAATTCTCCTGTTTCCCTTTTGATTATTTATTAAAATTATTCACGCGGTTTTGGATACGACACTAAAATATAATAATCGGGAATTCAAGGGACGAAAAATATGCATCAGTCATTTTATTAAACTAAAAAATATTTGATCAACAAATAAAAAAAATATTGTTTTTCTAAAACATTCGTTTTATTACCATTATCATCATACGTATAACCCTAGCACATTTACTAGATGGCACGCACACACGTTAGTCGCGCGGCGGGCAAAAGAATCTCAACTCTCTTTGTGCGTACTTATGGTACATTTTTCCTCGCTGCAAACAGCTGGTATTATTATTATAATTTTGTAGGCTATTATAGCGTAGGTATTTTCGTTTTTGTATTGGAGTGAAGTATCTGTTACGTAGTAACTATTTATTAATCTGTGGTATTACTGCTATAAGGTTTACAGTATAAAAGTATTGCACCAAGTTGGCTATCTATCTATCTTTTGATGAGAGATTAGAAATATGCACGGTCCTATCTGTAATGAACGAAAACATACAGCAAGAAAGCTGTAACAGACAGCTAAATTTTGACTAACTGTATAAGGATCTCATTAGTGTCTAATGCTGTCTAATGAGTTAATCATAATCATTATTCACCTACAATGGTCCTGCCGGGGTTGCGGAATGTTTATAATAGTTACCGTGACCCTGGAACATAAAGGGCAATCGAATGAACATTAGTGGGTTTTAGTCAGTAAAAGTCTGACACGCCCTCCCGCCGCACCCAGGACGGGAGCAGTCATTAGATGATTTCCCACTCACAAAAAAAAATATTCACCTACAATATTCCCACTTATCTTTGTATTTCTTTTTTCAAATAGGAAATTATTTGATTTTTAACCGACTTAAAAAAAGGAGGAGGTTCATTTCGTCTGTATGTTCTTTTTTTGTATGTTTGTTACGCGATATCTCCGTCAATTGTAAACAGATTTTGAGGGTTCTTTTTAGGGTTCAGTAGTCAACTAGGAACCCTTATAGTTTCGCCATGTCTGTCTGTCTGTCCGTCCGTCCTCGCTTAATCTCTGTGACCGTTATCACTAGAAAGCTGAAATTTGGTACCAATATGTATATCAATCACGCCGACAAAGTGGTAAAATAAAAATTGGAAAAAAATGTTTTATTAGGGTAGCCCCCCTATATGTAAAGAGGGAAGTATTTTTTTTTAATTTAACCCTTACGTGTGATATATTGTTAGATAGGTATTTAAAAATGAATAGGGGTTTACTAAAATCATTTTTTGATTATATCAATAATTTCGGAAATAATCGCTCCAAAAGGAAAAATCAAAGCGTTCCCCACCCCTCTGAAAAGTAGAACTTTATAAGGACTTTCTAGGAAAATTATTTCGAACTTGATAGAAAGAACAGTTTTTGTACAAAAAAGACAAAAAGGTTGTACAAAATAATTTCTGCGTACTTAGTATGTCAACGTAACAAAAGCCTTTTTTTAAACTTAAAAGTGGGAACACTTATTGTGACGGTCGGGAAACTACGGAACCCTACATTGAGCGTGGCCCGACACGCTCTTGGCCGGTTTTTTGTTTGATAAGTTATGATGCAGTGGTAGTCCCATATAAAGGACATGTTATGAAATGGGCTTAAAATAATTTTGTTTTTGAACAACTATCATGTGCGGTTTTTCTGGTAGGGAACATTGTCCAGGATGGCCATACAAAAACAAAAAAAAAATATTAAAAGCACCATTATTTAAAAAATAAATATTTAAAATCTAGATATTTTTTATCGTAATATTATTTTTGTACATTGGAAAAAGAAAACCTGCTACAGTATTATTTTTTATAGCATATTATACGCCTTTCTGTTATTTCAAACCGTTTAAATGGCTTTAAAATAAAACCAACTAATTATATGCATGATTTGGATTTATGAAAATGATTCCTTTGCGTCTTTTTAAAACAATAAAACCTTAGAATAAAACATTACTTGTGTCAGGTTGACGGGTTGTAACCTCTGCAGTTGTAAATGTCACACTTGAATTTGACACTTGATTTGCCGGTTACTATGACAACGACATCCAACAGAACATGGACAACTTTTTAAGGGAAAATGAAATTGTTATTTTACTTTATCTTTCTCGCAGTTTTTCCTTATTTGCTCACCGTTTAGACCTACCCTGGACTACGACAAACATTTTAAACCCAAAATCAGCTCAATCGGCCCAACCGTTCTCTAGTTTTAATCAGACTAACGAACATCAATTCATTTTTATTTATATAGATAGATAGATATATATATATATATAGATATATATATATATACATGTGCCAATAAGTATGTACATCTTAATAAGAAAGTTCTCATTTTTTATTCCAAAATGACCTAAAATGGTGCTTTTTTTAAGTGATAATTTAATTTTAGATTTAAGTCATTACCAAATATCTTAAACAAACCAATTTTTAATTATGAATCACTGTATTCTTTTTATGATAAAGAATCCCGATCTTTTTTACCAAGACAGCTTTCTATATTGTTGCACTAAGAGGTACCACTAATTGACCCAAGTGTGTACATATACATATATTTTTTTAAAGTTATGTACGATATAACTCATTACGCTAGGTGGCTCGATTTACGAGTCCGGGAGTATAGAATACAGACGGCTTCAGAATACGGCCGCGCGCTGCCAAAAAGTAGGCGGAGCTTCGTGCTCAATTTCGCCGCCGCTGCTTCACCCCCGCGAATACCTAAAGATTAGCTACTTACCGGGCCTTAAAGTTGTGAGATAAGTTATGAGTCGTCGCGTCAGTGTCACAGGCGCTAACAGATCCGCTCAGCGCGCTGAGTGATCGCGTAATATCACAGTAACGTAATAAGACGCCATTGATTACGGAGCAATGCGGGGCTTTGTCTGACGGAGATTGATTATCACGCAGGAGTGCGCGCTGGAAATAGAATCTCGTGGAATTCGGTTTCTTGAAAGCAAACTCGAAGGACTTGGAAGCCAAAACTATAAATATCTTGGCTGTATAAAACAATTAGTTGTGCAGTACATTTATAAAAAAGTTGGTACTACTTAATGGATATTTGTTGTTTGATAATCAAACGATAAGAATAAAATTTTAATGGTTGACGAAAGCTGACGAAAGTTTTAGGGAATTTTAAATCACATGCTACAGAGATGGTTGAACATTTTAATAGTTCATTATTATGCATAGTCTCTGTAAAAACATATGCTGTAGACAACCACACGGTAGAAAATAATGGAGTGCTTTGTAACATTATAGTGGCTTGGTAAACATCGTTTAATTAAAGCTTCAGGTTTTATTAAAACTCCTTGCAGATTATTTCCATATAAGCAGTTGTAACAAAATAACAATTAACCTTTACGGAGCATTATTTATCAACGTGTGATTGATTGAACATCCTGATATCAGGACGTGCGCACCGTCAGGAGGTAGCTATAGATGCTGAATATTAATAATCTCACTGATCAGACAGTTATTAATCACGCTTCTTGAAAAGAAATGCTATCAACGTACCTACATCAATCCTATTATTATAAATGTGAAAGTATCTTCATGTGTCTGCCTGTTTCATCTTCATGTGTCATTGAGATGATTTTCATGATGTTTGTTACGGAGTAAGCTTGAAACTTTATCAACGACTTAGTATGTATCCGCTGTAACTGACAGTAACACTAAAAAAGTCGTAGGTAAAAGCTAGGTCATTATACTAACAAATAAGTCACGGACTCAAGATGCCTTGAAGGTATAGATTAGTTTTACTTAGAAGGAGAAATATTTTACTGATGTGTCATTTATTATCCAGGGCAAAAGCTCAGGAATGCCTCTGCCTCCCACGTCGCTCTTAAAGCGTTGTGATTAGTGAATCTTCAGACAAGTCCCGATAAACGCCTCGAGCCGCCATTTATAATGTATTTAGAGGTACGGCCCGGCGGGAGCCACGTGAAATATGATAATCTGATATGATAAATGAGCTGGATCTTAAAAATGATGCCAAAGTGATAATAACACAACATCTGGGCTCAGAGCGGTGCGGGCGCCAAAGGAACAGGGCGGCGGGGAGAGGGGGGGGGGGGCGTGACGTCGCGCCCAGGTGAGACACGGATTGTTTATGGAACTAAGATGGACGCCGCCGAGCGAGTAATTGAAACGTTTTAATACCATAACGATGGAAATTGCTGCCTTAATGAAGAAGTTTAGTTATTAAAATAATAATTGAATGTTTGTTGGCTTAACATTGTGTGTTTTTCAATTTCAATTCAAATGTTTATAGTAGTAAGTAACAGCTTAAACACAAAATATAATACGACATTAATCAGTAATGCAGTTTATTTCAGAACAAAAGAAAAGGACATTACCCAGATTGGGCTATTTTTTTATTTGCCAACCAACAAATAAAAACATATTACTTGTTGGCCGGGAGACGTATTTAGGTAGGTATCATTTTTTTATGGTTATGAAATTCTCAAATGACTTGGGGCGGGACAGACTTTTATTGACTTAAACCCACCCATGCTTCTTCAGTTGCCCTTTATGCTCCGGGGCCACGGTAACTCTTTCGAACAATTCCGCATCCCCAGCAGGCACTGACCCTAGAGGGCCCACAAATGTAGGTATCCTATATTACTGTTTTAGACACGCAACATAACTCTATAATCTCATGGTTATTCAGTGCAAAATATTTATTATTTACCGGCCAAGCTAGGTGCTACCTTTTGTACATTTTGACTCGCACATTACTAAGATAAAAATGTTGTAAATAATTAGGTTTTATTTTTTAAACTAATTACATATTTTGAGTTTAATATTATCTCACAGACTTGACTTAGAACTTCGGTGTAGTAATAAAAAGGGTTTAGTTGGCTTTTCAAAATTAGTCCAAAAATGTATGGAGGCTGGGTGATCTCCTTTCTCTCGCTCTGAGTCGACCCGTCAAGGAGAATCCCTAGTTAATTGGCGAGGAATTTTCTTTTGTTTGTATAATAATTGTATAAATTATTAATTGCTTATGTGTACTAGAAATAATCACAGCCAGCTTGTAAGCTCATCTACTCGTCGCTAACAGGCAACATATCACGGGGTATGTTGTTTGTTTTGAAACTCATAAAAAGTACAACATATCACATATCAACCGGGGTCGGCTATAAATAATGTCCCGCTCCCAGGGACGATAACATCCACAACAACAGGGCCGGGGGCGAGGGCGCCGCTACTGCCCGGTTTAGCGATTATTTGCTATTTATATACAAAGAGGTATGTAGATGACCACCTCACTAGCCCGGATGCTATTTTACATGATTCCTCGTTATACAATAATTTTGCATATTATTATCCTAGTTGTGTAATGAACTATTCATTACACCAAACTACCAAAATGCGTGTCTTAACTTCTATTTAACTGTTTTCAGTTTTACTGGTGTGCGTGTAACTGATTTTATTGTTGCTATGTGATATGTGAGTTTTTGTAACGAGATATTAGTTAGTTAGGTCAGAGCTCGGTCAGGTCGGTCAGCCTGCGGTGGCCCTTTGGGGGCCGACCCTCTCGGAAGGGCTCAAGAGCCGATACGTAGCTTCATGAATAATCAAATGTAGTGAAACCGCACTCCTTTACGTCCGAACTCCGTTTAACTACGTTTTCCCTTTCGAGAGTTTTCAATAATATTCGACGCCATAAAAGCGGCCACCCGTTTCTTAAACATTTCACTTCTATTATTTTTTTCCTTAATATTTCGATCTGGTTTTCCTGATAGTGTATTTAAGTGGATACACAAGTAATAAAATGTGGCTTTATGTTCGGGCGATAGGAAAACTGATTTATTTTTATGTTCTGGTAAAGTACTGCTGTGTTGAAGTGTCTCGTGTGATCAATAAAAGGTTGATGTGTGTAATATGTTTGTTGCAGGGCGTGACGGTGTCTGTCGAGGTGCCGCTGGGCGGCGGACTCGCTCCCGACTCCTTCGTCATCCTGCCGCGCACGCAGGTACCTACCGACGTCACCGTCAACATACTACATGATGACTCGACATATAATGTTCGAGCTCTAGCATATAACTAATTTCCCCTTTACGTGAATATCTGAACACTCGCGATACTCGCCGACATTACTGCCGGGAGCGAATTTGTATCCATACGATAGTTGGATGCGATATTCTGATTCGACTATTACAAGTACATTGCGCCATGTGTTCGATCAACCGACGCACTTCTGATCCAATAGCCCTCGGATAAACATTGCCAACATCTGAACTGAAAACTGATTGCTCTGAAAACCGTATCTGACGTATAGTCTGGCCTAATAGGTTCCTGAATAATTAAATGTTAGACAATTATGTAAACGTAATATCCACTGAGAACATTGCGCGGCCAATATTCTGGGAAGGCTTTACGCTTATTAGGAGCTAACATTGTTAGTCAGAAATCTTCATTGTCTGTAATAAACAGTAATATCTGGTCCGGGCTTTGTCGGAGGTTTAGAGGCGGCGGCGGCGGTATATTGCGGTGTCAAGAGCGGTTCGTGGGCGGCTGTGCGCTGAGAGCGTGTCCGAGGTGTATCATAAAACGTTATCAAGTGGTCGCCGCAAGTGCGTTAAGGGCTGGTAGTGAGCACTCAGCGCCACTACTAGTTACCACTGTTCACCGCCGGCCGCTCTCACACATAATGACACTCGCGCTACTCAGGCTCATTTGTTTTAACAGTTTTTGTGACCACACTTAGCCGTACTATCTCATTTTGTTGTATGTACAAGGATTTGCGATGTAAGGTACTTTGACACGCAAGCTTTTTCCTCTATTACAAATAAAAAAACACGAGGTGTTTAGTGTCATGCACACTAAACACCTCGTGTTTTTTTATTTGTAAAGGCTAACCCAAATCTTTTTATCTTATCATAACTTGTACATGTAAAATGCGTTACCGTAGTGTTCCGTGATGCTGCCTCACTTTCCCCTTTTATTGTCTCACATTGCATGTCTGAAATCTGATAGTGAATTAGTAATAAGTGAGACAATCGTTCGTCACAACTAGAATTGCGGATTGTTCGTTCTGAAATAAGTATCTATTGATTGTGACTGTCTGGGAGAGAACTTACATTGAGTGTTAAACTTTTATGAAGTAATATTGTCTGAGGCAAATTTAGTATCTTTGATGTGTGTCGAGATAACTAATATCCCACCAAAAACATTTTAAGTAAAATGTTACCAAGACGACCACATAAGGTTTGCCCTGTGAAAATATGTCAGATCTCATGAAGAGCCAAGCTTCTGAATCTACACGGCCTAGTCTACCGACCCTTACTTCAAACATTCTAAATATCAGTAAAAATGTGTGGCTTCGCCGTTTCGCTACCGTCGTCGTGGAGGTGATGCAAATATTTAGTTTCTGAAGTAAGTAACGAAACAGCCAAGCCATACATTTTTGACATAGCTTAATGGAAATGTATAAATACGTGTGCCTCCAACCAATCAGCACTTTTGTAAGTCAAGTGCGAGTGACATAAATCAGATATAAATGCGGTGACACACGCGCTCGTCACCTTATGTGTCGGATGTCGTTCAGTACTCACACCATTTATATTTTCGGATAACATTTTGGTATTGATTTTATTTAGTTACATTCAAGCTCCATTTTACTACCAATTCTAAGCTTTCCAATAATTGACTTGGAACATCTATTTGTTTTTATGTTAAACTAGCTACTTAAACCGCGTGAATGTCGAACTACTACCACCATCCACTTTTTTAGAATTTCCAAAAATCATTTCTTAGTGGATACTTATTTTTCACAACAAACCCAAAAAGTAATTCATGTAGTAGTTCATGTCTTTAAGACCAGCGGTTTAGGCTGTGCGTTGATATTATATCTAGATTATATTTAGATACAATTATCGGTACGTATTTGAGGGCCGTGTGACAAGCCTATAGCAACGTTGTTGTGTTTACATAGATATGCGTAATGTCGTGTTTCTGATGGAGATGTGTTCGATTGATTTATTCAATGTGAATATAGGCGCTAATGTTTGTTTGAATGTATGTATTAAAGGCGTATTAAATATGTTTGAGTAATTTCTGCGTCTCTTGTCCCGCTCTCCGACAGGAAAGGAATTGATTTAAAATATTTCAGTTAGAACATGACGTTATGACGTGGGAACTTTGTCAGGTGTGCTTAATAAAGTAACGTGAGAACATGTTTGGAAATTTCTTTATTCTTACAGTGTATTGTATATTTTAATAAAACTTTTTACTGGAAAGTTATGTAACACAAAGAAGATGATAAATAATTGCGCTATGTTGGGATGTTGTTAGATTGAATACCAGTAATGTAGGGGGGACAGACACCTACCTAACAATGCATAGTAATTGCATGTATAAGGAATTTATCACTATTTTTGCTACTTATCCTTTCGACGACCAAGCGACAGCCGGCTGTCGCGCTGCTATTCTATTTCTATTGTGTCTCGACACACGTGTGTTCGAAAGTTAAAACAGTATTTAAGCTTTTTTTCTTACGATGTACTTTTAAGGAAGTACAAGCTAAATACAGAAAATTCTAAAAGTATTCGACCACAAAGCAATTAACACATAAGTAACATAAGTCTTTCAAAGCTGCAAACTCGATGTTTTGCTACTGACAACTATTTTAACAACGTCCCAGTGAAACCCGCGCAACGTGAATATTTTGCGACCTCACGCAATTATAGCGTCGATGGTGACGAGTTCACCAGGAGAGAGCGGCGGCGGCGGCGGCGGCGGCGCTTCTGTTAGTAATATCTGCGTTGTATATCTACATACTCGTACTATGTTTGTATGATTTCGTTCAGGAGGATTATACGCATGTTACCGTTAGGGGTTATCGATAGTGAAAGGAACATCAAAATGTGTTCGGACCAAGCATCGGTAACCGTGCTAATTTAAGATAAAACAAAATCTTAGACAAAAAAATCTAATGATGTCAGTAAATCAGCCTGTGCGCGAGTGTACCGCGCGCCGCACCGAGTGCGACTGTACCACGATTTGTTCTGGTCCCGCTAAACTGTATAAAACATTCCCAATGTATGAGGAGTCCGTTTTTTGTTTTAACATTTTTTCACTGAAATCAAAGCACTGTTTGTTCGCCGTCATGTCGAATACCAAAATCCTTTTATATATATATGTGCAAATAAATTATAAAATTTTAAAAGGAATGGGCTTGCGGCTTTTTGTACAAGCCATTAGGCAGGTTTTAAATCGGGTTTGATAACGTTATCCACGCAGTCGGAACTGTGTTTCGTAGAATTATGATGAAAAATGTGGATAATATATTAAAACGTCACGCTTTGATTAATTTCATTTGTTATTTGAAAGCCGGCTTATCGCCAGCGGCACCTGGCAGCCTGGGGCGGAGTTACGCGCTAGCAACATAACAGCTTAGTACGCTGTCATTCGATTGTAGTATGTTTGCATACCGCGAGCCACGCCGCACTTGCTACGCCATTTTCGCCGCATTTGCGGCCATTTGCTACGCCGTAGTACGTAGCTGTTACACCATTTGCTACGCCGTAGTGCGTAGCTGCTACGCGCTTTGCTACGTCGTAGAGCGTAACTGCTACGTTCGTAGGCGTTAGTGACAGTGATGATAGTAGCACTGCTTTTTCCTTTTACATTGTCGTAAATCACGTGGCAAGAAATTTCCTTATGCAGTCAAGGTGCTTCACACCTGCTTAATTGCTCAACGATTCATAAAAAGTTATCTAAAGGAGGCCATTTTGTATGAGATAGTGAAGTCCCTTTTCATTTCCAGGACATTGTAATGGCGGTCGTTACCGTTTACGATATGACGTGTCGTATATCGTTTAAAGTCGTTATCGTGTCGCGCTATGTTTCGGATAGACCCTTCAATATTTATATGTCGCGGTTATGGGAATATTACCGTGAAAGTAAAATGGAAGGACAATATTTACAGTTAAGCTGAGCTGGGGCAAACTATATAACATTAACACCCAGTGTGATACCAGTATAAATATGGGCAAAAATCACTGAACGAATAAACATAGTGTGGCTTTATAATAGATGGGTGGCCGCGCCGTCAGGCGGACTTCTTCAAAATTATCTGTTACTTTCTAAATATGGACACCGTCGCCGATTAAAGCACACGTAACACAAGCTCAACTATGTGGGTATTACCACATAGTTGAACTTGTGTTACGTGTGTCACACGATATCGCAGCCGCGCCTCGCACTACGGTGTGTGTAATGTTCGCAAATAGAATGTTTGTTCTGTGTCTGGGTGTGATTTATCTATATTAAGTATGTTTATCAGTTGTCTGGTTACCATAGTACAAGCTCTGCTTAGTTTGGGATCAGATGACCATGTGTGAGTAGTTCGAGGATATTTATTTATTTATTTTATTTAAGTTTATGTAAGTTAAGTGAACAGACATTTTTCTATGTCTACAGTAGAATAACGTATCGTTATTCTAATTTTAGAATATTATAATACATACTAACAACGGCCAAATTCCCTCCCCACCTCTCCTCTTAACAACAACAAAATCAAACCATATTTTTATGAAGTGCTATGCGAATAAATAGACGAATTTGTAAGACTTGGTAGGAGTACTCAACACGACACTAAGCCAGCATGTGAGAGCATCAACAAACAGCGTGTCGCGTCGAGTGTCGCCGAGTGCCGTCCGATCTCGACGCGATACGATACGATATGACAACACGCGAGCGACAAACAAACAGCTGTGACGTACGAGCGATGTGAGCGATAAACTGACGCACTTTATGTCACGAGCCGTTTAACTTCAGCCGCGGCAATCACATACATCGTTCTTTTTTAAATATTTCTTCTTTTTCACTGACAGATTGCCATATTATAACTGGGTTGTGTTTGCAATAATAGTCATTGTATGCGAACTGCCAACAGACTGAAGAAATGGAGATGAAGTAGCAATATTAACTCACATAAAATATCAAGATACACCACACCATATATTATTATAATAATAATAATAATAATAAAATGTTTTTAAATGTTTATATTTTATATTAATATTTAAAAATGTAATTTATATGTGTTATACTTTAATAAATGGAATAATAATAATAATAAACCCGCAGGGCAGCTTGTGGCGAGCTGTCGGGCAGTAGCGACCCCGTGGACCTGACCTCCTGGGAGACCCTTTGTTCTTCATCTCTGGCTTGCCTTAACTGGCCGGCCAGAGTGAGCACTGACGAGGAACAAGGCTCCCACCTCACTCTTGCCTTCATTGGCTGGTTTGAGTGGAGAATCGCAAGAGCATACGTGCTCGGGGGAAGGAAGTATTCCAGTAAGATGCTGGTAGGGATCTTGACCGTACTTCCGGGATTGTCCTGATAGCCGTGGAATACCTCTCCACTCCTCCAGCACCTCGATATATGTTGCCCCCTTGTCGCTTCGTCACTATGTGCTAGCGGCCGTTTTCGGGGGCCCATTTACTGAGTGTGCAAGTCACCCCCTGCCATTCTATCAGTGTCATACAACCATTGGTCAGGCAGGGGCCATAGTCACTCCATAGTTTCTGGTACCTTATTCATTAAAGAATCCAAACCCATAGTCTAAAATTTTTGTTAGTTGCCATATTTTACAATAGTCCAACACCAACCGGGGGTTGTCCTTAGGTGCACTTACATAGTGCATATAGGGATAATCGTCGGTCGGTGTCCCATTCCACATAAAGTTGTTCCTCAAGGGGCCTCTGCGAGTTGGCTTCGGCCCCTCGTACGCCTTCCAAAAGTCCGGGACCTCAGGGTCCCGAGATATGGAAACATATTTTAAAATAATAATAATAATAATAATATCCTGGGACATTATGTTTCGTCTATGTATATTTATAACACTGAGTTATTATTCGGAGACCCGTTTGCGACAATAAAATGTATACTAAGTACCACAAATGCGCCGTTAAAAAGTTAGGAATGGCTGTATATCTGTAAGTGCAGTTGTATGTGAGTGTGTGTGAGTATACAGTGTCTGTATGTGTGTATGTGAGTGTACTATCTCTTTATATGTGTGTGAGTGTACGCTATCAACGTGTGACGGTGTTGGTAACGAGTTATCGTGAATACAGGGACGTAAAGCAATTGTTTGAAGTGGAGCACTTCTGCCGGCGCACGGACACGCATGTGTGATACATGCTACCGGCAGTTAATACTTCAATTATTTTAGTAGATCGATTTTAGGAGTGATATGAAGTATCTGACTATAATACATATAAATTTTGTTGGAATTAGATAGGTTCTAAACTGTACGGCACAAGTAATTAAGTAATGGCAAATTGGTAATACATTTAAAGGATGTTAAAATAGTAGTCAATTCTATTGCTCGCCTAGTACGCAGTCAGAATATTAATAATTAAAATGTTTCCTATCAAGCTCTCGTATTACATACACATCACTAAGTTCTGATCATTTGAATATAACGACACACCATTATACAATACAGTTTACATGATAGCTGACCAATTAATAATGTTTTGCCGTGATTATGTGGGCTTTTGTATGCCCACAATGATCCCAGTGACAAAGGCACTGACAGTGCCACACAACCCCCTGAGACCTAAGTACCTAAATATTATTTATTTCAAAAATATTCCACCCTTTGAGCTGAAGCATTTTATGAGGCATTCCGCGACGGACCAAGTGTATAATATTTCATCCCTAGTTGAGAGCCAAGCAATTACGCTTTTTAGCAAACTCGTTTAAAGGATAATAGCCGACCGCCATTTAAAAGGGTGCATACCATTCCTTTTAAAATATAATCATATTATAATGTGCCTATTAAAGCGCCGTCTAACAAAATCCTGTTAAATATTTAAATCTCTCGTACTTTGATCTTATATCTTTGAATATGTAATGTTATCTAACGCTTGAACACGACAAGTACACAATTACCTTTTATGTTATAAGAGGAAAAATAAAAACAACCCACAATTTGTACGCACATTGCAGTACCTACATGATGACATGCTTGCGGGGTACGCTCTAATAATGTTACACACATTTGTGGAGCACTCGTGTTATACATGCATACAGTTTCTAAAATGCTTCATAATTCGGCTATCGGTATTGACCATAGCTAAAATACGCAAACAGTCGTAATTTACCTTCGAGCTCTTTCAAAATCATAAACTACTTGAGCATTACAAAATAAAAATGTCAAATTCGCGTTTGATAGATTATTCTAATTATTTTCAAATAATTATCCTTAAATATATGTGTGTCTCGTTTATAAAAACTTATCCTAGCTATAATATTTGGCTGGATATTATATTATTGTTATTTGTAGGTTACAATTTAGAGTAGTTACAATTATTATATGGATGGATTGAAACCTTAGCTGTGGTATGACATTCACTGGCTGCGGGTGATTGAGATTCACAGTCTGCTGGGTTTGATGTGCCCAGTAAGGTCTAGTTATTGACTATGGCATAATGATTGTAAAACTATTAATAATATTAAGCAAACCTAATGATAATGAGAATATTGTTATTGAATAGTGATTAAATTATAGTTTTTTACTTCGAGAGCAAAGTACTTGTCAGTATGGCCGTGTCAGATTTATACAGATGTAATTAGTATTGTATAAGTACGTATTTCACGTTGTATTAGAGGTTAGTAAGTTAATTTATAATTTAAAAATAGTAAAATATGTAAACAACATTATTTTAAACGAAATAAGATGTATTTTAATTTTTCACAACAAATAAGTATGAATTTGACTTGTTTGTCGTAGTTCATAGACGTCTATAAAAGCGAGTGTTACGACGATTTTAAATCACTTTTGATCGAGACGTTGAACGGTGCGGAGCTCTATAAGTTAAGTATAACTTCTTGTGTATTGTGATAATGTTACCTCTGAATATAAATTTAGATTAGATTATGGCTATTATGACTATATTTTGTGTATTATGTACATTGTGTGGTTTATATTTTAGATTATGATTATATTTTAGGTTATGGCTATATTCTGTGTATTATGTACCTACATTGTGTGGTTTGAATAATGTAACCGAATAATTGTAATATTTTATCAAGTTTAAAAGAGTGTTCATGGAGTTTCTTGCTGGCTCTTCTCCATTGGAACCTACTATTTTGGAACCAGCAAATAGCTTTTCATTAAATGATTTTGAGTTTTACATAAAGTTTATTTTATTTTAAAAACATATTCAGAATGTAGTAAATAGAAAGATTATTAATGATAAATTCCTTTTGTTTCATACAAAAGGTTTAGTTTCAATGACAACTTAAACTTATAACCAAAACTGGTTTAAATTACAACAAATGCTTTCCAAATATTTGCTTTTATGTTTAAAATATTTAACCTTCCTTTTTAATAATCCAACACGTTCGTGCGGTATTACATTATTATAAAGCTATCAACACTTTCTCGTTGAACGAGCACCAGTTTTTTTGCTTGCCTGGTTTGGACCACACAACCGTTTCAGTAAAAGTACCGGTGAGTGGTCCTTCTAAAACGCAAAACTATGTCGTAATTGAGGATATCCTTAACTTAAACGAACCACTCGCAAACTCCGACTAACTGAACTAAATTGAGCAAACCTGGCGAATTGTGGTAAACCTTTTTTTCAAATTCACAAAACATTTATTCGATGCGAAGGAATTTGAAAGCTGTGGGTATTAAATGAGTACGGCGAGCGTGGCGAGTGCGGGGCGAGTGCGGGGCGAGTGCGGGGCGGGTGCGGGGCGGGTGCGGGGCGGGAGCGGGGCGCCGGCGTTCACGTGCGATGCGACAGTCGTTGGCGCCGACAACAGGTGTCGTGCAACTATGCGAGCTTGTGTTAGACACGTGGCCTGAGCACGGCTTTATTGCGTAAACTAATGTGAAGCAGAAACTCAACAACTTAAATTCCTCTAAAAATAATTTTTAAACAGCAACACAACAGATTTTTTTAACAGGGGGTTGTTTTTCTAACTGGTTGCCGTGTAATAACTATTAAAATAGTTACATTTTGTCTTTGTAAACACACGAAAGTCTACATACAACAAACTAGGATGCTAAATAAACTTAAAACGCCTTTTGTTTAGGTACTGATAAGTTAAAGTTCAAGCATTGATGGAGCGTGTCGTGTGCATTGAGCCGTGACTGAAAAGACACGACCTTTGACCGGCCGTAGTTACTAAAAATATACTCACCCACTTGCTAACTTATTTTTAGATTTAAATTTCCTACCAGATTTTGCGAAACTGAATGACGCCGTTTTGCTGCTAACCGTCTGTCCATGTAACCATGAACACGGAGCACACCTTCCGCACGCCGCCTGCACGCCGCATGGCGCCTGCACGCCGCCCGCACGCCACCCGCACGCTCCGCTCGTCCCACGGGTATCATTAGTATCCCAGCGTGACGCCCAGCCTGTTCGACACCTCATAGGATTAGGGGGATCAGCCAGCCCGCCGCCAGCCCGATATTAACTACAGATGTTTTCACACAGTTTAGTTTACATTGCGGTGTCTGAAACTACTTCCTAAACACGATACATATGAAACGCATTGAACTGAATATTTTAATCCGTTAGTTTATAGTCTCGTAATGGTCATAAGGGTGTTCTTAATGTGTTGTGATTACTATATTTTATATATTCACTAACACTTCTTGTCGTGTTAGTGAAGTTATTAGAATAGTGCCGCTCGGGGAGCCAGTGGTCACGGTCTTACTCAAATCGGATTACTTGTCGAAACCCAAACAGGAATGTTACTAGAACAACATTTTCAGCAGTAAGTTGGCACATATTGTGATTATTTTACAGGTCTAGAGGCAGAATATAGGTTTTCTTGGTGCAAACTCTAGACAAAATATTATTCAAAATAATGAAAATTCATAATTCACCCAACAAAACCACCAATCATTAACATTGACGCAAAAAAAGAGATAACGGTATCTAGATGGTATCCGATACCGCGCCGTGTTCTGATCTTGACAGCCGTTTCTATAGAATCTAGTTTGTAAAACAACAATGAGCCGACTAGAGCTGTACCGCGGCAGTAGATAACAGCCCGTTCACAACAGAGATAATAATAATTTAAGCCCAACGTTACAGGAGAAACATAATAATTGTAAGTTTAAATTAACACAAAGTTAAGTGCTTTCAAGTTAATCGTTGATATTTGTAAAGTGTGGCAAGTAATTGCCGGCGGCACGTCAGTGAGCGCACTTACTCTCCCTAAAGTAAACTATCTCGCGTGTAATTACTTGGCTGTTTGTTTTAATAACGCGCTCATATTTATCTCAACGTACTCGTGTCTGTCGGTGCGCGCAACTTTTTCTTACCGCGTTAATCAAATTACCTCGTACGGTGAGCTCAAAGGCAACGTTATTTGTCGGCGAACCTCAAAGAGTGGAGCTTCAGGGACCTCCACTGCGGCAACCTTGTGATGTCGCTGTTTAATAACAACCACTAATTAGTAGTCTTTGCATGAGTCAATGCTTTCATAACGACGCGCGACGGTAACTATCGAGATTATCGTTGACTTTAGCGACTGTAGTCGCTACACTGTCGAAGTTTTTGAAGAAAATAATAGATAAAAGTACATTCATTAATCTTCTTTTAAGTTGTGTAAGACTTTAATTAGCCAATGACCTGAATAATTATTAGCCTAAAATAATCAGTACTTTCAGAACTCAAGAACAATGGTCTCCGCCGTTATTTTGATAGTGATCTGAAAAACGAGACTCTTTGTATTCGCAAGTAAAAGTGCGATAGCAGCGGAGTCACGTCCAGAGCTCCGCTATCGCACAACTTGAGCGGAGCACTGAATACAACTATGTACAACTATGTTCAACTGGATACAACTTCTTACACGTTTTACACATTTCTCTATCTTAAAGAAAAGATTGTTTCTGAATGCTTCACAGATTGTTTTGAGTGTTTCTACTGAACATTAAATTTAATCTTTTCATTATTAGTACGTCGTGATGGCCTAGTGGTTAAGGCGCCCGCCTCTCATGCAAGAGGTTGCGGGTTCGAATCCGGGCAAGTACCAATGTGACTTTTTCAATTCATATGTACTTTCTAAAAATTTATCTTAAACATCACAGACATCGGTGAAGGAAAACATCGTGAGGAAACCTGGACTTTTAGTTAATATAAGTCCGAAATCGCCAACCCGTCTTGAGCAAGCGTGGTGATCAATGCTCGTGCCTTCTCTGTATGAGAAGAGGCCTTAAAATTTTAATTGGTCTACTGTCTCTAGAGTTGAAAACTTTTTCTAACACATTTATTCAAAGTGACTACTTTTGCCTTGATCAGAGGGCAAAAAAATTACCACTGTGATCCCTAGAGACAGAATGTGATTTGAATTTGGAACTCGTAAATTTTCCAGGACTCTAAAAATCGATCCCTAACAGTGGTATAAAGAACAAATTTTAATATCAAAATATGATTAAAAAACAGCCAGCAAGTCATTTCATTTCATGTCGTCTGTCGGTGTGCCAATTACGATAGCAGTGATCCTGTTCCACGAGCGAGTGTCCAAAACAAGCTAAAAGCAACACACCTATTAGGAGTGCTTAGTGTGTCGGTGAGCCGCTAATCCGACAGCAAGCGTCCGGAACAATGTGCCCCATTCATATGTATGTGTGTAAATAATTCATCGCGCGCCGCGCTAATGAAGAAATATCGTCAGATCTATCCTGCTACTACTCCTCATTTACTTTAGAATTAGGTCGATGTGTGCTAACGAGTACTCGTTTGTTGGGAGTCAGTGGAGTGCTCTGTGGTATGAGTTGGTCGACTGTTACGCTTTAATCTGTAAAGTATACTTATATGTGATATTATGTATACCTATACGGAACTTTATTGTAAAACAGAACTCCGTGGAGCCCGGTGTTCGGTCGCTTGTTCCTCATTGCAGACAAAACTTCTGGCAAGCATTTTGTGGTATACCATTCGTCTTTGATGCTGCTTTGGTCTTATAATGAAATTACATTCAGATACCCCGTAAAAGTGAAGAAAATATCGATCAAAAATTTGCCTGTCTTTCTCGATCGCTTCGTTTGAGACACTTTGTTTCTGGATCGTATTAATAAATCCAGGATTTGTCACCTGTCACAATGTCGTAAACGCGCCAAGACGAACCTGCTTCTAATTTTTTAATCATACCACGACATTAATCTGCACTGTCCTGCTTCTGAGCTTTGGTGAGGTTTTGCGGCATCCAGTGGCACTCTATCTTCCTCATCGGAAGATGCTCGTGTAGAATCTGGTAAAAGCTTCCCGATCCAATCTGCAGGGTATGCCGAATCTCTTCGTATGCAATTCACTTATTTCTTGAATTTTTTTTTTAATGCCAGCACACTTTCTTCCGTGACTGCCGTGTTAGGACGATCACTCATTTGTTTATCCCCCAAAGTAAAGGGACCGCACTTAAACTCGCTATTCTAGTGGTAGACGGTAGCTTTTAAAAGTCTTCCATCCATATAAGCAATTTGAAGTCCATCAAATGACTCATCACATTTTAAGCCACCCGTCCTTGTGCATTTATTTGCTTAGCTAAAGTTGTTCCATTAGCGCGGCTTTTGATACACTTCTTGCTGCTTAGTACTCAAGAAACGTTCCCTAATTATAAAATCAGTGGTTGTACAGCTGCTCATTTAACTTTATGTGGTGGACCTACTTCTCACACGCCGGCCGCCGTGGACGGTACGGTGCGGGGAGTAGTCGCCTGTTTATTAAACAACTGTTTTAAATTTTAAATACGAACTAAATTAAAAAAGTTAACTTGGAAGCCCTACTCTGAAAACCTCTCTGAAATCGAGCGCCTCGTTCAATTATAACACTTATCGTATGTTGCGGCATCGGATGCAAAGTTTCAATCTGATGCCGTTTGAAGTTAATCAAAGTGTCGGCAGAGAGTTCGCGCCGCGAGCGCTCGGGTGCAGGAGCGAAGCTTTTCGATTTTCGCGCTCAAAGCTTTGTGTCGGCGGTTCGGAAATAACTTGTATCGGTTATTGTGTGCTCCCGGCGGAGTGCAGCTCACTAACAAACTCATATTATAACGTTATTGTTCGCGCCGACACCGCAAGTGTCTCATGCGAGTCACAACACGTTTTCACAGAGATTACAAATGTGTAGTATCGATAGATATGTTCCAATCCAATAAAAAAATAAAATAAGGATACCTAGAGGAAATAAATTAAGATGTCTATTTAACTTTAAAATGTTATTAACACAAGTACGGAATATTGACCATTTATTTAACAGTGTCCACTAATTGAACTTTGAAAATGTCGAGCTCCGTTCCTTTTCTAAACACGAAATTGTTGAATGTTTTCAACTAATATTTTACTTGTCTGGCCTGTTTCCTCGTTCTAATTAATAACTGCCACTCTCGTTTAGATTATCTTTAAAATAATTGAGAACCGGGTACCTATTTTTACTAATTAGGGTTCCGTACCTCAAAAGGTAAAAACGGAACCCTTATAGGATCACTTTGTTGTCCGTCTGTCCGTCCGTCAGGCTGTCAAGACCCTTTTTCTCAGAAACGCGTCGAGATATCAAGCTGAAATTAATATCACATACTCGGGTCTGCTATCTCTTAAAGCAGTGAAAAAATCAAGTTTTTAAATCAACGCAATAAAAAGATACGGCGGTTTATATTGCAAATTTGGACATTTGCAAGGAAATCAAAACCTATAGGGTACTTCCCATTGGCCTAGAATCATGAAATTTGGCAAAAAGCAAGGTCATGTAGCACAAGTAAAGGGAAAACTCCGAAAACCGTAAATTTGTAGTTAGTTCACACCAGGCGTCCGTCTGTCCGTCTGTCTGTCAATAACCTTTTTCTCATAAACGCGTCGAGATATCAAGCTGAAATTAATATCACATACTCAAGTCTGCTATCTCCCAAAGCAGTGAATAAATCAAGTTTCTGAATCAACGCAATAAAAAGATACGGCGGTTTATATTGCATATTTAGACATTTTCAAGGGAATCAAAACTCAAAACCTATAGGGTACTTCCCATTGACCTAGAATTGTGAAATTTGGCAAGAAGCAAGGTCATGTAGCACAAGTAAAGGGAAAACTCTGAAAACCGTAAATTTGTAGTTAGTTCACATCAGGCGTCCGTCTGTCCGTCTGTCTGTCAAGAACCTTTTTCTCAGGAACGCGTTGAGATATCAAACTGAAATTAATATCACATACTCAAGTCTGCTATCTCCCAAAGCAGTGAATAAATCAAGTTTCTGAATCAACGCAATAAAAAGATACGGCGGTTTATATTGCATATTTAGACATTTTCAAGGGAATCAAAACTCAAAACCTATAGGGTACTTCCCATTGACCTAGAATTGTGAAATTTGGCAAGAAGCAAGGTTATGTAGCACAAGTAAAGGGAAAACTCTGAAAACCGTAAATTTGTAGTTAGTTCACATCAGGCGTCTGTCTGTCCGTCTGTCTGTCAAGAAGCTTTTTCTCAGGAACGCGTCGAGATGTCAAACTGAAATTAATATCACATACTCAAGTCTGCTATCTCCCAAAGCAGTGAAAAAATCAAGTTTCTAAATCAACGCAATAAAAAGATACGGCGGTTTATATTGCATATTTAGATATTTTCAAGAGAATCAAAACTCAAAACCTATAGGGTATTTCCCATTGACCTAGAATTGTGAAATTTGGCAAGAAGCAAGGTCATGTAGCACAAGTAAAGGGAAAACTCTGAAAACCGTAATTTTGTAGTTAGTTCACATCAGGCGTCTGTCTGTCCGTCTGTCTGTCAAGAAACTTTTTCTCAGGAACGCGTCGAGATGTCAAACTGAAATTAATATCACATACTCAAGTCTGCTATCTCCCAAAGCAGTGAAAAAATCAAGTTTCTAAATCAACGCAATAAAAAGATACGGCGGTTTATATTGCATATTTAGATATTTTCAAGAGAATCAAAACTCAAAACCTATAGGGTACTTGCCATTGACCTAGAATCGTGAAATTTGGCAAGAAGCAAGGTCATGTAGCACAACTCCGAAAACCGTAAATTTGTAGTTATTTCACTAAAAAACAAATTAACGGAACCCTCGTTGCGCGAGTAGAACTCGCACTTGACCGGTTTTTTTTTATATAGTAATCCAATTGTTTGTTTTGTATAAAATTAAACTTTAGTGTTAAAAATGATTGATTGTTGCAGAAAGAGAAATTCTCATGTGATAAGTGTTGTGCACATCCTCCCACTGCTGAGGAGTTGTTCGCTGAAGAAGATCGCAAGAGGGAAACGGTCAAAGGTAGGTAGCACTGTTCATTAATCACCACTATACATCAGACCTGTACTCCTAGATGGTAGGCATAGTATCAATGACGTTATAAGTAAAAAAGTGTAGATAGGTTATAAGCAGTCAAAAAGTGGCACATTAAAAGTTTACCAATTGACCAACATGATACTGAGTATCGCGTTGACATTTGACGTTTATCTCTTTTTCACTCGCACTACTTCAATCATGTCATCCTACTTTGACGTGTAATGTATGTGTGCATTAGTGTGCCAGTTTTGAAGATAGAATTTCGTTTGGGTAACCTATCTACACCTTTTTACTTATAATAGCATTGCATAGTATACAGATTGTTGAGAACTCAATGTACAATACAATTATTTATATAGTACTTTTATATAAATTTTATAAATAGTTATTATTTTTACATTGCTAAAAGACGTTTTTTTTTACTTGTATGTAAGACCAGGTCGCGACGTTTTTCTTCGTCGACGTTAGTCATAATAAGTCACATTAAAACTCTAGTATCAAACTTTAAATCAAGCCACTAGACTTTTTACAGCTAAATTAGAAGAGTCTATTTCAGCTAACACAAACATAGTTATTATACAAACATTAACTGCTCCACAGTAACGAACATTTTAATCGTAAGTTATTAAACTGAGTACATATCGGAAAATTCGTGTTGGTTCTCTGGAAATCAATTATCGGAGAGAAGTAGGTGCGGTAATAAATCGTTGGGCGGCGCACCGCTGTCGCGCGGCACGCTCATCGCCTTCATACGCCGAGTGTGGCCATTGTTCATGTATTGACATATATGAACTATCGACACCACTTTTAAACAAGTGCTCCGTACCGCAGTGCGATAATGTAAGTTTCAAAAATTTCGAGTTGTGTGTGATGGAGTGTCGTGCTGGCCTAGTTGTTAGGGCGTCTACCTCTCGTGTGAGACGTTGTAGGTTCAAATCCGAGCAACCCGGGACCAATTTGAGTTTTACAGTTCATATGTACTTACTAAGTTTATCTTAGACATCACTAACGTCTCGTGCGTGCCTCAGAAAGTACGTAAAGCCGGTGGTCAGGGTTGTTGACATTCATATCTCCGGGTCACGTGTCACCCAGTAACTTGCTTTTGGAGGTCGAATAGGCAGTCGCTTTACGAAAAGCACTGGTACCGGGCCGAATCCAGTTAGGCTGGAAGCCGACCTCAGCATTGTTAGAAAAAAGGCTAAAGAGATATAAAAAAATCTTGGCAATGCAAATGAAATAAAAAAACCCAAGGCACATTAAGCCCGCCTTTGTACAGTGTTATTAACATTTTATAAATAACATTTTAATAAGTAAATAAAATAATAAATGATGCATATTCAAATAATCTCTTTGTGCGAATGCAGACTTTTCCAGCAGCTCCAAGTAAGCACATATCATTTTCATATCCAAGACTTAAAAGAAAGACTATTGTTTCGTTTATATTTAGAAAGATGTAGCGTTGTGAACAGAATCCCTTGGGATAGAAGTCAATTGTAACATCCTTTGCGTCAAACGTGCTAGTTAAGCTGAAACAAAAGACTGTCACATACAGCGCGGCGCGCACTACGTAATGCAATGACTGCGCCGCGCTAACTTCGCGACAGTGCGACTGAGCGCGCGCCGCAACTTTTACACAAACTACACTTGAACCTCTCTTGTTGAGCTCTTCAACTATCTCCAACACCATTATCTTCATTATACATCTGACACAGTTCCTAACTCGGGCGGCACAGACACGTGAATGTCGTTAGGTTTCTATATTCCTTTTTTTACTATTCTATTGACTGGTTAACAAAAGGCACAAAGTTTTAAGTTCTTAGATAAAACTTGGATCATTGCCGACTTTATTACCGATCATTTACTTTCAATATTTTCTTTATTCTAAGAAGAAAACTTATTCTTAGGTTCAGTAATGATTTTGTTTGACTTTGTAAGGAAAATATGATTTTGACTTTTGTATTTTTTTGTTCTAACCTGCTCAAAAATGAAGCCTACGTGCGAACAACATAAATGCTGAAAGTGGTAAAATAAAATAAAAAGCTGGAAGATTGTGCAAAGAGAAATTGTATAACTTCTAATAAACGAAGAAAAGCATTTCAAAAACAAATATGCTGTTCCAGAGAACTTTGAAATTGTCAAAATATATGTTTTCGTTCAAATATACGTAAGTATCATAATATCATACGAGAGAGTGAGCAAGTTAAACACACACACACACATCTGGATTTAAAAGAAAATATTGTATCGTAAAATAAAAAAAATATTACGATTTGATGATAGAAATAATGTGACAATAAAATTTCAGACAAATTACCACTTTCAGAAAATAAAAAACTGATCTTGTTTGTATCACACCCATTTTATTAGTGGCTCGAGATCATTACGCTTGCTACTGCTACGGGACTCACAACAAAGTGTCATGTTTTGATGCTGCGCTACACATCAAAACTGCAATATCACAGCGTGAACTTTAGCGTACATATAGCGCTGGACCGAATCACCTTCATGCTCTCAAAAACATTGCGCGCATTTTTTCCAATGTTTTTAACGTTTTTGCTAGAAGTGGACTTTAATATCGTCACGAGTTCCAAATCTAAGCAGACAGAGAGTTTCCTCACCTAACAGAGAGATACATTTAATCCCTCGCAGTGTGCGGCGAGCAATCACTATATTAGATTTGTGGAAACAGAGTGAGCGCCGGTGAGGGGCGCGCCCGTGAGGGGCCGGCTTTATTCAATCACTGGAATTGAATTCTACACTGAGATTAAGCGCCGTATTGTGCTGCGCGAGAGGAGCACTGAGCCGAAACTACCGCTAACATTGTTCCGACAGCGAGAGACAAATGGACACACTACAACCCAGACCACATCTGCATCTCTTGGCTACGTTTTGTCTCACATTTCACGTTCATCTATAGAGTTTTACATAGATTTGCCCGAAATCAGTTTTCCAGCTGGACTGTGTGAAATGGCTGTTAAGGCCGTTTCCAAGCTGGTCTGTGTGAAAAGATGAGCACGGACCGATGCTCTCCGACCCGGGCTATGTGACTACGGGAAGTGTTTGTTTCGCTGGTCGCTACAATAACACTTGCAATTTAAATCGAAACCTATTCTTCCCAATGACTAAGAATCGTGAAATTCCGCAAGATCTTATACATAATTATGTTGTCATAATGTTTCAACAAGTCTGAAATGAGAATTCAAGCATCAACAAAATAATAACGATACTAATTTCTGTTTGAAACAGTAATATCGTTCCAGTTCTTCATAAAAAACTAATTACATCTGTAGACATCGTAGGAGGCTCCTACAAAGAGCCGGTGCGTACAAGTGTACCCAAACAAAATGCTAAGTAATAAACATGAGCCGTCTCGGACGAGTGATGTTCGCGCACTTACATAAGTTGCTAACTTCAGCGCTGTCTGGCACCGGCGCCCCGTACCTGTCGTACATCACTAACTTTATTTTAGTTTCACTACTTCTATTCGATTCGTTCTGGTATTGGAAATAGATATTCGATTTAAAATCCTTTTATATAACTATTTCGGAAGTGCATAGAGCTTGTTTTGCGATAAACTTTCGGCGACGACAGTACTCGTACAAAGCTTGGACACAAACAGTATCTTAAAATGTAAAACTCGGTCTCGTGAAAACTATCTTGGAAACTGAATCAATTCATTCCATGTTGGTAGAATTGGATTTGAGGGCTTATGTTCTTACGGCTTCCGATCATTGCAATAAGTGTGTGTGTTCGTTTGTATGCGAGCTGCTCGGCACTTAATGTCAACTTGATATTACATTCCGCTTCACAATCAAACCGATATCTTTATTACTTATACGTTCATCATAATTTATTCGTTTAATCAGTTCTTACGTACAATGCAAGCCAAGTTAAATGTCTCAGTCTCCTTAATATTAATTTGGTTACCAAGATAAGCCTTATTATAGCATTAGTCGTCGTAAGTAGCTATAAGTCTCGCTGGAATGAAATACGTGCCGAGCGCTAGGGACACTGGCGGACACTCCCGTCGCACCACCGACACCGCACCGACACCGCACCGCAGCTGCACCGCATCTGCGCCGCAGCCGCACCGCTCTGCAGCCGCATGCTACGGCGCCACATCTTTTCCATTTGACTTATGACCCTCTTTTATGTCATTAACATTGTAGAGAAAATACAAATGTTTTAAACGAGTTTAAATTCTTAAGTCCCGAAATAAATTGCCGGTCGTGCAAATGAACAATAACATTAAAACAACGTCCTATAATGAAGCACTTGTATTGTGTAATATTCGAAATGAAAGTGTGTCCGCGCTCTCCAGCTGCTCCCGGAAGTCGTTTTCCATTATGAAGCTGCGATGGAATGCAAACAATTTTTAATTTAATCCGTTTCCGGTGTATCGGTGCGCATCGCTGGAATTCAGTGCGTTGTAAGTACGTGAGATTCAGGACGCACGTACATTGTAATAAGAAGCTCTCTGCATGTGTGTGCGTGCGGCGGCGCGGGTGACGTGCCTGCCGCCAGCGAGGACTTAAGGGTGAGCGAAGACGCGCTGATTGAGCAAGGAGATGATGTTTATACAGTTCTTAAAGACTAATAAGAGAAAATTATTAACATTTTTTTTGTGAGTGGGAAATCATCAAATGACTGCTTCTGTCCTGGGTGCGGCGGGAGGGCGTGTCAGACTTTTACTGACTAAAACCCACTCATGTTTCTTCGATTGCCCTTTATGTTCCAGGCGGAACGTTTACGGTGTTTCCGGAATGTTCATAATAGTTACCGTGACGGTAACTATTATAAACATTCCGCATTGTAAACATTCCGCAACCCCGGCAGGCGTGGCCCTGTTGGGTCCCTTCCAGATAATTATTAACATAACATTGAATGTCTACATGCAATGTTATTTTAGGTTTGTGATGACTTTTTTCTTTTGATGTATCAAAAAGAAAATGTATTTCCTGTCCCTCCAAGACCCTTCTCAGAAACACGTGCAGGTATCAAATTGGAATTAATATCAAATGGGGGGGTATTTCTCGGCGCGCTCCTGTTTTGAAGCGCTCCTAACGAAGCGCTCCCAAAATATTCCGCCAAGCGCTCCTGTTGGGAGCGCTTAGAAAATCAAACTAAAAATATAATTATTTCATTCCTCGAAGCGCTCCTATGACGTGACGATTCCATAGGGCAGAGCATGAAGGATTTGTAAGAAACGATATCGATATCGACGTTTTAAAGTTCAACTATCATAATTGTTAATTTTTTTTAAACTACTAGGTAAGCATAAATGAACTGGAACTTCGTACTTTAGTGGCTTTAGTGACACAAGCAAGACACTAGCCGCTGTTGTCAACCCCGCTTCCCTGTTTTATTCTAGAGAGTCGCGTGGTCGCGTAACCGAGTGATTCCGAATGCAGCCGAGCATTTCCGGAACTAGTTTACATTGAATACGCATTTTTTTTTGTCTTTTTAACTTATTAGTTACGAGTGCGCCTACGTCACATGAAGTTGTGTACTAAGAAAAGTTTGTTTTATTAAGAAATTGGCGAAAAGTGAAAAGTTAGTTTTAATTTGTGATCAATCTATGGAACCTATTGCTGAGATCGATATAAAACTATATTATTATAATATACAAGTTGAGTGTATCGCTTATGGAATTACTTCTAGTTCATTTCTGTTTTCCTGATAGCTATGGGTTATGTACTGGTATAAATATCCATAGCTACATTTTAGTTATAAACAATTACTAAATAATAAGATCGTTATAGTAAATAATGACATAATAATTTTAGACTTTAATCGTTGGTGTATAATTTATATGAGATCATTTAGGTGCCTCCTCGCAATTTCTGCCACCCTGGTCTTTAATCGTTGGTGTACAATTTATATGAGATCATTTAGGTGTCTCCTGGCAATTTCTGCCACCCTGGTACTTTTCATCAAAGCTTTTATTTTTACTATTCAGTTATTCTAGCTATTTCTAGTTTTAATATAAGCAACTAGTAGCCGTCGAAATGTTTATCGATATAATTTGTTCCGAACACTTCATGCTCTTCTCTATGTTTCGTCATAGGAGCGCTTCGAGGAATGAAATAATAATATTTTTAGCATTGAGTTATAATGTACTTCGTACTAGAGGAGTCACCTCAACTAAATTTTTTGTAACACGAGTTAGGGTGCATGCACCCTAACTCGCTTAGTCTATGTCGAGCGCTTGCAGCAGCTAGACTATTTCGAGTGCAAAGTTTTGTTAAAAAAATATGCCTTCGTGTGCATTGAGATACTGTTCAAACAGCTTGAGAAATATAAATAAAATTCAAGGAGTGATTTTTTACCAGTAAGTTCAAAATATTATCTTTAAAACATGCCTAATTTTATTATTTGTAATTATGTATGCCGAGTCACCTCGACGGCGGCCATGTTGATGTTAATATCAAAGAGTAAAATATTTGTTGCATGCGCAGAATGGACACTAACGTCGGGTAACGTTAAACAATTACGAACAAGAAAAAGTTATTAATAATCATGAGAAAAAAATTGTTAAGTAATATTAATATTTTTTATTTATTAAATATATATATTTTTTTAAGGTTTCGTCGGCCGTGTCCTAGTACTAGAGAATTATTTTGGATTAAATTTATTCAGAAGAATCGCAGCAAAGTCACGTGATTGCCAATAGAATATTCACGAATATGTTCCGTTAAGGCGCTGTCCATAGCGTACACCTTGTAAAACGTCTAGATTTTCGTCGCGAAGTTAGCCGTATCTATACATACCACAAGCCAGAAAAAAATACAGTGTATAGTCTAATATATAAAGAAAAGACTTACACAAAAACAATTTGCAAAAGTGGTCTAGAACTACGAAAAAAAAATGTTCAAAAAGACCCCTGAAAAAAAATTTTCGTCTCGAAGTTCTCAATTTTTTCAGCGACAACCACCATATTTTTTATATCTATAACAAAGAAAATTTAATAAACTAAAGACATATCTAAAAATTTTAATACAAAGAACTGTATCTTTTTAAATATTTAATTAAAACTGCAAAATGATTTACATTTTTGCGGACATGCTATTCAAGTAAAATGAAACGCCAAAATATTTTCGACCTTATTTCTATTAATTCGATGCACTACTGTCGTACATTGTGTCAATCTTGTGTCAGTCCACGCCCAGTCGGCAGCTAGCCGTTGCTACGAGAGGTCACGTCCGATTTTTACACATTTGGTCCATTATTATTTCGCGCTTTGTTTATTTTTTTGATTCTTTGTTTTTGATTTTAGTAATTTACTTATAGTGATTCGTGTTTCTAAGCAATGGGAAATAAAAGAAATAAAGAGTTGCAACGGATTTGTACAAGAAAACGACGTAATAAAAGTAAAAAATAAAGTATACAAGTAAGTATTCCTTTTTTTTATACCCATTATGGCATTATTAGTATCAATATATTATGAAACTCATTTATCTTTTGGTAATTCGTAAAAAATAGGCAAACAAAATACATCTAAATAAAAACCAATTTTTGTCTACAGATAGACCAACTTATCTGTGAACTGAAGGAGGGCGACACTGTCAATACAGCGTTGCTAAGAGAAAGAGACAGAGTATACTCAAATGAAGTCAAATGTATGACTGAAATGTCATGTCAGCCGTAGTTCCAATTTTAGCCATTTCACAATTATGTTGGTAAAACAGTAGCTGCGGTTATGGGGCGCTAATATGCTGCACGCTCCGCGTGCGGCGTACGATAAACGACGAGGCCTAAAATGGCGCTTCGGTAGACCGACGTGCACGAAATTAGTATTATATTGTTTCTATACTTATTTTTTGTGCCCGTTTACTTTGTGATATTATTTTGTAAACTATGTTTTTGTGAACATAAATTATTTTTGCAAATCAACATTATGAAAATTAAATTAGTTCAAAAACTGTTTTATTTTATTGGTTTCATTGTTATAAAAAAATTATCTGTGCCAATGTAAAAATCGTGCTTTTTATATTTAATTACAGAGAACTCAAGAATTTTCAACTCAATAGGTCTGAAACATCCCTATCACTTCTAACTGCAGTTAATCCAACCGCGACAAATAAAGGAACCATTGAAGAACAAAATTACGAGTATGTGTCATCAAAGTAAAATAATCAACGGATTTTTTATTGAACTGCCCCCTTACCATGACGTTTGACACGTTGTCAGCGTTAGACACGTTGTCTAGCGCCGTCTCTTTCCCACTAAAAGTAATATCAAAGTATTACCAGGCGTCCGTCACTCGCTCAAGGCCACGCGTTTTATGCCTACCGCTTCGCGTACCGTCGACGGTACAACGAACACCGGGCTGTCGCGCGCCCGGCTGTGTGCTCGCGCGTCATGGGTACAGCGCTGACTATCAAAATGCCGAAACCACGTAATTATTGTGTGATTATTGTGCCATTCCCCTGTTTCCAAATTCTCCTGTTTCCCTTTTGATTATTTATTAAAATTATTCACGCGGTTTTGGATACGACACTAAAATATAATAATCGGGAATTCAAGGGACGAAAAATATGCATCAGTCATTTTATTAAACTAAAAAATATTTGATCAACAAATAAAAAAAATATTGTTTTTCTAAAACATTCGTTTTATTACCATTATCATCATACGTATAACCCTAGCACATTTACTAGATGGCACGCACACACGTTAGTCGCGCGGCGGGCAAAAGAATCTCAACTCTCTTTGTGCGTACTTATGGTACATTTTTCCTCGCTGCAAACAGCTGGTATTATTATTATAATTTTGTAGGCTATTATAGCGTAGGTATTTTCGTTTTTGTATTGGAGTGAAGTATCTGTTACGTAGTAACTATTTATTAATCTGTGGTATTACTGCTATAAGGGCTTGTGGTAGGCCCCCTGGTCATTGTGATACAACTTTTATAATAAGACCAAGTCCGAAATAGTTACATTTCGACGAGTCATCTCACGTGATGATGTCATAATAGTTTCAGCACCCCACACATCAAATAAGCATTTTTATACATGGTACATGAAGTTGCCTCTGAAGTTGGTAGTACCAGTAACTCTTTTTGTTGATACTGAAAATACCATTATTTTTGTCGTATCTCCATATAATCCATACTAATATTATAAATGGGAAAGTGTGTCTGTCTGTCTGTCTGTCTGTTTGTCTTTCTTTCACGGCAAAACGGAGCGACGGATTGACGTGATTTTTTAAGTGGAGATAGTTGAAGGGATGGAGAGTAACATAGGCTACTTTTTGTCTCTCACTGACGCGAGCGAAGCCGCGGGCAGAAGCTTGTATGCTCTAAAAGAGAACAAAATTCCATTATTATTTGAATTTTGTTCTCTTTTAGGGCATTATCCAGACCGTTTTTGAAAGCCACTTTAGACATTTGACTTCGAATACTGTGTCTTGGCCTATCAAACCATCCGGCGTGTCGCCAATAAAAGGATATTCGTGGTCTACAAATAAACCTCAAGGATCAATGATAACATTTTCTTGGATGAGTTGCTACAAAGCGAGTTGTTCATTTTCTACGCCATGTGCAATTGCCGTTACATTGCTGAGATTGAATTTATACTAGGTGTATTTTTGGTCTTGCTCAACCTGCTAGGAGATGTTTCTACTCATAAAAACAAACAACTTTTATTATAGAACCAACTCTGATATGTCGAAAAAAATTATCACCTGTTTCATACATTGTGGTTGGGACGGCATTGAACTTTTCTTAGAAACAGCTGATATTTTTTTCGCGATTTCAGATTTGGTTCCATAATAAAAGTTGTTTGTTTTCAAGGGTAGAACATTTCCTAGCAGGGTGAGCAAGACCAAAAATACACCTATAGTCTGTTTTTTTTTAACAAACGAGTACCAAAAATTTTTCTGCATTTTTATTGGTTCACATAATCAGCATAAATGTTATCATTAGTGTTAAAAGCATTGGCTCCGCCTCGACTAATTTCCCATCTATCTCTGTCCAATACCGGAAATATAAAAGAGATATACTTAGTACTCGTTTGTTAAAAAAAAATAGACTACAGTATAAAAGTATTGCACCAAGTTGGCTATCTATCTATCTTTTGTTGAGAGATCAGAAATATGCACGGTCCTATCTGTAATGAACGAAAACATACAGCAAGAAAGCTGTAACAGACAGCTAAATTTTGACTAACTGTATAAGGATCTCATTAGTGTCTAATGCTGTCTAATGAGTTAATCATAATCATTATTCACCTACAATGGTCCTGCCGGGGTTGCGGAATGTTTATAATAGTTACCGTGACCCTGGAACATAAAGGGCAATCGAAGGAACATTAGTGGGTTTTAGTCAGTAAAAGTCTGACACGCCCTCCCGCCGCACCCAGGACGGGAGCAGTCATTTGATGATTTCCCACTCACAAAAAAAAATATTCACCTACAATATTCCCACTTATCTTTGTATTTCTTTTTTCAAATAGGAAATTATTTGATTTTTAACCGACTTCATAAGAGGAGGAGGTTCATTTCGTCTGTATGTTTTTTTTTGTATGTTTGTTACGCGATATCTCCGTCAATTGTAAACAGATTTTGAGGGTTCTTTTTAGGGTTCCGTAGTCAACTAGGAACCCTTATAGTTTCGCCATGTCTGTCTGCCTGTCCGTCCGTCCTCGCTTAATCTCTGTGACCGTTATCACTAGAAAGCTGAAATTTGGTACCAATATGTATATCAATCCCGCCGACAAAGTGGTAAAATAAAAATTGGAAAAAAATGTTTTATTAGGGTAGCCCCCCTATATGTAAAGAGGGAAGTATTTTTTTTTAAATTTAACCCTTACGTGTGATATATTGTTAGATAGGTATTTAAAAATGAATAGGGGTTTACTAAAATCATTTTTTGATAATGTCAATAATTTCGGAAATAATCGCTCCAAAAGGAAAAATCAAAGCGTCCCCCCCCCCCCTCTAACTTTTGATCCGTAGGTTTAAAAAATATGAAAAAAATCTGGAAAGTAGAACTTTATAAGGACTTTCTAGGAAAATTATTTCGAACTTGATAGAAAGAACAGTTTTTGTACAAAAAAGACAAAAAGGTTGTACAAAATAGTTTCTGCGTACTTAGTATGTCAACGTAACAAAAGCCTTTTTTTAAACTTATAAGTGGGAACACTTATTGTGACGGTCGGGAAACTACGGAACCCTACATTGAGCGTGGCCCGACACGCTCTTGGCCGGTTTTTTGTTTGATAAGTTATGATGCAGTGGTAGTCCCATATAAAGGACATGTTATGAAATGGGCTTAAAATAATTTTGTTTTTGAACAACTATCATGTGCGGTTTTTCTGGTAGGGAACATTGTCCAGGATGGCCATACAAAAACAAAAAAAAAATATTAAAAGCACCATTATTTAAAAAATAAATATTTAAAATCTAGATATTTTTTATCGTAATATTATTTTTGTACATTGGAAAAAGTTTCGTTTTTTCAAACCGTTTAAATGGCTTTACAATAAAACCAACTAATTATATGCATGATTTGGATTTATGAAAATGATTCCTTTGCGTCTTTTTAAAACAATAAAACCTTAGAATAAAACATTACTTGTGTCAGGTTGACGGGTTGTAACCTCTGCAGTTGTAAATGTCACACTTGAATTTGACACTTGATTTGCCGGTTACTATGACAACGACATCCAACAGAACATGGACAACTTTGGGAAAATGAAATTGTTGTTTTACTTTATCTTTCTCGCAATTTTTCCTTATTTGCTCACCGTTTAGACCTACCCTGGACTACGACAAACATTTTAAACCCAAAATCAGCTCAATCGGCCCAACCGTTCTCTAGTTTTAATCAGACTAACGAACATCAATTCATTTTTATTTATATAGATAGATAGATATATATATAGATATATATATATATACATGTGCCAATAAGTATGTACATCTTAATAAGAAAGTTCTCATTTGTTATTCCAAAATGACCTAAAATGGTGCTTTTTGTAAGTGATAATTTATTTTAAATTTAAGTCATTACCAAATATTATAAACAAACCAATTTTTAATTTTGAATCACTGTATTCTTTTTATGATAAAGAATCCCGATCTTTTTTACCAAGACAGCTTTCTATATTGTTGCACTAAGAGGTACCACTAATTGACCGAAGTGTGTACATATACATATATTTTTTTAAAGTTATGTACGATATAACTCATTACGCTAGGTGGCTCGATTTACGAGTCCGGGAGTATAGAATACAGACGGCTTCAGAATACGGCCGCGCGCTGCCGAAAAGTAGGCGGAGCTTCGCGCTCAATTTCGCCGCCGCTGCTTCACCCCCGCGAATACCTAAAGATTAGCTACTTACCGGGCCTTAATTTCAAGGAAAACGAGAAATACACCACAAAGTCAAGAAGAGTACTTATATTATTTCATGGGAATTAAATTTTTTACAGTTTAAATTCGTTTCATTTATATAATATCATACAAGATATTGTGAGGCAACTGAAAATACTATGTATCTTCTAAAATCACGACTTCCCGACTAATTTTGCCTCTGCTAAGTTCTACGTATACACTGACCGACACTGATACTCTATCTCATACAATCGACACTACACTTCCTCACTTTCAATATTTTTTTATTTTATTTTGTTATATAATTATTTTCCACATAATTTTATGTTATACATTTCTTATTTTAATTATAACTATTTTTATAACGATACTCATAATGCACATAATATTAAAGAAGCTATCGAAGTTAACTTCAAAAATATGTCGCATCTGCGCGCATTGGTGTTATCTATGGCACCCGCTTGCACTGCGCATGCTCCGCTGTCACCAAATTACGCGCCATATTTTGTTTGAAATAGCTCCTCTAGTACGTAGTACATTATAACTCAATGATTTTTAGTTACATTTTCTAAGCGCTCCCAGCAGGAGCGCTTGGCGGAATATTTTAGGAGCGCTTCGTTAGGAGCGCTTCAAAACAGGAGCGCTCCGAGGAATACCCCCAAATGGGTACTCAAGTCTCCCGTCCTCAATTAAGCTTCTACTCCAACGCAATTAAATGATACGTATCTGGCTTTTATGTCTCATATTTTAACACTCACAAAGGAATCAAAGCTATGGGTACTTCCCTAGAGAACCATGTTTGGCAAGTTAAACCCAATTGAAAAAGTATAATTGTAATAAATCAATGTATTCTTAGTAAGTACAGAAAAAATCCCATTACAACCTTATTGGAAGTCGGTCAACTGAGCGCGACTTATATCTATGTATGGGAATATCAGTTTACGAACGAAAAAGTAAAGTTTGCTCCTCAACCAGTTTGTGTTTTCGTTGGAGCAGCAATCGGTACTTCAGTAATTTATGGACTTGTTGTTCGGAACATTCTATGCTTCCGACTTGCTATTGGACGATATTTTTATTCACATAAAGTAAGTCAAGTGTAACTTTAACTGGCCAGTTTAAAGTGTTCTGTACACTAACTGCTTCGTAAAAACCTGAAGTGTTGAGTAGCGTCACTGTGGCTCGTCGTGTTGTGGCCAGCGATGTAGGTCGACAGAAATCGTTGCTGCGTACACATAACCACGTGAAAAAACTGTTTTATCAAAGCCATTTCGATTGGCGACCTATTATAGTTTATTTGACCTGAGAAGATATATTATAATAATAATGGAAAAAAAGTAGAGACACAGCGCTCCGATAAGTTTTAACTGTCGGGCTTATATCTTTTTATATGTATCGCCGCGGGCGCGTTGTAACACCTTTTTTTTTCACAATGAATATTGTAAACTTGTATCACTATCTTTGTTGGTTTACCTTGCGTGTTGTATAGTGTATTTGTTTAAAGGATAAATGTTCCGTTTATTCACTGCACTTTTTGACACCTGTAATTCGTTTTACAATACCATTATTGAGTTTTTTTCATCATTTTACATTGTTTTAGCTGAAATAAAAACTTAGAAGCAAAGTTTGTTTTTAACTTATAATGACATTTATAAAAATGACATTTACTTTTGGTTTTGAAGTTTGGCAGTTCTTTCTTGGTCGTTTAGAAACTTCGAGTCATAGTAGTATGGAAAGACGAAATTATGTATCGAGTGTTTTGTAGTGTGTTTTGGCTTTGAAATTCAATATCTTTCCGGAATTGTCGTTTCAGATTCTTCTGCGGTAATTGTTTCGCCACTTCTTAATAAAGACGTAATTTTCGGTGTTCAAAATTAGTGTATTCGTAATAATCGATATTAAAATCGATATTTCGTTTCTAGACGAAACCTTCTAGAAGGAATGCGTCACTTGAATTGTGACGCTGCCATTTTTTCCTTGTCTGGGCGAAGACAACATCGATATATTTTCTTCTAAATAATTTTGGTAATTTCCTCATCTTATTTCAAATAGTATAGTCGTTTTATTTTGATGTATAATGCATCCTGTCCGCCGTGTAGTGTTTTCATGGTTGTATTTTGCGTATTTCCATAGATTTTGTGTCGGCCTCCGACACGTGGTATCTATCTGGGTACACGGTTGCTGCACGCCCCTGTTGTAGGCAGTAGACCGTAGTTAAGCCGCCTTCGCAGCCTCCGAGCGGAGAGGGCCGGCCCCAAGCAAGACCTATTTTCCCTGGTGGTGAGTTTTCATATTTTCCTTGTTACGTTTTGAGTACTTTGTTGTTCTGTGTTAGTAACACACGGGTTTTCCTACAGCCTACGCTGCCAAGTGAGTTGGAGCCGAACGGGACCGTAATTGGGTTTCCAATTAAGACTCCATCTTCCCCGGCAGGTTAGTGTCTTGGACTAAAATCCTCCCGTTGTGATTATTTTATTCCACACAGTTCTAATGTGTTGTGTATTGTGTTCTGCAGAGTAGGGTGACACCCCCAGGTGGACATTAGGTCACACCGGCCGCGCCACCAAGCCTCCCTCGGTGAGTTTTTCTTTCATGTTTGTTGTAGTGCTGTGCGTGGATGTAAATTTCAACCCTTTCCGTTGCTTTTTCAATGGGCAACATTACCATTATCTACCTATTCTAAACATTTTATAGAATAAATAGAATTACATTTCGTTTTGGAATAATACTTTATTCATTCTTTACATAATAGTGGATTATACATAGATAATAATGATATATTGGGTCGTGCGGCTCGGTGGGTTGCACGCTACCTTAATACAGCGATAGTGTTACTGTCATTTCTGCACAGTGCCCTCATTTTAGTTTTTGTTTAGCTTTCTCCCAAGACATTCTTTTTTCATTATTCTCAGGAGGCTGTTTATGTATATGTACTGTACTGGAGGGTCCTGTGACCCTTGTCCGGACCCAATGTCGGGTTAAGGTCTGACCCCTGCTCGGACCCCCTGTTTTGTCCCGTGCCGACCTGCTGCTGTCCGGCCTGCCTGTCGTCAGGCCCCGGGTTTGTCCATGCCGTAGCGAGGTACCCCCGGTATTTTTAACTATAATTATTTTATAAGTAGTAATTTAAATTAAATTGTAAAAATTTAAAACCGTGATCAGCCAAACGCCAACAGGGCCCTATATTTTTAATTTAAGATATTTTTAAAAACAAAGTTTTTAAATAAATGTATTAAATTTTTCAACTTTTATTTTTTTTTGGTTCTTACAACCCCCTCTTCACCTTTTACCCCCTATCCCGTTACAGCGTGTCCGACCGATTTTCATATGTTTTATGAAGCGTACTTATGAGAGCGGCATACTCCGGCCTCGTCGAATTCCTCTCTCGTTTTTGAGCACTCTCTTTAATTACTCAACTCGTTTGCCGAAAATATTTCTCCTTTTATAGTTATAATAATGTTTCTACGCTTTTCTTGGCTTTTATTCAAAGTATTGGTTAATCGTAAGATGAAACCAATTTTCACAAATTGTTCAAATATTTAATACAAATCAGCTAAAAGGATACAAGAGAAACTAAATCGTTTGGCTGTTTGTTACTATTAATAACACTTAAACAATGATTGGAACGCTCATATTATTGTATCAAACGTGAAAGTAGGTACCTACAGTTGTTGAGATTTAGAATGACAAGATAGACAATAGTTGTAAACACAAGATCATAATACTGATACTTTAACTGACGTCACAGCTGTTCATCGTTACCGTTGTACATTAATCTACTTTAAAAGTCGTTACTTTCGAAATGGTCCATAAAAACTACAATAAAAACTTGTCACTTTAAAATATTCCGCTGCACTAAACATTACAGTTTTCATGTATTGTTGCACTCGCACCGAGTATCAAGTTGATCAGTGTCACTGTCGCGGCGCTCTTTGATCATCAGAGTGGGGTGTTGATGGAAAACGTGAGAACCTGACAATAGATTGAAACGCGCTTTTAACATTACAACTTTACGACGTCTGATTTTAATCATCAGCATGAAACATTGAGTTGTGTAGAAACAAATGATGTATGATTACTTAAGTTACGATCGGTATGATTAGGTTTACATTAAAAAAGGTAAACAAGAATAAATTAATACATAAAGCCACATTTTGAAGTTAGTAATATGTCTCGGAAAAACCTTAGCGAATAACAAAAAGTGTTGCAATTTTTTTTAACGGCAGCTTAAAACGATCGCTTAAGAGTACGAAAATTTCTCATTTAAAATTTATTTTAAAAGAAATATTATGATTATATGATTTATTGCGAGTCTGATTGACAACGAATGACAGCTTGTAAATACAATACGGAATAATTAATAGTACTGTAGATTAACGTTTAAATAAAAATCTTGATACATTACATCTGCTAAGCTACGATACCCTACGGCGTAGCTGCGTAGCGCTACGTAGGGCTACGGCGTAGCGTTACAAACCCCTACAGCCCCCGGCTTTCCAAATTTGGAGTAATATCTGTGCGTTCCAACCGAATGTATGTAACGAACTGATAAGACGCCCGTTTGTACAAACATAGACTAAACTAAAGCGAACTCATGTATAGTCTGGGTGTAATATTTTATCTTGCAATGCAGGGCATGGTTGATTTAACATACTTGTAGTTTGGTCTTTAGCGTAAAATTAAAGTCAATTGTTTTTCTAACATTTTGATTCGTTTTAAAGAGCTGTATATGATTAACATAAGAATTTATTGCCGCTCAACAGTTGTCCCAATTTGAAAAGTTTTTGTAAATATTTTATATTGTTATTCGTAAACCCTGTTTCGATATAGTTGTTTTCTATAAGCCAGAATGAAACGCGATCTCGGAAATTAATTAAACTAAAAAGTAATTTCTATGTCAATTATTTCTGTATCTTGTATTTTATATTTTTTAATAGTTCCACAAACTCAGTATTCGCAACTCGTCAAACCAATGGGAACAAAGATGTGATTGAAATAAATTTATTGTTCGAGACCACAAAAAATGTTTACACTACTTGCGCCTACTTATTATATGTTATAGTAGTAATAACCGTATAGTTACTCGTATTCAACTCACTTAGCTACTATTATAAAACAGTGAAATAAGTTATCTTTAAGACTGCGTGGGTTTTATTTGTGTCTACCAACTCACAGAAAAAATGTAACGGATCTACTATGATATCATACATTCGAAAATAAACGTTTAATATTACTTCTGTGTCATTAAATGTTATTATTTCCTTCAGTGAATACGCAGTGAAGTTTTACACAGTACATGGGGCATAAAGCGAACTGTATAACGCGAAACTTCGTCTCGGCGCCTTCTAATCACAAAGCGCGCACTTTAGAGCACAGCTTACACGTCGCGAGCATTTGTGCTCGTCATCAGCCTCGCCTTTTGCTCGCTGTAAGAGCACCTCTCACCGTGAGCGACGCGCAATGCTTTGAGCAATCCCGCTTCACATGTACTCTCTATGACATAATTATGAGTACATCGGCTTACACCACAGCCAGAACACTCTCAAAGAGAAAAAAATATTGCAAAAGAGTCCATAATGGTAATAGATACTGTTTGACACATCCTGCTCGGCGACCAGCCAACACTCGCTTTTGTGTAACTTAGTTTACCGATATCCGCTCTTCCTCGAAGTAGTCTTACTTTTACGCTAACACGACACATTGTTTGAGTTTCACTGTCCTGTGTTCATTGGTGTCTCTTTGTTGAAATCTGTTGAGTATTCAGCATACTGTTATATAATGTAAGCCCCTACGGCGGCGCCGAGTAAACTGTCGCGCGATGTGTACACAAGTGCAGCTCGCTTTGTTCCAGTCCGCCGCGCGGTCACCATTTCACTGAGTTTGATGCTTTGTCTGAAACTGTTTGAGTTACGCCAGTGTGCAGCTTGCTTTACCTTATATTTGTAAAGGAGGTGACTAAAGAATCTGAATCCTAACAGGAGGAGAATTTGTTAAATAAGTAATAACATAAAAAAAAGGAACAAGAAAGAGAGAAAAGAGAACTGTGAAGCAGCAGGCTGCAAGTCATTGCTTACAGTGAATGAGCACTCGACAATAAAACGATACTTCCACGTCATAACCTAGATATCCATTGTTCATAAATATGCAATTATTGTGCTGTAATTTAAGTTTTTTATTTATTGTGATGTGACCTACTTTTTAAATAAACTTTTTTGTATAAGGTGCCCCGGGGCTAAAGCGACTACGGGGCTATTGTAACTAATTAACCATTCGACGTACTACTTCGACGACCAAGCGACAGCCAGCTGTCGCACTGCTATTGTCTTTCTCTTGTGTCTCGAATCCCGTGTGTTCGAAGGTTTTTAACAACTTCGTTATTATAGGGTTTTTAATATATTAATGTTTAATTTAGTTACAATAGCCCCGTAGTCGCTTTAGCCCCGGGCAATGGTATTTAATTATTTACTCACATTCTGTTATAAGATAAGTGTCGTGATGGCCCAGTGGATATGGCGCCCGCCTCTCGTGTAAGAGGTTGTGGGTTCGAATCCGGGCAAGTACCAATGTGACTTTTTCAATTCATATGTACTTTCTAAAGTTTATCTAGGACATCACTGACATCCCGTGCTCGGAAAGCACGTAAAGCCGTTGGTCCCGGTTGTCATTCGTAGAACTTTGACAGTCGTTACTGGTTAGCCAGAAACTCTGACCAGTCTAACCAAGAGGTATCGTGTCGCCCAGTTACTGGGTTGTGGAGGTCAGATAGGCAGTCGCTCCACGTAGAACACCGGTATCGAGCTGAATCCGGTTAGGCTGGCAGCCGACCCCAACACGGTTGGGAAAAAGGCTAGGGACATGATGATGATTCTGTTATAAGATAAGATAATGTAAGATAGTGTATTTTTTTTATATCTAATTAATGTTTAATTTTGTAAATTAATTTGAAATATTATACTTAATTCTAATTTAGTTGCTGTTTTTAGTTAGTGCTTTTTTTGTTAAAATATATTTTTGTATTAATCATACCTGAAATAATTGTATAATGCACCTAGTTTATGTAGTCAATTAATGATGGCCTGAAACACAGGTTTTAATAAACCTAAATCAGGCAGGTCGCCATATTCTATTCTAAGCCTAATGCACTATTTATTTTTATTATGCTAATTTAAGAATACTTTATGTTAATCTGTGAATAAATTTATCTATTATGTTATTAAAGGCTTCGCAACGGTAGCAATAGTGGTGACATTTCAATATCTCCGTCCCGTCCCGCTCTTTCATTTGTCAGTAACTATCACTCATCTACCGATACTCGCAGACCCACCTGTGCGCACTACTGAGAGGAACAGCAAATGAAATGAATTAACTTTTCACGCACACATCAGTGAGTGGAGATTGAATAAAACATGAGTGCGTCGTCAGCCGGCGGCGGAACTGATTCAAACCGCGCGCGAACTATTCACAACTCACTGTTTAATCATTTCACCATTTGTTACTAAGACACGTCATATTCATTGACACTACAATTTCCAAGTTAATTTGTTTAGAGTGCTTAAACATTTAAATTCAAGCAGTTTAAGAAATGGTTTAAGCTAGTTTTCTTAACTCTTACTATGTCTCCTTGATAATCGCCTGATTACTAACTTTGTGAGCGCTGAACACTTGGCCGCTCTTACCTGTCCGACTAATTGCTTACTTTCTCTAAGTAAGAGCACTTGTGTACTTCCGAGAGAACGAACTTCAATCTTTGCTCGAGCCGTTATAATTAAGTTGTGATGAAGTAACAACTACTTTGTTAAACACTGAAAGAGCTTTAAAGTGACACTTTACTTATGCTTTAACTTTCTTTTATAGAGTAATAAATGTATTGCAAACATGTCCGTGTTGGCATGAGCCTAAGATTCATTTATTTTATTTGACAAAAATTTAATTTCTAAAGACGATAAGACATATTTTTGTCTGGAAGTTTCTGCTGACTACTAACTAGTAGTCGTCTGTGCTGACAGTTACTGCAGTTTATCTGTTTAATGTATTGCGTATTAAAATAGTTGTTAACATTCTGGTAAATTGAAATACATGAGGAACTGACTACAACATGTTGCGGGGGCGAGTCGGCCACGCTTTGTATTTCAAAAGTGTTTGCATATAAAGTTCTATTACATTTATTTAGTAGCCAGTACACAGCGCAAATACATACACTGCGCCAGATGTGACCACCTGGTGGTCCTGTATATAACAACGATTGCTTGCATACAGGATGCAAAGTATGCGCTTCTATTTCGGTCAAACTCATCTTTATTAATCGTTGAAGATGAAATGTTGAGTTATCATAAAGCCTCGTATTCATGGTAAACATTTGTTTAGCAACTGTTGATCAACTGATGTTGTCGCTCGCCGGGCGTCAACTCTGCAGTATGGCGTGATCAACACCGCAACACAAGTGTTGCCCGTAATATGATGACAGCAACTCGTCAACATGTTTATGCAACCATGTTGCTAAACAAAATGTTTACCATGAATACGAGGCTTAAATTTATCGGCAACTATTGTTTATAGCGTTTTTCAGGGTCCCGTACCCAAAGGGTAAAACAGGACCCTATTACTAAGCCTCCGCTGCCTGTCTGTCTGTCTCCAGGCATAAACTAAAAAAATCTCATACTACAAACGTAATTTTTGAGCAATTTTTACTCGATCATAATAAACAGGTAGAAACTTGTCTATTATAGATGATAGTACGGAACCCTTTGTGCGCGAGTCGGACTCGCACTTGGCCGGTTTTTCTTTAAGTTCTTTTAGTACATGTGGTAGTGGTCTATGTCCCACTAATACAATATAAAGAAATACCAAACTGTCTGAAAGTTATGTGCATATAAACGTTACATTAATTTCAAAATTTTATATCTTTATTGTAATTTTAAATGTGCCCTATTTTATGAATAAACGATTTTAATAATAATAATAAACCTTTATTTTCAGGCAACTGAGGCCCATAGAAAAAAAACACAAACAATATTGCTTAAAATAATAAACTAATCTCTTTCTTCTCTATATATAAAACAAAGACGGGTTTGTTACAACACTTATAACTCGAGATCGGCTAGACCAATTTTCATGGTTTTTGGTTCGTTGGATTTGTCCCCGCCCCGAATAGCAGAATACATCTTAAAAATAATGAAAACTCGACGAGAACATAATTATAAAAGATGAATCATTTTCCCTTAATGTTACTTTGTTTCGTACCTGTCAAACATTTGTTGTCCATCCTGTCAAATACTATAAGTAACGGTTGACATGCGTTCAGAAATAATGACAAAAAACTTTTTACAAAAAAAGAACCGCCTTCTAAAAATAAAAACCCAAAAATAACTAAACTAAAATTTCGGAAGTAGGTGGCTTCTCTTCTACCAGTGAATTTGTGTTGCCACCGACTTCCGAAATTTTAGTTTAGTTATTTTTGGGTTTTCGTTCATCAAAGCCTAAATTAGTTCAGCTAAAAGGTAACACGACATTAATTGACTGTTAGGCGGTACGAAGTTCGCCGGGTCAGCTAGTACATAATAAAAGAAACTATAAGTAAAACATATTTTAAATTATTTCTCACGAAGTGACGGCGGCATCGTGTTTCGCTGCGATGTCGGTATGCTTCCACGAAAACGTCGATACACGACACCCTTCGGCCAAAACTCTCCTTTGAGGAAGGTCTCCAGATGATTAGTCGGCACTCGCGCCACGATTTTATTATTAGGTATTTTTTTATTTTTATAAAATGTGGTTATTAATATCAGCAGCTGTAATTTAAACCAAACACGGAATATTTTGCTGAGCCGCACTCACTGGTGTTGTTGTTGCAGAGAACCGCTGCGGCTGCCGCTCCAAGCTGGTGTTCGTGCCGCCGCCGCCGCCGCCGCGCTGGGTCAAGCCTGACCTCGCCGAGGAGCAGACGCCCATCCCCATCTGTACGACATCTACTCCTTGTAACACCAACACTAGCACTCGGCCCGCTTCACGACCAACACCCATCTACTGCACAACTCACATATCGTTGCAAATGTGTAGCATTGTTCTCCATCTCATTACTACATATTCACTATAATATTATACATAAGCAGAGGTCTATAGAGTAGCTAATGTTTAAATTAAACGCAGAAGTTCATTATTTAGTTCGTCGCCTTCGTCGTGTCACGTTAATCCTCAGTTTAGAGAGCCGCGATGCGTCGCTCAGCTGGGGAGGGAGCTTAGAGCAATGAGTGGCAGATGACACGGCACGCCGCTTAAGGGTTTGCATCTGGCACAAACAGGACCTGAAGCTTCGCTGTACCGAAAAGATCAAACAGGCCCATAAATAAGCGCGACCTTTAAACAGCTATACAAAATTATTCGTGGCAAATAACCGTCCCCTCGTCTCCGTCGGTGTCAAGACACTCGCAAGAAAGAATTATGATAATACCATTATGGGTTGCCATAAATAACGGTAAGTCTGTTGTCGACGACTCAACAACAGACTTAGTTCTCCATGGTCGGTAAAATTCCCTTTGACGCTGTAAATTCAATTTTTATGAGAGCAGCTTTGAATATGAAAGTTATTATATTAGAGAAAAGTGGCGGCAGCGAGCCACTGTGTTAGCGAGTGCGTGCACGTCTGTCTGTGCCACTTATATCGCTTTACACTGTGACGCCACAGTGCTCTCTCTAGAATAAAGTCAACATTTTTATTTCCATTAGCACCATGGAGGCACTTTGGAACGTCAATTAATTACTTAAAAAGTACTAGATAAAATACTAGATGAAAGGCAGCAATGACGCATATTAAATCTACAAGTAGCTAGTTTATTATTTCAGTTGATGTTTAACTTAACGACGGGCCTGTTGGTGTAGTGGTTAGTGGCCGTGACTGCTAAGCCGGAGGTAGTGGGTTCGACTCCCACCCAGAACAAACTTTGTGTGATGAGCATGATTGTTTGTTCAGTGTCTGGGTGTAATTTATCTATAATATGTATGTATTTATAAAGTATATAAGTATGTATATCAGTTGGCTGGTTACCATAACACAAGCTCTAAGCAGAGCTTAACTTGGGATCAGATGACTGTGTGTGAGTCCCAGTATAAAAAAAAAACTTAATCTCAAGCGCGAGATCTGTGGTGTCATGATTTTTCTTTGTTAAGTCTGTGTAATGCGTTGCTAAAACCTAATGAAGCGCATATTGATGTAACTTGGCGTTATGTCTCTGGGGAGAGAGAGGAGGTATAGGGCGACTGCGTGTCACATTTGTGAGTCCTTCACAACTACACAGACAGTACCCAGATAAACATAGCTATGTTTAATAGTTATGTCTCTACATAATACTGATAAACATGACAAACATTGAATCCTATTCATCGATTAAAATTAATTATCTTAACTATTTAAAGAAGTTTTTCTTCAGGGCTCATTGAACCCATACACCCTGTATTGTACTTTCCCCTGTGTCAGTGTGGTCGCCTCCATCGCTGACGCGCGTGTGTGCGTGCGCGCGCTGCACGGCGCCGCTGCTGCCCGCGCTCGAGCAGCCCGTGTGTGTGCAGTTCACCGACGTGCCGCTCCGGACAGGTACTCTCTATTACTGTGTCAGTGTGGTCGCCTCCGTCGCTGACGCGCGTGTGTGCGTGCGCGCGCTGCACGGCGCCGCTGCTGCCCGCGCTCGAGCAGCCCGTGTGTGTGCAGTTCACCGACGTGCCGCTCCGGACAGGTACTCTCTATTACTGTGTCAGTGTGCGCGCCGCCGTCGCTGACGCGCGTGTGTGCGTGCGCGCGCTGCACGGCGCCGCTGCTGCCCGCGCTCGAGCAGCCCGTGTGTGTGCAGTTCACCGACGTGCCGCTCCGGACAGGTACTCTCTATTACTGTGTCTGTCTGTCTCTCTATATCTGTGTATAAAGAGTGTGGACTGTACAACCATTCCTGAGAACAATATAATCTATACTGTCTATACTAATATTATTGGTGGATAAAACCACAATATTTGACGATTTGCGAAATCTGACTGTAAGAAGGATGGCTGATAATCGCCAAGAAAATAAAGAATTATATAGTGATAACAAACCGGGATGTAAGTTGTGGGATTAGGGAGAAAGTACGCTGCACGCTGGTGCGCCTTACCTGGCTGTCTCCTTGCCTCGTGTATAGGTTCAACAAAATGGCGCCTGATGTTTCTTCGCCTTTTGGAGGCTTTTGAAGCACAACACTGGAATTCTCTGTCTCTGTGTCCACAAACAATCACACCCGCGGGCGGTCAATCACAGCGGTTAATATTTGTTGTAATACGGTAGGAATTAACTAGGCGCGTTAAATAATATCTTGAACGAGAAAAAACTGCATTTTCACGTGCGGATCTTCCATGGCGGAATTTTTTCTTCATGTTTCTTCTTTTGTTTTATGGCTTCTGACAGCCGTCAGGCGTGCGAGAGCGTGAAGGTTGGTCAAGACAGAATTGATAAAAAGAGGTCTAATTATTAATATTAAGAAATAATAGATGGCGCTACCATTTCCCCCCGGCCTTAAAGGGTTGCCTTTGAAAAGAGAAAATTGAATTAGCTATGTTAGGTGTACTACCGCATGACCTATCCACAGGCTAAAACAGCGTTAAAATATTTAAATTAATCTAAATTAACTTTATTATAACAAATTATAAACAAAATACCTAAACTAAAAGGAGACCCAAATTAAAGCTAGATCTCACTGTGTCGGTAGCGGACAGAGACGTACAACAGGGCGCATGTAGCTACCCTTCGCGGTTTTCACGGTAACAACGCGTGTTGTACCGTCTTTAGATGTATGTAACTTATCAACTATGGCTAATGGCCATGAAAGGGGCGGAGAATTATCATTTATGATAATGACCAACGTACCCTCCTTTATAGGCGATATACAGGACTATTCCATTTGGATCTAGCCTGCAGTTGGTGAAGGTACTCTGAGCGCCAGCGCTGCCAGAACGACTGCACGAGTTTATCGAGCAGAGTATGTCTCTGAAGCAGGCTAGAAGAGTCTGCTTCAGGAGCGGGAAGTGATGACAATGGCGCTGTGCTCAAGAAATGCGCAGGAGTTAACGCGGATGGTTCAGCAGGGTCACTGCTCAATGCTGTAAGCGGACGCGAGTTAACTAACGCCTCGATTTGAGCAAGGACCGTTAAAAGCTCTTCGTAAGAGAGGATTTGTTGACCTATAACTTTGAAGAGATGCGTCTTAACTACCTTGACCATGCTTTCCCAACATCCACCGAAATGTGGTGAAGCAGGTGGAATAAACTTCCAATCAATATAATTTATGGAAAGTTCTTCCTCGAAACGAGTACGATACTCTTTATTGAGAAACTTATAAAGATCGCGTAAGTAAGAACTTGAACCCACAAAACAAGTGCCGTTATCTGTATATAAACACTGAATAGGGCCGCGTCGCGAAAGAAATCGTTTAAGGGCTGCTAGAAATGATACCGTGCTTAAATCCGTCGCAACTTCAATGTGTGTTGCACGCGTTGTCAAGCATGTGAAAATGCATAGCCATGCTTTACGGCTTCTAACACCTCGACCGCGAACTGGCGTGTACTGCAGTGGTCCTGCGTAATCGCAACCGGTATGTGTAAACGCCTTATCGACCTGATTGACACGCTGGCTAGGTAGATCTGCCATGAGTGGAAAGACAGGACGTGGACGGAATTTAAAACAGACGTTACATTTATGTATTCTATGGCGAATTATTCGCCGTGCAGCTAAAATCCAATATTTATGCCTGAGTAAGGACATAAGCAACTCTGGACCTGCATGAAGATATTTTTTGTGATAAAAATCAACAAGAAGGTCGATCACATGATCATGACGCGGTAGAATGCAAGGATGCTTGTAGTTGTAAGGTTCGTCCGAATTAGACAGACGACCGCCAACTCGTATGATGCCATGCTCGTCGAGAAACGGCTTGAGTTTAAGAAGCGCGGGAGAACAAGGCATACTATTTTTCAAATTTTGTATGTCGTTACTAAAATAAATAGCTTGTACAGCTCGCAATAATTTATGTTCTGCAACTTCAAGGTGAGAGCTTGAAATAGAAGTTCCATTAGGCAATAGCTTAAGAAATCTACAGATATAAATGATGGCGCGTAGTAGCTTAGACCACGACGACATGCGCAATGCGAGTGCATAAATCGGGGATTCCGCAACCTCAACAATCACGGGATGAGAGATAACTTTCCGTTCGGGTACGTCCTCGTCCTCTGCATTACGGTCAAATGGATGTATAGGCCACTCCGACGGGTCATGGGACATCCAAGAAGGGCCATGACGCCACAAAGGATGATGCAGAAGTTTAATTGGAGTAACACCACGAGAAAGGCAATCAGCGGGATTCTCAGTACCCGCGACGTGATTGAAACAATCGGAAGGAATTAATTCAATTATTTTTGTAACGCGATTAGCGACAAAAGTCTGCCAGCGGTGAGGAGATGAATAAATCCAAGCGAGCACTACTTTAGAGTCAGTCATTGCAAATATTTTATTAATAGGGTAGTGGGGCGAAACTGTCTCTTGAACTCTGCGGAGTAACTGAGACAGCAGAAGGGCCGCGCACAACTCCAGTCTCGCAACCGAAATAGTTTTGACAGGCGAGACCTTGGACTTGGCACAAACTAATTGCACAGAGTAGTTTGTACCAATGCGGACTTGCAAATATACGACTCCGCCATAAGCGCGTTCACTGGCATCAGCGAAACCTATTAGGTTAACAATGCATCCATCGACCAATCCAAGGTGACGCGGTATAATAATTTGATGGAGCGCGGGGAGTTCAATGCAAAACTGTTTCCAAGCGGTGACAATATGGTCGGGAGGAACGGCATCCCACTCACACTTTGATAACCAGAGTTCTTTGATCAAGAGCTTGGCGTACAAAATTGTGGGAGCCACAAAACCCATTATATCCCATAGTCGAGCCACTGTGGACAGCATAGTGCGTTTGGTGCACTTATCATCTGGAGGTGCGACTTGAAAATGAAACCTATCGCTGGATTGGTTCCAGCGCATACCAAGAACCTTATGCACAGATCCTTCAAATTCAACGTCTGTAAAAGCTTTATATGAATCAGGTATTTGCGCGAGAACCTCTTTAGAGTTACTTGACCATTTGACAAGATCAAATTGACCTCGCTTGAAGAGCTCAATAAGCTCTTTGCTAAGCGAGATTGCTTGCGGGGCGGATACGACACTACAGGCGATGTCATCCATATACAAAGCGGAGGTGGCAACAGCTGCTGCAGCGGGAAAATTGTCGCCTTCATCAGCGATCAACTGGCGGACGACCTTCAATGCGTGATACGGACTTGACTTGAGTCCAAAACAAACCCTATTAAATTGATACATGGATATACGTTCACTATTGTTAAAACGATAAAAGATCCGTTGAAATCTACGGTCAGATTCACGAACGCCGATATTGAGAAACATTTGGCGGCAATCAGCTGACAGAGCAATTTGGAAAAGTCGAAACTTTATTATGATGTTAAATAAATCACCCTGTAGATTAGGGCCGGCATGCAAAATGTCATTGATCGACTGACCTGATGTAGTCTGGCAACTAGCATCTAAAACCACGCGAAGTTTAGTGGAGGTCTTATCTTCGCGAACTACGCCGTGATGTGGGATATAATAAGAGGGAAAAGAATTATTCTCATCAATTACAACTGGACTCAAAAAACCCTTATTTATGTAGTCACGTATGACGTCATTATTAGCGCTGCGAAATTTAGGCGAAGCATTAAATTTGCGTTCTAAACAATAAAAGCGTCTAAGCGCAGCAGCGTACGAGTCTCCTAGCGAATAAGGGTCGCCACAAAATGGCAACGCCTCAATATATCTGCCACTGTCGTCGCGAACAGTGGTAGCGCGGAAGTGTTCTTCACACTCGAGGTCCTTACGACTCAGCGAGGGCGGTGCGGAAATTTCCTCAAGCTCCCAAAATCGCTTGAGGAGAGAATCAATATTATTTTCTTGAAGAACAGAACAGCAAGACGTAGTATAATGAGGAGTATGTGATGTAGGTGCGGTACCCATGACCACATACCCAAATACCGTCTCAATAGCGGGAGGTAAATTATATTGCTCACTACGTACAATATTAGATAGTAGTAAGTGCGGAAATATTGAAGCCCCGATCAAAACATCGATATTTCCCGGCTGCGCAAAGTCTAAATCTGCGAGCGGCAATGACTCGAGGTGCTTAAGTAAGGACATATCCACATGAGCATTCGGCAATGTGTCCGTGATACGTTCTACTATAAGTGAAGAAACGTTAAAATTAATATCCCTATTAATACGCGAATGTATTTTAATATCTACGGAACCCTTACATGATTTTTCTGAACCGCCAATACCCTTGACTACTATGTCAGTATTTTTAAAGTTATTCCACAATCCTAGGCGTTTCAAACAATCAGAAGTAATAAAATTACTTTGGGATGCACTATCCAGTAAACAACGAATTATGTGAGGTGTGTTATGAGTATCGTATACTATTACTTGCGCGGTAGCGAGCAAAACCGTTGTGTACGCCGCCGTACATTGCGATGTAGCTTCACGCTGAACGTGACAAGTGCGCGGGCGATGCTCGCGTGCGTGTGCGACTAATGTAGTACATAACGATACTTCGGGATGAGCCGCGGACTCCGTGGTACGGACGGCCTGCGTTTGCGGTGGCGTAACAACAGATGAACTTACCTTAACAAGGTTACCAAGTTCATCCGGTAACGGCGAGGTTTTATTGAAATGGAGTAAAGTATGGTGAGCCTGATTGCATGAGCGGCATTTAGTTTTACTAGAACAGTTGCTTGTTTTATGTTTAATACTTAGACAGTTAACACAAGCTTTGCTTTCTTTAACACATTTAAAACGAGCAGTCGGAGTTAATTTACTAAAAGCGGGACATTTATAAAAGTGATCATGTACAATATTATTGCACAGACACTTGAGCGGATTATTATTATTAGAATCCGAACATGCTACGTAAGATTGCGGATTAGGAACCGAACTACTATTATTATTTCGCGGTTTATTCGACTTTTGTTTACTGTCAATAAGGCTAGACGAGCCAGACGAACTATGCTGCGTATTTTGAAATATTCGACACTGATCTTTGATAAAGGTCACAAAACTATCTAGTGTAGGTATTTTATGATTACGTTCTGTCATCTCAAAAGCACGAATAGTTTCCGTGTCGAACTTTTTTATTGCGAGTTGAAATAACATAAAGTCGGAAAGGTTTTCTAATTTTAAGTTTTTAAGGGCATTAACTGCGGTGACAAAATTATCGATAAACAGCTGAAAATTCGAAACAGACGCGGGACCGGTCAGCTTAAGGTTTAAAGCTTGATCGAAGTAAGTAGACGCGAGGACACGAGTATCCTGATATCGGTCAACAAGTGACTGAAATATAACCTGATAATTCTCAGCATTGGGCGTGACACCTGCAAACACGGATTGCGCTTTCGACGACAGTTTCCCTATCAAATAGTACAATCTGTCGGCATCTGTCAGAGAGACATTATCGTGCACTGTTGATTTAAAACTTGCATAAAATAATGGCCAGTTCCGTATGTCACCGTCAAATGACATAAGTTCAATTGGAGGTAGACGCGGTGCTCGATAGTTCGCGCAACCGCCACCTGGCGCTGTGGAGCGGTTGTCATCTAACTGACTTTGTATACGTTTCACGATACAATAAAGATCTTCGAATGCGGTGTACGACTGATAATTCGGCTGGGAATCAGGATTAATTGAAAGTAATTTTGAGTTATAAGCGTCTAATAATGTATGAAAGTCTGATCGAATAACATCTACTGTCATACAATAACTAAGAAATGATTCCCTACTAATATCGGAAGAAGTTGCGGTTTTGGAGCGTTCAAAAATGTCTTGCATACGCTCAAATAAAGTATTGCGTTTAGCTTCTAATATTTTTAACTCTTTTTCTTCCGAAATGCATAGTTTCTTTTGTTGCGACATGTTTATGTAGGTTTAATGAACCAAACAAACTAAAATGTATACCTAAGTATTATTTTACCTAAGTATAATAAGAACAACAAAAATACCTAAGTATTTATGCGGCGGTAAATCCTAGTAATTCCTATGTAGGCAACAAACTTTAAGGCGGTTGAACTAATGGTGCTTGAAATATGGTATTTATAAGACCACTATATAGTTCGAGTAATTATAATAAGGTATATCAGTAGGCAGCTACGTAATTGTATATTACCTACTGGGGGTGCGGGAAATAACCACGTAATGGGTATGTAAATAGACTAGGAGTGCAGCTAGATGCTACAACTACCTAGGTAAGTACTTCTAGAAGATACTTACGCGGAATAAAAGAGAATTGGATATGAATCCGCTCGAAGGACCAAAAAATGGTGGTTAAGAAACCACAATATTTGACGATTTGCGAAATCTGACTGTAAGAAGGATGGCTGATAATCGCCAAGAAAATAAAGAATTATATAGTGATAACAAACCGGGATGTAAGTTGTGGGATTAGGGAGAAAGTACGCTGCACGCTGGTGCGCCTTACCTGGCTGTCTCCTTGCCTCGTGTATAGGTTCAACAAAATGGCGCCTGATGTTTCTTCGCCTTTTGGAGGCTTTTGAAGCACAACACTGGAATTCTCTGTCTCTGTGTCCACAAACAATCACACCCGCGGGCGGTCAATCACAGCGGTTAATATTTGTTGTAATACGGTAGGAATTAACTAGGCGCGTTAAATAATATCTTGAACGAGAAAAAACTGCATTTTCACGTGCGGATCTTCCATGGCGGAATTTTTTCTTCATGTTTCTTCTTTTGTTTTATGGCTTCTGACAGCCGTCAGGCGTGCGAGAGCGTGAAGGTTGGTCAAGACAGAATTGATAAAAAAAGGTCTAATTATTAATATTAAGAAATAATAGATGGCGCTACCAATTATAAAGAGGTAAAATTTGTAAGTTTGTAGGTTTGTCAGTTTGTATGTAAAATTCTTTCAGTTTTAGATAGTCCATTTATCGAGGAATGCTATAGGCTATAATTTACCATCACGCTACAACCCACGGGAGCGGAGCAGTAACGAAAAATGCGGGTGAAACTGCAGGGGACAGCTAGAATTTTTCAAAACGGACCAGTAGTTCCAGAGATTACCCCCTACATACAAACTTACAAACCTACAAACTTACAAATTTTACCTTTTTATAATATTAGTATAGATAATAAGGCGGACATATTTACCAACTTATTTATGTTAAGCTTGTGTCATCCTTCTAAAAAGGCTTGTGTGTGCTTGCCCAGATGTACAGTACAACGAGAACCGTATACCTTATGAAATCAGTCGCCTTTTAAAACTACTTGCTTCGTTTTAATAAACACTTTTCCTTCACCCACTTATTTGACACTAGCTTTAGGCCGCGACTTCGTCCGAGTGGAGTAATAGATCCCGTTCCCTGAGGATTTCCGGGATGAAAACTATCATATATCCTTTTCCGACTATATCTGTACCAAATTTCATTCAAATAGGTTCAGTGGTTTAGGCGTGAAGAAGAGACATATAGACAGACAGAGTTACTTTCACATGTATAATATTAGTATGGAAGTATGACTTCAATTTATAACGAGTAGAAAACCCTGGTACGAATATTTATTTGTTGTTTCCCTTTTTTGCCTCGTGTCGGATCCTAAAATAAATAGAGGTCAATTTGAAGCAAATTACGATAATGAAAATTAACTGAAACATGAAGAAACAGGAAAATTACTTCTGAACCTTAATTTATTAGGTTATGGAAACTATAAACAGAACTCCGATTGAACCGCCATATTTAGATTTTTTAATACACAGCACTCAGTAAAATCCTTTAACATAAATTAGTTTGTTGGCAATATCAGTTTGTTGGCAATATTACCCTTCACAGACCCCAACTTGTCCCTGAGGCGCCAACATTATGGAAATACCTATTACACATTCCGGAATATTCATTCTAAAAATATCTGAACAGAGTTTGTTGATGATATTGGTTTTTATTTTCGACTTGTTCACTAGCAGATGTGACGACCATTGTATGAGGAGAGCTCGGGAACTCTCTGAGTAGTGGTGATCCTACTCCTAATTTTGTTATGATAGGTATGCAAGCCTGAACCACCTGGCACTGTATTTTCCTTCCATTCCCTCATCGTTTAATTTCCACTTATTTGTAGTAATTCTACGAGTATTATTTGGCATCCCCGTATTTCGAGAAGTGCTTAAATCAAGTAGGTTTTCAGAAGTAGGAGCACCGGAGTCAGTGTGTAGATCCATCGGATTGTGACTGTGTGCTTATATTTGTACTTAATAGCTAATGTCTATGGCGATTAACATAAATTCGTAACAAGTAACAAGTTGTATGTTGTGTGCAGTCCGCTCGCGCACGCTGCGTCTCCGCAACGAGTCGGTGGTGACGGCGCGCTGGAGCGCCACCGTGCGCCGCTGGCCCAGGACACACCACCGCTCTTTGGACACAGGTCAGCTCACACAGATAAACACACATTACACGAGTAGTTAGAAAGTATGATGGTACCATCATACTTTCTAACTCATTTCATTCTCCTTCATTGGATCACATATACATACACAGCCCATGAAAGATTTGAATCTAATACATAGTTTTATGGAACCTCTCGTACACGTAAAAATGTGATTAAAATGATACGAAAAAAATATCTTCATCAATATTTCCTGATTATTTTTATTTTTATCTGTCTAACTACGTTAGGTGTAGTACTTCATAAGTGTTTTCATATGGTAACACAAATAAAGCGTTGGAATCAGTTTCCTAAATAGAGCTCTACATTAGCTATAAAAAATATTTTAGAACCAAGAGTTAGCCACATGTTTAATATTAAGGTTTGAATAAATTCATGGAAGTTCAACTGTTACAATAATAAAGAAGTTCAGCGAAATCTTGTTAATACTTAATAAGTTTTGCAAGTTTCTGGCTAAGCGACAACTGCGTAACCCTGCTGTGGAACGCGGAACAACTCCAGCTTGCCCGAATTTTGTAACCGTCATTTTCGATCTGTGTATCTCGACCGCACTCGAACCTGCGCGCGTAGCTACTCGTACGTGCCGCCTGAAGTGTAATTGAATCGATATTTCAAAACCCTCATAAGTCATGCAATCAGATTTTTTCAGGAATCTATAAGGACATTATATCATTCGCATACAAAGGAGTGATATACAAACTTTATGCATTTTATAGGAGCTTTTTTTTTATTTTGATTCTTCTTTTTATAGTATACTCAAAGTATTTTTGAATTGTACGAGTTTACTCAGAATACGCGTCTATATTAAGGAAACGTTTGAAACATTTAAATGTGAATAAATGAATTTTGAACACAAATAACAATCATGTACTAAGCTCGGACTAAGCGTGGGCTGCGCCGCCGCGCCGCCGCGCCGCCGCGCTCCCAGCGCTGAAAATAATAAAATTGAAAATAAATTCGTACTTAAGGAAACGTTTTTGAACATCTAAATAATAATTAATAATCCGCTTCACGTCTCTAATACAAAAGCTTCTAAAATTTAAATGTATTTGCAAAATTTGTCCCATTCAAAGTCAGTCTTCTGGGATAAATATTCATAAGATTGTCTGAACATAAAACCCCTCATTGTACGGACGAAAAGCCGACAGCGGGATTTCCTTATTAGTACTCTTCATTCACAAACAAATCACAATCTTAAGAAACACGGGGCGACTGGGGCGCGTGAGGGGAGGGGGAGGAGGGCGAGCGGGTAATCGACGACCAGTGGGCGCGGCTCTAGAGGGTAATTATTCAAATTAATTGACGATTTATGAGTGACCCCTCCGCAAGTCAGATTTCTGAGAACTATAGGTAACATTAAACTTTATTAACGGTTTGATAAGTCTGCGTGTAGTCAGTTTGCTGGCGGAGTGCTCTGGCCAGCTCCACCGACCTCGGCTTTAAATATATTATAATGGTAAGCTTTGCTGCACGTTACGGAATATTAGTCACAACTCGCTGTTAAAGTGTGTTTATAGTGACGAACTAACTTGTAATTTGTTGACATTGTTACGTGAAGTATTCCGGTCACCGGCCGCGAAATATAAACACAACCTTTATTATATCTATCTATGTGATGAAACTACTAAACTATAACAGAATGCTCCGACTTATTAAACGATCCCTAAGGGTCGCTCCACACGCGCACCGCACTCGCCGCGTGCCCATATGTGTGACGTCACGCACTGGCTGCTCGTCTATATGAGAGTAAACATGTGCGCTTACACACCAATATTGTGTTCGTCAATGTTGGCACCGTTTACAAACTTCTCTATAATAAGAAAACGGCTAGGCGTAGAAGTTTGATTGGTTCATGGTTTCATGAGATTACTCAGATATACATAATTATAATTCCATGAACTGTATCCCCAAACTATTTATATCTTTTTATATTACATTTTCTATTAGTTTCAATTCGCTGTCTCCACGCGTTTTTTAAGGTTTTCCTAATCAGACAGACGAACTACAAAATTATCCTTAATGGGTAATTTAATGAATGATTACAATGCAATTAACCAAAATGGATTCCACATCGTATTCACTGTTCAATCCCTTAGAATATTTCCAATAAGGGCTTTGCTATTAAGCAAATTTTTTCTTAACTGAGCGTAAAACTGGGTGAGTTTAAAATGTCGAAATTGCAAATTTAATAGAATTGATCGGAAGCCGGAAGCATACAGAGTCCCCTGATTTATTATGTAACATTCGTACATACGAGATACGATACGTGAAGTTAATCACGAGAGTGGCGCGTTCATCGCGTACATTACTGCCGACTGTCCGGTACGGTGAGTCGCCATTGTAAAAATGTTATTCCATCGATATATTAACGTACTGCACGCAGAGAGAACTCCGGCACCGCGCTGTCCACCCTCGTCAAACTGATTGCCGCTCCGTGTTCGTGTGACAGCGCCCTTATATCTGACATCGTGAAATATTATAAAAGTATTGTTATTTACGAGGCGAAGCCTTCACGATTGCGCCATTACAGCGAGAGCACGTAGGCTGAGGCGCACGCCGGCACCGCACCAGGGCCTGCCGGCCCATCGGTCCGGGGACCCACCGGCCCGGAGGTCCAGCGGCCTGGAGGTACACTGGCCCAAGGAGAGGCGACAAAAAAAAAGTAATTAGTCCGTCAGTTAGATAATCAAAAAATTTTGGACACGTATTTTTTCTTTTTTCTCGTAAATAGAAAATGACGACAATACATCAGTACGTGGAAGTTTCGTGAAACGTCACGCCTTTGTAGAATTTTTACTAAGAAGTGACGTCACAAGCCCCCTCTCCGGAACTTTGATGCTCTTTATCTTTGTATTTCGTTATTAATTTGATCAAGCAAAAAATATGTGTCCAGTATTTTTGGACTGTCTAACAGACGGACTAAACAGAATGTCATTCTTTTGATGTAGTCAACATCCCTATTTCATGTCAGTAGTTGAACAAGCGGACATGTTATCACGCAACCCATGTCGGACGGCAATAGCTCGTGAAACTGGCATCGTTTTTAGATATACATCGAAGAAATTATTTCTTAGAAAGCTCATGATAATTCATTAGAAGAAAGACGTTTCAATTTAGTATTTCATCACATCTACAGCAACCCCGCCAGGAGCGAGTGTGCCCGGTTCGCGCCCGACGTCGCTCTCCTGTTCGCTCGACTACACAACACCACTTTTTCATTTTCCTAAATATTTTATAACTTTTGTTAAGGCCTGCAGCTTTCGCGTCAAAATATTGTGAATAAAATATGGTTGATCGCATCATCCTAAAACGAGTCGGACACTCGTAATAAACTTTATTTAAACGAAAAAAAAAACGAGAGAATGTACTGGTCGGGGAAAATGTTATATCATCCTTATTTGTTTGATGTTTATTTCATATTTATGGTTACGTTCCCCTAAACACAGATACATTCATAATGTTGCTGAGCGCACAGGACGGCGCATATTGTCCGCCCCCGTCCGCGCGGAAACACTCTACATGAAATTATTTACCCGCCGCGCCGCCGCGCCGTCGATGCTGTTGTTCACTGGTACATGCCTGTTTGATAGTTCCTTCATAAATGTAGCGAGTCCGTCCGAGAGGCGCCGCTCGCTCGAGCCGTAATACCGAGTGTCGCGCTACTCCGCACGCTGTCGAGAGCGGCGCCGCTCGCTGCGTGGACTGCACACAAATTGAAGTCCGTCGACCACTTCACTTTGTATTCCTGCAACGTTCACATATTCAGTTCATTTCATGTAAATGTACTACTATTGGAGCCCCCGCCACATAAAGGCGTTAATGCGATCTTATTAAGTTCTTATTTCTTAACATTCTGTTCTGTGTGTGTACTTATAAATGCTGCGTTAATACCTCTTTGTGCAGAGGCTTAACATTCACTGAATTAAACGTATACGAGCAATCATCGTCGGTTAAATGAATACAACCTGCGAGCAGCGAGTGCGGCAGCGATCTACTCGATACAATTTTTTTAGGGTTCCGTACCTCAAAAGGTAAAAACGGAACCCTTATAGGATCACTTTGTTGTCCGTCCGTCCGTCTGTCAAGACCCTTTTTCTCAGGAACGCGTCGAGATATCAAGCTGAAATTAATATCACATACTCAGGTCTGCTATCTCTCAAAGCAGTGAAAATATCAAGTTTCTAAATTAACGCAATAAAAAGATACGGCGGTTTACATTGCATTTTTAGACATTTGCAAGGGAATCAAAACCTATAGGGTACTTCCAATTGACCAAGAATCATGAAATTTGGCAAGAAGCAAGGTCATGTAGCACAAATAAAGGGAAAACTCCGAAAACCGTAAATTTGTAGTTAGTTCACATCAGGCGTCTGTCTGTCCGTCTGTCTGTCAAGAACCTTTTTCTCAGGAACGCGTCGAGATATCAAGCTGAAACTAATATCACATACTCAAGTCTGCTATGTCCCAAAGCAGTGAAAAAAAACAAGTTTCTAAATCAACAAAATAAAAAGATACGGCGGTTTATATTGCATATTTAAACATTTTCAAGGGAATCAAAACTCAAAACCTATAGGGTACTTCCCATTGACCTACAATCGTGAAATTTGGCAAGAAGCAAGGTCATGTAGCACAAGTAAAGGAAAAACTCCGAAAACTGTAAATTTGTAGTTAGTTCACATCAGGCGTCCGTCTGTCCGTCTGTCTGTCAAGAACCTTTTTCTCTAAAACGCGTTGAGATATCTAGCTGTAATTAATATCACATACTCAAATCTGCTATCTCCCAGAACAGTGAAGAAATCAAGTTTCTAAATCAACGCAATAAAAAGATACGGCGGCTTATATTGCATATTTAGACATTTTCAAGGGAATTAAAACTCAAAACCTATAGGGTACTTCCCATTGACCTAGAATAATGAAATTTGGCAAGAAGCAAGTTCATGTAGCACAAGTAAAGGAAAAACTCTGAAAACCGTAAATTTGTAGTTAGTCCACATCCGTCCGTCCTCTCGTTCGTCCGTCTGTCAAGACCCTTTTTCTCAGAAACGCGTCGAGATATCAAGCTGAAATTAATATCACATACTCAAGTCTGCTATCTCTCAAAGCAGTGAAAATATCAAGTTTATAAATCCACGCAATAAAAAGATACGGCGGTTTACATTGCATATTTAGACATTTACAAGGGAATCAAAACCTTTATGGTACTTCCAATTGACCAAGAATCATGAAATTTGGCAAGAAGCAAGGTCATGTAGCACAAGTAAAGGGAAAACTCCGAAAACCGTAAATTTGTAGTTATTTCACTAAAAAACAAATTAACGGAACCCTCGTTGCGCGAGTCCAACTCGCACTTGACCGGTTTTTTTTTCCTAGCCTGTGTTGTCCCACTGCTGGGCAAAGGCCTTCCCCAAGTCCTTCCAGATTTCCTTATCCCTCGCAGCCTCATTAATATTATAAATGTGAAAGTGTGTCTGTCTGTCTGTATGTTTGTCTTTCTTTCACGGCAAAACGGAGCTACGAATTAACGTGATTTTTTAAGTGGAGATAGTTGACGCGAGCGGAGCCGCGGGCAAAGCTAGTAAATAATAAATATCTTGGGAGAACTCACACACGGCCATCTGATTCCAAACTAAGCAGAGCTTGTACTATCGACAAAATTAATTCATGACCCATTTCGACGACAAATCGTTTGAAGCTGTCAAAATAATAAGACTAGTCATGTGTGACATTTTTAATACATGTTTACGCGATTGTCGACCTAATTGTATTTGAATGTCTGTACGAAAATAAGCTTATGGTGGGTCATGATTCCATTTGGTCGATTGTACTATGGTAACCAGACAACTGATAAACATACTTATATAATTTTATAAATTCATGCATAATTATATAGTTAAATCACACCCAGACAAAGAACAAACAATCGTGCTCATCACACAAAGTTTGTCCTGGGTGGGAATCAATGTTACAATATTGCACTGCTCCTCGCCATTATTGCTCTAACTATTTTCAAGTTGTTATTGTAATGTCGGGGCGAGGTGACGCGGGAGGTTCTCGAGACCATTAGCATATCGCGCTTCAGACGAGCGATGTAATTGCAAATATTAGTAAACACGTTCTGGCGCCGGGTCGCGCGGAAACAAATACACTTTCATATGTGGGTTATTAGCATGCAACTTGATGTATTCGCTATGGAAATCGGTTTGTAGTGTGTGGTGAATATAAACTCAAATGTATATAACTTTGTGTTTAAGAGGACGAATTGGAAATTTTGGCATCAGTAATCTCTATTTTTGTCAGTAATTACGAAACGAATAAAAATATGAGTTGGTGACCTGAACAGTTCATGATGAAAACCTTATTTTGTTAAAGTTCATTACATGATTAAGTAACTTTTGTAACAGAGAAAAAAATATCAAACATACCTCTTTTTAAATAGAGTTTCACATTTTATGGGCAAACGGGACCGATTTTAGCCTCTCAACTTGCTCTGTAGACAAGTCTGTAAATACCCCTTAAGATTAGCGGGCCATCCACTAACGTTCATTCCTGCCGGAATGTACAATCCTTACAGAATGAACGCCAGTGGATTTGCAACAACGAGAAAGAATGACGGTATTAAAATCCCACCATCCATCCCGTCGCGACAATCCTTACGGAATGAAAACCAGTGGATTTGCAAGAGCAAGAAAGAATGACGGTATTAAAATCCCGCCACCCGTACCGTCGCAACAATCCTTACGGAATGAACACCAGTGGATTTGCAAGAGCAAGAAAGAACGACGGTATTAAAATCCCGCCACCCGTACCGTCGCGACAATCCTTACGGAATGAACACCAGTGGATTTGCAAGAGCAAGAAAGAACGACGGTATAAAACCTCGCTACCAGTCCTGTCGCTACTGGCGCGACGCGCGCTGTAATCAAGTTAGTGTCTGTTTATAAATATAAATATGTTCTGCCTAAGTGTAGGGCCTGAGTGCCCGCTCAAATCGAGCGTCTAGCAGGGCGGGGCGTGCGGCGTCCATATCAAACAGATGCATTTACACGTAGGTGTCCTGAGTGGCGACCTAGTGGCGCGAGAACAACTTGCACGCAACGCTGCACGCTCCGCTCAACGCTCCGCTGAACGCTCTTCACTCAGTTCGTACACTAAGGCATTTTGATGCAGGGTGATGCAGAGACAAATCATGGTAGATGCAAAATGCAAAGGTACAAAAATAATACCAAAATTAAATATATATATTTACATAATATAGTAGTATATATATAAATACATATAGGTACACTAACATAAACATAAAGATAAATATAAACATAATTGTTGCAAAATGAAAATAATCCATAAAGATTATTCAAAATGACGAGCATTCCTTTCAAATGACAACAATCTTCATAAAATAGGAGGATTGTCACCATCCACACACGCGCAATCCCTCGGTATGGCTGACAAGATGCAAAGTGACAGGAATGTACACAAACGTGTGGATGGTCACTGAAGGATTGTTTTTCCTGCCGGACTGGCGTGTCGTGATAAAGCCAGGGGAAAGAACGAAGGATTGTGGTTTAGTTAGTGGCTTCAACGGTTTTATTTTATCCCGTCGCATTTCTGTACGGATTGAACGACGGGACAAGCCTGAAGGAATGAACGTTAGTGGATGGCCCGCTATTGTAAGAGGAATTTCTCAAGTTATCATTTCCGACTAAATAAAATAGGAAAAAGCATTTTGTCGTTTACGTCCTTTTGTTATAAGCTAACGCGCATATGCAATCCTCGCCCCGCTGGAACGCTCAGTCCCCTCTTGACCATTGTCAGCGACGGGTCTGTGCTAGTCGGCTTTCGGACTGCATCGGCGATTGCGTGATCAATTTAGCGGTTTTATTGAATAAAAATGGGAAAAATGAAAGAAAGATATTTCAAAAGGAAAAGAAGAGCATGTCTTTTAGAAAAATGTGCAAATATGACGAAAAGAAAGTAAGTTTTCATAATGAATTGTGAAATGTAAAGTTTACTAAAAAAGATGACGTTCAAAAAGTCACTTTGACTTCAATGATGTTTTTCAATGTTCGGAGAGCGAAACTATGGAGTCGTCAACTTGTAACAAAAATAAAGAAATGACAGTTTCCTTTTTAAGGTATGTATGAAAAATTCCTGAACCTCCTAACGTTTTGTAAAAGCTTTAGGTAGTATTATTATTACTAAATGATAATAATGATTGTAATGATAGATGTAAGATGGAATAATGATATAAAACCTTTTTTTTTGTAAATTCTAGAAATGAAAACGACGCTTTACCGAATTATGCAGAGTTGCAAAACGTGTAGCCCGCTTAAGTTTTTGTTGCTATGTATTATTCAATATTACAATCAATATACCTAATTCAACGATGAAGTCAAAATCCTCTTTTATTCCAGGACCTCTTTTATTTTAGAAATGCTGATACTTATGACACTAACATATCACAAAACGAGGGCATTCCCGCAGCTACAGTGAGTATATTAGACAATTTTGTTCTTTATACATTTTTTTTTTTTGGGGAGTGGGAAATCATCAAATGACTTCTCCCGCCATGGGGCGGGAGGGCGTGTCAGACTTTTACTGACTAAAACCCACTCATGTTCCTTCGGTTGCTCTTTATGTTCCGGGGTCACAGTAACTATTATAAACATTCTGCAACCCCGGCAGGCATTGGCCCTGTTAGGCCCCTTCCTACGCTGCCTTCTCTCCCTGAGGGGCGCGAACACTAACGCGCCGCCGCAATGGGGCCATTACTGGCATTCCATTGCGGCCTCGGTAGTCGCGGCGGCAGCGGCGGACGCGGCAGCAGCGGGGACGTCGGGAGCCGTGGCGGCAGCGGGATCGGCGGAACGATCGGCGGCAGCAGCGGGAGCGGCGGGGGCGGCGGCAGAGGGCTTCCTGCCCTTTCTTCTGGTCTTGGTGGGTGGGGCGCAAGCCTTGCCCCCAGCCCGGTGATCGGCCGGCTTGCCGGCTGCCGCACATACGAAGCAGTGCGGCGCGGCGGTGCACGAGCCGGCCTTGTGACCGGGCTGACCGCAGCGGAAGCAGTCGCCGCTGCGGTCTACCTCCGAGGTGCAACGGACACCAACATGGTGTCCCACCTGGCACCTGAAACACCTCAGAGGCCTGGGCTCCAGCAGCTTGACCTGCGCCGAAGTCCAGTCTCCGACCAGTAGTCGGTTGCCTTTTCCCGCAATCGCCTTTGCCGCCGGTACGGGGCTACTCACGATGACCGCTCCCAGCCCGGAGCGGTCAAAGCGGATGGCGCCCACCCGCACATCGCTAGCGGGACAGCCCCCCACTTTGGCGACGGCGGCCACCAGTTCCTCCTCTGTGACGGAGTCGTCCAGGCCGGTGACGCGCATGTCAATGCGCATGGTGGGCCTGGACACTCGTACCTCTTCCGCCTGGAGGGACTCCCGCAGCCTTTCGGCCAAGGCATCGGCGACGGGGCCGCTGGTCGCCCCCGGGACCTCCAGCATGCGGGCTCCGGTCGCCGTGACTCGGAGCCGCAGACCTTCGGTCACGCCGACCTCAGCGAGGTTGACCGCTGCCTTAGCCTTCGAAAGGACTGCCGCGTATGTGACGCCCTTTTTCTCCGCGTCCGGCTGCAGGGTTAATACCACCGCTGCAGACTTAGGGGCGCGGAGCCTGGCCGCGAGGCTCTTGGCCTTGCGGCGCTCTTGCCGCCGCTGCCGCTGTTTGGCGGCCCTGGCCACCTTAGCCGCCTTTTTCCCCTCCCCGGCGACTTGCCAACCGGGCTCAGCCGGAGCTTCGGCAATCGGGGGAGGAGGAGGAGGCGACGTGGGACACTGCAGCCGCACTCGCTGCGGGTGCCCCCACCACTTTGGGCTTTGCCGCCTTGCCCTTTTTGGTTGGCGTGGCCTTCTCCTTCGCCGGCTCCGGCGCAGCGGCACGCTTTGTCATCCCCGCCACTGGAGCCGCGGTGTTCTTTATACATAACCGACGTATTAGTTAGTACTAGGCCCTGAATTATTTATATTTTCAGATTAGCGGACAGTGTTCGAGTGATAAAGTTTCTACAGAAATGATAATTCGACGCCCTACTGAAGCACTACTAAGTACTCGGTTTATAAAACACAATAGATTGTCTGATTTTGTCGGAAAAGATGGAAGCAGGTTTCAATGTTTGCCTAGATATGAGAACCTAATTAAAAAAAAAGTGCTCAACGCCGCTAAAGAAGTTTTCACTTCAAAAATTAAACATAATCAGTATCTGTGAAGTAAATAAATAAATAAATACACAATGGGCAAGAAAAACATTTTCCTGCGCCATGCTATCACATGCACATCCCATTGTACGATATTGATACTTATTTTTTATATTAGTTTCAGATGGAGCCGGAGGTACTAGATATAGGCCATAGAATAATATGTGAACCACTTTGTAAAGCCCGGTTTCCACCGCGAGCGGAACGGCCCCATTAATGACTTCGTTTGCAAGCGCAAACTGTATACTTGTATTTCCACCAACAAAATTATAACTCTTAATACATAATTGTTTATTAATGCATTTATTATTAATTATTATTCGACTATTTGTTGTTTATTTGTTTGACTATTAGTTATTCGCAGTTTGCGCTTGCGAACAAAGTCATTAATGGGTCCGTTCCGCTCGCGGTGGAAACCGGGCTTAACAGAACTTTAAAGTTCTCTGAACACAATGATTATAGCCACATTAAAATTTGAGTCTAAACATCAATCAGAATTTACATCTGTTTTTTAATTGTGTGGTTACAAAAATAAAAAAAATTCGTCATTGGCTGATGTAAACAAAGACGCCGTTGCTGGAGTTATGGCTGCTGGTTGTGGTCAAGCACAGCTCAATCAATTTTGGTCTGGAGTAGGTTTACCCAACATGCCCGATTTTACTTACAATAAAATGCCTAACGATATCTGTGATGACTGGGAAGAGACTGCATGGAATGAGATGGAAAAGGCTGGCGATAAAGAAAAAGAAGCTGCAATAAAGGAAGGGAGTGTCAATAAAGACGGTATACCGCATACATGGCGTGCCTTTTAACTTTTGTCGTTTGAAGGAAATACCGCATCTAGAACCATATAGTATTTTTTATTGTTTTTAAAAGTATTTGCGACGTAGTTTCATTGACTTTTGCATAGGCTCGAATCAGCTTAAAAATATTTATTTCACTCCAAAGTAGGAGTCTTCGATATGGCTGGTTTGAAGGCGACGACTGTTCCTTCACCTGACTGAAAGCTTTGACCACATAGGTTTTTCTTAATTTTAGTAAATGTAAAGAAATTGTTAGGGCTTAAGTGAGGGCTCTTTAGAACATCGTCAAGATCTTTTACGTTTTTCTGCTTCAAATACTTAATTGTTTGACAAGCGCTTTGTGAGCTTGCGTTGTTGTGGTGTGGGATGATGCATCGTTTTTGGAGAGATTTTCGAATTTCAGCAATGACTTATGGAAAATAAACTGTGGTATACCAGTTTGCATTAACTGTTTTACGATTTTAAAGTATAATTGTCGCAACGTTATCGGTTTTCTCAACGATCATGGCGACTTACTTCTTTGAAATGCTTCTGAAGCGAACAACTTTAGTAGGCTTTGGTTCGTTTTGGAAGACCCAGATTTTAGATTGATGTTTAAAATCAGGACCCTAGGCATAGATCTAAGATGCGTCACTACTGATGATGTGTCACCTCGGTTGAACTTTTGAAGAGTTTTCTTACATCATCGGACGTGGGGTGCCTTTTGATTGTCGGAAGGAAATGTACGACAACCCATTAACCCAACGGAAAAATAGCTCTATCCCACCAAGTGCCTCATGCTAGATCATTCGAATAGCTGTCCCTGAAATGTCCAATAATGCCTCTATCCCTGTATATGCTACATTTTGAACTTCGAGATTTTGTTGTTTCTCAACGAAGATATTTTTCTCAGTGAAGGCGTATTTTAGACATCTTTCATGAGATTTACCGCTAGGGCAGATATATCGACGCTAAAATTCTAAATTCTAGAAATCAACACTCCGCAAAGATGGGTCTTTATCCAGGCATACAGATATTATCTCTCCGAATCACTAAAGTCGTGGTAGGCTTTTTCGAAAGTTATAGAAAATTGTAGCACGAACATTTTCCTTAGTGAGATTCATTTTTGTATGTGTCTTGACAGATTCAAATTGACGTTGTGATTGAACAACTGCGTTAATCCTAGGTAATACTTTAAATTTATAATAGTTTTTGAAATAACGCTAATTCGAATATTGCACACTTCCAATTTCAAAATTACCCGTAAATGTATAAACGACAAATCTTAAAAGACATCCCTTGTAGATGTCATTGCAGTTGGCTGTTGGCGTAAGCGATCTTACCGGAATAAATATGCGGCAGGGTGTGCAGCTATAATTAGTAGACGTTTTTGTAATTATTTCTTATTACGATAATAAATATTGTATAATAATAATACACACGAAGTGTTATATGTGTTTTATTGTAAATGATATCAATGTAGAATAAATTATTTTCCTTGTTAAAATAAATAAACTCACACACACACACTCACAGTAATTTAATACTTACAAGGAAAAGGTTCCAGCCTTACAATACTTATGTAAAAGTAAACAAAGATATTTTTATCGTATAAAATATGATTTTTAGGGTTCCGTACCTCAAAAGGTAAAAACGGAACCCTTATAGGATCACTTTGTTGTCCGTCTGTCCGTCCGTCCGGCTGTCAAGACCCTTTTTCTCAGAAACGCGTCGAGATATCAAGCTGAAATTAATATCACATACTCGGGTCTGCTATCTCTTAAAGCAGTGAAAAAATCAAGTTTTTAAATCAACGCAATAAAAAGATACGGCGGTTTATATTGCAAATTTGGACATTTGCAAGGAAATCAAAACCTATAGGGTACTTCCCATTGACCTAGAATCATGAAATTTGGCAAAAGGCAAGGTCATGTAGCACAAGTAAAGGGAAAACTCCGAAAACCGTAAATTTATAGTTAGTTCACACCAGGCGTCCGTCTGTCCGTCTGTCTGTCAAGAACCTTTTTCTCATAAACGCGTCGAGATATCAAGCTGAAATTAATGTCACATACTAAGGTCTGCTATCTCTCACAGCAGTGAAAAAATCAAGTTTCTAAATCAACGCAATAAAAAGATAGGGCGGTTTATATTGCATATTTAGACATTTTCAAGGGAATCAAAACTCAAAATCTATAGGGTACTTCCCATTGACCTAGAGTTGTGAAATTTGGCAAGAAGCAAGGTCATGTAGCACAAGTAAAGGGAAAACTCTGAAAACCGTAAATTTGTAGTTAGTTCACATCAGGCGTCCGTCTGTCCGTCTGTCTGTCAAGAACCTTTTTCTCAGGAACGCGTCGAGATATCAAGCTGAAATTAATATCACATACTCAAGTCTGCTATCTCCCAAAGCAGTGAAAAAATCAAGTTTCTAAATCAACGCAATAAAAAGATACGGCGGTTTATATTGCATATTTAGACATTTTCAAGGGAATCAAAACTCAAAACCTATAGGGTACTTCCCATTGACCAAGAATCATGAAATTTGGCAAGAAGCAACGTCATGTAGCAAAAGTAAAGGAAAAACTCTGAAAACCGTAAATTTGTAGTTAGTTCACATCCGTCCGTCCTCCCGTTCGTCCGTCTGTCAAGACCTTTTTTTTTTCAGAAACGCGTCGAGATATCAAGCTCAAATTAATATCACATACTCAGGTCTGCTATCTCTTAAAGCAGTGAAAAAATCAAGTTTCTAAATCAACGCAATAAAAAGATACGGCGGTTTATATTGCATATTTAGACATTTTCAAGGGAATCAAAACTCAAAACCTATAGGGTACTTCCCATTGACCAAGAATCATGAAATTTGGCAAGAAGCAACGTCATGTAGCAAAAGTAAAGGAAAAACTCTGAAAACCGTAAATTTGTAGTTAGTTCACATCCGTCAGTCCTCCCGTTCGTCCGTCTGTCAAGACCTTTTTTTTTCAGAAACGCGTCGAGATATCAAGCTCAAATTAATATCACATACTCAGGTCTGCTATCTCTTAAAGCAGTGAAAAAATCAAGTTTCTAAATCAACGCAATAAAAAGATACGGCGTTTTATATTGCATATTTAGACATTTTCAAGGGAATCAAAACTCAAAACCTATAGGGTACTTCCCCAATGGGAAGTACCCTATAGGTTTTGAGTTTTGATTTTGATTCTTGCCAAATTTCACGATTCTAGGTCAATACCTAGAATCGTGAAATTTGGCAAGAAGCAAGGTCATTGTAGCACATGTCAAGAGAAAACTCCGAAAACCGTAAATTTGTAGTTATTTCACTAAAAAACAAATTAACGGAACCCTCGTTGCGCGAGTAGAACTCGCACTTGACCGGTTTTTTTAAATAATTATTCTACTGTAAAAAAGAGATTTATGTGCTAGTGTTTTTCAAACAACGAAAATCTAAATTACGTTATTTGAACTAACACGTGCTAGTGTTAGCACGTGTTAATTTATTTCCGGAAAGACAAACAATAAAAAAGACAGGAAAATTCATATAAAAATTGTAAGACAACTCCAAGGTGTCTATGTTCCGAGCCGCCACCGCCGCGCACCGCTCGCCGGCGCCCTCTGTTGCAATGCATACGTTACTTACCGGGGTGTGTGCGGGTTGCGGGGTGCGCGCGCCTGGTTTTTAGAATTATTGTTAAACAATTCGTCGCCTTAATTCCAATTCCTATTTACACATTTTTAACCGACTTCAAAAAACAGGAGGAGGTTTCTCAATTCGATCGATATATGCTTTTTTATGTTCGTTCGCGGATAACTTCGTCGTTTATGAACCGATTTTGATGTTTTTTTTTTGCTTGATGCGTCATGATTCAGAGGTGGTCCCATACAATATTTCGTCCCATATAAATTTTATGGCGATCGGTTTAGTGCTTCTCGAAAAATTCATCAAGAACAAAAAAAATCGACGAAATATACATACATTGACGATATATTATTTTTATATGTGCGTTACTTCAAGTTTCTATTTTCGTTTTATATTACTTTGAAAGATACTGTAATACACAGGGGCCAATTCTCGATTTTCGCCATTTATCTCGAGTTCGAGATTGTAAGTCTATCTCTATGTCTATCAAAAATATCTCTATCTCTACCAAAAAATGGCGAATTGAGCAGAATTCCGTATTCTCAGTCAAAATAGAAATAAATGTCACGAAAATGTCGAGTCGAGTGAAGATAATGTTACCATTATGAAGAATCGCACGTTCCGTTTTTGGTAGCTTAGTAAAAGTAGCATAAGTGAATGAATGATTTCGTTTTAAAATGCTGAATATACGAATATTTAATTATAAAACGAAACGTTTAGTGTAAAAATAATCAGTTTGACAGTTGACTGTCTGTCAATGACAGAATTCAAGTGTTAGGTAGGAAGTAAATGATAAAGTTCTTTATTTTAAAATAAAAATAGTTAAGTCATACAAAAAAACAATTATAATAAAATCGGTTACAATAATTGTGCACTCAACAAACACGTAAATTAGGTATTTTAGGGTGTGCAAGATAGAAATTCTAATAAACAAATAAACTCGTCCATCTTTTAGTGGTTTCAAGTCTAATCGTGGTCGTCGTTTCAAAAAAACACAATGCACAAATCAAAAAGTATAAATCGAATTTCCAGTAGGTATGAGATGCCATGCCGTATTTTATTAAAAAAATAAGGAAATAAAAACACAGGGTACAATCCAAAACTAAACGAATTCACACAGAAATGACGTATCTCTACAATCGACATGACATCTCTACTGCTCAGAAGCACTCGACATGAACTCTAACGTTAGCCTTCGACAAATGTCGAATTCGACATCCCCAGAATAGCAACTTTTAAAATTTGACGAAAAAATGACGTCATTCGACTTTTTTGTCGAATTCGACATCATCTCTAAAACCGAGAATTGGCTCCACAGTCAGACATTGGGTCTCGACACTGAAAAGTAAAAAACTATTTCCCAAAAAAATTATAACCGCCTTCAAAAACTAAAAAAACTTCGGAAGTCGGTGGCTTCTCTTCTGCCAATTAATTTGTGTTGCCACAAACTTCTGAAATTTTAGTTATTTTTGTGTTTTTAGTTTTTGAAGGCGGTTATAATTTTTTTTTGGGAAAAAGTTTTTTATTTTTTACTTTTACCAGACATACTATAACATGCCAATCATACTCACGTACTTTTCACACCCTTAAACACACACACTCACCATACACATACACCCCACATACACCCCACACACACACCCCACATACACACCACACACACACCCCACATACACCCCACACACACACCCCACATACACACCACACACACACCCCACATACACCCCACACACACACACACGCGGTCACCTGTTAGCGCTGTGTAGTGTTTGAGGTCAGGAGGTTGCTTGAATTATAAAGACTTGATGCTGATTAAACTTCTGATTTTAATTTTAATAATGTAATACGTATTACAAAATGGCTGAAGTCCGTCTGATTGTGAGTTCGCTGCTGGCGCGTGCGACGAGTGTGGACTCGCTCCGGTGCACGGGCAGCGACTGGTTGGCGTGGCGCGGCGCCCTGGCGCGGCGGCGCGGCGCGGGCGGCTGCGGCGTCTATGGCAACGCGCAAGTGTCGCGCGCTCCAAGCGCACGGCAAAATAAAGTGCCGCGGCCTGTGGTAATGCCCGGGCCGTAACATCACCTGACTTAAGTTTAAAATTGTTTTTCTTTTGTTTTTATTAATAAGTACCTTTTTCTTTTTTGTTTTTTTTTCCCATAAAATAGTGCAATAGTGCCACTAACAGTACAACTACAAAACCAATTGTAAAAATTTCCTATCTCGGCGAGTGGACCAGGAATCCATAGCACAGGATATCCTAGTTTGGATTCCTGACTCTCACAAATCCTTGTAAGCCCTATATCTATGCCCTATATCTGACTGCTAAGCCAGAGGTCGTGGGTTCGATTCCCACCCAGGACAAACTTTTTTCTGTGTCTGGGTGTTATTTATCTATAATATGTATGTATTTAAAAATTATATAAGTATGTTTATCTGTTGTCTGATTACCATAACACAAGCTCTGCTTAGCTTGGGATCAGATGGCCGTGTGTAAGATGTCCCAGGATATTTATTTATTTATTTATTTATCTATTACACTTTAAATACTGTATAAAAATGTACTTTGTGGGAGGAAAATAAATCGTTATCATATTATTATAATTTACCTAGTTTGTTTGAAAAAGTGTGTCTGTCTGTCTGTCTGTCTGTTTGTCTTTCTTTCACGGCAAAACGGAGTGATGAATTGACGTGATTTTTTGAGTGGAGATAGTTGAAGGGATAGAGAGTAACATAGGCTACTTTTTGTCTCTTTCTAACGCGAGCGAAGCCGCGGGCAAAAGCTAGTGTTTACATACATTAGACTGGCTCTCATATGAAGCACTCGCAGCCGCGGTCCACCTCTATGAATATGTGCATATAAACCCATTCCCCGGGCGCCGGGCGCGTGCGGGGGTGCGTGCGGAGGGGGAGGGGGGGGGGGGCGTGCGCTCTCGGCACTAAGTTTAATCTGGGCTGGAGTGAAAGCTCGTTAGCGTGTGCAATCGTACCACTTTATAATTCTCTAACTCTATTTGTGTAGCTTTCGTTTCTATTTCACAAAGTTAAGTAGGTAGCGCCGCTAGTTCCGCTCCAATAGAATAATACTAGCTGTAGTGAATTGTGCGCACTTGTTGAAAGGTCGGGAACTTCCATGTTTGCTGTGCTTGCAGTGTTTGTTTTTTGATTATTGGGAACTGGCTGCTTTCTGTGGCTCTAGCTTATTTTGAAATAAACTATCATCCTTTGTTTTACCTCGTTTGGAAATTAATCACAGTTACTGTGCACACATTTGATGTTTCTACAAGTTTTCCCATTTTCCAATATTAACACGGTGAGATTAGTACCGCTTAAAAGATGTCGTGTTTTGGGATATTTATGAATTTTTTTTTTTTTACCAATAGGGTACAGTTTTAAAATGTTGTAATATACGTAGATTTAAGCCAAAAAAAATACCAACCTTTTAAAAACGATTAAAACGATTTTTGTTTCTGTAAATAGATAATTAATTACATTTTTAGACGTCATTTTTTTTTCTTTTCTTATTTTAATCGAACGATGGGGCCGGTGTTTTCTAGCTGGACTACTCTGAGAAGAAACAACCGAAACAAACTCAGAGGTCAAAGTCTCTTTAAAAGTCCATACAATATTGTATTGGTCAAATTATGCGAGGACCATGAAGGTAATAACTGAAGTAATCTCTTGATGAGAGAATCACACAGATTTGAGTGAACCTGTCCAAACAGTGCAAGCATTTGTCAAAAGTCGTTTAGCTATTTTAATGGTTGCAAGTACCTGCAAGAACGAGGCTAAGTTTTCATTGAGATACTGTAATTTCGTAACATGCTCCCACAAAGCTCAAATTTTGGGCATTATTCCTTTGATTGTTTACAAAGTATATATTATGTGAACAGCCTGAATATTCTAGGGGTTGCAAGTATATGCCAGAGGGTGCAGGGTGCAGGAAATTTAAAAAGGGACTGTGAGGGAAGCTACCTTAACCGTTGCAGCGATGATACGAAAAAAGGTATTAAATTAATCGTCAGCAGGCGCACTCGAGATGGACTGAGCGGAGGGAAAATTTTCATTATATGTAAAAAACAAAATTCCAAAGACATTGCCAGGTCCTTTCTAAAATTCGCAAAATAACAGTTTAAAAAGCTCTCAAACCGGTAGACAATTAACTTGAATGACAACTTGACAAAAATGGCTGTTATACGTCGCCATGATGGACTGCTTAGTCGACATTAAACGGATATTGTTTGGCCGGAACTCCTCGTCAACGAACGTCACAAATTCACAATGTACTCCAAAGAGGGCACGAAGGGGTAACGCGCGGAACAAGACTGACAGATCATAAAGACCAATTTCACAAAATTATTGTAAGTTATAAATTCTTATTCGTTGAATAAAATTTTCATCTGGATTGTCTTTAAATTGATAAACTGTCAAAATTTTATATTTCAATTTTAGGGTAAGATACAAAAATTTGGTCAATGTCGCTCTTATTACCTCTGTTAATGAATTTGATTGATCAGTAAATATTATAATAAAGCCACTGGAATCTACAAAAACAACAGGTTTCCAAAACTACAAAGTAAAAAATAATTTCACTTCCGAGAGAACAGTTAAGTTATTTTTTAACTCTACAGGTTATAGTTGTTAAGTGGTCTATTTGGCGGTTGTATAATATTACCACCATGATACTACTCTAAATGATTAGGGATTTGTTTAAGCTATCTGAATCCGGTGCTATGCTTTGTGAACGCATTTGTACAACAGTGCTTTTGTGTTAGGTAAAGGCACCGTTACACAGAGGCGTTAACGCGACAAAGAGTACGCTTGATTTAAACAGGTCAAAAGTCAAATTGTTTATTTCCATTAGAAACTTTGGAACGTCAATTACATTTAAAAATATTTGATTCTAGTCGCCGTTGCGCATACTAATAAGATGCCATTTTATGAGCATATATAATTATGTAAGTGTACCTGTACAGTACCATATGTAAGTAGCCGTGCTCATTGCGCGGTGTGTGCAGACCAGTGGGCGCGCGGCGTGGCGGCGCCGGGCGTGGCGCTGGAGGTGGTGCCCGCGCGCGGCGTGCTGGCGGCGCGCGCCACTGCTGAGCTGCACGTGCGCGTGTACGCCGACTGCTGGGGCTGTTACCGCGACCAGCTGCTCGTACAGGTGAGTGTGTGCCGCTACTGCTGCTCGTACAGGTGCGTGTGTACCGCTACTGCTGCTCGTACAGGTGCGTGTGTGCCGCTAGTCATGCTCATGTAATAATAAGTAAACGGCGCAGTTCAGTCACAGTGCCTAGACTTATAGGTAACTAGCGGTTCTTCGCAGTTTCACCCGTGTTACGTAAGATTTTTGGTTACTGCTTTGCTCCCGTGGGACATGCGTGATATTATATAGCCTGTTACTCAGGGATAACGTAGCTTTATAATGAAAAAAGAATTTTTGAAATCGGTCCAGTAGTTTTTGAGTTTATTACAAAAATTCAAAAATACAAAAATACAAAATACAAAAATACAAAAACACAAAAATACAAAAACACAAAAATACAAAAATACAAAAATACAAAAATACAAAAATACAAAAATACAAAAATACAAAAATACAAAAATACAAAAATACAAAAATACAAAAATACAAAAATACAAAAATACAAAAATACAAAAATACAAAAATACAAAAATACAAAAATACAAAAATACAAAAATACAAAAATACAAAAATACAAAAATAAAAAAATACAAAAATACAAAAATACAAAAATACAAAAATACAAAAATACAAAAATACAAAAATACAAAAATACAAAAATACAAAAATACAAAAATACAAAAATACAAAAATACAAAAATACAAAAATACAAAAATACAAAAATACAAAAATACAAAAATACAAAAATACAAAAATACAAAAATACAAAAATACAAAAATACAAAAATACAAAAATACAAAAATACAAAAATACAAAAATACAAAAATACAAAAATACAAAAATACAAAAATACAAAAATACAAAAATACAAAAATACAAAAATACAAAAATACAAAAATACAAAAATACAAAAATACAAAAATACAAAAATACAAAAATACAAAAATACAAAAATACAAAAATACAAAAATACAAAAATACAAAAATACAAAAATACAAAAATACAAAAATACAAAAATACAAAAATACAAAAATACAAAAATACAAATATACAAATATACAAATATACAAAAATACAAAATTACAAATATGTCAGTATTCAAATATTAAAATATAATTTAGAAAGAAAGACAAACAGACAGACAGACACACTTTCCCATTTATAATATTAGTATGGATCGACGCTTAGGCAGTTGGTGATCGTTTCGCAGTTGAAGTTGTAATTTGTTGTCGATGACGATGATGATGCACATACATCATTTTATGACTAATCTTAAACTTATATTTTAGAAACACATGAATTCAAAACATGTACATGCACTAAAATAATATAACAAAGTAACGTCCCATAACACTAAGCCCTTAGTAGGTAACGAATAGAAAATGACAAGTATCCTCGTCTACAAGCTGTCTGATATGCGAGCGGAAATTACTTTAGGCGTCAAACGTGATTTAACAAAAATTGTGCGCCGGCTTGTTGTTACAATGAACCTTCAAAACTACACTTGACCTACAGTTCTCCAGGAGTTCCAGTTTACACAGCGAAACAATATCTGACCGTATTGTTTCGTATATTATATCTACAATATATACACCCACCCTGTTGTATAATAAACGTGACAGTTTCGTTTTTATGACAGTGTGTACACGGTTTACTCTTTCTCGTAAAGACTGATGAAACATTACAGTATTATAGCGTATATAATGTTGGTACCACTAACACACGGGAACTATGTGTTTTATACAAAAATAAATAAAACTTTATTTGTGCATGTGGCGTAAGGTCAAAGATAAAACGTTACACAAATGAATTTCTTATGCATTACGTCAGCTAATTTCCAATCGGGCTCACATCTTTGAGCGAATACGCTGTAATCTCTCACAGAGCACCCCTTCGCCGCACCTGCCATCTGCACTACTCCGCTCTCTTGGCCGGTAGAGATAGCGTGACATCCCATTCAACACATATTCCCTTTGATTGCGTTTAGTTGCACGCGAGCGACGCCGCGGGCACAGCCAATTCTTAATACTTACCAAATAATATAGTAATAGTGTGAAATGTTAGCGCACATTATCCCGCGCGATGGGCCGCACACAATACTGTGGGTTATCACGTGCCGACACGCTGTCAACAGTGTCGACCTTCAATTCATAACATCGCGTTATGTTCCTCTTGTTACTCCTCAATACAAAAACATTATTTTTGGCCTAAACTGAAACAGACATGATATATATAACTTTAAAAAAAATATGTGAATACCTGCTAAAAATGTTTTTTTTTTATTAAGTACTGTAAGTGTTCAAAATATATACGGCCTGCCTGATAGTAAGCGGTCACGGTTAAAAGTTTTTAAGCGTATTACATTTTTAAGTAATTGGCATTAACTGAAGCTATTACTTGGCAAGTCTAAATGATATTGTGATATATAACAGTACAATACAGTACAGTAGGAAAGCTGCGTCAATGTCACAAACGTCGTCGCTAGCGGTTCCCGACGCCGCCTGACCTCGCCCACTTCCCGACAAATAACGACAACAAATCCGCGATATCTACTGGATAATAATCGAAATTCTTGCATTGTCTCCGAAAACCAACGTAGCTTGTCTTTTTATTGTAGCGTTGCGTTTTCACACGAGAATTTGGCTTCTGCTTTAGATAAAGCTTTCTTAGTTAGTTTTTTTGTTTCAAAAATTTTTGTGTGGGCTTACAAAGATTGCTAACGTTCCCGTTTTCCTTAACGTTTACGTTTGATTTTACGTAAGTCAAGCTCACGTCGAAGCTGCCGTTAAGCTGCTGCCGAGACGACACGCGATGAGACGGCGTCATTAGCGGGCCGCGCTCGGAAACTATTATTTTAAAGAAACTTTACCACTGTCTGCCTTCAACGAACGGAAATAAAGTCAGTCTTACAAAGTAATAAACAAATAAAATATTTTAATTGAATATAATGTCCTAACTGGCCAGCACTACTTATAGTCAGTAGGTGTGCCCCAAGTCATCTGTTGTGAAGACCCGAATCAGTGTTACGTTGGACCGCGAACCAAGTTTCTTTGTGAATTCAACAGCAATGTCATCAGCGTACGTAAGAATAATGGCTTGTATTAAGACTATGTACTGAAAAAGAAATAATGGGGAACGGTTTACGGACGATAATTTTATGTGACTACGAGTTATCGTGCGTTCATTGCATTTTTAGACGTTTAATTAACGACATTTAATTTGTATCACGTCAAAAATGCTAATGAAGAATTAGAAATTACATTTGATTTCCAAAAAACATGGAATGTGCTTCGACAAAATGTATGTCATAGCTAGTGGTAGTGGTATAACGCCTGAATGGTGTCAGGAGTCGAAAGTGGCGCGCAGAGAGGCACACGCGGGTGTTGCATGACGCGCGTGTTGCAGGTGCAAGACGTGGAGCCGCTGGTGCTGGACGTGTGGGTGCAGGCCGCGGGCGCGCCGCTGCACTTCGCGCTCGCGCCGCACCCACCTGGCGTGCCCGGCGTGCCCGGCTTGCCCGACGTGCCCGACGTGCCCGGCGTGACCGGCGCACCCAGTATGCTGCCCACCTTGTGGTACATCACTCTTATCTATACTAATATTATAAAGAGGTAAACTTTGTTTGTTTGATTGTAATGAATAGGCTCAAAAACTACTGGACCGATTTTAAAAATTCTTTCACCATTCGAAAGCTACATTGTCCACGAGTAACATAGGCTATATAATATTACGTTATGTCCCACGGCAGCGAGGCAGTAAACAAAAACCTGTTACGTGGGTGAAACCGCTAGCAACAGCTAGTTATTTATATTTTTCAACCGGCAACGCTATTCGCTCCCTCAACTTTAATGTCTACTGTTGTATCTTACATTATCTACTATATAAAAATAAGTCGGGTTTTCCTTCCTGACGCTATAACTCCAGAACGCACGAACCGATTTCCACGGTTTTGCATTCGTTGGAAAGGTCCGGGCTCCGTGAAGTTTATTTGTCTCTTTCTAACGCGAGCGAAGCCGCGGGCAAAAGCTAGTTATGGCTAAAAAAGAAGGATTATGATTTTGACCTGTATGTGGCATACATAATTACGGGGTCCCCTCTTTTGTATTTGGGCATATTAAAATACTATAAATTTTTTTTTGCACATTTTTGGCGCCAAAATAATTTTTCAATACTTTTTTTTTCAAACCTATCGGGTGGAGTATGCAAACAACTTACACAAATAAATAAAAAATGGAATGAGAAATGATGAAAAAGTTAACTGACAATCATTGTCAACTAAAAAACTGTAAATAAAAACGTAATTACAAATACTAATCAACCAGTTTGTGGTACGAAAAAAAAAATACTAAAAAGAAATAAGAAAAAATTGGGTAGCAGGGGGCAACCATTGTCTGAGTGAAAACAACTGAGACTGACTGTGAAAGTGGAAGTAAGCTACATTTTTCCAAAGCCAAATTGTTCTTTTAAAAAAATCGTTTCTTATAACTTTTAACCAATGATGTTATAAGTAAAAAAGTGTAGATAGGTTATATGCAGTCAAAAAGTGGCACATTAAAAGTTTGCCAATTGACAAACCTGATACTGAGTATCGCGTTGACATTTGACGTTTATCTCTTTTTCACTTGCACTACTTCAATCATGTCATCCTACTTTGACGTGTAATGTATGTGTGCGTTAGTGTGCCGCTTTTGAAGATAGAATTTCGTTTGGGTAACCATCTACACCATTTTACTTATAATATCATTGCTTTTAACGACAATAATCACTTGACATCATTCTTTGATATTTAAAATAAAATGGTACATTTAAGCAAAATGATTTTTTTTAATAGCCTAGTTATAAAGTATTTTACCTCCAGATGGCCTTAGAGAACTTCATCTAAAATAATTATGTTAGAAGTAGCCGTGTGTGTAACACATAACTAACCCTTGTGTCCACGCGTGTGAGCGACGCGCGGCGCTGTCGGGAGCAGGCGCGGTGTTATCACTGCCTGTGTACTCTACAGTGTATAATTACATCAAGCACTGCGTCTCACACTTTGAGAGCATGTGTTCTGTATGCATTTCATAAAACATAACAAGCTTACAAAAGTTCAGTTAAAACGTAACATCCATGGATTACGTGACACTCATAAGGAAAAAGGCAACTTCGTTCGTTCATTTACTATTGAATCTAATTGTCATTTATTTTCCAATATAGGAAAGTTAGTCATCTTCCATAGATGTAGTGTTATTGTACGTATAATATATAAATTGAATACCTTGCATGCTATGTACTTCTGAGATTCACGCTAGGTGGCTACACAAAAGGATAATTCACTGAATAATGGTACTCTAAGACATAGCGCTCATCAAAATAACAGTACAAAATAAACAAATATAGTAACAAGTAGTATTACTTTATCAATCTTTTTTAAAATAGAGACAGCTCGCTACAACTGGCGTAGTACGCGCTACGTCGTAGTACGTCGTAGTACTCAGTAAGTGTTAACAACCGCTACGTCATCGTATCACCCAATAAATAAAAGCTACGTCGTAGCTACAGGTACGTAGTAGCAACGTAGCAGTTTGTCGTAGCACTTGCCATGTCGTAGCTCCCAGTAAATAAACGCTACGTCGTAGCGACCGCTTAGTAGCGGTCGCTACGACGTAGCGCCTACAGTTTGACCATTAGCGCTATACCGCGACTTAGGTATGTGCGCGGCGGGACAGAACTATTGTCTTTAGTTTATGTCTGATGCAAATGAGATAAAATGTCCAGGGATAGATTTTGTTTCATTCTTTGTCTCTTGGAATGTACAATAAGACGTTAATTGTAATAACTGTGTTCACAAAATAATGATACTAAAATCGTAATTTTATGAAAGGCAAGAGTTTTTAAGTAAAGATTAATAAATTATTATTTTTTTGGGAGTGGGAAATCATCAAATGACTTCTCCCGTCCTGGGCGGGGCGGGAGGGCGTGTCAGACTTTTACTGACTAAAACCCACTCATGTTTCTTCGGTTGCCCTTTATGTTCCGGGGTCACGGTAACTATTAAAAATTTTACAACCCCGGGACATTATCAAATATTATTCATTCAAAAGCTGTTCCATTTTTGAATTTATCTTATAGATAAGTGTTCAGAACCATGCAGGTCCAATGTAAACCGCTCACCGAGCAGTGAAAAAGGTTGTATACTTTTTTATGTTCTGTCAAGTTCAATTGTTTTTTATGTCGCAAAATGTAGTTCAACAAATACAGTCCACAGTACAGCAAATTTATTGTTTTATTTAGTACAAGTACAAAAGGTCAACGTGACCGGCGCGTACGTAACTAATTATTGGTCTTACGAATCGGATATATAACCGTTTTTCGAGTTCGCGTGCAACCCGGTCCGTTTTGCCCGTCTACTCGCAGTGAAGCGCTGCAGCAAGGGTATTCGGTCCTCCGCGTTGGCAAAGATAGCCCCGTCCAGTGTGTTGACGGGCTCCGAAGAAGCGGCAGGAAAGTAGCCACCAAGGTAACTTGCAACCAGATCAAATCGTAGGTGTCGTATACGGCACCATCGCAGTTCACCGTGATATTACGTCACATTAGCAGTTCATCGTGTCATCACGTCACCCTCGCAGTTCATCGTGTCATCAGATTACTGTTGCCCCACCAGTTCATCCCCGCAGTTCATCGTGACATCGTCGTCACATCAGTTCAACGTGCCGCCACCAGGGCGCGCCACAACGTGTTCAGCCGTGTGTGTGTAAAGTGTAAATAGTGAGTACAATTATTTTAGAAGTTTAACTGAGAAAGTTTTTGAATAATTCATTTGTGTTATAATGTGTACATTTTAGTTAAGGTCTTAGAGTAGTCAAAAAATACCACAAGGCTTTAGTTTTGTTTTAAATATTTTTAAATTTTGTAATTTATTGGTCGTTAGTTTAGTTTCTATCTGTATATTTCGGTGTTAATATTTCTCAAAAAATGGAGGGATTAATTAATGTATTAAAAGGTTTGCAAACTTGTATTGATAAAGGGTTAGTTAATTTCAAAAAGAGCTCTAAAGAAAGAATAACGATTGAATACATAGAAACTAAACAGGAATTGTTAGAGAAGGATTGGGATTCTTTTCAAGAAACCAATACTAAAATATATGAAAACTTTAAATTTGATGATATAGGTCAAAAAGTGGTTGACATTTATGATGCAACCGAGGACACTTACATAACTTATAAAAGCTTATTAAAATCAACACTTAATAAAATTAGTCCAATTGAACCAGTACAGCAACTAAGTGATGGTTCTTATAACAGTTCGTTTAAGTCAGCTAGTGCATTTGTAAAATTACCCAAGATCACAATTCCAATATTCTCTGGAAAATATGAAGAATGGACAACTTTTAGAGATCTTTTTGTATCTTTAGTTCATAAAAATACTTCACTAGATAATGTACAAAAACTTCATTATTTAAAAAGTCATATTTCGGGTGAAGCTGATCAATTGATACGTAACACACCAATAACTGATGCGAATTATACTCAATGCTGGGATTTGTTAGATAAGAGGTACAGTAACAAAAGATATCTTGCCCATTGCATTTTAAAAAGATTGTTTGGCATAAAACGTATGCATATTGAGTCGTCTACTTCATTAAAAGAACTTTTAGACACAACAACTGATTGTTTGAAGGCGTTGTCAAATTTAGGCATAAATGTAAGTACATGGGATGTAATTATTATACACATCGTAACATTTAAACTCGATGTTGAGACGCGTAAGCAATGGGAAATAAGCGTCAGCAGTAGTAGTTCGAATGATTTTCCTACCATTGAACAATTTCAAATATTTTTAGAGCAACGTTTCCGCGCATTAGAGTGCATAGAACCAAAAAAGAATATAGTTCACCAGGTCAATAACAGCTCAAACCATCACACACCTAAGTCGATGCTTGCCACGAACATATCACGCATGAAATGCGAATGCTGTTCTGAATTTCACAAACTTTGTTTTTGTAAAAGGTTTGCAAAACAACCTATTCAAGCTAGGCGTGAGTTCGTTCGCAATAACAAAATATGTTTCAACTGTTTAGGCAGTAATCACACGGTTATGACCTGTAACAAGGACACCAATTGTAAATTATGTCAAAAGCGCCATCATTCCCTGTTACATTTAAACAGTGAGTTCACTAATGAAGGCCCTAAACCAAACCCGCCTGCTGATAGTGCCAGTCCTCCGACAAGCGCTAAGCAGATAGTTGCTTGCTTGTCAACAGAGAAAGTACCCAAACCCGGACAAGTTTTACTAGCCACTGCGCTACTAAAAGCTGAGTCAAAGACGGGTGGATACCAAACAGTTCGAGCCTTACTCGATCAAGGTTCGCAGGCTTGCTTCATCACAGAAGCAGCAGTTCAATCTCTTAATCTGAAAAAGATTCCTATTCAAGGCTTTGCTTTAGGATTAGGAGACAATAGATCAACCATGATAAAGTACATGGTACAAATAACGATAAAGTCTTTCGTCGATTCGAGTTTTAAATTTACTTTTAATGCTTATGTATTAAGCAAGATCACTTCTTATTTACCAGAAAAAAGCTTATGTACGGATGCTTTCGACTGGTTAGAGGTCAAAAATCTGTGTTTAGCAGATCCAGAGTTCAACACACCCAATAAAATTGATATTTTGTTGAGTGCTGATGTATATAGCTACATTATTCAGGAAGGTTTAGTTAAGAGCCCATCCGGTAATCTTGTAGCACAAAGCACTAGATTAGGTTGGGTCCTATCCGGTGCAATGGATCCAGAAAGTAACAGTTCATATAAAATGAATGCAATGCACTACTTTTAAGAGGCCAACATAAACAAAGGGGTGTTTGTGTTAGTGTTGCACAGTTGCTAATGTTTATAAGTTTCAATATATTATATTTAGCCAAATAACTTAGTTTTAGATTTACACATGTTATTGTTTTGTTGTTTTAGATATTAAGTTTTTACATAAGTTCAATTTATTTCTTTGCATTGTAACCTAACCTGAGATCAAATTTATGTCAGATCAAAAATATAGTTTAGAAGGACATTCCTTCAGTGATGTCCTTGGTGGGCGGTATGTTCAGAACCATGCAGGTCCAATGTAAACCGCTCACCGAGCAGTGAAAAAGGTTGTATACTTTTTTATGTTCTGTCAAGTTCAATTGTTTTTTATGTCGCAAAATGTAGTTCAACGAATACAGTCCACAATTTTAATTATTTATTGTTTTATTCAGTAAAAGTTCAAAAGTTCAACGTGACCGGCACGTATGTAATTATTCAATAAGGACAGTTTCGAGGTTGTGAAACAGGCCCTAAAAGTAAATAAATTGTGTCAAACAAGCCCCGCGTAGTTTTCAAGTTATTGAGTTAAGATCGATAATTTGAAAACTAAGCGATTGTGATGTTCATACTACGTACTTGTTTTCCCGAGGTAAGCTTGCACATTCCGAGCTGTCATTGAGAAATTCTTCACAGACAATCTTAATTCTCATCACCCGATCCGGAAACCGAACCCAGAAATCTGGGCAAAGCACTTGCACTTGCAATCCTTATTTTTACCCACGACGGAACGGAGCAGGTATATACGTTTAGGGTGAGAGATGTTTGTGTGTGCGTTTGTGCAAAGTATTCTTCCCACCTATCTTCTAAACTTATGATCCGAGTTTGATGCGGATTTCAATAACGGGTTTGTGTTTGACGAGTTCATGTTCTTAGACAGGTGTCATGGCTGTAACTCACTAGGGGGCGCCACAATATTAGTGCAAAACAATGTTGCAATATAATCAAAACGAAATGTCCGAATACAATTTTGTTGTCAGCAATTGTACGTGGTAGCTTAATGCATGTTCCCAAATAATAAAAAACCGGTCAAGTGCGAGTTGGACTCGCGCAACGAGGGTTCCGTTAATTTTTTTATGAAATAATTACAAATTTACGGTTTTCGGAGTTTTTCTTTTACTTGTGATACATGACCTTGCTTCTTGCCCAATTTCATGATTCTTGGTCAATGGAAAGTACCCTATAAAAAAAAAAAAAAATAAAAAAAAAAAAATTCTTTATTGTCGCCAGTTAATACATTCTTTATGGAATATTACATATGAGTCGTATTATTGTATTGCACAAAAGGTACTGCTACTGATACCCAAACTAAGCTTAAGCTTGTATTTTGGGTAACAGTGTTCAGCCGCAGGAAGTATCACGTCATAAAATACGAAACATACATTAGTGTGTCGCTGCAGTAGGCTTAAATGTTCTTACTACTTTTCTTAATCTACTTACTTACTTAAACAATTTAACATATATGTGTCTTTTGGTGTGTGTGTATGTGTAATGTGAGAGTATGTGTATAATGTGAGTGAGTGAGTGTAAGAGTTTGAATTTGAAAGATAATTGTGTTTAGTTATGCAATGTATGCCAGTAGGTGTTCCGTCTTCTGATAGTCTAACAGTTGAAGCCATTCAGAAACTTTACTTTTGAGTTCATGTCTGCTAAGAGAAGCAATGTTGAATTGCTTGTTGATTGTGTTGTATAACTTGCAACTTATAGCCTTGAACTGTCTCCTTGCAAAGGCGGTCTTGCATGGTTGTTGAGAGCACACAGGCATTTTGCTGCGTCTGTTGGGATTGGGCAAAGGTACGCTTCGATGCTTCCTGATTATTGCTCTGAGCACAAAGAGTTGGCGAACTGTAAGGACCTTGCATTCTGAATACAGCTGAGATGTTGGATGTCGGTATGGTTTCTTTGCCATCACTTTTAGCACCGCTCTTTGTGCTCTTTCTAGGCTCAGTAGATGCGTTTTTGCAGCCCCTCCCCATACAGTAATGCAATATTGCACTGTAGATTGACAAATGGCCATGTATACAAGTTTGAGTTGTTCTAGGGTTGCGCTGTCTCTAAGTGTTTTAAATACATGCATGAGTCGTCTTACTCTGGAATTGACTATACTAATATGTTTGTCCCACCTCAAGCCACTGTCCAAATGCACTCCTAAATATTTAACGCATTCCGTGCGAGTGATTTCTTGGCAGTTGCAATTTGCCGATGTGATGCAAGTGTGTGCTTGTAAGGAAAAACTTCGCGGTGGAGTCTTACTTTTGTTAATGGAGAAGGGGACATATTGCGTTTTGGCGAGATTTAGGGTTAGAAGGTTGTGAGCCAACCAGTTATTCACCTTGGATAGTGCGAATTCTGCTCTCTCTTTCACTGTGTGCCAGTTTGGACCCCAAACAAATATGGCGGTGTCGTCTGCATATGTGAAAATGCTGGTGTAAGGGAGGGACATTGTGCACAGGTCATTAATATAAAGCTGGAAGAGGGTGGGACCCAAAACACTCCCTTGTGGAACGCCGTAAGAGACGGTCTCCTCATCACTCACGCAATCCCCAATTATAACGCGTTGTTTTCTGTTTGTCAGGTAGTCTTTAAAAATTTCGTAGCTTATTCCACGCACACCCAACGTCTCGAGCTTGGATAGTAATATCGGGATGGAGACTGTGTCAAACGCTTTAGATAGGTCAAGGAAGATACATAAGCAGTTATTTTTGGCATCTAGAGTCTGAACCACAAGATTGCTCAAATCCATTACTGCGTCCTCAGTGGAGATACCTGATCGAAAACCATATTGATTATCCGCTAGAATGTGATTTTTGTCCAGAAACTTTTTAAGAGAGTTGTTAAGTATTTTCTCTAATATTTTTGATAGGGTTGAAGGCACTGTTATGGGGCGATAATTGTTGACACAGTCTCGGTCCCCGTTTTTGAAAATAGGGTGGATGACACCGTTTTTAAAGGCTTCGGGGAAGACACCTGTCGCTATTGATCGATTACATATGTGAGTGATGCAGGGGACCAGCTCCTTCCGACATTGCCTTACTATCTGGGATGAGATCCCGTCCCAGCCTGTGGCACAGTCAGGACGCTATAGGTTTTGATTCCCTTGAAAATGTCTAAATATGCAATATAAACCGCCGTATCTTTTTATTGCGTGGATTTAGAAACTTGATTTTTTCATTGCTTTGAAAAATAGCAGTCCTGAGTATGTGATATTAATTTCAGCTCGATATCTCGACGCGTTCCTCAGATAAAGGTTCTTGACAGACGGATGGACAGACGGACTCCGGATGTGAACTAACTACAAATTTACGGTTTTCGGAGTTTTCCCTTTACTTGTGCTACATGACCTTGCTTTTTGCCAAATTTCATGATTCTAGGTCAATGGGAAGCACCCTATAGGTTTTGAGTTTTGATTCCCTTGAAAATGTCTAAATATGCAATATAAACCGCCGTATCTTTTTATTGCGTGGATTTAGAAACTTGATTTTTTCACTGGTTTGAGAGATAGCAGACTTGAGTATGTGATATTAATTTCAGCTTGGTATCTTGACGCGTTCCTGAGAAAAAGGTTCTTGACAGACGGACGGACAGACGGACGCCTGATGTGAACTAACTACAAATTTACGGTTTTCTGAGTTTTCCCTTTACTTGTGCTACATGACCTTGCTTCTTGCCAAATTTCATGATTCTAGGTCAATGGGAAGTACCCTATAGGTTTTGATTTCCTTGTAAATGTCCAAATATGCAATATAAACCACCGTATCTTTTTATTGCGTTGATTTAGAAACTTGATTTTTTCACTGCTTTGAGAAATAGCAGACCTGAGTATGTGATATTAATTTCAGCTTGATATCTTCCTTCAGGACTAAAATGTTGAATTTGCAAAATGTTGAATTCGCAAAATGTTGAATTCTCAAAATGTTGAATCCCAAAATGTTGAATTCGTAAAAAGTTGAATTTTCCGGACCCATAATGTTGAATTTGCAAAATGTTGAATACCAAAATGTTGTTGTCCCCGGGTTCAGCCTGGAAGGGGTCAGCGCCAGGTGTACTGGTGGTCGCCGCAAATCGCGTCCCTACGTGAGGCGTGCGTGGCTGCGCGACACCCGTACACCAGACACCGCAGGCTCCGTATCCGCCCTGTGGATGCGGATGCCATTGAGGCGGAGCTGTACGAGGGGTACAGAGCGGCGAAGGAAGCCCTCCGACTGGAGATAGTGCGGGCCAAGGCTTCGGCCCGCCAAGAGACGCTGGGGACTCTGGACAGAGATCCGTGGGGGCGCCCCTACTTGGCGGTGCGGGGCAAGCTCCGCACCGCGGGCCCCCCGCTGACGCAGAGTCTCCGGCCCCAGGTCGTAGAGGGCGTTGTGAGCGCTCTGTTCCCTTCGCAGGGGGAGTTTTCTCCCCCGCTCATGGCTCCGCCACCGGCGGTGTCCGATGCGGACCGCGACGGCGACGACGACGACGTTCCAGAGGTGACCGAGGTAGAACTGGGAGTGGCGGTGCTAAGGCTCAGGGCCAAGAACACCGCCCCAGGACCCGACGGCCTACCAGGGAAGGCCTGGGTCCTGGCCTTAGGGGCTCTCGGGCCTCGACTAAGGGGGCTCTTTAGCGCATGCTTGGAGGAGGGCCAGTTCCCACTTCGTTGGAAGACCGGGAAGCTGGTCCTCATACCGAAGCCGGGGCGTCCTGCGGACTCTCCGTCCGCATACCGGCCCATCGTTTTGCTCGACGAGGCGGCCAAGCTCTTGGAGAGAGTGATTGCAAGCCGCCTCGTCGAGCGGCTGATGCGGGTGGGGCCGGATCTGGCGGACGGTCAGTTCGGCTTCCGCAGGGGACGCTCCACGGTGGACGCCATCATGCGCGTACGAGCCCTCACGACAGGGGATGCGGTGGCACAGGGCAGGGTCGTCTTGGCGGTGTCTCTCGACATCGCCAACGCCTTTAATACCCTGCCTTGGGGGTGCATAGGGGCGGCACTCCGGTATCACCGGATGCCTGCCTACCTCTGTCGTGTGGTCGAGGCCTATCTGACGGACAGGGCCGTCATCTACCCCGGTCACGAGGGAGTGTGGAGTCGACGAGGGATGTCGTGCGGTGTTCCACAGGGATCGGTCCTGGGGCCGCTCCTGTGGGACATCGGGTACGACTGGGTGCTGCGCGCCGACCTTCCCGATGGTGTCAGCGTAGTGTGCTACGCTGACGACACGCTAGTCCTAGCGCAGGGAGGGTCGTTCCAGGCGGCGGCCGACTTGATGTCGAGTGGTGTTGCGACAGTCGTGGATAGGATCCGGCAACTGGGACTTGAGGTGGCCCTGCACAAGTCCGAGGCCATGTGTTTTCATGGCCCTCGGCACCGGCCACCTCCGGGGTCTCAGATAACGGTAGGAGGGGTTCACATCGGTGTCGAGTCGACGATAAAGTACCTGGGACTTGTCCTCGACAACCGATGGAACTTTACGGAGCACTTCCGACGTTTGGGCCCCAAACTGGCGAAGGCCGGAGCTGCCCTCAAGCGGCTCCTGCCCAATCTCGGTGGCCCAAACGCCTCCTGCCGGAGGCTCTACACGGGGATCGTGCGGTCCATGGCCCTCTACGGGGCTCCGGTGTGGGCGCCCAATCTAGCCGCGGCACCGGCCCGACTTCTGAGGGCGTCCCAGAGGGTCATGGCCATTCGCATGGTGCGGGGATACCGCACGGTCTCCTGTGAGGCGGCATGCCTCCTTGCCGGCGTCCCGCCGTGGGATCTGGAGGCAACAGTCCTTGCACACACGTACGAGTGGCGCGTGGAAGTGCAACGCCGGGGTGAAGTCCCGATGCCGCGGGTTATCGCGGCACGGCTCACGGAGCTCCGGCGAGATCTCATGGCGGAATGGAGACAACGACTGTCGCAACCTAGTGCTGGGCACGCCGTTATAGCGGCGGTAAGACCCCTCTTTGAGGAGTGGCTGGAGAGGCGTCATGGCACTCTCACGTTTCGCTTGACACAGGTCCTCACCGGACATGGTCAGTTCGGGAGGTTCCTGTGTCGGATTCGGGCGGAAGCGACGCCTGGGTGTCACCACTGCAGTAACGGTCGCCTGGAGGACACGGTCGAGCACACAGTTGAGGTGTGCCGCGCATGGGCGGAGCATCGACGTGTCCTCGTAGAGGCGATCGGCGGCGGTGACCTCTCGCGCCCGGCGCTGGTTCAGGCCATGCTTCGGGGCGAGACGGAATGGGATGCCGTCGCCTCCTTCTGCGAAGCAGTTATGCTAGTGAAGGAAGCGGCGGCGCGCGAGAGGCAACGACGAGCCTCTCGCCCCGGACTAAGACCCAGGCGAAGACGTCGAGAGTCGCAAGACGACTACCGGCCACCGTAGGCGCGGTTCTGCGGATGGCGAGCGATGGGTAGCTCGCCGCCCGGCTAGGACCAGGACCGCGTAGACGGCGCGTTTTGTTCCACGCGCGCCTCAAAGAGAAGGAGTCAGCACAGGGAGGGGCCCAACAGGGCCAACGCCTGCCGGGGTTGCGGAATGTTTATAATAGTTACCGTGACCCTGGAACATAAAGGGCAATCGAAGGAACATGAGTGGGTTTTAGTCAGTAAGAGTCTGACACGCCCTCCCGTCGCACCCAGGACGGGAGAAGTCATTGGATGATTTCCCACTCACAAAAAAAAAAAAAAAACACAGACCATGAAACTGAACAACTTTTTTCGGTTACCCATCGGGAAAAAACCCGTTTCCCATTTGATTTATACTGCAAAATAGTTATGGTTTACATATCGGGTTTTTTTAATTTTCGCACAAAATCGCTTAAATCAATCAAAAGTACTAGGCGCGCAGTAACGTGAAGTGGTAAATAGAAAACGTGATCCACCATTTATTTATACCTAAAAGGATCATCATAAATTGGGATGCATCGAAAATTGAATGACATTTAACTAATAAAATAAATACCAGAATTCTTCCTTTTTTTTCATCGACGTTCCTGATATAGGAAATTAAGAATTAAACTGTTTTCTTTTGTAGTCCTAACATACGTTAGAGTCCGGAGTATGTACATAGCGATTCCGAAGTTGGTCCACAGGAAATAGTTGTTCAGTTTGATGGTCCGTAACCTCAAGTTGGCGACACCCTATGTCAGACAGACACCCTGTAGGTTTATGTATGTACTAGCTTTACCATATGGTAGGTTTATGCACTAATTTTACAGGGAAGTCTATGTGGGTGCCTGATATTTTCCGGTGTAGTAGGAAGTGTGCTCATCATAAGATTGGCCAAAAGACGTTCACTGTTAAAAATTGACCTCCCCCAAATACCTCCACCGCGACCGGTCTTGTGCCTCTCGCATCCACAGGACTCAACATTTTGGTATTCAACATTTTGCAAATTCAACATTGTGGTCCGGGTGGGAAATTCAACTTTTTACAAATTCAACATTTTGGGATTCAACATTTTGCGAATTCAACATTTTACGAATTCAACATTTTGCAAATTCAACATTGTAGTCCTGAAGGGATATCTTGACGCGTTTCTGAGAAAAAGGGTCTTGACAGACGGACGGACGGACGGACGGACAGACGGACAACAAAGTGATCCTATAAGGGTTCCGTTTTTACCTTTTGAGGTACGGAACCCTAAAAATACGTCTGTAACTCACTAGAGGGCGCTGCAATAGTAGTGCAAAATAATATGGCAATAATATTAAAACGAATTGTCCGATTTCAACACGGAGTTGATTGGTGCATGGTCTAAGATAAGTTTTATGATATTAACTCACTAGGGGGCGCTGCTATATTAGTGACAAACTATTAATATAATCGTTTCTATTCCTATTCCTGATCTCAGACTTTTTATTTTTCATTTCCAAAAAATGGCATTTAGTGTGCCACATCTCTCCAAGTTACTCTTTTCCTGACACGAATACTAAAAATACACTTACGAATATGATTAAATTTTTGTTCAAATTTCATTTAGAAAGCCGACTCCATCTAGTTTAAAAAAATGACATGTAAAAGTGATTTAATATCCTACTTGCATAATAAACAATTTCAATTTCAATTTTAGCTCCCGACGGATATTCCTCGGTTAAGTCGGGGGGTTTGAGTTATTTTATTCTTTTTCGATGAGATTGTTACCGTCGTGGGTTTTTTTTTCTAATTAGATTATAATTATATTGCTACACTTTTGTTTCCTCTTAATTTTTTTATTTGTTATTCTTTTATTTCTTAGACAATTATAATAATACAACCTTTGAGTTACGTGTTCCTGTCTGTATTCTCAAACAAACACTTTCTATTGACTTCCTGTCGGTAACAGTTATCTTTCTGTTGTCTTATAATGTTTGGTCCAAGCAACCTGCATTTATTGTAACTAAGTGACAATTTTTTTCACACTTGAACGTCAGTGCATTACTAGGCATCGAACTGAGATCGAGAGCATTCACTTAACATTCAACATTTAACATAACATTCAACATTTAGTATAACATTCTAACTTTTTACTTTAAGAACTCTTAATCTTGTAAGAACAATCAATTAACACTTTACATCCTAATCTAATCAGTGCTTTGTTTTTACCGATCAACCCTGCATCGCGCACATATAAATATTTCAATACTGGGTGATTTTTCAATTAATCACTACCAGATCATCAAACAAAATGTTAAAATAAAATGGTAAAGCTACGATAACGTCAGAAGCTATTCGAGGCTCGCTGGCTGCCCGATGGCACGCTGTGCGGAATGCCGGCGCGCTCCGGCACGCTCCGGCACACTCCGGCACATTCCCGCACATTCCCGGCGCATGACCGGCGCATGACCGGCGCTCTGCCGCCTCCAGGCTATCGGCCTCGCAGCCTCCTATATTTAGCAAGTCAGTCTTCTATATTTAGTAAGTACAAAAACATGGAGGAAGAGTAACGTAACATATATATGGGTGTTTCGATCAGCGATTACTACCGCGGCCGCGCTGTGGTTCAGCCGGCACTCGTTCTGCATACGTCGACACTGCGCCTGCAGCTGTATTTCCTAAATATAACCTCTTTTAGTAAACTAACTATTGACCTCTAGAAATAACTGATTATAAAATAAAACAAACAATGATTGAAATACATATGACTTCGTTTGATCAAAATTTGCCACATCTAGGTGATTCCTTTGGGTACAAAGATAAACCAAGGATAGACGTTATACGCCCATAGCTGTGTCCGTAGCGTGCGCAGTCGCACGACATCGCCGTCTAGTGTTTGACCAAACTTGAAATTTAACTTTATACAAAATTAAATTCTACCTAACTAAAGGACATTAAAGTCAGACCTAACCTTTTTCCAAAAGTTAGGGTCATACGTATTTTAAACCACTACTACTCTACTAATTAAGCCCCGTACGTAACTATCACACACACTAATGCCCTTACTAATACTCACTGTGTTAAGTTATACAATGAATAAAGCCTGTGTAACCGTACATTTTTTGACGTATAAACCTGTCATAACTTTATGCAGCGTTTATTAGTAAGGCGCTATGTCATTAGTGTTTGTGATAGTGGTGTGTGATGACTAAATTGAGAAAACAGTGTCATTTTTTTTTGTTTTTTTAATATTTCATTCAAGTACTCTTACTAAAAGCAGTTAAAGGGTTAAGACCGTACGTGCAGTAATAGTGCGACCTAATGATTGGAAATACCTCTTGATCATGCCACGCATTTTTAACCGACTTCAAAAAAGGAGGAGGTTCTCAATTCGTCTGTATGTTTTTTTTTTTTGTTTTTTGTACGTTTGTTATGCTATATCTCCGTCAATTGTAAACGGATTTTGATGGTTCTTTTTTTGTTTGATAAGTCATGATTCAGGGGTGGTCCCATATAAATTTTGTAGCGATCGGTTTAGTGCCTCTCGAAAAATTCACCAAGAACAAAAAAGTTTTTTTCAAGTTTATATTTTCGTTTTGTAAGATTGTAAGTAGTTTTATTTTAAAAATAAATTACTTTGAAAGATACTATACACAGTCAAACATTGGGAGTCGACACTAAAAAGTAATAAATAAAAAACTTTTTTCAAAAAAATTATAACCGCATTTAAAAACTAAAAACCCAAAAATAACTAAAATTTCGGAAGTCGGTGGCTTCTCTTCTGCCATTCAATTTGTGTTGCCACCGACTTCCGAAATTTTAGTTATTTTTGGGTTTTTAGTTTTTGAAGGTGGTTATTATTTTTTTGAAAAAAGTTGTTTTTATTTGGAGTAAATGTATGAAAATTGCCTGATGGCCTTTAAAAGCATTTTTTTTTTATATAGCTACTATAACGTTTAGTTATGACATATTTCTGTATAATATTGGATCCTAGACTACTATAAAACATAATTATGTTAACTGAAACTTACAATAGCAATTTTAAGTTAAAATTGCTTTTAAACTTTGCTTAGTCTTTTCTTGTAGAATTATAATTAAGACTACACGTACACAACTTACAAGCATGATAAACAAATAGTCGTGAAGAAACTATCATAGCCATCATACGAGCGATAGTGCGAGAGATAGTGTTTTATATAAAGTCAACCACAAACTTAAATCATTTATTTCCATAATACCAAAATAGGCACGTAACGTCAATAATTTGTCATTGTAGTATTAAATATACGTATAATTTCAGACTGATATTAAATAAAAAACCTTTAAACCCTATAGAAAACAGTTGTTGTAAATCAGCCATCTCAAACCAGAGTATATATTTATTTTAAAATCAAATTGGCTTTAAGTTATTGAGAGATAGAAACGATCGGGTATTTATATCCGAAGAACACGCCAAGTTTTGTAAAAAATATGTCTAGAATAGAATTTGTGTTATAAGTAGTTGAGTATTAATAGAATCATTTTCGTTCTGATAAGAGAACCATTGGCACCGACGTTAGTGTGTCAGAATGGAAGGCAAAATGTTGTTGCTACTCGAAATACAGTTCGGGACTTGTACGAGAATCATTGCTAGGAGGTGACCGCAATTAATCTTTTCACACACAGCTTTACACGTTGGTCATGAAGTGATGTCATAATATAGGCCCTCTTTAGAAATTGTGCAGACCCGATAAACTCACTGATTCATTTCGTGAGGTGTCAGTTATTTAGTGGAGTTCTCTGTCTTGTTGTCGGGTCTGACAGTCACAATTCTCAAGAAAGTTTTTTCCTATAGCTTTTTTACTCAGACCACTAGTACCAGGATACCAGAGGATATGCAATATAGCCTGCACACACATTTATTTCCTCTGGAGCGTCGCCGGTGTTATATCCGCATTACGTTATATATTAGCATTAATTGTAAATAATAGCGGGACGACACGTTGTCCATTTTGAGCAAGTCCGCAGTAAATCTCCTCGTATCGGCAGGATGTCGCTGTCGGACAGCGAGCGCGTGCTGCGCGCCACCAACGTGTCGCGCGCGCCGCTCACCGTGCACGCCTACACCGCCGCCGACTACGGTGAGCGCTACTATCGCACTCACTACACACTACCTGTGAGCACGTGTCGCGCGCACCGCTCACTGTCCACGCCTACACCGCCGCCGACTACGGTGAGCGCTACTATCGCACTCACTACACACTACATGTGAGCACGTGTCGCGCGCGCCGCTCACCGTGCACGCCTACACCGCCGCCGACTACGGTGAGCGCTACTATCGCACTCACTACACACTACCTGTGAGCACGTGTCGCGCACACCGCTCACTGTCCACGCCTACACCGCCGCCGACTACGGTGAGCGCTACTATCGCACTCACTACACACTACCTGTGAGCACGTGTCGCGCGCACCGCTCACTGTCCACGCCTACACCGCCGCCGACTACGGTGAGCGCTACTATCGCACTCACTTCACTACACACTACCTGTGAGCACGTGTCGCGCGCACCGCTCACTGTCCACGCCTACACCGCCGCCGACTACGGTGAGCGCTACTATCGCACTCACTACACACTACATGTGAGCACGTGTCGCGCGCGCCGCTCACCGTGCACGCCTACACCGCCGCCGACTACGGTGAGCGCTACTATCGCACTCACTACACACTACCTGTGAGCACGTGTCGCGCGCACCGCTCACTGTCCACGCCTACACCGCCGCCGACTACGGTGAGCGCTACTATCGCACTCACTACACAGTTTTACAGTATCCGCTACGTGTATTGATCTTTTCAATTACAAAACCTCATTTGTTTTTATAACGAATCACAAAATGCCCCGTATTTTATCGTTTAATCTCCGTAATTGATCAAGAAAAACATTGTCCGCGAGGATGAGTTTTAATTAAAATATCTTTGTACTTAGATGAAAAGGAAATTTTATTGAATATAATAGGAATCTCACAGAGTAAGGAACGTAAAGTGATGAGCCCGCAAGAGCGACCATCAACCAGCAACAGCGACCGACATGACAAACTTCACAAAGACGACATGATGCACCCTGAGCCCCCTACCTCTTCTTTTCTCTTCGTTCTCCTATGTCATATTATGCGGTTTTTGCTGTAAAGTTGTTTTTTTTAGTTGTTTTGGGTTTGTACATTTTTATTTTTTAGGAAAGTAGAAAAGTTACATGAAATTTACTCTTAGGCAGGATGCATACCATTGTGCGACCACCCACGAGCTACCCGCATTGAACATTTGCCGCGTCACAATTGTTGTGCCACAATTATTTTTCACTACAAATGTATACGCTCCTACATATATGTCCTTAGTATGCGACTGTACGTGCCCGCGAACAAATATAATATGGGGTCGTTAAATGTGTCGCGCTGCAAATGTGGCGCCACAATTGTTGAGCCTCAAGTGTAGGGCTGGTGCTTAAGTGTGTGAGCGCGACTTGCAGAGCGGGCGCAGGACGAGCTGCCGTTCCGCCTGTACCTGCGCTACTTCGACACGCCGCCGCGCACCTGCCCCTGTCTGCGCGCCCACGACTGTGCGTACTTTATACATTACTAGCGACACGTTACCGGTGATCAAAATGTCTAAAAAATCTGGTTTTTCATTACTACAATTTACATACATGAATTTTAAATATTTTTCTCATGAATCACTGTATTTATTACTAAAAACGGTTTTAGTTTAAATCCGTTAACAGATTAAAAGATGTAAGCGAACAGCGTAAAGACTAAGAGAAGTGACTTAAATGTTTTAATCCATACTAATATTATAAATGGGAAAGTGTGTCTGTCTGTCTGTCTGTCTGTCTGTCTGTCTGTCTGTCTGTCTGTTTGTCTTTCTTTCACGGCAAAACGGAGCGACGGATTGGCGTGATTTTTTAAGTGGAGATAGTTGAAGGGATGGAGAGTAACATAGGCTACTTTTTGTCTCTTTCTAACGCGAGTGAAGCCGCGGGCAGAAGCTAGTAATGATTATAATTCTAGTCTTCATACATGAAGTTTAGAATTGCGTTGCCTAAATGTTTATTTTCGTGAGGATTGAACCAATCTGAGATAATATTCTGTAGCGGAGCTGGTGGCCGAAGAGTCGGAGTCGTGTTCCGTCGTGGAAGAGGTGGACACGGGCTTCGAGATATATCTAGCGCCGGACTACGGGCCGCAAAATGATCATCACTATACTGTAAGTCTTTGCTTTGCTTAGTGATTAATAATGTGAGTAGCTCTTTACAATAGTTTTAAAAAGAATATGAGATAAGAATAATAATAATAAGAAGGCATTATGGCCGGTGTGTGTGTCGCAGGTGAGCCCGGAGACGCTGACGGTGCGGGCAGGCGCGGCGGCGGAGTGGCGCGTGTCGCTGGCGCCGCCCGCCACCGCGCTCGAGCGCGCGCCCGACTGCACGCTCGTGCTGCGACTGCTGCCGCTCGAAGACACCGGGTAATTACACGTGGCGGGATAAACGCCAGAGGCAAAGCTTCTTAACAACTTGCAAAAGTTGTACCATATTTAGTAGGGTTAATATTTTATGCAAATTGGAACAAAACTTTAACTGACTGTGCGCTCGTGTACCGGTTTTTTCAGTCTCGCCTCGCCGCGTACCCGACAAGCGGCCAGTATATGCCCCGCGTGCTTGTGGTAGTACAAACGATGCGCTGCTGTATGGAGCTTTGTCCCTGTTCCGTGTATCTAGTGACGTGGCAGTGTGTGACGCTGACGTGTGTGCCGCGCAGGGCGGGCTGGCGGCGCGACGAGCCGGCGGCGCAGGCGCTGCGGCTGCGGCAGGCGCCGCGCGCGCCGCGCCTGCAGCTCTCCGCGCGCGACCTGCGCGTGCGCCTGTGCGCGCTCAGCCTGCCACACGGAGACGTGCTCAGGTCGTGCATTGTTCATACACTTACACATTCCTAGTACTTATAGTCAATAGTCAAATCATTTATTTTCGTTAGACCAAAAAAGGCACTTTGAAACGTCATTAATTATAAAACAAAAGTGAATCTACTGTTTAAGTAGACACCTGCCTACCGAGGTAGGCAGGTGTCTACTTAAACAGTGTGTGCAAGCACGACATGGAGTAACACACTACAAGAATGGAATATTTGGTTTCAAATTCATCTTCTAACAGAACTGAGAATAGAAGAGAGAGAGAGAAGTAGGCACGGACAAGATTTTAAATGTCATAAAAAGAGTAAAGGAAAGCATTTTTATCGGTGTCTTCTGAATTCTAAAATGAATCAATCATCTTCTCTAAAATGAATCATCTTATCTGATGGACAAGCTACCCGTCCATCGAAACGTTCCAAATTGCTTAATTTTGTGTGTTAATTTATGTGAGCGCGGTGCAACATCGTGTACACTGAGTGTAACATCAAGACTGCGGCGCAGGGTGCGCAAGCGGTTCCACGCGCAGAACGTGGGCAGCGGCGTGCTGGAGCTGGGCCTCGAGACCGCGCCGCCCTGGAGCGTGCTCGAGCGGGGCGCGGGGGGCGCGGGGGGCGCGGGGGGTGCGGGCGCCGGCTGCGGCTGCGGCACCGAGCGACACGCGAGCGCGCCGCTGCGCCTCGAGCCGTACTGCTCCACAGAGGTGAAGCTCTCCTGCTGCTACTTACCACGTGACCGGAACATGCGCCACATATACAGCTACAGCTCTTTATACTTCCCTGTCACTAGCAAATGAACAATAATTTAATAAGCAATCGAGCGTTCACTCTATTTTTCTTACACACCACATACGTAGTTGTTGTTGTTCTGTGACTTGACAATGTCAGTAGTTGAGCGACGTGGTGTCAGCGTCGTGCGTGACACGTGCTGTGTGTCGCCAGGTGTGCGTGGAGGTGCGCGTGAGCGCGGAGGAGAATTGGCCGGCGCCGGTGAAGACGTGGACGGCACCGGCAGCGGCGTCACCGGCGCCGTGCTACCCGCCGCGCACGGTCACCACCACCATGCTGCAGATCTTCGACGACGACAACATCCTACAAGTGATTCAACTCTTTTTCTATAGTTGTGTCATTAAGGTGGCCATTGTGCACCAACATATGATCACGTATCGCTAACGCCTCGCCGTGCGCCGCGTGCACTCGGCGCGTGTTGCAGACGCTGCCGCTGCTGCTGGAGCTGGAGTTCCCGCAGCTGCGCGCCGCGCCGCCGCAGCTCGACTTCCGCGTCGTGGTGGACGGCGACACGCGCAAGGCCTACTTCAGCGTGTCGCACTCCAGCCGTAAGACCGAGCGCTTCACTACTGTGTCCACACACACGCTCATAGCACGCAACATTCGGTGCTCACTGACACTGACGTCTAGCAGAAGTAACAACGTTGCCGTAGAACATGTCTGTCTGCCCTATTTCGCCACACAGTTATATAATAATAATAATAATAAATAATAAATGTTTATTGGAACCAAAATACAATTAATAATAATAATAAAGTTTATTTATTGTTTACAAGGACCAGATTACACAAATAGATTGTATCCATTGTAGGCACATATAATATGAGTAAAACATGAATCTAGTAAGCGGGTGAAGCCTAAACTCCTAAATAGGCTACAAAGCAACCTGAGCTTAGGAGAGACAGGACCGATCCCGATTATACAATATAATATGAAGGTCTTATATGGCGCAAGACGTGGTACAATTTATAATTAGGTACATAATCCTAGTAACAATAACATGCATGCAGAAAAATAAAGAGAAATGAAAGACGAAAGACGAATCAGTAAATTTCTTGTGTGGGTGTGTGTGTTGTGTGTATGTGTGCGTGTATGTGTATGTATGTGTGTGTATGTGGATGTGTTATGTGTGTGTCTAAATAAATGAGTCGAGTGTGTGTCTGTGTGTGTGTGTGTGTGTGCGTATGTGTGCGCGAGTATGTGTCACGGAAGAAAAGATTCTGTTTCCTCGTACGTTTTGTCTAATAGAAAAGAGCGAACTGCTGACTTACATTCATGGTCAGGTAAAGAGTATATTGCAATTTTGCCTAATTTGTGTGCGACATGTGTGAGCTTTGAGAGTTATATATGTTTTGGCTGGGACGTTGAGCTAATAGAAAATGTAACAAATTTAGTTTTGCTTGTATTCAGTGTTAGGGTGTGAGCCGTAAGCCAGTCAAAAGTGGAGTTAAGACCCTTTTGTGCCACAAATTGAAGTTCTGACCAGGAATTTATACAGTATATTGTGGTTACGGTAATAGCTACGATAGTTCAAAATAAACTGTATTGCAGCTATTAACGCTCACCTCCAAGAGTTGAGTACATCAGTGGTCCTATTTTAAATACACTTCAAATTTTTTTAAGAGTTTTCACAATAAGATCTGGGTTAGTTATGAATGACAGTGGTGCGTATGTGTATTGTGTGAGTGGGTCGTGTGTATTGTGTGGGTGTGCGTGTATTGTGTGAGTGTGTGTGCGTATGTGCGGGTTTGTGATTGTGAGTGTGTGTGCATGTCTGTGTGACGAGGGTGTATTTTGGATATTATTATCTGCACTTATGGTAAAATATAAAAGCATTAAACCAATAACTTTAAATTTTCACTAAGATTTCAATACTGTCGTAAGTTTGAGTGGAAAGCCATTTATCAGTTTGGGTTTTGCAATCTCGGGAACAAAGTGGATAGATATTGATGATTTTATTAATTTTGTTATAAATGACTGGGGCAAAGAATTTAAAATTTCGTCGTACAACTTGCAATTTAGTGGGGGTGATCTCGCACACTCTATCACTTCTGCGTTTTCTCGTATAGAGAGTGGGATCATAGTTCAGCTCAGAATGCTTGCGAACAATGACGCAAAGAACAAATGAGTGTCTCACTGTTGGAAGTTTCCACATTTTATATAGGTCTTCAGTCGGGAAGCGGATAGGTTTGTGTGCCATAACTTTGCGTATAGCTCTCTGAGCTCTCTCCAATCTCAAAAATAGACACTTGCCTGCATTCCCCCAAGCTGCTATGCAGTAAGTTATAATAGAGTGGGCCAGGGCAAAGTAGACAGTTTTGAGAATGGAAAGATCTGCTGAGTTCCTAAGATTTTTAAAGACATATATTAGTTTTCTGCCTCGTGACACCAGTGCATTGATCTGCTCATTCCATGTCAGAGCACTATCGATTTGAATACCGAGGTATTTAATGCAATCAGTGCGCGAGATTGAGTTGTGGGCTGTCAGGCAACTAAAAGAGGTTGGTTGTGACTTTTGTCTTGCGGCAAAGGTAATAAACTTAGTTTTATCTACATTTAAAGTAAGTAGATTGTGCGCAAGCCATGTCATAGCTGCTTGTAGGGCTGATTCTGCAAAATAGCGAGCCTCGCTCCAATCATCACCACGCACCAAAATAACCGTGTCATCGGCATAGGAGATGACCTTCGCGTTGGGCAGTGAGTTGTATTAAATCTCATCTGCTCGGGGTGCCTGACCATGCCCAGTCATACTGAAATATTGTTTGTTTCGCAGGCACAGCGACTCTGGATATAGCGACGGAATGGTTAGGCGGCAGCGAGTTCAAGATCTGGCCGCCATTGTTACGGCTGGCCCCCGGAGAAAACGCTAACGTTTACGTTCAATACACTGCGGTGTAAGATCACGTTTCATAATGTTATTATACCACGCCGCTTCTTGCTTAAATTTTATTCAATGACACTAAATATAAATAAGTATACTTGAATAGTTTAACTCTAGAATAACGTGATGAAAAACAATGCCGTTATGTAAGAGTAAATTTCTTCTAGAATAGCTATTCTCGAATAATTGAACGTTTGGTAAGATCGGCCCTTAGTAATTTAAAAATAGCTAATTATGAATAGACGTGTAACTTTGGCTAAGCAATAGTCAGTGTTAAAGTGTGAATAAGGGAGATATCAGGTGTGTATTTAGAATATAAGATAATATTTGTTGAGCAAGGTTTGAAACGTCTTTATTTGTGGAGAGGGTATGAAGCATAAAAGTACGGTTAAGCAATATGGTGCAGATGGGTGGCCGCGCCGGTGGAGGGCTGGGCGCTGCTGCGCGTGTGCTGCGCGGGCGCGCGCGGGGGCGCGTGTGCGTGCGGGGGCGCGGGGGCGCGGTGCCGCGCGGGCGCGTGGTGCCGCGCCGCCGTGCCCGTGCGCGCCGCGCCCACGCGCGACCACAAGTTCCACCGCACAAGCCACGACCACACCGACGACGCGCGCCTGCTGCCGCCCCACCTCGCCGCCGCCGACACCCACCACCCGGGTAGTACTCGCCGTGGTCACATGTACTCGTAACAGTGTGAAAATACAATAAAAGTTAAAAAAATAAACAAAACTTATTTTTTTTTTGCTTTATTGACTTACATTATGGTCAGCTACCGGTGTCAGTATAGTTATGTATCATTGTGTTTTTTTTTGTTTGGGTACAATGCTGGCGACCCACGAAAGTTGTTCGAACACTTAGGAAGTGTGCCACTATCTCATCACGCCTTTAATGCAGATGTTCTCTTCAAACGTGTCATTAATTATAGGGTTACTAGCTTTTGCCCGCGACTTCGTCCGCGTGGAATAATAGTTCCCGTTCCCGGGGGATTTCCGGGATGAAAACTATCCTATGTCCTTTCTCGGGTCCCAGACTATATCTGTACCAAATTTCATTCAAATCGGTTCAGTGGTTTAGTCGTGAAGAAGAGACAGACAGACAGACAGACAGAAAGACAGACAGACAGACAGACAGAGTTACTTTCGCATTTATAATATTAGTACGGATATTATCTATTAAACACAGTTTTCTAACAGACAAAAAAATACTAATTTTGTAAAGATCATCCGTGGAGAACCTATAACAGGGCTTAAAGTACAAAACTTTTATGCGAGTCCTCTGCACCCTCGGCCCCATCCAGAACGGAAAATGTCATTTGATGATTTCCCAACCACAAAAAAAAATACCGGGCATATCTATTACTACCGGTCTCTACCCGTCAAAAATTTGCACAGCGTATAGCATCATCGCAACTTACTGAAGTATGTATAACCCGTGCGAGCTAACATGGCACCAGGGGGCCTACCACAAGCTCTTATAGCAGTATTACTTTGATCTTACTTTGCCTTTTCGTACCATGACGTCCTATAAATAAGCTTGTTAGGCTCTATAAACATTCTTGTTTTCGTAGCGGTTTTGTGACGTCATAGCCAAAACGTTCATTCTATTTCGTACCATTAGCATGTTTTTGACAGCTAGCAGTTTTGTTTTTGATGTCAAATTTGACACTACAAAAAAGTTACTCGGGCGGAGTGGATACAATATTGTTTTGCTATTAATTATTATTACTGTATTATTAAACGATTTTAAGTAATTTATAATGTAAGTAAAATTTGTTATAATGCGTAAAGAGTCAAATGAATGGTTAAATTTGGTGATTTTTGTCTTTATTTCTATAATGAATTCTAGATGGCGAATGGTTGTGCAAAATTCCAGTTTTTGGAAGCGAATAACACTCAAACACGAGTTTCACGAAAGAGCGTCGTTTGCAGCTTCGTAAAGAAGTTGACCTTGACCTTCCCTGTTAAGTGGGACAAAGTTTGTAAAATGCTACAGACTCGCGCAGGAGCCAGTGCATCGTCTGTGTGACGAATTGAGGCCACATAGGACAAGGACAAGACCTAATAAATCTACAGAGACGAAGGTAAATATGTACCATAATTAATGTACTTTAAAACAGTGTTTAAGTGCCATAGTAACTACTTTCATGTATATTAAACAAACTATATTCATTTTGAAGGTGATGATTGCATTATCATATTAAGTGACTGGATGTGGATCATACCAGCGTCCTTCAGGCAGCATATGAGGTCTTTTTGTGGCGCAGCAGAAAGCTACAGCCTGTCTAAATCTGCTGGGTTAGGCAGAAGTATATCACATTTCCAGTGAAGAACCAAGATGGAACAGAATTAAAATGAAGTAGGTATGTGTTTCTTCATGCAAACTTTGCAATTATTATGGTAACAAAAACAAGTTAGGCCATAGGGTACTTATACTTAATTATAACTAGCTTCTGCCTGCGACTTTGTCCACGTGGAATAATGCCAGTTCCGGCGGGATTTCTGGGATGAAAACTATCCTATGTCTTTTATAATATAATATATTTAATTAATTATAATAACTTATTCATGTATTTGTTTACTCAGTAATTTAACCTTTCAACGACCAACCGACAGCCGGCTGTCGGGCCGATATTGTCTTTCTATTGTGTCTGAAATCATGTGTGTTCGAAAGATTAACTTAAAAAAAATATATATTTTGTGTTTACTTTTTTCAGATTTGCGATGCAAACTGATAATGACTAATGAGTGTAGATGCAAGTCACAGTGGTGAAACTCTCGACTTTTACATATCGTATACACATCCATTATGAGCAGATTTGGAAAATGTTAGTTACACAGAAGATACCTACTTGGTTTCTTGGTATGCATCACAAGTTTAATTTACGATAAGGCTTAATAATAAAATAAACAAATATGTAGTAAATGGACAACAAAAATTATTTATTTGTAACAATTATTTACATGAAACTTTAGTCAACAATATATTTTTTTTCATCAGATCTCTGATACCCCATGAGGAAAAGCATGGTACAAAGAAGGAACATTGCTCTTCAGCAGAGTGTTGCTACTCGCAACTTTCTTGTTCAGCGTTGTGAGAAAGACGTCATGTAAGATAAGAAGACAATTTTGTATGGGGACTCCACTTCCTTTTTATTGCAATGCACATTTCTATATTTGGTAGAAAGTAGTATCTATGTAAATAATAAATACATGTATTTTTGTCAACTATTCTGTTTTTATTCAAACTTCTTTAAGCTATAATTTGTGAGACTTAAAATTCTAATACACTTCTTACTTGTGACTGCTTTAACAACAATAACAATATTTTAAAAATCAGCAAGTGATGTCTTCTTATTGGATTTAAATAATAATAAAAAAATATTGTATTATGATTTTGTGGTTACCTTTCAATCCTCTATAATTATAGATCTCTGTCTTCAGCGGTTATCTGTATACCTCTTGCCACCCTCGTCAGCTGCCCTCACAGCAGAATCGTAGAGTATCTGTGATATAACAAGATTATTTTAATATTGATCTAAAGATCATAATAACATGATAAAATAAAAACAATTGGTTACTGACCTTATATCAGCCTGCCCAATCTTTATGAGCACCATCACCTTGGGTGTTATGGACTTCTACGATTTCTCACCATTTCCTTTGTGAATATCGCTCTAGTTTATCGATTGCAAACTCAAGCAAAGTTTCGGTCAGTGGGTAGTATGTTGAGGAATTCTCACAATCTAACGGCCGAGAAGAGACGCGGTGAGAACTTCGACTGCAAAATTATCCACAAAAACTAATCACACACTATTATTTAACAACATCTTCTTAGCTATTTAAATATTAACAGAATATTTAAAGTTACATCATTGATTCACACTGTTGAACTTTACCTTGATTCCATTTTGTATACAATAACTTATAACCACGAAGTAAATATGTTACTTCGTGGTTTTATATAAGTAACCACTACTAAAACAAACCACTTGGAGAAACAAAGATTACTGTAAACATAACATTGGCACTCTTGAAAAATAAAAATTTGTATTTGTTGTAAATTTGTAATGAAGACAGTCAGGAGCACAGAACATAAATATACCCTAAAGAGGTCAGGAGCTGTCAATTGTTCCGAATCACAAAAAGAAATAACTAGATGACGACGTAGTCGCAGTTTTTTAAAATTAATTTTGTGACTTTAGAGTTAAATCTGAAAAAATGGTTGTTAATTTTATGTAAATAATGTAGATAAATTAAATCAATTTCAAAATATGTTTTAACCGGCATCTTTTAAGTTAGTTGTTATAATTTTTTGGTCCATGATAAACTTCATAATGCGAATCGGACCGTAAACGTAAGAAAGAGATAGAGCTATACAGGTTAATATATCGTGTCGTTTCTTTTCTGCTTTGGCAGGGAATAGACAAAATCATTGAAACCGTTCATTCTTTCCCCTCCCTAAGCAGGAACATAATGATAATGAGAGATTGAGCTAATGGTACGAAATGAAGTAATACTGCAGCAGTGTTAAAACAAAACGTTCCTGAAACAAGAATGTTTTGTTAAAGCTCATGGTCGGCCCCCTGGAGCCCAATTCTCGTGCGTTAGATAAATATCGAAATCGATATTTATCAAATTAAAATGGCGGATATTGGATAAATCGGTATTCTCAATTGGGCTCCTGGGACCTAATTCTCGGTTTATGTGATATAATATCGAATTCGATAAGATATCGAGAGTCTCATATCAATCAAAAATATCACAAAATTCAATGACAAATGAATGAAATGGTTGGATAATTATCTCACTCGATAAACTGAGAATATAGATTTATCCAAATAACTCGATATCCGCCATTTTAAGTTGATAAATATCGATTTCGATATTTATCTAACGCACGAGAATTGGGTTCCTGGGACCTAATTCTCGGTTTATGTGATATAATATCGAATTTGATAAGATATCGAGAGTCTTATATCAATCAAAAATATCACAAAATTCAATGACAAATGAATGAAATGGTTGGATAATTATCTCACTCGATAAACTGAGAATACCGATTTATCCAAATAACTCGATATCCGCCATTTTAATTTGATAAATATCGATTTCGATATTTATCTAACGCACGAGAATTGGCTTCCTGGAGCCCAATTCTCGTGCGTTAGATAAATATCGAAATCGATATTTATCAAATTAAAATGGCGGATATCGAGTTATTTGGATAAATCGGTATTCTCAGTTTATCGAGTGAGATAATTATCCAACCATTTCATTCATTTGTCATTGAATTTTGTGATATTTTTGATTGATATAAGACTCTCGATATCTTATCAAATTCGATATTATATCACATAAACCGAGAATTAGGTCCCTGGCTCGAAAACAAACCTATCCCCGCGACTCCGCGCGGCGCCCCGCTCTCGTCTTGCGAGTAGCGTTAGCATCACTATTTCAATATACGGCACAAGTTTAACTAAAATAGCGGATGTCCTGAAAAATATTTTATATAGTCTTGAGGGTCATATCTTACTAGAACATCAGGCAGCACAGCCCAGGTCGCGCCGCCAACTATACGTATACAGTTCACTGGGTAGCTTGTGAGGCACCCTCCATACATTTTGTAGGCTTGCACAGCCTGGTGACCTTGGTGCCTTAAGGGACATGAAGCCCGACAATCAATTCAATTTATTAAACGCCGACACAAAAAGGGTAGCTCTTAAACGGGAGAACCCATTTGGTTGCGGTTTGTTTTTTGAAAGTATAATTTTATTGCACTTTATCGATCTATCTCCACCAAGTCAGACTTGTGGCAACAATATATCATATAATAATATCATGATAATTTAAACTTAATCCAATACATCGTGATTGGCAAACACGATGTATTGGATTAAGTTTTCAAGACCTGACTCGGACACGTACCTATAGAGTTTACATTTCACAAGTCTACTTTTACTTTACTAGAATAAAGATTAAATTTCATCATTCTTCACAAGATGCAGCCTGTAATGACTATAAAAGCTCTGAACGCCGATCCGCTTGTTGTAAGATAGCTGAAGGGATCGGGCGCTAATGGCATAATCTCGTATTGAGTCGATACGGCGCGGCACCCTTTTTGAAAATGTAACTCTGCTATTAGGTATGTATAAAAGCGTACATAATATCTGAGTAATTCTGAACGAGGCATGTCGAGCCAGCTGCCGCCGGCGCGTGTCGCATGCGAGTGTACCCGCGTGCCCACGCTTGTGTTACCATGCTCACAATATTTACCGAGATAAGTATCGAGATAAAATTAAATAAATATCTTAGGACAACTCACACACGGTCATCTGATCCCAAGTTAAGCAGAGCTTGTGTTATGGTAACCAGACAACTGATACATACTTGTGTACTTTATAAATACATACATATTATAGATAAATATAATATTAGAGATAAACGAACTTCAGCCCGACTTCAAGTTCCTAATGTTATGCTAAAGCGCCACATGCTGCTGATGACGTCAGAACTTCAAACTGGTAATGACGACGAGGAACACTTTACCTTTGAGTGGAGAATGAATGAGTTGTCCGAAGCAATAAAATATTACGAGCATGTATAAACTAGAGGCTTGTTATATTCGACACATCAGGTACATTTTACGCCCGCGCTGGGAGGGCCAATCTCGGATTTCCTCAATAAGGCTGGAGTCAAACTGTAGTAGGGCACATGTTGTTGCGCGCTTATTGCAATAAATCCCCTGGCGCGTAGCCAGGAGGGCTCACACTCACTACATCGGCTCAATCTGTGACGGAATGCGGGCTTATTTGATTTACGCCGTGATACGTGTTTTTTAGGACAATCCCGCCACATTATTCCCAACCACTGTAACTCTTGTCAGCTAGAACCAACAGTGGAGTCCACAAGAAAAGCGCCGAGCAGTGAAGCTCGACGAGTCCTGAAGAAACGATTCTGTAATAATAAATGAATTATTAGAAAAGAGCAGCGCAGTGGAGGAAAATATGTTTGCCACTTCCCTCCATAACAAGCAGGAGACAGAACAGAAGTCTGCTTGTAACCATGGCAGGTGTAACCCTGCCGAAATGTCAAGCAAAAAACAAATAAAAAGGTACGTGCGCGTTAAATACCGAATAACAGTGAAGTATAAATAGGTAACGCGAAAGTTTAAAGTATAATAGAACAGAACTAAGCCGATGTGCACATAGGGCCAATTTATTAAAACTGAGAGAAGCCCAGATCGCCTAGCAATTGCGTCGCCAGCGGCGCGGCGGCGGCGGTACGCCACACGTAATGATAGCCGCTAACTGCCGGTTTATAAGTGGCGAAGGTATGCCGTAACGTATCACAGGCGCTCTTCCTCTTTGATTTAACTTTTAGATTAGCTCGTCCTGCGTTGGTCTACTACACGAATAACGAATAAGCACCGCCGGACACCGGGTGAGGCGGTGAGGGGGGGAGGGGCCGTGGGGTGTGGAAGCGAGTGAAAGTCTCCGGTCGAACAGGTCCTCTCAGTGGCGGCAGAGCTCGCCATGCAAATCTGCTGTTAGCTCAGATCTCATAATCAATCAATCAATCAATCAATCATTTATTTTGTAAAACATAGGTAGGATACAGAAATACAGATGGAAATGTCAGAAATATGTGCACTATGTTTTGCCAATGTTTGGCGTACAAAATCATACAAATAAGAAATTTCAATTATCAAGGCATGTCAATAAATTACACTAAAATAAGTTCATGAATTTTCATAAAGTCAGCTTTTATTATTTTACCACGTAAAATGATGCTGCACTCATTCTGAGTTTCACTTAATATTATGCTCTTGATGTTGTTATTATTTCTGGCTTTCCGGCTCAAATCTGAATTCAAGCGTTTTGCTTTAAACAGTACCTATTTTATTTTATTTTCGTTGCGAGCCTTAGCTCAAGATTGCCGTTAGGGTTTGTTCCCGTTGTCCCCGTACGCCGTGTCCCCGTGTACTTCAATTAAATATTTGAAAATAGTTCCCGTTGTCCCCGTACACTGTCCCCGTTAATATAGTTGAATAAAATAGGTAAAAATTATTGCCCACTGTCCCCGTTTTTTCTTTTCCCAACAAACAAAGTGTAAGTATGGAACATTAGTAGATTAGCCTTGGGACCCGGTAGATTAATATAAAGGATTTAGACCTTGTTTTCAAGTAAGATTTTTTATTTAATGAAATGTCCCTCAGAGTTACAGGACGTTATTTTTCAATTAAAGATTGAAAACTTAAGAGAACAAAAGTACTAGGCGAGCAGTAACGTGAAGTAGTCATGTGCGAAAATTTAAAATATGTGGTGGATCACGTTTTCCATTTACCACTTCACGTTACTGCGCGTCTAGTACTTTTGATTGAATTAAGTAGTCAAGTGTAAAAATTAAAAATTACTGTGAACTTGAAGTTTAGTTTAGTTTATACATTAGCCGAATGTAACGGGGACAACGGGAAATAAATTTAATCACGTACCGCTGTCCCCGTGACGGGGATATGGCATACGGGGACAACGGGAACAAACCGCCGTTAGTAACAATTAGATATTGATAAAATAGTTGCTTGTAAACTCGATTTAGGGACGATAATTTTACATGATAACGTCATAAGTAAACATAGAATAGGATTTTTTAGTCATTCCTAATAGTTATGGTTTTATTTTAATACTATCTTCTGCCCGCGACTTCGCCCGCGTGGAATAGTTTCCGTTCCCCCGGGATTTTCCAGATGAAAACTATTCTATGTCCTTTCTCGGGTCCCAGACTATATCTGTACCAAATTTCATTCAAATCGGTTCAGTAGTTTAGGCGTGAAGAAGAGACAGACAGACAGACAGAAAGGCTGGTTTTATTGTCAAACGTTTCGGCAGCGCCGTTGGAACGCGCGCGTTCGGAGATATATGAGAGTAGTAGTTGCGTTTCAAAGTCACGCGCTTTTGCAGCGCCGTTCAGAAAACGCGCAGTGTTCGCCGGCGCTGCCAGGCGCGGGCCACTCTTCGCGCTTCTACGGCCAGTGTGCGGTTTAGTGTGACGCCGTTGAGACGCACCGTTTTTCACATTGTACACGACTAACTGTCTCACAGCAGCGGAATGCGTGCTACTAATCTCGTTTCAAAGTGCACAATTACTGTTCAAGCGCGCACTTTTAACAGCGCGCTGCCCAGCGGCGCGTCTAGCGGTGTGACTATAAAACCAGCCAAAGACAGACAGACAGAGTTACTTTTGCATTTATAATATTAGTACGAATTTTATATGTTCCATCTGTCTGTCAACACCCCTATTTTCAGGAACGTATAAAAGTATAAAGCGAGCTCCAGCTTAGCAGTAGAGAGCAACAGACCCATCAAATTAACTAAAATGTCAAGTACAGAAGTATGCTGATACAACCTGTTATACTTGCATAATAAATTATAACACAACATTTCATATGTTTAAGACTGAGAACAAGAAAACAGCCCAATCTGAAGTGTGAAACTTCTGTGCTCACAGCAGAGCTTACTGTTTAACAAACTACACTTCAGAGTAAACCCTTTAGAACCCGTCCGGTGTGCTGAGCGCGCCACACTCGGCCGCTTCGCTGATCTACACCACGTCTCATTATACTAACAGTTGTTAGAAATAAGGACTTCATTCTTGATCATTCGATGTTTAGTGTCTAACCAAGTTTTATTGTGTTAAAAATAACTGAAAAGTTCAAAATAACATCAAATTGGTTATAAACTATGATCGAATGTTTAGTTTGACCGGACTAACGTTAGTTGCTCACCTTCTACCTTCTCGGAGTTCTAAATAACACCTGTTTGTAGTTGACACTCGTCTTTTAGAATGAACAACAACAATTTGTTTGTGACATCAAGGGTACACACCGGTAAGTTGTCGCGACTACAGAGACAACTAGTCCAGGTCGCGCTCGCTCGTAGTGAGCTTACTTTACGTTAAGTCGCCTCCTTTTACAAACTTGGTCGGCGCGCAGTGGTTATAAAATGAAAGAGGTCATTAAGCTACACGTTAATCGCAATACTTGAAAAGCCACTCGTCGCGGTGCCGGTGCGCCCCGGAGCGGAGCGGAGCGGCCGGAGCGAGCTGAGCGGCCGGAGCGAGCTGAGCGGCCGGAGCGAGCTGAGCGGCCGGAGCGAGCTGAGCGGCCGGAGCAAGCTGAGTGGACTGAGCGAGCTGAGTGGACTGAGCGAGCTGAGTGGACTGAGCGAGCTGAGCGGCCGGAGCGAGCTGAGCGGCGCACGTGCAGGAACAGGGGACACTGTTCAAGTACTCACTGTATCTTAGTAGATATTACGCCCACGGTTACTGTTGGTTCTGTTCTTCTTTATTAGCAGTAACAAACATTTATTTTCACTTACAGATCCACAGAACCGATATACAGTCAGACAGATTACTCGCTAAGACTTCGGAGAAATTAAATATAAAATCCACTTTTAATGTATTATACTAGAAGTATTTTTGGTCTTGCTTAACCCGCTAATCTCCTATCGGGTTAGGCAAGGCCAAGAATACTCCAAAAAAAAAGTTTTTGTTTTCATGGGTAGAATCAGCTGTTTCTAAGAAAAGTTCAATGCCCTCCTATAGTCCGGATGTATGAAACTGGTGATATTTTTTTCGAGATTTTAGAGTTGGTTCCATAATAAAAGTTGTTTGTTTTTATGAGTAGAATCATCTCCTAGCGGGTTGAGCAAGATCAAAAATACACCTAGTGCCTATACTTACTTTTCACAAAAAAATATTCTCTCCAAGTTTCTTAAATCAGCAGTTTGAGCTGCTCCTCAACAAATTCAGTCAGTCAGTTAGCTTACCTTAGTCTTATTATTGATACTACTTTTTTATTATGAACCGATTGCAATGAAACAAACAATAAATGTTGAGTGTTTCCACCGTGGAATAAACTCATAGACCACGCCAAATCGGTTAAGCTGTTTCTGAGAGTAGCGGACACAAACAAACACAAACAGATAAACAGACAAAAACAAACAATGTTTTGAATTCGATTTCGTTCATGAAGCCCCAGTTTTTTATGTATATCTTCCATTATATTCAGCGACCACTTACGATTTTATTATAATTATGTTTGATGGATTAAAACGTGTGTTTGGCATTTGGCATCTGGAGAAAAAATTTATTTTACGCGCTTAATTTGACATAAATTAAAGTGTTTAATTTATTTCATAGGAAATAATATTATTAACATTATTTTTTAACTTCTTAGTTATTTAGAAAAAAATACCCATATCCTTAAAAAAAGTTTTCAAAATAAGTACATAGTTCGTTGAGAAAAATAATGAAAATCCAGAAAATGCTCCGGTCCGGTTTTCATTTTAAGGAACGCTAAATAGTGAGAGGTGAGGCCGGGAACTTACGTTGCTATGCAGTGGCAGCCAGCTCTGAAATCGTTTTATGAGTTCACGTTCCACGGTAAGTGTGTACATACTTTGTGTCGGCTGTTCGCGAACAACCACTTTATTGTGAAACTACACCGTCCCGACACCGGCTGCCAACACTTATTGCCCATACTATTCAAATTGCAAATGGATATTATTGTAATTGATTTTAAGTTAAGAAATACTTTCTGTAATGGACCAGGATCTATCTAAAACCATCCTTCACAGTATCTCCAAACTTTTTCAGTCAATCGGACACCATACGCGGCCAACTGAGCCAGTACAAAAGATCCGTGGCCGCGGGAGAAACAGTGCGCCCACACTGTCAACTTTCATTTCAGCAAACTAACATTATTTATTAAATATATATTATAGGTATATTATGTTTTATGAATTATACACCTATATTATTTGTATCGACACAAGTTATTTATTGTTCTAATAAATATAATATACAGGCATAATATAAAAATAAATATAGCTAAATTAAAACTAACTAAAAACTAATTAATATCTAAAACGAAAATAAAACTAAAAAGAATTATAAAATAAATAAAAAGAAAGGGGTTATGCGTCGGCGTCGAAAAACTCGTCATCACTGTCGACGGGCAGCGTGCCCAGAAGTCTGGCAGCATTGCCACGCTGAATTGCAATGCTTATTTTTTGGGCAAAGTAGATGCCAGCCTTCTGATCACGTGAAGCGTATTTGTAAAGAGAACGCGCGTTCGGGCCCCATGGTCCCAAAGTTTCAACCCCAAACGGCTCAAAAATATAATTACCAGCTAGGTTGTTATATTTCCGTCGCTTGAGGTTTTCTGCTTCGGCAGCAGCATTTCAGAACTAGGAAGATGCGATGGCGGAAATTATACACCTATTTTTTATAATCCCTATTTAATTTAAATATTTTTGAATAAAACCACTAACCACCAGAATTAATCTAACTACATATATTGATGCATTAGGTTTTCAAAATTAAGAGTTCGTATCTCATACAACGTCAGTAGCAGTGTAACAAAATGACCAGTTTCAAAAAGTTCCAAACCGAGAACTTTTTAACCGACTTTCAAAAGGAGGACATTCGCAACCTTTTTGACCACCACCACCACCTTTTTGTAAGAAGGTTAAAAACTTAGGTTCATTAAGCTTCAAACAAAGGTAATGTGTTAAAAAGGTAACCCTTTTTTAACACAATCAAAGGTTGAAACTTGAAAAACGAGTCAAGTTTCCCTAATCAATTCTGCTTTATTTCAACTTAATGGAAATAAAATGTATTTATTTAAAAGTGACTTGTACGACTAGAAAACTAAAATACCTACCTCAATTATGGGTTGAAATTCGTGGGTTAAGAACTAGAGTAGCGTAAGGGCAAAAATTCAAAAAAAATTTTTTTTCACCGTTCGCTTTTTTAATCCCCATATTTTAATGTGCCAAAAAACTGGAACGATGTAGTGTATAGATTGCTTAGTACAACAATAACGTATAAAAATAAAAGATATTTATTAAGTGCCAAAATGAAGTGTTTCTACTTACAATAATCTTAACATTATTTTGTCAAAAAAGTTACGAGCACAACGATCGTAACTCGATTTACAGAGCGATTTACTGCATATGGGTCCTTGTTTCGTACGCTTCCGTCATTTTTCTCCCTGCCACAAAAACGTAAGGGTGGCATACGCTACTGTGGCACTAAATATTTAGAGTAATGCAGTCAGTTTTCATGTCAAGAATAGTGTAAAAGCTAAATACATTCTTTTAGCACGTAAGAAATCTCTGTTGGTCTAATTCACTTTCGTGTGTAAAACTACTGTACGTTAGTTTGACTCCAAAATCTTTAGCCCGGCCCAGCCGGTTACATAAAGCGATAAGACAACAAGCCTCCCAAATGTAATTAGTCCGTCTGTTAGATTATCAAAAAATGTTGGACACGTATTTTTTCTTTTTTCACATAAACGAAAAATGACGATGACACGGTGCGTTGAAGTTTCGCGTGACGTCCCGATGCGGTACAATTTTTGCAGAATTCCGGTACTTCGTTCGTTTGGTATATCTTTGTATTTTTTTACTAACTAGCAGGGATGTTAGGGAGCTCCGTAACCGTAACCGAAACTATCGGATATCCAAAATACTAATAATATTATAAAGAGGTAAAATTTGTAAGTTTGTATGTAGGGAGTAATCTCTGGAACTCATGATTCAATTCTAAAAATTTTTTCACTGGCGAAAGCTACATTATTCCTGAGTGCTATATATATATATATATATATAATATCACGCTATGTCCCACGGGAGCGAGGCAGTAACCAAAAACCTAAAGGTGTTACCACACCAATCGAGCGATCGTCGATCGATGCCATCGAGCGATCGTCGATCGATGCCATCGATCGATGGTAGAATGGATTACTCGACGTCGATCGATAGTTTCTACCACACCAATCGATCGATAGCGGATAGATGCCATCGATCGATGGTAGAATGGATAGGTCGACGTCGATCGATTGGTTAGTCGACTGGTATCCGTCGACCGATGCCATCGACCGGCAATCGATCGATTGGTTAGTCGATGGTATCCGTCGATCAATTAAAGCTACCACATCAATCGATCAACGTCGACCGATATCGATCGATGGCATCGATAGACTATAGATCGATTGGTGTGATAACACCCTAACGTAACGCGGGTGAAACCGCGAGGAACAGCTAGTCATTTATAAAATTCTTGTGTCACAATGTTAGTTACCTTACTACTCCGAAACGGCTTTACCGATTTTTACCAAATTTTACATGCATATTCAGTAGGTCTGAAAATCGGCTAGGTATTATCGATTTTTCATATCCCTAAGTGGTATGGGTTTTTAACCCTTAACATTTTAAACGTGGGTGAAACCGCGGGAGGCAGATGGTTTAATATAAGTAAGTAGGTGGAAATAGAAACTACCATGGTGTGCAAGTTAAATAATAATTATATATTTTATTTCACAAATACTGTAATAATTTAAATAATAGTAAAAAACTTTTAGCGGCGACTACGGAAAATATATTTTGAATTCAAGTAGTTAGCTTCTTAAAGAAGCCACGAGAGATTATTAATTTTAGAAGATTATTGTTATTGTTTTTAGAGCCATTTTAACGGAAGTTCCGTTGCATTCCATACATAATTGAATTTATGTAACAGCCAAAATGACGTAAGTCAACCAGTTATTGAAAAATAAATTTTATTAAAATGAAACAGTTTTTTGTTTGACCAAAAAGTTATACTATTTTGTAGCAGATAAGTAAAGCTTTATTATTAGTAAAAATCAGATTTCTAACTACTATAGATTTTGCCTTAAAAGAGCTATAAGATAACGGTAGGTAAATTTGAGTTGTTTTTCCGCTCTCCTGAGAAGTTGTCATTTTGCCCTTACTCTACTCTAGTTCTTAACCCACGAATTGCTTTAAATATTTTCTCATATTTGTTTGTAGAAGTTATGACGTTCCACGCGGCACCAGGAAGAGTGCAGCTGACTGCTGAGCGCTAGTCAATGGCAAAACAATATTGCATTACATAGCATACAGAGGTCTGATGTCGCGGAAGATTTTTACGAAGCGCATGTTCTGGTGCGGCGAGTGACGACGTGCGGAGCGCCGCGAGCCGGCGTGTCGAGTGCACGCACGCACACACACACACGCACACAGTGGCGCGGGCCACGCCGCCGCCGCGCGGCACTCCGCGGCCGCACTCCGCGCCGAGCACACGCGCTCCGCGCCACGCTTGTCTGTAAATAACACTACACTTCGCTCGCGGAGCGAAACTTCTGCCCGCCGCTTCTGATGTTATACTAGTGATTAGGAAATAATATCCACTTTCACCACCTACAACTTATATACATGTTATTTAGAAACTTGTGATTGTTTTTTTTTTGTAAATAATACTGCTTCTTCGAGATGATGCTTAAAGAACTTCTGCAAATAAAATTGGAGAACGAATACAGGTCAGTCAAAATGAAGTGGTTCAGACCGTAAGTGTAATGTTGTTGTGGTGGTGGTGATGTGGCGCGAGTGAGGCGCCGCCATGCTGCGCTGGCTGGTGCTGGCGCTGCTGCTGCCGCGCGCCCGCGCCGCCAACACCTCGCGCGCGCTGCACGGGCACAGGCTGCGCGTGGCGCTCAAACAGAACATCGCCTTTCACAGCTATGAGTATGACCTGTACAATTTGACGACTGTATTTGAAAATGAAGCTCGTACGCTTCTCCCGGCTGATCTCTTCGTGTTTATCGAAAACTTTGAATATGAGAAACTTCATAGATACAAGAGAGAGTCGCACTCGCTCATAGGAACTTTCGACATATCTAAAATGTTCAAAAAAAGAAAGAACAAGAGCAAGCAAGACGTCGAGTTAAGACCGAGCGCATCGTCGCTGCACGGCGGGCAGGCGCCGCACGCCGCTGAGGCCTTCGTGCAGCCGGCGCCGTCCTCCAGCGAGCCGCCCGCCACGGCGACGGCGGCGCACGTCTTCACCATCCCAGCCAAGCTGATACCCACGGAAAACTATGACACCACATCTTCGACTGTTTCACAACCAACCCCCAAATCCGATTCAAAGATGCCAAAAAAATTAAATAGTGTTTCTAAAGCAACAAGCAGCGCGGACGGCAGCGTGCGGCGCGAGGCGCGGCTCGTGCCCAAGAAGAAGGTGTCGGAGAACGACGCGGTGTGGCCCGTCAAGCACGCCGCCGTCGTGGAGGGCGACATCGTGCTCGGCGGACTCATGATGGTACTGCTCTCTGCTAATACACTTGATGTTTCCTAACTTTCACAAACTGTGTTTTTATTGCAGTTTCATTATGATTATTATGCTCTATTGAGATTATTTCTATATTCTGTACTTTACCAAGAACTTGAAATTGGTCTTTGTCACTTCGCTAAGAAGGGTTACTGATGTTACAATACAAAAGACATTCTATTAATTAAACCGAACTTACTGAAGCTAGAAAATGATTTTGATTTTTTTGCAATAGTATTGTAACCTAGTTATTAAATTGAAGAGGGCACAGAGAGCGGTTCTTAAGGTGATGACCAGGAAACCTTATAGATACCCAACTGTGAGCCTGCAAACTGCAAGGTACTCTCAATTCGACAGCTATTAATCTTAAAATCTGTTTTTTAAAAACATCGAGCTGTGCCCCTCCCAAACCTAAATAAACGCAACTTATCAACAGTTTGCCCGCGTGTCACATGTAGAACCGCTTTTTTAAGAAGACAAACGCGTAGTATAAGCACAGATTAATAAATCGTTAGCTCCAAATTATACAATGATATAAATAAAAAAACTAAACTTTGTTTCTGAAAGTAGACGTGAAGTGAAAGCAAAAGTTACCGATTGGCTAAAACTACTTGATTACCAAATACAGAAGACCTTCTTACTCACCTTAGTTAAATCCCATCTCATTATCCACTCAACACTTGAGCACTACACATAATATATAGTTAGATTGTAACAAAATTATTAAAAAAAACTACCTTATGTACAAACAGTACTGCCTACCTTTTGTGCGGCTGAGCACTGGCCCCAAGATACAGGCTTCTGGCCTAGTTTGGGAGTCAGTATCAGTATATATTGTAATAAATAAGCAAAGGAGACAATTTTTTTTGTTCGGGGATTAGGCCCACCACAAATTGTGGCATTTATTAATGAAATGCACGTTAGTTTATTCCTTATAATCTCTAGATTACAGTGGCAATATTAGCAAAACTCTACGTAACCGGAATACTGGGAAATACGACAGTCAAACATGACTCTCATAATGACCTAAAATCTCACAAGAGCGATTATTTAATGAGTGAATAGGTTTCCTAGGTATTTTATGTTAGAATAGTGCACTTTTCAATAATAATATAGGTGTAAATATGACATAAAAACTTGGCTTTGGTGTGATTTTTTTTCGATTATTCTTTTACTGTGGACGCCAATGCTTTTCTAAGTAAAGTTGTTGCACATTTCGTTGAAATCGAGCTGTACAATTGTTACAACAGCTTTATATATTATGCACTGTATTTCCAGAAGCCATTTTTCTAACATCTATTAAATAAAAATACGAAAAGAACAGAAGAAGCACTTATCTGACTATCTAGAAAACTGTTGGAAACTATTAGGCTAAGTTTACATGACCGCGAGAAGCCGTGCGTCGCCGCGTGGTTGAAGCGTTCGCATGATGATGTTCATACCAGTCCGGATGTCAATGTTGCTTGAGGAGGGGGCAATTTGCTTATGGATTTTATACCGAAGGCTGAGTCGTCGCAGAAAATGACAAAGACAATAAAAAAGCTTTCTTGCATCCTATTTTAAATGAAAGTCTTTCACTTAAAATAGGATGCAAGAATGCTTTTCAACGAACGTAGAACGAATGTCTACGATAATTGCTGCTTACTTTGGTCTTGTACCGCGCGGTTAGTGGTACAGAGCGGTTTGGCGCGGTCGTATGAACTTAGCTTAATAATGTAGTCTGTCAGTGTCAAACTGATTGAAACTGTACCACAGAGCATCTACAACGGAATGTTAATTAGGTACGTTTCGTTTCACATAATATATTTAAATTCACGTTGAAATAAATGTAAAACGCTCCTCAACATGCATTTTTCCGTAATAGTTTTTTACTATTATTTCATTATTCCCGTTAGATTTCTATATAATTTTTAGTGGGTTAGTTATAATAAGGTGATGACTTGTTTCATGCGTAAAATTATTAATAAACGTAACCGTTTAAAAGTGGGACCAAAAAAAATTGTTTCCTTTGTGCCTAATTTGTATACAAAGTGTCTGTCATGTATGGATCAATGAACAATTTTTTGTTTATTTATTATTTATAGATGCACACAAAATAGCGATTTTTGAGGCACCGATTGTTAGAAATATATAAGCGGCAATTAAATGCTAATAGTTACATACAATAATTTAGTTTTGGATGTCGGGTGCTTTGGTTTCTCTTCGATATATTATATTGCCATCTTTATTTTCTTTTGTCTTTTCTCTTATTCTTAAATATTTTTCGCTTAAACAGACATAAGACTAAGCTTATCTAAGACATCACAGACACCCTGTGCTTTAGAAAGCTCGCACAGGTGTTAGTCGTTACGTCGTTACTTACATCATCGCCACACAGTACACAAGACTGTGACTGTATATATACACCATCATAAAGTGTGGCGGCGCGTCGCCAGGGCATGCGTCGCCACGCCAGAAATTCTGTTTTTTTTTTTTATGCGAAACATCTATAGCCGCACGTAAAACAAAAGCGTTAAAATAGGATCTTATATCAGCTCTGAACTACCTATCGAATAAGGAGTCCCTCAAGGGAGTATCCTTGGCCCGACCTTGTTTTTGGTCTATATTAATGACCTTTGCAATCTCATTCTTCAAAGCGGCACCATATTTTCTTACGCTGATGATACAGCACTTATTTTTTCATCTGACACCTGGATGGATACCTATAGCTATGCTCAAACTGGATTTGATACTGTCAGAGAATGGTTGAATAACAATTTACTCACCTTAAACACATCTAAAACCAAACTTCTTAATTTTTCTATCCGTAATCCATCGAATACTTTAGATGCCACTTTGCAAATATCTGCGAAACCTTTACATGCTGCTAATAACGACTCAAGTGTTATGATAATTGAGCGTGTTACATCAGTAAAATACTTGGGTGTAGTAATAGATAGTAACTTAACATTTAAAGAACATATTGAAATCTTATCTGAGAGGGTCAGAAAGCTCACCTATATTTTTAAACAATTACGTCAATCAGCTGACGCAGAGGTCATGAAAATGGTGTACCTAGCATTGTGCCAGTCCATCTTGAGCTACTGCTCAATTACGTGGGGAGGTGCAAGTAAATCTAACCTAATCAAGGTTGAGAGGGCGCAAAGAGCTGTGCTCAAGGTGTGCTGTTTTAAGCCTCGCCTTTTTCCTACAATCCAGTTATACGAATTCTGCCAAGTTCCCACTGTCAGGCAGCTATTTATTATGGCTACTGCTATGAAGCAGCATTCTATTACCCCTTTCAATCGAAATTCTATCACTCGTAATCATCTCGTAGCATCCTCTACTGGACTAAGAACTTCCTTTAGCCGCAGATTCTTTGTCTTCCTTGGACCATACTTGTACAATAAACTCCATAAATTGTTATCCATACATCACTTAAATCGCCGTCTATATAAAACTACGCTCCTGAATTGGCTGCTCACACAATCATACTCACAAACTGAAGCCCTTCTGGAAGTACCTCAGTGATTTCTGTCCTTACTCTTATTATTAATCTACAGTTACGTTCTACAGTTCGCACACGCTCACTCACACACACATATACTCCACACACTTACACACCACACACACACACACACACACGCCACTCACTCGCACACAAATACACACACACACACGCCACACACCACATACACACTCACACACGCCACACACTACATACACACTCACACACGCCACACACTTCTTTTTTATTTTATTTTTGTCTTCGTTTTTAGCTTACTCACCTTTTTTTTGACAATTGTACACGCGCCTTGGCACTTTTATTTTGCTAGTATTTTAATTAATACGATGTGAGGTGGAGGCCTGGTGTAATACAGGTGTTATTTACCTACCACAGGCACCAGCGATCCACAACCTAAGTTGTAACTTATTAGCATGTACTTGTGTTGTGTATTTTTGTTCCTTACTTGGTTTGTGGTGAGAAATAAACGAATTATTATTATTATTTGTTTCACCTGATTCTGAATTAACGACTATACTATCACGGACTCTACTACCTTCTGCTTATGTTAATATTGTTGATGATTGTACTGATTGCGATCTTAAATTGTGAAAAGACAAAAAAATGATATCTTTTTATTTAACAAAATAATAATAAAAAAAAAATTATATATAATATCAACTCATGTACCATAACCGCCTTATCATATTTTTTATTTTTCCTACTCATTAAAAAAAACCTGTTCCAGAAAAAAGACTGTTTTATTTTTCATCTCTGAAAAAAACCATTTTTTACAACTCTAATGGGAGACACTAATAGTGCTGTGATAAGTCGAATTTTCGTCACTTTGGTGATGTTTAGAATTCTCCATGTCCTTTCTGCCTATCCGTGGCTGACCTTAGTTCTAAATTGTTCATCGCTCCTAAGTAGATGTATGAGTTAACGACATCGCAATTCGCAATTCTTGTAACCTCTGGCGAGTGGTCATTGGACTATCACAGTGCACTTTCCCCATTTTATCACTATAACATTATCTCGTTTTGGTACAGTTGATTTTCAAGCCAAATTCGAGGCTATTGCTTTTCATTGTACTCAGAAGATTTTCCATGTGGTTAATACTAAGAGAATAAAGGCTTCGTACCATCTGCGTGCCGTTAATTGGAAACTTCTGCTAGTAATTCTGTCGGCCAGTTTCCAGTTTACCAGAGTGATTATTTCAAAAACGGCATTCTAGCGCACTAACGCACACACTCGCACACATTACATGTCAAAATAGGATGGTATGGTTGAAGTAGTGCGAGTGAAAAAGAGATAAATGTCAAATGTCAACGCGATACTCAGTAAAATGTTGGTCAAATCACAAACTTTTAAAGTGCTACTTTTTGACTGCTTATAACTTATCTACACCTTTTTACTTATAATATTATTGCATATAATCTTACGGATGCCTCCTTCATTTAGTTGCCTAAATAAGTCGACAAGGTGTTTGGGTAACCATGGCGAGAAACGTCTCCTAGAGTTTATGCCACTTTACATAGTCAAATACTTTTGAGGAGTCTATAAAACATATTGCTTTGTTGAATTCTCGAGCTTTCTCGATAATTTGGCTAATTGACAATATAAAGTCATAAGTCAAAAATTCATAAAAATTGCCGATTCGGGAGCAATTTTCATTGACAAAAGTATGAGTTATGAGACGATAGCACAGACGATAGTAACTGAACTTCTTTGTGGAGTCCTTCTTATGCAATATATCGGTTTCCTTATCAGCTTTAAGATGTTAAATTGCAGTGCGAACTTTAACATGTTTGATTCAAAGTCAAAGTTACAGCCTGAATTTAAGCAAATGTTTTATTCAGGCTAATTACATTTCTTCAACAACAGTCAAAGTGCACAATCGCCAATGTTGTCGCTTGGTAAAACTTGTGCTAGTCTAGATAGAACAGCGCAGGACATTAGAACAGCTCTCGCTTGGCTCTAAACTTCATCAGAAGCCGCTGACTGCGTATTAGGATCGGTTTATTGGCCCCAATTTAGTTGCAGCGCGAAAGCAAAACTAGGTGCGTCTAGAGGTTGTAATCTTTGTTGCTTGCATTTTTTTTGTCGGGATGTTTCTGTGTCGGATTCGAGCGGCCTGCGGAACGCCTGGGTGTCACCACTGCAGCAACAGTCGCCTAGAGGACACGGTCCAGCACACGGTGGAGATGTGCCCCGCATGGGCGTGCCATCGCCGTGTCCTCGCAACGGCGATCGGCGGGGGTGAGGCGAGACTGAATCGAAAGTCGTCACCTCCTTCTGAAGCAGTCATGCTGGAGAAGCGGCGGCGGCGGCGCACGTGAGGCATTGTCAAGCCTCACGCCCTGGACAGGGATTCAGGCGTAGACGTCAAGAGTCGCAAGACGACTACCGGCCACCGTAGGCCCGGGACTGCGGACGGCCTGCAGTGGGTAGCTCGCATCCCGACTGGGACCAGGCCCGTGTCGACGGCGCGTTTTGTTCCTCGCGCGCCTCAAAGAGCAGTCAGCACGCGAAAGGACTAGGGCCAATGCCGGCCGGGGTCGTGGTATAGGTTCTAATAGTTACGGTGGCCCCAGAACGTAAAGGCCAAACGAAGGAACATGAGTGGGTTTTAGTCAGTAAAAGTCTGACTCCACCCAAGGCGGGGAAAGGCATTTGATGATTTCCCACTCACCAAAAAAAAGGTATTATGGTTTCAAACAGGGTTAAAAATAGCTACCAATAGATCGTTCATTACACGTGTGCTTCTTTTAGGTAGTTCCGCTTTTGTAGCGTGTGTGTGGGGGTGTGTGAGGGTGTGTGTATGAGTGTGGTGTGTGTGCAGGTGCACAGCCGGTCGGAGGGCGCGACGTGCGGGCCGGTGATGGCGCAGGGCGGCGTGCAGGCGCTGGAGGCGATGCTGTTCGCGCTGGACGCCGTGGCGCGCGCCGGCGTGGCGCCGCCGCAGGTGCGGCTCGGCGCGCACGTGCTCGACGACTGCGACAACGACACCTACGGCCTCGAGATGGCGCTCGACTTCATCAAAGGTAACGCCTGCGTATAACACTGGCTAAAGTACCCGACATACATCCGACATGAAACTGAAAGTCCAAAAATAGTACCAGCCGATTAGACGAAACCAAAATTTTTTTTTTGCTTAAATATCGAATATACATTTAGCTAGTAAGTTCATCAGAATTCGAAATAACAAACCAAGACACGAGCCAAGCGAAGCGCAAGGCACTACCTACTTAGCGTTTCTTGAAGTGTTTCGTTGTTTTTTTTATCCCGATAGAGTTGGTTTCCGATGTACCAGATAGTTCATATTCTCAAGATATGATGTCAATTATATGTAGACTTATTAAACATACAAAGTATTCTTTAATGCTTTAGATTTTATTGATAACTATCTAAATACACCGATATTGCCAATGGCACACTCGTGATCATTAAAATATTTTGCTACTTTCTAAAGTGCTAGAAAGCTGAAATTTGGTATGTAATCTAAGGTATGATGCAAACAACAAAAAAAATCATACCGCGTACACTCCTCCAGCACCTCGATATATGTTGCCTCCTTGTCGCTACGTCACTATGTGCTAGCGGCCGTTTTCGGGGGCCCATTTACTGAGTGTGCAAGTCACCCCCTGCCATTCTATCCGTGTATACAAACATTGATCAGGCAGGGGCCATAGTCGTTCAATACTTTTAGATAACAAATCTACCTTAACAACCCAAACCCATAGCCCAATATTTTTAATTTTCATGACCATCAATAGTCCTTCACCAACCGGGGACTGTCTTTAGGTGCACTTACATAGTGCATATGGAGATAATCGTCGGTTGGTGTCCCATTACATAATAATATTATATAGTCTTGACCAAGGGGCCTCTGCGAGTTGGCTTTGGCCACCCGCACGCCTTCCAAAGGTCCGGGACCCTGGGGTCCCGGGCTTTTTTTAAGCTCGTTTGAATTACTCGGGACCCTGGGGTCCCGAGTAATTCAAACGAGCTTAAAATAATAATATTCGTATACTAGTTTATTTTCATAAACTTATAACTTTCGCCCCCCATTCCCTAAAATGAGTAGGTGGAAGTTGGTAAAGAAATTAGTAAATGATCAAAGTAAAAATGTAAAGGCAGATCATTTATAATTTATATGCTACTAGCTTCTGCCCGCGGCTTCGCTCGCGTTAGAAAGAGACAAAAAGTAGCCTATGTTACTCTCCATCCCTTCAACTATCTCCACTTAAAAAATCACGTCAATCCGTCGCTCCGTATTGCCGTGAAAGAAAGACAAACAGACAGACAGACAGACAGACAGACACACTTTCCCATTTATAATATTAGTATGGATGAGAACCGGCACTGCTGATGTGCAAGAATAACACAAAAAAAGACAAATTCTTATTAAAAATTTCAAAAATCGATTCTGTAAACGATTCTGAACAAATTATTTTCTCAAAGTGCATTAATTCAGTTACACATTGTATATTCTAAAAACATAATTCGAGTTATTTCAGGATCAATAAGTAACATAGACGACGAGGAATACGCGTGTAACGCGACGGCCGTGCGCAAGGTGATCAGCGGCGTGGTGGGGGCCGCCAGCAGCGTCACCTCCGTGCAGGTCGCCAACCTGCTGCGCCTCTTCAAGATCCCGCAGGTACCACGCCGCCCCTTCCTGCCCCGCACACCCGCACACACGCACGTACTACACTCGCGCGCCTCCCGCAGGTGTCGTTCTTCTCCACGTCGCCGGAGCTGTCCAACAAGGCGCGCTTCGAGTACTTCACGCGCACCATCCCCTCCGACCTGCACCAGGTGCGCGCCATGGTGGAGATCGTCAAGAAGCTCGGCTGGCGCTACGTCTCCATCATCTACGAAGAGTCCAACTACGGCATTAAGGTCATTTACCCGATTCTGTTATTGTTTTGTTACTACTGTTTAATACGAAGCAGCCATAAGCCGCGAGGTATTTGATACAACCAACAATCAATCTCATACAATTGACGTGTCTACTTTTTATGACGAATTTGATTTTAAAGCATCGAAAAATTAGTTTTTACATTTAATTGAATTGTGCTTTGTTTACATAAGTTGTGTTTTGGAGTCATTGGGCACCATTAAGGTGCCCGAATAGCGACTCTAAACTATAAAACAATGTTTAGGCATTTGAAGAGCTGGAAACACTCCTAGCTCGGAACGACATCTGTATCGCTGTGAAGGAGCGGCTGGTGAAGGACTCGGGCGAGGCGGACGAGCGCGCGTACGACGCGATCGTGGCGCGCCTGCTGTCGCGGCCGCGCGCGCGGGGCGTCATCGTGTTCGGCTCGGACCAGGAGGTGGCGGGCGTGATGGCGGCCGTGCGCCGCATGCGCGCCACCGACGCGTTCGGCTGGGTCGGCTCCGACGGCTGGAGCGCGCGCGCGCTCGTGTCCGACGGGAACGAGGCCGCCGTCGAGGGCACCATCAGCGTGCAGCCGCAGGCCAACCGCGTGCAGGGCTTCCAGGAGTACTTCCTAAACCTCACCGTCGAAAACAATCCTAGGAACCCCTGGTTTGTCGGTAATTTGTTTTCATACTCCAATTTAGTTACCCCCAATAATTATGTTATATACTGTCGCTCTATCTATGTGTGTAATTGTTTCGATTTATGGCTTCAGAGTTTTGGGAAGATCAGTTCAAGTGTCGGTACCCGGGCAGCGCACGCACGCCGTACAACGTGCAATACAGCACAGCGTGCACGGGCGCCGAGCGACTGTCGGCAGATAACATCGAGTTCGAGGCGCAGCTACAGTTCGTGACGGATGCCGTGCTCGCGTTTGCGTACGCAATCAGGTGCGGTACGCTCGCGCCGCACACAGCCACTCACAACTCGTGCAGTGTTGCAGGGACACGCTGTGGAGCACTGCGGTGGTGCGCCGGGGCTGTGCGACGCCATGCGGCCCGCACACAAACACACACACACACACACTCGGCGCAGACACACACACGTGTTGCAGGGACATGCACGTGGAGCTGTGCGGCGGCGCACCGGGGCTGTGCGACGCAATGCGGCCCGCACACTCACACACACGCTCGGCGCTGACTCACACACACGCACACACACATACGCTCGGCGCTGACACACACACACACACACGCTCGGTGCTGACACACACACGTGTTGCAGGGACATGCACGTGGAGCTGTGCGGCGGTGCGCCGGGACTGTGCGACGCCATGCGGCCTGCACACACACACACACACACACTCGGCGCTGACACACACACGTGTTGCAGGGACATGCACTTGGAGCTGTGCGGCGGCGCGCCGGGGCTGTGCGACGCCATGCGGCCCGCCAGTGGCGCCACGCTGCTGCGCTACCTGCGGGACGTGCGCTTCATAGGTCTGCTGTTTTTACTACATTCTGTTGTGTTACTATGTTAGGGACACCATAATTAAAAACGATCTTGCTAACAATCCGAAAATTCGTTTGAGCATTTTAATTTTTTCTTAAAATTATCTAAAGATGGTTTGTTGTTTATTTTTGTATTAGGTATATGGATAAGAGCCTCTCCACATAGGGCACAAGTCCACTCGTGCGTTGACACTTGCGCGTAACTGGAATATTAAAGCTACATAATATGTATCCCATCCAGATACCTTCGCGCGTTACCTCACTCACGCGTAAAACGTGTGCAATAAGTGGGACTGTAGACTCGCCAGTAGTACGCGCGAGATACGTGGGACGCAATTAATTTTAAATGACGCGTGACAACTTCGACACGGAACTTGTGATTGGAAAAGAGTCCAATCCATACTAATATTATAAATGGGAAAGTGCGTCTGTCTGTCTGTCTGTTTGTCTTACTTTCACGGCAAAACGGAGCGACGGATTGACGTGATTTTTTAAGTGGAGATAGTTGAAGGGATGGAGAGTAACATAAGCTACTTTTTGTCTCTTTCTAACGCGAGCGAAGCCGCGGGCAGAAGCTAGTAGAGTCATAAAAAGCAAGAACTAGGAAGAAATTGTCGAGATTTTTTGTGAAGATGGTGATTCCGAAAAACAAAGCTTTAGGTCAGTCTTAGTTTATCTTTTTCCATTGACGATATGCAAGCCACAACACAACCGCGGTTTTCGAGTTCTTGTTTGGAACTGATTAGATCCCTCCCAGCGAAGAAACGCGCGGAAAATGCGGTAACTGTGCGCAATAGGAATTGAAAAGCGCGAGTGGACTCGCACGTAAAATGCCTTATCTGGACGTAGTCTAAAGCTGTAGGTACATCTATTTACATAACAAAAAATGTGAAATACATACATACACATATCTATTTAATTATTTATTTATTTATACTTTATGCACAAAATTAATGTACAGAGGTGGACTTAATGCCTTAGGCATTCTCTACCAGTCAATCATCGGTAGTGCAGAGATAAGACGGCAAGTGCAAATTTAAGAGAAAATAATGTTTTATACGACAGAAAGTACAAATCAATAAAAAAACATAAACATAATAAAATAAATAATCACATAATTATATAAATAACGTAAATAAATAAATGCAAAAAATATCATATCATTTGCAATACTGGGTTGCGGAATGTTATGTTTATAACAGTTACCGTGACCCTGGAACATAAAAGGCAATCGAAGGAACATGAGTGGGTTTTAATCAGTAAGAGTCTGACACGCCCTCCCACCGCACCCAGGACGGGAGCAGTCATTGGATGATTTCCCACTCACCAAAAAAAAAAAAAAAAAAAATCATTTGCAATACCCATTTATATCTACGTGTATAAAATATCAAATAAATAATTCGATTTATTGATTGATAATATTTCTAAAAAGTGTAACGGACTTATATTAGAAGTACTGAATTCAATACATATGGGAAGAAATATTCTAAGTTATTTAAACAAGTCTGTTACACGGCCAAGTCACGCTACCTAAGTTCAAAAATTAAAAATAGTAATAATGTTGTTAAAATGACATGGAATGTCATTAATAGCGAAACGGGAAAGTCTAAGAACCGAAATAGTGATTATAGCCTTAATATAGCCTTAATATTGATGATAATATAATTAGATCAGACCTTATAGTCGCCGCGGCTTTTGAAACGTTCTTTGCAGAGATTCCCGTTTCGACTACTAAATGTCTAAATTCATCACCCATAGCTGCAGAAGCTTTACTTAAAGAAAATGTCCCGACATGTGATTCTGAATTTCAATTCGAGCATGTCACTTGTAAAAATGTAATTAAAACCTTTCACACATTAAACGTTAAAAAGACTGCAGATTTATGGGATAACTCGGTTGATGTTGCTAAATCTATAATAAATATTGTAGCTTCTACTTTAGCCGATATCTTTAATTGATTGTGGTAAGTTTCCTGACTTAATGAAATATAGTAAAATAATATCATTATTTAAATCAGGTAGCACATCTGACCCCAGTAATTTTAGACCAATTTCAGTGCTACCCACTTTTAGTAAAATTTTTGAAAAACTAATTTTAAATCAAATGCAAATACATTTTAATAAACTCGAGCTTTTGCATAAAAAACAGTCTGGATTTACCAGGGGCCGTTCAACAACTGATGTTGAACTTTTAGGACATATTTATTATGCATGGGAAGACAAATGCGATGCATTGGGCGTTTTTTGCGACTTGTGTTCTCCATGAAACTTTAATCAGGAAGCTACACCACTATGGAATCCGGGCCTCCTCTCTAAATCTTCTCTCTTCGTACCTGAGTGACATAATTCAAAGAGTTGGTGTGATCTGTTGTGAGAACCCCCATTCTCACAACAGATCCAGGTGACCTTTTACCCCCAGGGCTTAATTCTTGGCCCTTTTTTGTTCCCTATTTATATAAATGACTTGCCTTATCTTATTAAAGATAAGCATGATATAGTGTTGTTCGCCGACGACACTTCACTTTTATTTAAACTAAGACGTCAACAGCTATGTGTTGACGTCATAAATAGTTCTCTCGCGTCAATAGTCAACTGGTTCAACGTAAATAATCTACTGCTGAACGAGAAAAAAACTAAACTTGTTAAGTTCACGCTACCAAATGTTAGACAAATAGAAACCAGCGCACTAATAAAGGGACAGGAATTGAAGCCCGAAGATTCCACAGTATTCTTAGGGATAACCTCATATAGATAAATTATCTAAGAAACTTAGCTCTGCAGCATATTCCGTCAGAAAAATTCGTGATTTAACTGATTTGGAAACAGCCCGATCAGTTTACTTTAGTTATTTTCACAGTTTGATGTCGTACGGCTTTCTATTGTGGGGAAATGCAGCCTATATTAGTTTTGCAAAAAAGAGCTATTCGTTCGATTTATAAACTGAGTCCTCGACACTCCCTCAAAAACAAATTTAGAGAGGTAAATATTATGACTGTGCCGTGCCAATATATATATATGAAACTTTGTTGTACGCGCATAAAAATATTAATCAGTTTCAAAAATACAGTGATATCCATAATATAATTACAAGAAATAAGGACAAATACGTAGTTCCTTCAACTAGGCTTAAGAAAATAGGTGGCTTTTATAGTAATGGGTAGTTACCCAGACAAATTCATGAACTTGGCATTACTAAATTTAAATTATTTATAAAACGTAAACTTTGTCAGAAAGCTTTTTACTCTGTCAACGATTACTTTGAGGATTCAAATGCTTGGGATTGAGCTGTTTCGATTAATACATTGGCCATTATTTACTTTATTTACATTTCTTTTCTCTTTGACATTTCAATTATTATTTTGACATTTATGTGTACTTTTTAAAATATATAGGTTTGAGTATTTAATGCGGCCTACCCAAACGTCCTTACTTTGGTACTGTTCGTCAAGACGTTGGGCTCCTTAGTTTTTTAGTTGAGCTAAACGATTACTGACAAATGCTTGCACTGTCTGGACAGGCCCACTCAAATCTGTGCCCTTCTCTCATCAAGATAGTGCCTCAGACATTAACCTCCATGGTTCTCGCACATTTTTTACCAATACGATTGTATGGACTTTAAAAGACCTCTGAGTTTGTTTCGGATGTTTCTTCTCAGAGCAGTCCAGCTATGAAACACCGGCCCCATAGGTCCCTTTAAATTAAATAAATAACAAAATATTGACGTGTAAAAGTGTTATATATATAACCTATTTACAAAATAAATATGATTTTATGATTTTTATGTGCTATGTTGTAAATATGATACGATAAAAAGCTTTTTTAAAAAAAACATAACCGACTTCAAAAACTAAAAGCTCAAAAATAACTATTTCGGAAGTCGGTGGCAACACAAATCGACCGGCAGAAGACAAGCCACCGACTTCCGAAATAGTTATTTTTGAGCTTTTAGTTTTTGAAGTCGGTTATCTTTTTTTTAAAAAAGCTTTTTATTTTTAGGGTTCCGTACCTCAAAAGGTAAAAACGGAACCCTTATAGGATCACTTTGTTGTCCGTCTGTCCGTCCGTCCGTCTGTCAAGACCCTTTTTCTCAGAAACGCGTCGAGATATCAAGCTGAAATTAATAATCACATACTCAGGTCTGCTATCACTCAAAGCCGTGAAAAAATCAAGTTTCTAATTCAACGCAAAAAAAAGATACGGCGGTTTATATTGCATATTTAGAAATTTGCAAGAGAATCAAAACCTACAGGGTACTTCCCATTGACCTAGAATCATGAAATTTGGCAAGAAGCAAGGTCATGTAGCACAAGTAAAGGGAAAACTCGGAAAACCGTAAATTTGTAGTTTGTTCACATCAGGCGTCCGTCTGTTCGTCCGTCTGTCAATAACGTTTTTCTCAGGAACGCGTCGAGATATCAAGCTGAAATTAATATTACATACTCAGGTCTGCTATCTCTTAAAGCAGTGAAAAACTCAAGTTTCTAAATCAACGCAATAAAAAGATAGGGCAGTTTATATTGCATATTTAGACATTTTCAAGGGAACCAAAACTCAAAACCTACAGGGTACTTCCCATTGATCTAGAATCATGAAATTTGGCAAGAAGCAAGGTCATGTAGCACAAGTACAGGGAAAACTCCGAAAACCGTAAATTTGTAGTTTGTTCAAATCAGGCGTCCGTCTGTTCGTCCGTCTAGAACGTTTTTCTCAGGAACGCGTCGAGATATCAAGCTGAAATTAATATCACATACTCAGGTCTGCTATCTCTCAAAGCAGTGAAAAACTCAAGTTTCTAAATCAACCCAATAAAAAGATACGGCGGTTTATATTGTATATTTAGACATTTTCAAGGGAACCAAAACTCAAAACCTATAGGGTACTTCCCATAGACCTAGAATCATGAAATTTGGCAAGAAGCAAGGTCATGTAGCACAAGTAAAGGGAAAACTCCGAAAACCGTAAATTTGTAGTTAGTTCACATCAGGCGTCCGTCTGTTCGTCCGTCTGTCAAGAAAGTTTTTCTGAGGAACGCGTCGAGATATCAAGCTGAAATTAATATCACATACTCAGGTCTGCTATCACTTAAAGTAGTAAAAAACTCAAGTTTCTAAATCAACCCAATAAAAAGATACGGCGGTTTATATTGTATATTTAGACATTTTCAAGGGAACCAAAACTCAAAACCTACAGGGTACTTCCCATTGACCTAGAATCATGAAATTTGGCAAGAAGCAAGGTCATGTAGCACAAGTAAAGGGAAAACTCCGAAAACGGCAAATTTCGTAAATTTGTAGTAAGTACACATCCGTCCATCATTACGTTTGTCCGTCTGTCAAGACTCTTTTTCTCAGAAACGCGTCGAGATATCAAGCTGAAATTAATATCCACACACTTAGGTCTGCCATCTCTCAAAGCAATAAAAAATCAAGTTTCTAAATTAACGCAACAAAAAGATACGGCACTTTATACTGCATATTTAGACATTTGCAAGGGAATCAAAACTCAAAACCTATAGGGTACTTCCCATTGACCAAGAATCATGAAATTCGGCAAGAAGCAAGGTCATGTAGCACAAGTAAAGGAAAAACTCTGAAATCCATATTGTAGTTAGTTCACATCCGTCCATCCTCCCGTTAGTCCGCCTGTCAAGACCCTTTTTCTCAGAAACGCGTCGAGATATCAAGCTGAAATTAATATCACATACTTAGGTCTGCTATCTCTTACAGCAGTGAAAAACTCAAGTTTCTAAATCAACGCAATAAAAAGATACGGTGGTTTATATTGCATTTAGATATTTGCAAGGAATTCAAAACCTATAGGGTACTTTCCATTAACGGAACCCTCGTTGCGCGAGTCCAACTCGCACTTGACCGGTTTTTTTAGTTAGAGTCTCAGTGTCTGACTACGTTTTAGGGTAGCTCTCAAAATAAACTTATAATCTTATAAAAATCTACAATCCAAGAAAGCAAAACGCGATCTATGCGGGCAACGTCACGGGATATCTATTAGTGTTATATACTAAAACCTTTCTCAGAATGTAACAAACACTTTGCTGAAAACCGCATCAAAATCGGTTCAGCCAAACGCGAGATAATCGCGGACAAACATACATACATACATTCATACAGGTCGAACAGAGAACCTACTTTTTTTTTGAAGTCGGTTAATGAAGTCGGTTAAAAATATATTATAACGGCAGGTCTCAGCGGAGACGAGTTTCACTTTGACAACAATGGAGATGGGCCTGCGCGTTACAATATCTTACACTTCAAGCAAGTGTCGCCCGGAGTGTATCGCTGGCTGAAGGTGGGCCGCTACCTCGACGGCGAGCTCCAGCTGGACATGGACGGTACCCACTCCACCACCACAATTATCATTTTCTGATATCTCAGGGTCTCAGTTAACCGTAATGTTTGTCTGTGTAGAGATACAGTTCAAGTGGAGCGAGCGTCACCCGCCGGAGTCGGTGTGCAGCGCGGAGTGCGAGCTGGGGCAGGCCAAGCAGTACGTGGAGGGCGAGAGCTGCTGCTGGCACTGCTTCAACTGCACGCAGTACGAGGTAGGCTAAATAAAGTACAAACGGAAACAACGTCACCCGCCGCACACTGCCCTCTTCCTGCCACTTTTAATTGGTACAGGGCGGTTGGCACCAGTAGGAGAGTCAAACACCTCATTGCCAGTCTCCCTAGACCTAAGAGAAACAATGTAGATATAAACATAGGTAAAATATTTTCATATATGTTTAGATTCGGTCCCCGGACAAGGAGACGGCGTGCGAGGAGTGTCCGCTGGGCACGCTGCCGGGCGCGACGCGCACACACTGCGCGCGCGTGCCCGAGCTGTACCTGCGCCCCGACTCGCCCGCCGCCATCGGCGCCATGGCCTTCTCCTCGCTGGGCATCATGCTGACTACGTGAGTGTGTCAGTGCATAGGCACACGGCGCCTCACGCGTAGTGCGGCTGTCAGACTGCTGTGTGTGTGTGCACTCGGGCTCGCGTGTGCGATCGTGCTACAGCAGTGTGTGTGCAGGTTCGTGGTGGTGGTGTGGGCGCTGCGCGGCGACACGCCGGTGGTGCGCGCGAGCGGCCGCGAGCTGTCGCTGGTGCTGCTGGGCGGCATCATGATGTGCTACCTCGTCACCTTCGCGCTTGTCTTCAGGCCCACTGATGTGCTCTGCTCGCTGCAGCGGTAACATTTCTTTATCACCATCAAATTTTACATTGCTTTATCGTTTCAACATATTTTATTGCTACTTAAAATATATATGATTTTCTTTATTATTTATATTGTCTTCAAAATTATTTTAACAGGCATAGAGTAAGTCTAATATGACAGAGCTAATAATGAAAATACATTTGATTTCATACATATATTCTAAATATCAAGATGATTTAGTTATCCTGAACCTAGAATAACCATTCTTAAATGAAAATTGTCACTTTACAATTTTTTATTTTTTGAGCTGAGTATTTTATTGTTTTGAGACTAGTTGTGGTGTTATCAGGTTCGGCACGGGGTTCTGCTTCACGGTAGTGTACGCTGCGCTGCTCACCAAGACCAACCGCATCGCGCGCATCTTCGACGCCAGCAAGCACTCGGCGCGCCGGCCCTCGCTCATCTCGCCCAAGTCGCAGCTCTTCATATGCTCTGTACTAGTATCTATCCAGGTAACCCGATCAACATACTAAACTTATATCTAACTAGCTTTTGCCCGCGACTTCGTCCGCGTGAAATAATGACTGCTGGCAAAGTTTGGGTTTTTCAATTAGTTACCGCCTTTTCCATGGTCTAGCGCTTACATGTGTAGACAAATGTTTAAAAATTCAAATTGGCTCTCTTTATAATATTACAGTACACATAAAATTTAGAAAAGGTAAAAAGAACAAAATCATAGTCCACAAAAAAGAAGAAAGAAAATAATAATAAGAATTTATACGAAGAGGAAGAGGACACGACGCGACGCTGGGACGGTCCAATGAAAATCGCTGGAAGTTGCTGACACCATTTAGCACACGACTGACTATCGTAGAGATGTCTTTAGGCAGGCCTATGTCCAGCACTGGATGTGTATTGGCTGAAAGAAATATGGAAGAGGTCTTACAGGATTTCTTTGTATTCAATATTTCAGGGAACTCCTCAAAAATCAACAGGATGAGCTCTGCGTTTAAGTTTGAGTGATGTATACTCACTTCTCTTCCTCAGTGGCCATAAAAATCCAAACAGACAGTAGTATTTAAATATTATCTGATATAGGATGGTGGGTAGCTTGATGATAGTTGCTTATTGCTGTTGATGGTTGCTTATTGATGGGTAGTCTGAGTTACATAATTATGTGTTGTTGTTATAATCTGTGTGTTTGACAATGATAAATGTATGTAATGACAGTATGTTTTTTGTATGGTAGCCCCCTTAAACTTAAATTATTATTTTATTCTGTTTTTTATTATTTGGTGTTATAGGCGATATGGTGGTCCGGAGGTTAAGGCCCAAATCTCCTAGCAAGTACCAATGTGATTTTTTCGGGTCCACCCTTTATAGCAGAACTTTTTACGTCATAATTTTATTTTGCATAGCAACGTATAGCATAAACCTCTTTTCGCAGAAAATCGTTTGGCATACACTTATTTAGCATACACCGAAACCCATAATTTTGTAAGTCAGAATCATCTTTAGGCATAAATTTCATATTCATAATAATGAATAAGTATAACCATCACATCGTAGAAAGTTCAAAACCAGAATCATCTTTTGGCATATATTTTATATCCATAATAATCAAAAGTAGAACTATCATATCGCAGAATATTCACATCCTTTTGGCATGCGTTTCATATCTTATTTTGGCATGCAGCAAGCATGCAGCAAGAATGCAAGCATGCAGCAAGTATGCAAGCATGCAACAAGCATGCATCATGCAACAGGCATGTAGCATGCAGCATGCAAGCATGCAACATGCAGCAGGCATGCAGCATGCAGCAGGCATGCATCATGCAGCAAGCATGCAACATGCAGCAGGCATGGCTTCTGTCACGGCTCCGGCGCTGCGGGGCTCCGGCGGTCCCACGCGCCTCGCCCCTCCGCGCCTTCGCGGGTTTAAATTACACTCTAGGGGTAGGGCAGACAAGACTACGTGAAGTCGGTTTTGCAGCGATTCATTTCTGCCACTCACTTTTTTAACACATCATAGTGATTTTTTTAAACAACATATATTTTTTTTCAATATGACTAATAATTATTTCTATTGAAATTCTGTAATCTTCGTTGTATGCTAAGTCTTCTTCTTGATATTAATAATAAGTAATAAATTATGCCAAATAATCGGCGCTCTAAATAAACGTTATACTAAACGAAATTATGCAAAATTGTAACTCTGACAAAGGTAATTATTCCCAATACAATTCTGCCATCTTAAAAGTATCCCATTTAAAATTCGGACATAAAAACATTAGGCCAAAAAACAATTATGTTAAATATTTTTTATACCTTAACAATGGTGCCGATTCTCTTGTGCACAAACTATCGTAAATTTAAGTTAAGTGCATCTTTCTCTTTCCATTTCTTAAAGAAAAGGACAGAAGGTACATTTTAGTTTAATCCTGTCAAATTAGACAGCGCCTGATGACAATTGACGTATATTTAGACGCCATGTTTTTAAATTGCTTTTAAATTATCTATGGAGTGTCTAAGTTTGACAGGACTTAACTAATATTTGATCTTCTGTCCTTTTCTTAATTAAACGGAAAGAGAAAGATGCATTTAACTTAAATTTACGATAGTTTGTGCACAAGAGAATCGGCACCAATGTTCGTTTAAAAAAGTTTCTGCCAAGTGAGTTATGCCTAATAGGTTTCGGAGAAACAAGTTTCTGCCAGATTGAGGGCACCCGATTTTTTCTGAGTTATAATATGTACTTTCTTATGGTATTTGGACACCACTGACAGGCGGTAAAAGGTAAAAATCGTAAGGAAACTTGAATTTCAAATTGTAAGTTTGAAATCGCCAATCCGCCTTGAGCCAGCAAGTGGTTAATGCTCTAACCTTCTCCACGTGAGAAGAAGCCTTTTCTCAGCAGTGGGCACTTATAGGCTGAGGATGTTGTTATAGCGGCAACAGATAACTATCTGGCTATCTTGGTGCATAAGATACAGCCTGGTGACAGAAAACAAAAATCCAAAAATTCTCTCTTAGTGCTCGCTTGCTTCAGTGGTGGAACCTACATACAAAGTTTTAAGTGAATCCATAAAGAAATAAAAAAAAAACAATTTCTCCCCTTTTCTCTCCCATGGGGGGAATTTCCAAAAATCTTCTCTTAGTGCTCACTTGCTTCAGTGGTGGAACCTACATACAAAGTTTTAAGTGAATCCATAAAGAAATAAAAGTCAAAGTCAAAGTCAAATCATTTATTTTCATTAGACCAAAAAAAAAGGCACTTTGAAACGTCATACTTATAAAACAAAAGTGAATCTACCGCCCATTCGGAAATGTTGTTACGTATGGAGAAGAATGGACAAGAAACTCCATACTTACTCTTTTAAAAAATAGTTGTATTACAAAGTTTTTTTTTACATGGTTAGGCGTGATTTAAAATGAATATAATCCAAAAACCATTTGTGGCGCGCCTACACCCCCCAACAAACACACATGCCAAATTTCAGCTCTCTAACAGTAGTTTTGGATTCTAGAGTAGAATCCCGAGCTTTGCGAGGGATTCTTAAATAGAATCCCGAACGTAGCGAGGGATTCAAAGTACGTCGCCCGAGCCAAAAATATATTTTGCGCCCGAGTGATACACTCTACTTTTCATCACCCCCTATGAGAAAATAAAAGGCGCTTCATACTTTATTGTAAAATCACGTACCTGCTATTATATCTTAATAATAATGCTATTATTATGATATCTTGATAATAATAGCAGCTACATTAATAATTTGCTGCAAAACAATCCGTGAAAATTTTTACGAGAACTCGGGCTGTAGTTTGCGCGTTCTATTTCTATTTAAGTTTTTTTTTATTCGGCCGTGGCGTGACTATTTGGACGTCGTAGCAGCCATTCATTATTTGCTTTCGATTCTTTGGCGAGTTTTTAGGCGCACTTAAAAGGGCGTAAAACATGCAAAGACGCTCCAAATTCAAAAAGTGCGATTAAAAGTTATTTTTAGGCGCACTTTTTGAATTTGGAGCGTCATTATTGCCCGCTGAAAGTTTCTTATAGAAAACACCAACTTTGGGCGTTCTTAAAGAGGAACAAAGTAGTCTTTTTCGAATAGGTGGGATGAAAAAGTATTTATTATGATGAGACTACTCTTACTAAACTAAGTAAGTGACGAAAAACTCCAGCCATGCACCACACGCAGATCTAAACTGAGCTAAACTTAATGCTAGTTCAGTTATGGAGAAGCGACACAGAGTGTTGGCTGCCGCAGGTGGTGATCGTGGTGGTGTGGCAGATCATCTCGCCGGCGCGCGCCATCCACCACTACCCGACGCGTGAGGACAACATGCTGGTGTGCGACTCGTACGTGGACGCCTCCTACACCATCGCCTTCTTCTACCCCATCGTGCTCATCGTCGTGTGCACCGTGTACGCCGTGCTCACGCGCAAGATCCCCGAGGCCTTCAACGAAAGCAAGCACATCGGTACGTTTGCCTTCCTTCCCGCGCGCCACCGTGTTGAGCATCTCCGTCACTGTGCCGCTGTGTTGCAGGCTTCACGATGTACACCACGTGCGTCATCTGGCTGGCGTTCGTACCGCTGTACTTCGGCACGGCGAGCCACGTGCCCCTGCGCGTCACCAGCATGGCCGTCACCATCTCGCTTAGCGCCAGCGTGACGCTCGTGTGCCTGTTCTCTCCTAAAGTAGGCGCCACAGTTTTGCTAGTTATTGTCATCAGAATGCGAAACTATTTGAGTAGGTCTTGACGAGCGATTCGTTTTCTTCCAGCTGTATATAATAATCGTGCACCCGGAGCGCAACGTGCGCGCGAGCCTGATGCCGCCGCGCTGGCGCTCGGTGGGCGCGGCGGGCGCGGGGGAGGGCGCGCGGCGGGGCGCGGCGGGGGGCGCGGTGTGCGCGGCGCTGGTGGGCGCGGCGCCGCTGCCGCGCGCGCCCGACCTTACGCCCTCCACCGACCTGTCCACGCTCAACGACATGGGTCTGTATTCGCGTACTCAGCATTTAATCAATGCTCGCGCCTTCTCTGTATGAGAAGAGGCCTTTGCTCTATAGAGAGACAGCAATAAAAGTACTTTAAATGAAATACTCCATCTGTTGTTAAACAGCCTCCGGTAGGCCACTACATGGCGTTGAACGGCCATTCTCCGATAAGCAAATTTTACGTGTCCGCGTTTGAATAATCCGCACTTGTATCATATTCAATCATCCAATATTTTTTATATGTTAGATAGCATCCCTATCTAGCCATAAACAAAAACACAGGCGTCTGTTTTAAGTAGTTAAGACTAAATTAATTTTACCTAAGTTCAAAAACCTCTGTTCTCTAATTACCGTAACGTGTCCGCACACTGACTTAATGTTAAAACTTACATGTAATTTTTATGACTTACAGATTTACTTTGATCCATTTAACATTTTAAATTGTGTTAAACAACGTGTATAGCATAGTAAAATATCGACTCACTAGAACCAGTCTATAAATAATTATCATTAAATTATCGGGTGTCCGATCGAAAGTTATAATTACCGTGACATATTCTGTTCTCGAGTGCACATCCCTAAAAAACAGTATTTGGCACACCACTACCGCGCGCGTCTCTTCTCCTCAATGGGTACCGCAGCAAAACAGCAGTTGCACGTCTCTAACGTTAGTGTACCGCGAATAAAGCACGCTAGTATATAATTACCGTAACCTTGGTTAAAAACTTTTCTAATTACCGTTTTACATAAATATATATTTGATTTTTAAGTTAGACCCAAGTTGATCAAGTGAATCGAGACAGTATTTTGGCCTCCGTACGTTGTAATAAGCTCATATTTGCATATTTTGTTGGATTCCGAAATTTTTAAGAAAATCTATTGATTTCTAATTACCGTATACTAATTACCATATGTTTATAATTACCGTTGTATGAAAAATTAATTCTTATTTACTAACTGTAGCCTCAAAATAGATGGGTACAGAAGTGAATCTACATACACAGCGCGCTCGAGCATCACCCGCAATCATCAGTGATGAGTTGATGAGGCTGTATAAATATATCCCGCGGAAATGTGGAGGACGAGGCTTTTTTTTTCAATACTAAGTCTCTCCACAACCGCGAGGCATACAACCTCCGGGAATATTTCCTTAAAGCTGACGTAGGGATGCACCGAGATGTGGTCACTGTGGACAAGGACCTCACTCCGCTCTCCTTAGCTAAAGAAAACTGGCGCAAGCCTGTAGTGCTTGAGACGAAGGATCGTAAGGAAGTATGGCAGAATAAGGTTACACGGACGGTTTTTCCGGGCCCTGCATGGTCCCGATGTAGACTGTTTAGCGTCCGTTTAGTGGCTACGATTTGGTAACTTATTTGGGAAACCGAAGGTTTCGTCTGGTACAATTATGGATGAAGTCATCATAACGAAGAATTATCGGAGATTTATTGTGAAAGATGCTACGGTTGACTTATGTCGGGCGTGACACCTGCCGGGAGAACGATTCGACACATTATCACTGGTTGTTTTCGTCTTGCTAACGAAGAGTACTTGAATGGACATAACCTAGTAGCCAGGATTATCAATCAGCAACTTGCTCTGGGATACGGCCTCGTAGAATCTGAAGATGGCAATGTCACATTGAACTGGAGTCGATTTATCATCACTGACAGGACTGTTGTAGCAAACAAGCCTGATATAGTGATGGTGGATCAATTAAAGCGGCGCGAAATGCTCGTTGTCGTGACGGTCCCGCGTGACGGGAACCTTATGAAGACCGAGAAAGATAAAAAAAAGTATATATATCAACTTGGCTTGCGAGATTGTTGACATGTGGAATGTGGACTCAGCGGTCATGTGCCGATAGTTGTTTCTGCCAATGGTTTAAAAGCCTGGATCAAGAGCTTCTTTCAGAAGCTTTTGGACACGGCTCGCATCGTTAGGAAGTTCCTATATTTTTATATGTTTATGTTTTTTTACATTAGTATTTAAAAATGTAAATAATGTGTATGAAAATAAATAAATGAAAATATACTAGCTTTTTCCAGCGGCTTCACTCCTACTATACCCTACTCTAGCCTATCCTACTCTATCCTAAAGTACCCTAATTTTTACTTTTTTTTTCATAGAACCTCCTCCAAACAATAACAAACACAACAAAGAATTAGTGAAATCGGTCCAAAGATGACAAAGAGAAATAGGGATTCATTTTTATATAAATAGATGTATACAAATTATTAATGTGTGTTATTTTTATTATATTATATCATATTTTACATAGAATTGACGGCACTTTCTAATTACCGTGGCATTAGATATTAAACTTTTCTAATTACCGTACTCATCATTTTTTTAAGTCTCAATAACTAGAAAACTACCAATAATTAAAACATGCCTCATTGATTATTGAATTCGTATTTTTTATTAGTTTCATATTTTGATGAGTTTAAGTAAAATTAGTGAAAAATAAAAATGGTTACGGTAATTAGGCAAATAACGCCGAATTGGAGAATGACCGTGAAGTCACATGCAAACCAACAAAACATCACGCACACTTACATACTCTCGCACTCACCCTCACACCCCGATTTATCAAACTCAAAATAGGTTATACAAGATACTATAAAGCTAAATCAGCTATTTTATCAGTAAAATGATAGGAATGAACTCTGGTGACAAAATAGCACATAATTTTCTTTTATTTTTTTCTTCTTTAACTACTTCCTCGCCTTTCTTCTCATAATTTTGTATTTAAAGAATATGTTTACGTTTGAACAGACAAGACGTCGTCGACGGACAGACAGGTGCAGACGGAAGAGACGGCGCTGTTCCCTGCGTTGTCGCCCCGGCCGGCGGAGACACGAGGCGGAGAGAGGAAGGAGTCGGAGGCGAATGGCGTGCGGCTGGACGCGCGGCGGCTGTGCGCGCGGCACGGCGGCGTGCCCGCCTTCCCCGCCGAGCGCGAGGCGTGCGCGCCGCCGCTCGCCGTCGCCGTCGCCATCGTGGGCGCGCACGTGCCCTTATAGCGCGCCCCCGCGCCCGCGCCCGCGCCCCGGCGCCTGCCCGTGCTGGTGTAGCTCTGTGCGTGCGCCGTATCCTAGCCACGGCACTACTAATACTAAACTGTGGTTAATGAACATCATTGTGCCAAACTTTGATAATGTAATAATGTACATAAAATTGATATATTTAATGTTTGGGTTACGGATAACAAAACGAACCAATTTGTGATATTAGATAAATTACAGAAATAAATTATTGAAGAACTATGACACCCTATTTTATTATATTCTTCTTTTCAGTTGGGATTTTTGTTAATGTAAGGGTACCTCCACATCGCGATCTGCGCGCGTGCATTTTGGTTCGTGCGCCAATCCGAACCGAATCTGGTTGGATTCTTCAGAGGAGAGGGGATATTGGTGCCGATTCTCTTATGCACAAACTAACGTAAATTTAAGTTAAGTGCATCTTTC